>JAKRGJ010000002.1:1395637-1995637 GCA_022392945.1 Ophiostoma australiae | reverse complement strand
GTCGCTGACAGTGCTGGAGTGTCCCTTTCTCGGCGCTGTGTTCTGGCTGTTCTTGCTGTGAGGCTGCTCCCACTCGGCAAGGAACATTTCGCCCAGGAAAGCATTAAGCGGCTTCTTGATGCTCGTCGTCGGCGATCCGCCGATGTACATTTGCGTGCGCAGAGCTATGAGGACCATGCGCAGCACGGCCAAGCATCGTTTGTCGGCCTCGGTCTCAAATGCGGGTGCGGCAAACACCGCAGGTCGTTGTGCCCAGCACCGCCCAACCTCGACAACCGACAGCGGCGCAAGCATGGACGGAGGTCCGGTGACGTTGGCAAGGTCGCCCTTGGTGGTTGTGAGGAACTGCAGCAGCTCCTTGCATTTTGATGCGATTGATTTTTCCATTGTGCCGTAGTGGTTGTAGTTGGTGAGTCTGATTTCTAGGTCGAACTGGTGTTTATTTTAGAGCACAGCTCAAGAGATGCAAGATATATAAATCGTAGCTGGCTGTTCGGATATAATCGTTGCGCTGATGTTGCTGTCATCAAAATCCCCTGCTTCACTTTTGTTTCACCCTCTGGGATATCAAGGGGCACGCTGGATACTCGAAACACCTCGATGTCTGCAGTTTAATAGCCATTACTAACATCCGTTCAAACTACAGCTGTTCTTCGTCGCCACTGGCTTGATTAAGTATTTTTTGTATCTTGTGTATCCCCAACCCGATCTATGACGATCTCCGTTGCAACGACTGACGCCTCAATAACTAGCAGCAATTACCACCCATATACCACCAAGTAATACAAATGAAGCGGCAGCACTTATTTTGCCGTGTCTACTCTGTATCCGTACAATATTACCCATACTTTCAAGTGCCAATACCACATAAAACTATCTGTTCCAAGTGTAATTACTGATAGCTCAACTACCATGTACTGGCAACAGTGTCTAAGCCGCGCCGAGAACTTGGCTTGTGGCTAGGATGGCCCGTTGCATATGAAGCAGCCAATAAGCGGCTGTATTCTAGGAAGAGAGTTTAGAGATGCAGCTCAATGTACATGGAGTTAGAATAAATACTTAGGAATACATGCTGTGATGGTACTTTTTGGTGTGTCGCCGCCAACAGCAATTTGCTTAGGAAGAAGATAGTCTTGATGCCTCTTTTATCGAAACTTCAGTGCTCCCTCAGTGCCAACATGATTCCGAGTGATTCAGCTCTGTATTCTTTTGATTGCGGCTTCATCATGTGTGCTTCTTACAACTGCGGCATGATTTAGCACCGTCGGGCTGCAGTGTATCCGGACCCAGTCTTCCTCCACGAGTGCCGACTGCGCCACACCTTGGCCCTCTGGCAATCTACAAAGTAGATCTAGATTGCTGCATCTCTGCTGAATGAACCCGCTATGACGGCCATGAGCGATTGTACATCTTTCAAAACGGCTCAATTCTCAACTCCAGGCCGTATTTGCTTCTCACGGCCAAGGCCGCCCGAGTCCGAGCTCGCGTTGAAGACGACGAGGTTGGGATAAGAATAGGTCTGGTATATATTAGCTTTTGGGGTTTAACGGTTTGCATAACGGAATATTCCGTGAGCTTGAGCACGACTACGAAAGAGATGGCAAAGACTCGACGTGGATGTTGACCAGTGCCAGATTTAAAGGCTAAATGCCATGGCAGGTCAGTAGTTATAATCATTAGAAAGTGTTATCCTTCCATCAAGCATCCAGCGACTAGAGTCGCTGTACGATGGCAACATGGCGGAGTGGTTAACGCGCGGGCCTGCTAAGCCCGTTCCCTCGGGAGCGAGAGTTCGAATCTCTCTGTTGTCGTTTCTTTTTGACTTTTTGCTTTCTTGACATGATAATGTTTTTAATTACTTTTGATAGACAGTCGGTTAGTTTTTTTTTCTTTCTATATATGAATCCGTTTTGTTTTGACTCGTGATGTGTATTCTTTTTATAAATTTATGTTGTTTATTTCTATCATTTGGGTTTATTTTTGAGTACTTTTATTTCACATGATAGATTAAGTAAATAACTCGCTTTTACTCGACCTATATCTATACATTGACATATCCTTTTGTGAAGTCTTTAAAGTCTCGCCTGCTTGGCGATCTTCTTGCTGACTTTCTTGAGGAGCTTTCGCGCCCTCCGTAACTCTTCAGACTCTGCTCCTTGCGTATTCGCCAGCTGCACGACTCCCACGTGCCGGGCCGCCCACGTGGCCGCCGTCTCCAAATCGCCGACAGTGTACGACAGCTCGGCCGCCATTTGAGTTGTTTGTGCGCCGTAGTCGGCAAACCCGTTGTCGCAGATATAATCGGCCAGTTCGATGGCTGCTGAGACGTGATCTTTGGCCCTGGCCCTGCTTCCGTGCTCCATCGCCGCGCCCGCATCCTCCAGTATCTGCTTCATCCGCACTCTCTCGTCATCATCCGCGGCTGATTGACACGATGCACAGCCACACGTAAAGCCGTACTGTATCAGCCGTGCTCTCCGGGTTGCAGTGTCCAACAACAGCGGCACATACGTCGTCACAATCTCTTCGCCGGCTTGGATGTCGCGTGTCGCCACGATTACGCGCTGCCGCCCCCCGCCGGCGTCGTATGCATCGCCCCTGAGATCAGAGTTTAGCACATTTGGCCGACAGTCGTGATTGATGAGAGCCACCTTGGGATATAGCCCGACCCGCCCGTCTTGGGTATTGTAGGCATTGCTTCTGAGAATCCGCAACAGCCGGCCACTGCTGATCTCATCATCTTCATCCTTGCCCTCGTCGCCAAATCGCACCTCGTGACATGTCAGGTACTCTTCTTGCTCATTTAACGTGAGCCTCCCGAACGCCACTTCGACAGACTCTAGCATATCCGACAGCTTGAATCCGCGGCCGGGCACCATCGGCGGAGGTGTAATTGTCACTAATGGGTTCTCTGTGAGTAGCCGTGTGCCTCTTGGAATGTCGACAGCGGCGAACAGACCACGCCCTTTGTTGACTGTCATGCGGACCTCCCACAGCCCACCAGCCTCGACAGGCATATACGGCTGAAATTCAACTGCACTGTCATGCAAGGCACACGTCTGTGGTATCAGATAAACTGTTCCTCCAAGAAAGGGCAATAATCAACTCACAGGATTAGATAGGAGTGACGTTGTCAGGCATGTCTCGTCTAGCGGTGACTGCATAGCTTCTTTAGCGGCAGAGCTGCATGAGACAGCGCCGAGAAGTGCCAGCCTCAAGAAATAGGACGTAGCCATTGAATGACGACGACTGGAATAACAGTATCTTATGTTGGGCTGCGTCTTTGATGCAGTTGGGTTTTTGTTATTATTTTTTCCTACAGCAAATAAAACTCGTGAATCCTACGCTCTATGGCAAAGCTCACAGATGGCACTGTTTCATAAAAGCCCCTAGATGAGTGGCCCTCTACTTTGTAGCTGCCATCCAATGCCCCATGAAACAGCTCATCCGATTTGATTCATTAGGAGTTGTCATTTCTGATCATTTTGTTAATAGTTTTGAGCCCAAGCATACGGCAAACATTTTTTCGAAGGCGATAGGACCGTAGATTAATATCCGGCCACATGATGACAGCCTGGCGATCGCCTAGCTGGCAGGTCGCGTGGCAGCCTCTAGGAGGCTTAGGAAATAAGAGTCAGCCTTAGAGACAAGCATGAGAGACATCAGACACCCAACGAAAGACATCGATGGCTTCATCACGAGGACAACGGCAAAGCTATATTACAACTATGAGCAGACTGACTGAATATAAATGTAACAATGCGCTGCGGAGGAAAAGTAGAACCATCAAGCTCGACCATTGCCTACTTATCTACCATCGACTTAGATATCTGTTTAGATGTCGCATTATCTGGCGGCTTTGCCGCCCGGAAGCGGAACAGGCCGCCCTGACTTGACGACAGGCACCAACAAAGACGACAGCAATACAACCATTCCAGACTTGAGCTCTAATCCAACCCAATGCATCTCAAACATCCTCCCCGTCAACCTCAACGACAGCCCCGCGTCCGGCCGCGGACGTTACGCGACAGTCGGCGCCCTAGAGCCTGCAATCCGCATCGAGAGGTCTGCAGTTGACTCGTCCAACAGAGCGTCCTACCGCATTATTGCTAGTTTTGTGCTCGAAGTCGCTATTGTCGGCTTCGACCAGAGTTTTCAAAAACACAACCGTTTCTTCGACAGCATTTCACTGCGCCATCTCTTTTGTCGCGGCGACCTGATCCACCCCCTACCCCGTAGCGATGTTGCCGTACACGGCCTGCAAGTGACTCGCGAGCGGGACAAGTCGAGCTCTGTCGATGCTGGTGTTGCGCCGGGCACTGTGTCTGTTGCCGCACCGCTGTTTAGCGTCCAAGCCCAGCGCAATTTCAAGCTTGCCTACCAGCGCACTATGAGCAGCTGGCGCATGGGACTATCGTTTGTCGAATGTGTGCAGTTTTTTTATAATAAAATCTTTTATTTTAATACCAGATACTAATTCTAGACCCCCCACGAGAGGCATCACCACCGCTGTCATCTCGGTTTGCTGGGTACCTTATCCCCAAGAGCCAACAGCTACTGCCAAGAACAAAAGAGAACCTGTTGGATCAGCCGCCACAGGAACTGCAGCAGCCATCCTTCCAGGCCGACTCGACCCACGCACCAAACTGTGACTGCAGCTACAAGTTTCTTCCGACTTCTCAGGGCTGCTCGCGATGGTATGATCGGGCCGTACTCTGGTCTTGGCAGACCGAGGCTGCACTCCGTCTTTGGACACCAGAGATCTATGGCGCTTTCCGAAGCCCTATAACCGTCATGCGGGAGGTCCCAGTCGATATCATTGACGCTCTTACGGGCGGCGACAGTCAAGCACTTGCCCCATACTTGCATTTCGACTTTGAGGTCGATATTCACCTGCGCGTCTTGGGGCTGGGGCTGGTGACGCTCTTGACTGATGCGTTTCGACGGACCACCAGCCAACCGGCCGAGATCCGCCTACAGTCCGACACAGGCCAGTCCCTAGCACCCGACCACATACAGTTCTGCATCTCCTGCTGCCCGGAGAATATCAGCTGGCCACTTTATCCGACACGCAATCTGCAAGAAGAGGCAGAGTTGGGTACGTTTGGACCCGGCCACGTCGCCCATAGACTGCAGACCAACAGAGAATTTGGAATGACAATAAGCCGAACAGTTTCCAGTGTCTCTCCTAGGTATGACGGAGACCCTCTCGCTCTGCCGGCTATTGTCCCTGTCTCATGGGCCGAGCAGGCACTCCAAAGAGCACCTTTCGACCGTATGGTTTCGGGAGGGAGCCGACCCTGTCGCTGCCAGTCTCTCTGCTCTGACCAGAACCGGCTCTACCACTGCTGCATTGACTGCCAGTATGGGCACGCTTTCAATCCAGTGAGGAGAGAGACACTGATGGCGAAGCCAACGTTTGTGCCGGCTTCAGGATTCTCTGCGTTGCCGGCAACCCCAACACCCCCAGCATATGCTGTGACTTCGCCAAAGCCATCACTAGCAACTCTCACACCCGCCATGTCTAAAAAGTCACCTACGCAATCACCCCGGCCGCAATTTAGGAAACGGACAAGCATGGAAGAGATTCTGCATCAAGAAATGAAGAGGAAATAATCCATACACTTTTATATTTGGATATGCCCACAAGCTGTAACTCGCTACTGCGTCGGAGTGCTTCCGTGGTTGGTGGCCGACTTGTCTTTGGGCTCGACTGTCGATCCACCAATGGCCAGATCAGCACCACCATCGTCGCCGTGATCGCCACTACCACTGCCGCCGGCCACTTGGACCATCTCGCCTTGGATATAGCCCGCATGGCCCAGCTCTTCGTGGGCATCGCATGGCCCGAATACATACGCTGCCTCGCCATGCACCGCGTCATCGCCCAAGAACAGTTCCTCCTCACTCATTCGCAGGGGGATACGCAACACGTGTTTAATGAACAAGAGAATAAGTGACGTCCACACCAAGTTCCAGCCAATGACAAACATGGCACCGGCCATTTGGTAACCGAGCTGGATACCGTTGCCGACAATAGCGCCTCCGGGATTTGTGACACCGAATGCTGCACACCCATCCACAGTGGCCCAGAGACCTGTACCGAACCCTCCGATAAAGCCGGCCACCATGTGCGTGTGTGTGACTCCTAGTGTGTCGTCAAAGTTTCTTTCAAATGCAGGAAACTTTTTGGCGATAATGTTCATAGTCAGCCAGGGAACGGAGCCAGAGCCGACGCCGAGCAGGATCGCGCCCCAGCCAGCCACAAAACCGGCCGCCGGCGTGATGGCAACGAGGCCTGTGATCATTCCCTGCACGGCGCCAATGACCGACGGTTTCTTGAAGTAGAGCACATCCAAAAAAGTCCAGGTCAGCAGCGACACGGCCGTGCAAAGGTTCGTGTTGAGCACGGCCACACCGGCATCGGCATTGGCTGCATACGGATCGCCGCCGTTGAAGCCGTTCCAGCCGATCCAGAGAATGCCAGCACCAATAAGCACCACCAGAACATTGTTGGGCCGTGCATCTTCGCGGTCCTTTGCCATGCGTGGACCGATCCAGTATGACCCAATGAAGCCAGCGGTGCCCGACGACAGGTGAATGACATAGCCGCCCGAGTAGTCCAGCACACCCAGCTTGGTCAAGAACCCGCCGCCCCAGATAGAGTATGCGCCGACGGTATAGGACAGCGTCAGCCACAGCGGCACAAAAATCATCCAGGCGTAAAAGTTCATCCGCCCCAGAAACGCACCGGCTGTGATGACAAGCGTGATGGCGGCAAAGACAAACTGGAAGTAGATCATGGTGGCCATGGGGAATTCCTGGGACAGGCCTAGCGAGGGCAGGTTGGACTGGACGAGCATGGCATCGATGCCAAGGACGTTGTTTGGCTTGCCGACAAAGGGCAGCATGTACTCTCCAAACGAAGCCTCGTATCCCCAGAGCACCCAGCAAATGAGCACGGCGGCAAAAGCATAGAAAGCCATGAACGCGCTGTTGATTGCCCACTTCTTCTTCATGATGCCGGCGTACAGCACGACGAGGCCGGGGACGGACTGCAGGCCGACTAGAGATGCAGCTGTGAGCTGCCAGGCATTGTCGCCGCTGCCCACGGGTGATGTCGGCACCCACCATATGGGCTCCGACGAGTTGGACATGTTCTGAGTGAGGGTAGAGAGATGGATGAAGTAGTTTAGGTAGACCAAATAGATTATGACTAAAAACTAAATTTAAGACAGAGAGTAAAAAGAACCAGAGGACCGGCGGCCAGAGAAAGTTGTGCAGCGTGCCTGGCTACCAGACTATATAAGCTTGTATTTTCGTGTAACAAGATGTGAGCGACCCGATCCATGGGATCATCTGGCCAGGTACGGCGACATTACTAGCTGAAAGAAGATGGTGGCCGGGCCTCGCTACGTGCTTCCTATAGTAGATAGCTACGAGCTACGAGATGATATGGGGGTGTGGTGTGATTATAATGAGCGGGCGGGTAGACGGGCATCCGTACAGATGTGTTGTAGTTGCTTGAGGAGATTCGTTCTCGCCGTCTTATCGTGTGGAATTGGTTGGCTCCTCGTCTAGGCCAGGATCATATACTCACACCCATCGAGGGGGTCTCACTCTTAGCTATGAGTACATGCGATGAGAGCTGTTTTGGGATGGCGGGGGTACCAGACTACGCGGCACCATAGCCGTGATAAGACGGAGAGGTGAGGTAGTGAAGATAAGATGCCCGAGGCCGAGTGTGGTATGTAGATAACAAGTGGTCATGTTTTCATGTCATTGCTAACACTGCTAAATGAGAGATTGTGTCTTTGTGTGAATATGGTCTGCCTCTGCCTCGCCCCTACGTCTTCCTTGTCGTTGTCAAGTCTATGCTAGGGGCCGCACTGCATTTCTTGGCACTGTGGCTGCCGGCTTGGCTCTGGGGCATACCGTTGGGTCTGTTATCAGCACAAGACAGTTTAGTACATATTATCAGCGTAAACAGAAGCCACGCATTGCAATCCGTGTACCCTGTATCAAACAGACGTGCAGGCAACAAGTCCGGGGAAGATGGGTTTTATGGAAAGCCAAGCTTTCTAGCACGATCTTCGATCCGGGGTATTCTTGGCACGGGGGTCACTTCACGGGGACAGATATAGACAATAACATCCGGTCAACGCTTGTCCCCCGGCGGTCTTTATTCACATCTCAAGCAGACCTTAACATATGTAGACCTGCCTATTATGTCAAATCCAAACCAGCAAATACATCCCCTGCGAGTGTTACGAAGAGCAGTTTTGGCCTTGTTAACAAAATAGCACCCGAGGTGCCAAAGCTTGATTATCGTCATCCCGTACATTCTGGGTACTTATCTCTTCGCGTCCATGTCCACTAGCATGCACCCGATTTGGGAAGCGTTGTCCTCGACTTGCACTCAGCACCAATCACACATCGTAAACTTATCTCTGCCTTTCATCATCATTCATTCACGCTCGCCTGATATCATATTAAACCCACACAGCTAAAGAAACTGCAATGCAAACGGACTCAATTGGTACTATTCCTGATAGATATACACCCGTATCTTTTTTAATGCCATCTTCTTCCTCTGCCTCTTTTCACCTGCTAACACGTCTTCATTTTGGCCTTGGTGAAGCGTTACATGCACCCGATCCGTCAGGTACTTGTCGCTGTCATTGGGTAGCATGATACCTGCAATGCAGGCGAGGCCCGTAAACGCAATCGTCACCAGGAACACTGTTCTGTAAGCATTAAAGTTGCCTTCATAGTACGCCTTGGTCCCGACGGACAGGATCTCGTCCGTAAGGCCCGTGACATTCGCAAAAGAGCCGGTTGTGAACCCTTCAATGAAAGAAGCCACACTCGACGCAGGCAGTCCAGCTTTTCCGACTGCTGGCACCACCGCCGCCGGGATAGTGACCGAACTGCGGGCGCGCAGAACAACTGTGTAGACGGTACTTGCAATACTGCTGATGAAGAAGCGAATCGAGCCGGCAAGACCACCCGATGACCCGAGATTGCCTTGATCTTTGGCCGTCAAGGTGACGAGCGAGATGGACAGCGATTCCATCCATCCGAGAAAAAAGACTCCGAGAGACACCAAGACACATGCACGGACTTTGGTCTCGGGGCTGCACGTGGTCGTGGCGGCAAAGAAAAGGCCACCAAGGAGAGCGCCAAGCAGGCACTGCCACTTGAGGTAGCGGATGCGGCTTGCTAGGGCACCGCCGACAATCTCACCAACGACGATAAACATGCCCACAAACGTCGATAGCCACGGCGCATACATGGGGTCATCCTCGCGCGCCCACATGAGACCGCACATGGTCGGCCACACAATGGCAAAGGCATAGTACATGCTGGCGCCGATGCCCGACAGGACTGTAGCCGAGTTCCAGGCACGATTGCGGAACAGGTGCACCGGCACGAGCGGCTCTTTGTGCTGGACTAGAGCCTCCCACAATGCAAATACCACAAGAGATGCCGCCCCGACAGTGATAGTGCTGATGACAGCGGCCGACTTCCACGGGTAGAGCGAGCCGCCCCGGTTGAGGCCCATCATTAACACCAGGAGGCCGCCTGTATACAAAAAGGTGCCAACATAGTCAAACTCGCGCAGATACTTGACCATGCGCTCGTTTTGGTGCTTCATCTGAAAGGTCGGCGGGTGGTAAAAGAAGAACCAGCAGAGGAAGCTGATGCCGTTGACAGCGATCAGGACATAAAAGGGCCCGCGCCAGCCGACCGATGTATACTGGATGAAAGAGTTCGACACGGCCGGTGCAAAGGCCGAGCTCGGGAACTGCCACATGTAGACGTATGCGTTTCCCATGAAGCGGTACTTCATCGGCACCAGTTCTCCCAGGACATAGTAGTAGGACAGCTGTGTTGCAGCCGAGATGCCGATGATTGTCATGCCGCCGATCAGCGTGTTTACATTCTGGGCTGTGGCACATACAATAGAGCCGATGATTCCCAGGAACGTGCCGCCGGTAAAGACCCAGCGCCGGCCAAAGATGTCGGTAACACGCCCGATAATGGTCAGTGTGACGGACGACGTGAGTGTATAGACCAGGGCCACCCAGTCGATATTGGGGCTCTATTTTGTTAGATTGAGGGGGTAACTAGATGATACCAACCATTTAACAGGTCTATACGCACCGGCCCAATGTCGGCGTTGATGGTCGCCAGAATTGGGGCAGCAAAGGCAAAGCCCGCAACACCGCCTGTCAGGCCGAGTCCGATGGCTAGCATGGTCCCCAGAAAGAAGCGGCTTTTGAAGTAGCCGTCGGGCAGGTCACCGCCGTCGATATCAAAGGTAGCTCCGCCGATCACTTCATGTTCTTTGCTGATGTCTATGACGTGGTCGGCTGGACGGCCCTGTTCGAGGTGGCCGTGGTCAGAGGCCTGAATAGATTTCTCAACGTCCGACATGATGGGATTAGGTTTGAGGACTTACACCAAGACGGTCATATTTAGGACCGCAGTCGTGTTCTATATATACAAGGTCCGCCTCTCACCTCAAATCACTTTCCCGGCCTTTCACTGTCGATGATGGAGGTCTGAATCATCGACATGGGTTAGTTGGTGGTCATCCCCATGAATATTATTATAGATAGCACCCTGCACAGCTATTTCACTCAAACCACGCGGTATTCCTTTTCCGTTTTGTTTTTCATGTTCACTAAAAACCAAAGTCGACAGCCATCTACGTCGTTGTCTCGCCTCGTCTATTGTTTCCGAACTGAGTGATGCCAATACAATATAAGTGCCACCCCTTTGTGATTGCCACTTAAACGATCATGCTCACAATTAGAACACGCTACTTATTCATTGCAGCGTCCCAACAGACTTACACCAATAACATAGTCAGTTGACGCTGATGAAATCTAGCTCGGAATGCCTTACCCGGCTTTGAGTACATACATACATACTGTTGCTACCCCAGACTTGGATGCGGAGTGATCTGGGGTACAGCAGCTATGGTTATCACCAACAAACAAACTGATTCATTATTTACGTTTATTTGCTATTGCATCTGCTATTTCATTGGAGACTCGATCATGCATCCATGCTCAGGCACTTGTACTTGCTGCCGACACCACCAAAGTAGTCTGTCTCCATCTGATCCTCGTCGCTAACATTGTCAGAATCATCGGCGTTTCCACTGTGTCTGAACCGCGACGTGCTCTTCCGGAGCAGTGCCTCAACTGCTAGCCCGACGCGTTCGGCGGCAAGCTTGACACCGCCAATATTGGGTGATGCAGGGCCGATCCGCAGCATGGCCAGTTTCCCTGAGCAGAACAGAGGCACATTGTCACCCCACATCAGGTCCTCGGTGAGGCAGGGGTAGCCGCCGACAGTGTCAATGGGGAATTTCCGGATCATGGTCTGCAGGTATGGCAGCTTCTCGGCGTCCGTCTCGATGCCCGTGGCAAAGTAGACGTGGTCGATCAGAGGCATATCGGGGATCGGCGGCTCCGTCGCGATCTTCCAGTAGCCCTCGGGGTGCGAGCAGTTGCAGGTGGATGACGGCATCGTGGAGGCAGCGCCTGCTGTTGACTGAGTGGGCGACTCGATAAACTGCATACTTGAAATGTTGGTCTGGGTAAAGAGATTGACGCGGCCGCTGGCCACATGCTTCTTCAGGATCTTGCTGTAATGCGGCGTCAGGCTGCCGCCACCGCGTGCTTCCTTAATGATCTCGAGGCGCTCTTCATCCGAGTCGGCGGACCAGAAGCGCGCCTGCTCACGGTTGCGGTACTTTCCCATCCAGCTGAGGTCAACATCAAAGTACTTGATGACGATATTGCGGCCGCGCATAATATGCCAGACCCGGGTGACTCCGCGGCGCAGGACGAGATCGGTTATTTGCGCCGAGGTCAAACCTCCACCAACGACTACAACGTTGGTCTCCTTGCCTGGGGCACGAATGCGGGCAGCCAGGATGGGGTCGGGCAGGTGGCGCAGGTGGAACGTGTGGCACGCCTGGGGAAAGAGAAGCTCGCCGTCCAGACCCGTGCGCGGAACCAGTCGGCCGGACATCTCATCGAGGGTCTTGAGCATATACTTTGCAATATCAGGGATGGCTGGCGGTATGCGTGCGGCATTGGCTGGACCGACGGCAAGAATCACAATGCGCGCGTACCGCCGAACCTTGTCTGTGGTGACAGTGAAGACGGGCTCGTCGTTGATGGAGTCGGAGATGCCGTGTACAGTGCCGTAGTCGATATCCTGCAGCGCCTCGTTCTTGAGGATCCCACCAGCCAAGCCGTAGCGGTCGCGCACGCAGTTGCAGTGGTCAAAGAACAGCTGGCGCGAAGGAGTGAAGTAGTCGTTGCGGTCGCGCTCGTTGATGTCCACCTCGGGCTGGCCGTCCTGGATACCACCGCGGCGCGTGGACCGTTTCTTCTTAAGGTGCTTGCTGACCTCTTTGCCGACACAGGCGCCAATGTCAAACAGATCGTCCTTATTGCCTTGCTCGTGGGCTCGAGCCAGAAGAGAGTCGCGGTCTTTGGGGTCTACGTGCCATAGTAGTGGGCTCCGGAGATGTGCAATGTTGTAGGCACCAAACAGCCGGTTCCAGCGGCCGAGCCACTTGTTGTCCGAGGCATCGACCACCAGCATGCGTGGGCCGCTGTGTAGCAAGTCTTCAGTGACCAAGCCACCTGACCCTTCAGTCGAGGTGCTGTCACGACGGATCTCTTTATTCGTTTTGACATGCCTCACCGAGACCCTCTTTCCGTGCTTGCGAAGCCACTGGTAGCGCCGGTGCTCCTCGTCGGTGAAGATGGCTGCGGGTGTATCTTCACGGATGCGAGCTGCCACAGCCAGGCCAGCCGGACCCCCACCAACAATAATTACATCATAGATGTCTGCCTCTTCCTGAAGGGTCTGCTGGCACTCTTTGCAGTCGATCATCTTGAAGTAGTAGAGGATGTTTTGGGAGTAGAGGTGAAGAGGGGTAGCTTCGAGATCTTCAAGGAGTCAATTCATGCAATAGTCAGATCTTACAATCCATGCACGACAGCATCAATATATATGAACCCACGAGTGCAAGGTGGCTAACAAAGCAGTGTTAGCATACCGGGCTCGTACTTGGCCATCCGGGTTGCTCTCCAAGAAGGCCAGGAACACCTGCCATCAAGGTACACGACACAACAAAGGGCATGCCCAGAAGACTTCACGATTGCCGAGTTATACTTGTGTATTGTTTTATTATTTTAATTCGTAATTGACAAGCTGTGTATATTTTATAGAGTAATATGTTGATTGGGCGGTTGCTGTTGACTCTGGTGCGGTGTCAACCGTGTTAGTTGGTTCGCCAGATGCTGGTGCGTCGATGTCAATACCCAAGGATAGCTATTGTCATTCGTGCATCTTATATAATCACCATGTGTTCCACTATATGTAACCATTTTCAGTCTGTGTCATTTGAATATAAAACGTTTCAATAGATAAGTACGATATCAAGGTCTCGAAAGATTAACAAGTGAACACAGGGGGGCCTGCGGGCGTGTATGCCTTGCCGGCCTTGCTGTAGATATTCAACATGATGCCGGGATCTGTTGACTTGTATACACCGGGGAACGACACCAGGCCAGTCGGCTTCTTTGAGCCCGCCCCCCCTGTCACGCTGACTTGCGCACACGAAATGTAGAACTGCGCACCGTTCTCCCGCGATGCCGAGTGCAGCGCGACATGCTCGATGCGGAAGAGATAGTCGCCGCTTTCGATGCACTGGGGAATGTTGAAACTCACGCTTGCCTTGTTCATCGACGGCCACGACATCTGGCCTCCCGAGACAGTCGGCATGTCCTGGTAGACCTTGAACCAGACCGCTCCAGATCCATCCCAGCCGGCTACAGTCTGGCCCTCGGGCACCTTGGCCATGTAGGCCGATAGGGCGCCAGGATGGTAGATATTGGGGCTGGCGGACCAGGTCAAACAGCCACCGGCCGTGACTGCGGATGTCGATGTAGACCCGCCGCCGCCTGGGGTCAACTGGTAGCATCGGATCGCATCGGAGGTGACGTCGGTCACTGGCCCATTACTGTAGTGGTTGCTGGTCATGCGGACCGTCTGCCAGTCGGCGGTGCCCTGGACGTGAGGGAACGTATAGTGAGGAGCTGCCTGGGCCGTAATGGCTGCGAGCAAGAGAAACGGAGTAGGCTTCATTGTGAGGTGTGAGGTGAGGCGATGCTGGATTGGCTAAAGATGGCCGCGACAGCCATCCTACAAACCAGGTAACTCACGCCCATATATACCGGAAAATATGGCACGCAAGGGTGATGGAATGGCCATGCCGCCCCGGCTATCCATTTCTAGATTAGACCTGCGAGCTCTTGCTCCGCAATATAGCCGGGTAAAAGACTATATTCAAGCGCAGATTGCGTCACGGGACGAACTCGGACTCACGCTCGGCAGGTGCCATAGCTGCGGTTTGCAATGTTTTCTCTCAAATATCAATAGGCCGGATACTATATATTCTCCATAGGAATGATTGTATATACATTGTCGTGATTCATCTCGCATAGATGCAACTAGATCAAAGCCAGCTCCTGTCTATGCTCTCCTCGTCATATCATTGACATGCAAGTCGACGTCAACATCTACCACTTGGCCTCCTTGGACGACATGAACGCCTTGAGGATGTCGACAATGCGGCCGAGGGCAGCGAGCCACGCCTTGAGCTTCAGCACCAGCTGGGCGTGGTCGTTGGACAGCTTGGCGTAAAAGTCCTTGCGGTAGGGGCAGGCGCTCATGGCGGCCGAGAAGATGGGCTTGATGAGGAAGCTGTGGTGGGGCTTGAGGGTGCTGCCGTAGGCGTTGCGGAACGAGTCACTGAGCTCCTCGCCCTCATTGTCGACGTTCTGGCTAAGGGCCAGGTAGGTGAACTCGAGGCCGCGCACAAGCCAGAGCAGGCCCTCGGTGGCGGTGTGCTTCTTGGTCTTGAGCTCGTTGACGACGAGCGACTGGAGGGTGGCCGAGTCGGCGGGGGCGGCCAGCTGGCGCTCGCGGATTTTCTGACAAGTTAGAGCTGGTGAACGGTGAACGGGCTGTGGGGGGAGAGGCGAGAGCAGAGGAGCAGAAGAGCAGAAAGACCTACCTTGACGTTGCCGAGCATGTCGTTCTTGACGGGGGAGAAAGCAACACCACCGATGACATCTGTTGGTTAGCAGGGCTCTGCCGAACGCACATATCCAGAGCACACCCAGACATACCAAACATGGTGGTCAGCGACTCGGCGGCCTCGAGGAACGAGGTGGTGTCGACGGCATTGTTGTTGGCGGCATCGACCGGGACGTCGACAAAGGACTTCTTGAAGGTGTCGATGAAAGTCGCACCGGCGGGGATCTCGGCAAGAGCAGTGGCCATTTTGAAGGTGATAGGAGGTGTTGTTGAGGAGATTTGTTGTGTAGGAGGGAGGTGTCGATGTAGGCAAGCTGGGAGAATGAAGCTGTAGCACAGCAGATATAGAGGGCACAGCACGCAGCGACGATCGTGGGGGCCCGGAGGCGGTCAGGCCAGCAGCCAGCTTGGAGCAACGGGGCATGGCGCCAGCAGTGGATGATTAGTGGACCCGCTGGAACGCTGTCAGGGGCCCTGCCAGCGGCAGAGAGAGGGGTCAGAGGGCCAAATAGGAAAGAAGCTCCCTCAGGGGTATATTTAGAATTGAATTGAGGACCGCACACGTGATGCCGCGTCATTGGCCCACCAGCCCCACCGTGTTATTGTGTCGCGGTGCTTCCTGTATTACGGCGGCTTTACACAATTTACAGCACCTCACAGCGCCTTACAGCTATGGCATGTTGTCATGATTACCGAGTTCGCATTAATTCAGTCATAAATCAACACCCTATGTATAGACACTCTCCGTGAACTGGTTCACCTGCAGTCCCATCTCGGCCATCGGGCTGTCCTTGAGAAAGTCCAGCGGCATCCACACAAGGTGGCCGCGGACCTTGTCCAGCTTGGCCCGCACGTCCTCGGCCGGCATGAACTGGTCAAAGATGTGGCCGGGCTCGATGCCCTTGGACGGCATGAAGCGGTCATAGTCCTTGAACGTCTTGACGTGGTCGTCGGGGTCCGCGTGGAACAGGTGCCGGAAGATCTCCGTGTTCGTCGACGCCTGCTCCGTCCACTGCGACCATAGCTCCTCCGACAGGGGATCCTCGACAGTCTTCCACGTCTCGTCCTGGTCGCGGACGTCGTTGGGCGAGTCGGGCGACGGCGGCTGGGCATTGGGGTCGCCCTCCGCATTGGAATTCTGTGGCGGCAGCAGCCCCAGGTGCTCGCGCCACAGGTACCGCCGCAGCGTGGCCGCGTGGTAGCCCGCTTCGTACGGCTCGCCGTCCATGGTCGAGTTGAGAATGCGCGTGTCCTGCATCACGACACTCAGCTCGCTGTCGTGCGTGCCCACCTGGCTGCGGTCGTTGAGGTTGCTGCTGCCGCACACGACGTACTTGTCGTCCACAATCAGCAACTTGGCGTGGATGTACAGCTCCTCCTGGATCCAGTTCTCCACCTCGTCGTTCGGCTCCTCGCTCTCCCAGTACTCGTCGGCCAGAGAGCCCTGTCCCGCCATGGCGTGGCCTGCAACAATGGGCTTGACCTTGTTGTCTGCGTCTACGGCGCCCATACCGGGCTCTCCGCCAGTGCCTGTGCGCTGCGTGTTCTCCGAGTTGTGTCTGCTCGCTTCGAACCGCCGCTTCACATCGGTGGCGTGCTCGAGGTAGTCGGGCTTGGTGCTGTCCTCCTTGAAGTCGCTCTCCTCCTCCGCCTTCTTTTGCTGGCTCGCGTGGCCCATGTGCTTGTCGCGGCCGCCCTCGGTATCCACAGTGCCGTAGATACCCTCTCCCATAATCTCCTCCGCCTCGGCGCGCGCCAGCTCCTTGTACGTCACGCCCGACTCTGCCTCCATCTTCTTGATCGCCGGTGTCTTGGCCAGGCGGTCGTAGCTGCGCAGGTTGAAGAAGAAGATGTGCTTCGTGGGGTCCACGCCACGGGCCCGGATCTTTTCGAATATGGACTCGGGACCACGGCAGATACTCTTGTATTGGTAGTCCATAATTGCCCGCGTGCCCATGGCAGCATCGCCCCGCAGGTCACCAGCAAATCCAGGCACGGCCGGGATGAGAATGATGACCTTGAAGTTCTTCTTTCCGCGCTCAGAGTTGCTGACGACGGCGTCCACAATGGCTGCGCCGATGGTGTTGTGGACAGGCGACTGCTTGTCGCCCGTGGCCGTGATGAAGAACTGGTTCTCAATGTACACATAGTGCTCGGCCTTGCGGATAATATCGCTGTATGCGTTCTGGATCGAGTGCTCTGTGAGAGTGCCGTTGGACCAGTCGCCGGCGGACCGCACCACCTGTGCGTGCACTGTGCCCTGGTTTGGCTGCAGCTCTGGAATCTCCTCGAGCGGCTTCATTGGGTGCAGGATGTAGTCACCGACAGGGTGGCTGGGACGCTGCACACCGACGAGGTCTTCGTCCTCGCCCTCTCTGCCGCGCAGCTGCATCCAGTCGAACCGGTCGTCGCGCTTGTACTTGTCGCGCTTGATAAAGTTCCAGCGCAACACAAAGTGCTCGGCAATGTCGTAGACGCAAGGGCCAATAATGCCCATGGACACGTCGTGCCATGGCATGCGGCCATTGTCGGCCTTGCTCAGCTCATTCTCCTTCCAGTCCTTGACATTCTGGAAGTCCATCACACGGTTGTTGTTGAAGTCCTGTCCGGGCCATGTCTCGTTGATGACGCCCTCGGGGTGCACGTCGGCCAGTGCGTGCGTGTGGTCGTCCCAGCGGCCGAAGCACATGTCCAAACCACCAAAGTAGGCAATGTTGTAGTCGATGACGATGAATTTTTCGTGGTGGGCCCAGTAGAAAGTCATGTCGGCGGCATTTTCCAAGAAGTTGTGGTCGGGGTGGCGCATGATGCGGATGTTGCCATAGCCGGGCGTGCCTTCGGGGCACAGTGCTTGCAGTGCATGCTTGGTGTGTGCAGAGTTGCAGGCCAGAGCAGCCTCGACTTCACGGTAGACGATGAGATAGATCTTGACTCCGGCCTCAGCGCGGCGCTTCAAGATCTGGTCCAGACGCCACTCCTGGTTGAAGTAGGGCGGGCGGCGCATGAACAGCTCGGGCGACAACCACCAATCAGCAATGTAGATGGTCTCCTTGGCATTGTTCAGGGACTCGGACACGGCCCAAAAGTAGTCGCGGCCGTCGACATACCACTTGGTCAGGTTGCCGTCGCGCTCGGGGAAGTAGGACTCGTAGCGGTGGGATTCACAGGCCGCAGTGCGCTTGGCGTCGCAGCGCTTCTCGTGTTCCTCGTCATGTCTGTGCTGGGAGTTGAACAGGTTGCCGAGCTTGCCAATCTGATGCCTATCCAAGTTAGTAAACGAAAACGAGGCTAGAAAAAGAAGAGCTATCCGAGTGAACAAACTTCTTGTGGCTCAGATGGATCTTGGCATCGCGGAGGGGTGAGCTGTTTTCGAGCTTGTCCTCAAGAGCCTCCTTCATATCACGAAACGGGTTCTTAAACTTGTCCGACAGACTGCTCTTTTGGTTATCGTCTCCAGCCATGGTGGCAGGGTGGTGTAGTCAGCTCTAGGTTCGATGTTGTTGAATCTGATGTGACGTGAGGCTCAGTAAGTGCAATAGGTCGTAGACGTCAAAATAATAACCGGAGGAGATCAATGTATAATCAACCGAAAGCCAGATCGACGAGCAAAAGATGTCTGTAGCAGGGAAGGGCAAAAGTAAAGCAGTAAAACAGCAAACCAGTCAAAAATACTGCAGATGGTGCGAGTTTTAAAGAATCGAGCTGTGCTGACCGACGCCAAGACACGAGAAGCCAAGGCAAGACACAGCGGCAAAGACGGGCACAGATGCTATGCTGAGCTAGTATACCCTAGTATACGAAAAAGAAAGTCGAGACGATAGCGAGAGTGTCGCCGTACTATTGGAATCCTAAGCAGCTCCTCGTGGCGGCTGGTGGTTGCTGCCTCGTCGTGCAGGCCTACGAGACCGCACACCACTACAGTCAATAAAGTGGGCTGCTCGCTCAGGTGGGAACATACAAGTGCGGTGGTGACGTCAAAGCTGTCGTGCGACTGGAGGAGATCTAAAAGTGGCAGAAAGCGAGAAAGCTGGGGCCAGCTGCCCCTCTCCTCACCTTTCAGCTGGCCACAAGTACGTCGTCACTGCTTAGGGCGTTGCATCTGTTATCGATTTAGGATCAATTCTCAATTCAAGTCTCATCAATGACGCTTCAGTCCGTGCAGCCACTGCACATGATACACGATAAGAGGAATCGTGCATGAAGAAAATGCATCTATTGAGGCATCTCCTAGGGATATAGGCCGTATCCCGATGCTTGGCGGGCTCATACCAGGTGGAGGGCTGATCAGTGGGGGGGGGGAAAACAAAGCCAAAGAAGGAAGGACGGCATCTTTGAAGAATGCGAAGCTAGGGCTTCCGAAGCGACAATGGCCTTCTTGCTACTTGCAGTTGCATGTGAGTGAGTGAAGCTCAAATTGGCAGTGTTTCTGTGAAAACAAGAGATGTCGTCGTTTGTCGCGTGAGATCACATAAGTCAGAAGTTAGAAACGGAAGGGGCGTGCTCCGGGAATGGAAGGCACGATCACCACATTTCTATTTATACTTGCACACACAATTGAGCCTCATCATGAACTTGACTAGAGCGGCGTTTGGTGTATCTGATATGGACACATCTGATATCAGGACGCAACCCACCACGCACCAAATGATCGGCATTTAAAAGCCAACAAAAATCTGGAGACGATCTCTGTCTAGTCGTCCCATCTCACCCATCCCATCTGCCCTGCGAACCGGAGACATCGCCGTGCGCATTGACTCGTCACTGTCGATATCAATGTGACGCCGTTGCGTATCAGTGAGAATGCACTGCGCTGATGTCATTGTTCAAGCAGGTTTCCAATCAATACAGCCTGCAGCACATATAAAGGCCGGTCAGTGGCACGCTCCAGCTGGTCCTCCCTGTATCTGTGCCGTCTTGGCCACCGCCTGTCTTTGTCGTTGTGCTGTCTGTCCATCTGTCCTTTTTAAAATGGCTATCTCTCCTGTTATTTAATTTCTATATGATCATTTCTATGCTGGACCACAACTCTCAACCCAAGAGTTTGCTCGTCAATTCGACGTTGATGTTGCAAACTTCCCGCATCGCGGTCCCACTTTTCCCAATCTGCTGTGAATCGCCTAAACCGGCAAATCGCCTGTGTTCAGAGATAGGGCTACCACTGTATCATTCAAGTCAGCCGCTGTAAATGTGTGTACTGTAGTAAACAGCAGCTAGCGGTACCACCCCGAATGGCTGCTTCCGTCTCCGTTTCGGCTCCGACGATCGTCTCGTCTCCCATTCTAGGATCGTATAAACCCATGTCTCGAGTCGCCATATCAGACACTGTCAGAGTAAAATCATTCCGAGACAAAGCCCAACTTCAAAATGCCTGAAGAGTACCTGGCTAAGCTGCCGTCGCCGTGTTGCTTCGTGGGCAGCATCCATGACGGTACACCCCTCGGCGTCGAAGAAGAGCTGCTCGGCGTCACGACGTATGTCGCGCGTCCTCTGCCGGGTGTCGAGGCCAACAGCCATGTCGTCTTTTACTTTCCCGACGTCTGGGGCCTGTCGAATAATGCAAAGCTACTGATGGATGCATTTGCTTCGGCGGGCTTTGTGGCGCTGGGCATGGACTACTTCCGCGGCGACCCCATCTCGAAGTACCGGGCCGACCACAACAGCAAGCCGCCGCCCGAGTTCGACCAAAAGGCCTGGCGTAACAAGCACTTTTCCTTTGCGACGGAGAACGTGCCGCTGTGGGCCGAGGCAGCCAAGACCAAGTATGGTACGGCCAGCTCGCGGTATGCGTGTGTCGGCTACTGTTTTGGCGCGCCGTTTGTGCTGAACCTGTTGGCCACGGACACCGTGTCGGCTGGTGCCTTTGCACACCCGTCGCAACTGAAAGAAGAGCATTTCCGTGCTGCCAAGAGTGAGTTTATATTTCAGTCAAGTTTTGAATTATAACAATCGCTAACATGCAGAACCTCTCTTCCTTTCGTGTGCCGAGAACGACCATGCATTCGGCACCGAGTCGCGGCGTAAGGCCATTGATATCCTGATGGAGCAAAAGACGCCGTACCAGGAGCAACTGTTTTACAATGTCGGTCATGGGTTTGCATCCCGTGGAAATCTGAAGGATCCATATGAGCGTAAGTGTCCTCATCTCACATCTATAGCATTTCTAGCTAGATATCGCTAACAATTCAGGCTGGGTCAAGGAGCAGAGCGTCCAAGGAATTACCAACTGGTTTGATTTTTGGCTCGTCAAGAACAAGGAAGCATGAATATGCGAAAACTCTTAGTATAGTATGCAAGCTTTATCTGAATAAATTGCAGAATACTCCTCCATCCATTTCTATTACTGCGGCAGAAATGGGGAGACAGACCGCCAGAACTCACACCGTTCTGCGCGGCCGCCCTCCCACGTATCTGCATCGGCGGTCTTGAATGAGTTCTCTAGGCCGGGCTCAATGTAGACAGTTCCGCTGCGGCCCCAAATACTGGACGTCGTCGGTGTCCCTCCCGTCGTGTTGAGGCTGACGAGCCTGTGCTCCGAGGATGTCCAAGCTGGGAATGGATACGGAGTGCTGCCGCCATTTCCGAATATAGCCGGATCGCTACGCACAACTAGGCCGCCCCATATCTGGCGGAACGCCTTGACAAAGTCGGGGCTCTGGGTATCTGACGTCGGGCCGAGATAGGCTCCAAGGTCTGAGCCATGAGAGGCAAACGGGATCGAGTATTGGTACTGGTATGCCTTCTTTCCCGGTGCGGTGAATGCTTCCGCGAGAAGGTAGGATGTGCATGCAAACGTGGACTCGGCGTAGATATTGTAAGCAACTTGCTGGGGCCCAGTTGCAGCGAGCGACACATCGTTGGCAGTTGGCCAGTGGGTGCCGTCTGTCTCGAATGTTGGGCCATCCAGAGGATAGCTAGAGCCGCCAGGGCCGGTGCCGGTAGTATTGTAAACAGCCAGCAGCTCTGTAAGGTTGCGAGAAGAGAGCCCCGGGAAGGCCATCTGGACATAGGCGAACAGATCGCCGTCCGAAGCTATCCCGCCTGGAACAAAAAGCGGTCCCTCGTCAGCATTGTTGCCCACCATGATCGTCTTTCCAATGACCTTTTTAGCTTTGAGCTGCTCTGATGCCAGCTGCTTGATGTAGGTGCCATCGGTGGCCGAAGTAAATGCCCAGGTGGCGTACATGGCGAGCGAACCCGACACGTTAAAGCTTGCGTACTGTAGAGTGTCCGAATCTGCGGCAACAAGGCACTGCCAGACAATGGCCGACGATGACGAAGTGCATCCTACAGCTGCAGCAAAGTCGTTGTAATTTTTTGTCGGCACATCAGCATTGTAGGCAAACTGCTGAGGCATATACGGCGATGCAGCAATGGCGTTTTGGAAAAGGCCCAGGTTCGTGATGCCGCCGTAGGCCAGCACATGGTGCATCACAGAGCCACCACCAGCTGACTCGCCTGCGATGGTGACCTGTGACGGATCGCCACCAAAGAGAGAGATGTAGTTCTGCACCCAGACAAGAGCAAAGGCCTGGTCGATAATGCCAGCATTCAGCAAGCCACCGTTAGCCACAACTTGCTCAGAGCCCAGATAACCAAATGCGCCGAGGCGGTACTGGATCGTGACGGCGACGAAGTCGTTGTTGTTGTCATTAATAAAACCCGTCATGTCACTAGCACCATTACCCTGACCGTACCCGCCGCCGTGGATCCAAACGAGCACGGGTTTCCTGGCGGCAGACGATGTCGAGTCAGGCGAGTACACATTGACATACAGACAGTCCTCGTTTCCCGGGGTAAATGAGATGTCTGCCACTGCCGGTGGCTACTGGGGGCATTGCGGACCGTAGTTGGTTGCGTCGTAGACGGCCGCTGGATTGCCTTTCGGTGGCTGCGGTTTCTGCCATCTTAGATTTCCAGTCGGTGGCTTGGCGTAGGGAATTCCCTTCCAAGACCGAACATGCGTGGCTCCGTTGACGGTGCCCTTGTAGATGCCGTAGCCAAGATCGACAGTGAGGTGGTCGGCACCAACTGAGCCTTTTGAAGCGAACGGGGTCAGGCCAAGTATCTGGGTAGCATCAGAGTGCCCGCATACAGCTGGCTGCGAGAGGAAGAGCAGTGTGGTGAAGGCCACAGCCACGACTTTGTTACTAAACCACATGGTAGGATGATGGCCTCGAGCTTAAATAGTACACACGATGCTGCGAGTTGTTAAGAGGTGGCACGATGCCACCACGGGAGAGGAGGTATTTTTATATCATTTTTTTCTATTTGTATGTCTACTGGGTGGTCATTCTTTTCCGTTCGATCCTTCTTTTTGCATTTTCAACTCGTTTAATCTCTCAATACTGCTCGCTCTCCGCGTGATACAGCATTTTTCTCCGCTCGAAACGTAGTATGCGCACGAAAGGAACCGGAAGAGAGTAGCAGTGAGGAGTTGATGTAATCGGACTGTATTCGACGCTCCTGAGTGCTGATCACTTTGTTAGTTTGTTGTTGTATTCGTGGCATCTGCATAAACAAGGGTATATTTGGTAGGATTTGGAAAGCTTTGTGAGTAACGGCGAATCGAGTCCTCAGACCGTAGTATTTTGATTGAATCACCATCAACTCTCAAGACTGCCTATGCTGCATACTGTTTTGCGGGTGGAATGGGAGAGGGTCAAGTATCAAAGAAGATCATCTCACGCAGTCGTTTTATGATGGAACAAGAATGGGGAAGTGTAGCTCTGTGACTGATGGGATTTTAAATCCTGCTGGGTGATTTATTCTAAATCTATGCAGCAGGCGCGGGCGAGAGGGCAGCAGTCTGGTCGATAATTTGGTCAAGTGGCGAGGAGTCAAGATCGCGGCCCTGTGCTTGAGGCACTCGGAACGCCTTTCAGGTATCTGGCAGTCTTCGAGACGCACATTTGGTTATTTAAGATCCTACTCTATATCTCCGCTTAGGGTGCCATCTGGCAGGGAAATGGTCGCATTGATGACATCGTTCTCATGGCTACCTTGATTGGCCGGGTTCTTCAAGAGAATAAGCTTAATGCTTAAACAGACACAAACTGCTCGCGTGTGTTCTACCGATTTTTTAAGGGTTTTAAGATAATGTGGGAATCGACGGGTACCTGGACAAGCATGTTGTCTCGTGCCGCAAAATAATGCAGTAGCAGAGATCTGATAATGTTGGGATCACAAGCTAGAAAAATAAGAGGTAGCCGTTAAGATGACGCTCTGGCTGCCGCCTCGGTAGGCTATGAGGCATTCTTGCACTGGCTGTGTCTCTGATGTCAAGCAGGGGTATGATGAGCCTCTTCTCAGCTTTGTCTTGGCATCTGTTGGGCATGATAGCGACGAGCGACGACGAAGGGGGTTCTCGGGTACGGACAGTGGTGATTGGACAGCCCTACACGCCGCCGTGCTCCGCCACAGGCTATTCCCAAATTGCCGTTTACAATGAGTCTAAACTCATTTCCAAGACATTCGCTACTCCCTATGGGGTGTTGGTGTTAGTGAATCGACTTGTCTGGTGGAAAGGCGATGACAGGGACTGGGAGATGAAAAAGAATAGGCGGGACAGGCAAGGCGGACGGACGTGTCTGACTTCGATGAGGCTCGACTCCAGTTGGACTTGAAGAAAACATGGACACCATCACGAGTCTAGAGGAAGCCGAGGTGTCGATGCAATTGTTGGGATAGGCAGACATCCAGTTGATCTGGTGTTGCGATCCATCATCTATATAGTGTGGCATTCTCTTCGAAATTTGATTTCAACAACAGGCAGCAAGTCGGGAGTCTGATAATTACTTACAGTTTCACGATCTCAATAAATCGCCAACGATACAACATTAGCAATGCCGGCTACAACCACACAACCCAGCATGGAGGAGACATTGCCCGTCTACACAGAGGAAGGCGATGGACTCACGGCGTGGGTTGACGAGTGCGCAGCAGATGCAAAGCGTCTCGATCTGCCGCTGACACGCATGCGCTACAGCCAGAATATTGTTTGGGTGAAGGAGCACAATATCACTGTCCGCATCATCTACAAGTATGGCGTCAGACCGTCCAACGCGGCCGACGCCGAGCGTGCCCAAATACTACTCACACAGAAGCGCATCATCGAGACCTTTTTCCAGCTCGTGCGTCTCGGCGAGACAGCGGCCGTCAGGATGTTTATTGCAAAGGGTCTTGTCAGCCCCGATGTGACCGACGGCGAGGGCTACGACAACGGCCTTGGCGAACAACACCCGTTAGCCGGCCTTGAACCCGACGACTTTAAAGAACACGGCGACCCGTGGGCCGGTGCGACGCCGCTGTTTACCGCCATCGACATGTGCCGGGACAACATGGTCAAGCTTCTGCTGGAGCTCGGTGCCGACCCTAATACACTCGCGCGCCCGCCGAACCTGCGCCCGCTGTCGGGTCCCAAGTACGAGCGCGGCATCGACAGCAAGTACGAGCGTCGCGTGCGCCGAACACCCCTTATGCTCGCCGCATCTCTGGGCAATTTCACCGTGTGCAAGCTGCTGCTGAGCGAGTACAATGCCGACGACTCCATTGTGGCCCCCGACGGCCAGATCGCACTCCGTCTCGCGGCCAAGGCCAAGCACCGGGAAGCTGTCGACCTCCTGCCCGCTCGTCGTGCCGGGGCCGGGCAGCGCATTGGGGCCATCAACGCGCACAACATGGACCGCATCCGCCACGCCGTCAAAAACATCAAGTGGTTCACCAAGGAGGTCGTGTGGGGGACTCCCAAGTTCCTGCTCTATATTCTTCCGCGCAATATCTTCTATTCCGTGGGCAAGCACCTGCGCTACATCTGGGAGCACAAGGCCGAACTCGCCGTGGCCGTCGGAGACTTCCTGATGCATCTGCCGTCACATGCGTGGCACATTGTGCGCGATCTCGGCCTCGGCCTCGTCGACGTCACTAAAGCGCTGGGGCGTGCTGTCAAACGCATACCTAGGGCACTGCGCACCATGGGCACATGGGCCCTTGAGGCACTTAAGACGATCGGTCTGGCTCTGGCCAACATTGTCGAGCGTTCTGCGTCGGCCATTCACACGGCGCTTTCTGCCGTGGCGACATTCTTCAGGGGCGTGACGCTGCAGAACGTGATCGACGGCTTCGAGGCCGTCCTTGAAGCCATCTTCATCACCTTCCCAGCGGCCATCTTCCTGGGCATCACAAGCTTCTTCAAGTACTCGTGGAAGGCGGTCTACTACGTGGGGGGCGGTATCGCTATGTTCGTGTATGTCATCGGCTGGCTGCTGTGGACTGTCGTCACATTTGTGCCCAAGAGTATATGGCAGATCATCACGGCTGTTGGCAGTTCTTGTGTGAATGCCACGTCTGAGATTCGCGTTCTTTTCAATCCAAAGGCCATCTAGTCTGTCTTTGTTGCCCAAGCGGTCGGGTCGATAGCTTTTCATGTTTTATATCCAATATTTATTTTTATTATTTGTATGGTCTTCTTTTGTATCAAGTTTTACATGTATTTATTTCGTTATTATTGCCCGCATATTGTCGCATTATTCCCATTTAATAAACATAGATTTCAAAAATGCAAACATACTTGAGTGTATTAAAAAAAAAAAAGCAAGGCTGGCATTAACAGCAAATGATTAACATTTCCTTGCTTTTCTTCATCAATGAAAGGCCAGAAATATGGACCCCACTAACGGTTCGGTCTCCAACAATTTCCAAACCGAAATCCGATATGGTGTAATGGTCAACATCCGACGCTCTCACCGTCGAGCTCGGGGTTCGATTCCCCGTATCGGAGCACATATCTTCTTTTTTGCCTATTCTCTAGGGTTTATTTTTGGAAGGTAAACTCATACTTTTGCATTCTTTTTGCCTGCTGCATCTAGATTCTTTCTTTTTATTATTTTCTAGTCAGACAATATGTACTGATCTCCGATTAAGCCCATTAAATCCCGCTGACTCATCTTTCGGCATTATGGAGGGGCATTGCATCATGCGCGGCATCGGTGCTAGCTCACACACGGCCAGTAACACCCTTAATACACTGTAGGCCAAACGCGGACTTTGGGGCAGAGACCCCAGTTTCGCCGATCCCATCTCACTCCTCGCCTCGACCACAGCTTTGCTTCCGCACCACATTACCTCCCGTGGCACCCGAGTATGCCCATTCTCTTCCTCTTCTTTTGCTCTCTCTATTTCTTTTCTCAGTTCTTGGATATCCCAACTTTCCATCTTTCTACACGTCGTCGCGGGCCCTCGGTTTCCGCCCTCCTCGATTGCGACAGGTCTCCTTATTCGCTCACCTCGGCTCGACCTCTCTCCCTACCACTCCTTGCCATGCGATTCTTTATGCGCACTGCCTCCATCTGATCAACATGGTCGCCCGTCTTACTCGGGTGTCGTCGCTGTGCGCGCGACAGGTCCAACCCGGCTGCCAGCATTCGTACCGGCGCAACCCGTGGCTCTCGTCCGCGTCTCCGTCTTCTGCGACATCTCTCTCCTCTCTTCGCCGGCACACACCTTCGTCCGTCCTCTCGCCACTAATTTGTCCCCTGGTTCTTCTCCAACAGCAGTCAAGCGTCTTTTCGTCATCTGCGACCAACCTTTACAGAGACCTCGCGTCTGCACCACCACCCCCTCCACCAACCCCCGACAGCACGGACAAGGAAAAGGAGCAGCTGGGCAAAGAAAAGGACAAGGCAACAACCGATGCGGAAAAGTCAACACTCAACACAAAGGCCAAGTCGACCGACCCGCTCGCCGAGGTGGAAAAGACGACGTCGGAGCAGCGCAAGGCCGACTGGGCCATAATGAAGGAGATGTCGCAGTACCTCTGGCCCGCAGCCGGCAAGGGCAGTCTGGACACCAAGATGCGCGTGAGCCTGGCTGTGTCGCTGCTGATTGGTGCCAAGGTCCTCAATGTGCAGGTCCCCTTCTACTTCAAGAGCATCGTAGACGCCATGAATCTTGACCCGACCAGCATGGCGGCAGCAGGCGGCACTGCAGCGACCGTGGCCGGCAGTATCATCCTGGCCTATGGCGCAACACGCATTGGCGCAACGCTCTTCCAGGAAATCCGCAACGCTGTGTTCGCGTCTGTTGCACAGAAGGCTATCCGCCGCGTCGCCGGCAACGTCTTCAACCACCTGCTGCACCTCGACCTCAGCTTCCACCTGTCCAAGCAGACTGGCGGCCTCACGCGCGCCATCGACCGCGGTACCAAGGGCATCAGCTTCTTGCTGACGAGCATGGTGTTCCATATCCTGCCCACAGCTCTCGAGATCACCATGGTCTGTGGTATCCTGACATACCAGTACGGCGGCCAGTTCGCGGCCATTACCGCGCTGACCATGGCGGCGTACACGGCCTTTACCATTCTCACAACGGCGTGGCGCACCAAGTTCCGGCGGCAGGCTAACGCGGCCGACAACAAGGCATCAACAGTGGCCGTGGACTCGCTGATCAACTACGAGGCCGTCAAGTACTACAACAACGAAGCCTTTGAAGTAGCCCGCTACGACTCAGCCCTCAAGCAGTACGAGAAGAGCTCCATCAAGGTGGCCACATCGCTTGCTCTGCTGAACAGCGGCCAGAACATTATCTTTTCTTCGGCCCTCACGGCCATGATGTACCTGGGTGCGCGTGGCATTGCTGGCGGCGACCTGACCGTCGGCGACCTGGTCATGATCAACCAGCTCGTCTTCCAGCTGTCCGTGCCCCTCAACTTCCTGGGCACCGTCTACCGCGAGCTGCGCCAGTCCCTGCTGGACATGGAGACCCTGTTCAACCTGCAGCGCGTCAATGTGACTGTCAACGATGCGCCCGGTGCCAAGCCTCTCTTGCTGGCCCCCCCTTCTACTTCTGCTCTTACCTCTGCCTCTACTTCTACGTCTGTCGGTGGCCAGATCCGCTTCGAGAATGTCACATTTGGCTACCACAAGGACCGCCCGATCCTGCGCAACCTGACCTTGACGATCCCTGCCGGCAAGAAGGTCGCCGTTGTTGGCCCCAGTGGTTGCGGCAAGTCGACCCTGCTGCGTCTGCTGTTCCGCTACTACGATGTGGACGAGGGCCGCATTCTAATTGACGACCAGGACATCCGGTCTGTCACCCTGGACTCGCTGCGCCGGCAGATTGGTGTCGTGCCCCAGGACACGCCGCTGTTTAACGACACGGTCGAGCACAACATCCGCTACGGCAACCTCGAGGCCTCCTCGACACAGGTCGTGGCTGCCGCTCGGCGCGCGCAGATCCACGACATTATCGAGAGCTGGAAGGACGGCTACCAGACCAAGGTGGGCGAGCGCGGCCTGATGATCTCGGGCGGCGAGAAGCAGCGCCTGGCAGTGACACGGCTGCTGCTCAAGGACCCGCCGCTGCTCTTCTTTGACGAGGCGACGAGTGCGCTTGACACCAACACGGAGCAGGCACTGATGAGCAACATCAACAGCATCCTCAAGGAAAAGTCGCGCACGAGCGTGTTTGTGGCCCACCGCCTGCGGACAATCTACGACGCCGACCTGATCATCGTCCTGAAGGAGGGCCATGTTGCCGAGACAGGCACCCACCGCGAGCTGATTGACCGCAACGGCGTCTACGCGCAGCTGTGGAGTGCGCAGGAGACGCGGATCGACGTCGACGAGGACGTGGAGATCGAGGAGGGCCCTGAGCGGGTCGTTGATGTCGAGGCCAAGAAGCTGTAGCCGTGTACCATTTAGGCGTCGTTTGTTGTTTTGTATTCACATATATCATTTTTGTACATACCGTCTATTGGGTTGGAACCCCTCTATTCAAAGCTAGACATATCTAACATTTCTACCGCTCTACATCCATCTATGCATCCGATTATTGTATTACTGTATTATTAGGTATGTATTATATCTATAATTATTACTATTATAGTTTACCAGAAGCTGGTGACGAGGGTCAGCATCTTGGCAAAGTCGGGCGTGCCGTAGCCGGTCACAGGGTCCCAGCCAGTAGTGGCGTTCCAGAAAGCACCGGGCACAATGCCCGAGCCGGCCGGCTCAGCAGCGCCGGACTGGGTGTTGAAGCCGTTGCAGCCGATCGACTGGCCGCCGGTGATGTCGGTCAGCACCTCGGGGCCAAAGGCGTACAGGAGCGGGTTCAGCCAGCCGAGAGCGGGCAGGCCCTTCTTTAAACGGGCGTCGTTGAGCAGGCCGATAATGCCGCCCCAGACGGGAGCAGCAGCACTGGTGCCGCCCGAGCGGCTGGGCTTGCCGTCGTAGATGACGCGGTAGTCGGGGCTCACGCTGTGGGCAGACACGTCGGGGAATCCGCGGCCGTTCCAGTTGGTGTAGTTGGAGTAGTACTTGTAAGTGGAGTGCGAGACGTGCTCGGCAATGTAGGCGCCAACAGCCAGGGCCTGGTACGCAGGGCGGGCAAAGTACTTGCTGAAACCGCCCGACGAGCCCTCCCAGGCCAGCTCGGGGGTGACGGCAACAGTGCCGCCGACCGAGGTGACGTAGGGGCAGGTGGCCGGGAAGATGGCGTTGAACTCGACGGTCTTGTAGTCGGGGGCAATGCAGCCGGCACCGACGCCGAGATCACCAGACGACACCAGCACAGTGATGCCGCGCAGGCCCAGCAGACCGATCAGGTTGCAGGTGAGCACGGCGTAGTTGTAGGGGACGGAGTCTTCCTCGTCGCCGTACGAGTTGGAGATGACTTGGGGCAGCTCGGCGTTGGTCTTGGACAGCAGGTAGCGGTAGTAGGGAACGTAGGGCTCGTTGAAGTTGTCGGCGTCGGTGGGCTGGTCGATGTTGGGCACAAAGGGGGGCGAGCCGCCGGTGATGAACTCGGTCACGGGCAGCGGGTGGGCAATGCCGATAATGTTCTGGACGTCCAGGTTGGCCTCGCCGATCTGGGCGGTGGCCTGGTTCTGGTCGTTGGTGGCACCGTTCAGCAGCTCGACGGAGAAGTTCTGGGCGGCAATGCCGAAGGTCTGCTCGTAGAGGAACAGGTCCGAGTACAGCGCCGATTGGTTCAGCCAGCTTCCAAAGCCGATGCGGCTGCCACTGCTGGCGCTGGGGGTGTAGTCGCCAACCTGGTACATCTGCTTGAGGCAGGCCGGGGTGATGGACGTCTGGCATGCGGCGTCCACGGTCGTGGTTGAGCCCTTGGACTTGGACGAGGTGGTGGCAGTCGTGGCGCGCTCGCCGAACTGCATGTGGCCGACAAGCGGCGCAAAGGCCTTGCTGTCGCCAAAGTAGTTGCCGGGGTCGACGAGGGCGACGTGGTCCGCCACGGCATCGGGCACAGAGTACGACAGCGTGCGCAGCTTGGTCGCGGCTGCCGTTGCCTTGGTGTAGTACTTGTACTCGGCACCGAAGAGGGTATTGGCACCGGCGACGTCGGTCGCGACATCGACAAAGGAGCCGCGCACGACGTAGTTTTTGACGACGCCGCTGGACTCGAGCCAGCTGGTGACGGCACTGACGGCAGCGTCGGACGCATCATAGGTCGAGGCAATGGCATCGGCATCAAAGTACTTGCCGTAGCCAGCCTGGTTAGGCGTGGCCACGGAGAGCAGGTGAGACTCGAGCTGGTCGATGTTCTGCATGTTCAGGGCAATGGTGAAGACATGCGTGTCAGTGGCACGCTCAGTCATGCCACGAGCAGACACGGACTCGGTAACCTCCCAGCCATGAGGCACGGCATCGATCTTGCTGATGACGGCAGCCTGGGCCGAAGGCACAAGCAGGGAGCCAACAGCAGCCAGGACAGCCACGCTGGACCGCAGGGTGCTGTACGTCATTGTGTGAGGATGGGTAGCGGGAGAGCAGAGAGAAGAGAGAAGAGAGGAGGCAAGGGAGAGTCTAGACAAGAACACTGCAGGTTCTGGAAAGACGAGAGGGGGAGGTGAGAAGAGAAGAGGAGGATGAAGAAGAAGAAGAGAAGGAAAGGGAGGAAGAGATGGTGCCCAAGTAAGACAGGATAAACGCGTGCTTATATACAGAAGCAACGGCCTGCAATGCCCATGTTGTGAGAGCGGCTGCCAGGATGGCCTTCCCCAGCGTACATGGTAATTAGGAGCTGCTTTGCAAGTCTATTCACACCTCGATTGGGAAGTGTCGGTGCATATCATCGTGACAGTGCTTATGGTAGAGCTCGGGCCCGGGCTAGAAGAGAGAATGCCACCTGCCAGGGTATTTGGGGGGGGGGGGGGGGGTGCGATGTAGAAAGACGAGACGTACAGTGTAGATAGAAGGCATTCCATGGCAGGGGCAGGGATCACGGATACAACAATAAACATGGCGAATAGAATAAGCATGGCGACGGGGTACTACAGAGCGGAGAGTAGAGAGTAGGAGGACACGATAAGGATGGTAGGGGAGTAAGAATAAGCGTTGGCGGAGACGAAGCATCGTTTGTGGGTGTTTTTGAAAACGCTTTTATTTCTTTTCTTTGTGTCAAGGTTTATTTCATTTACATAGTACATCGCGATGGACAACACGCTGTGAATATCACATCCACGCTGGCCGGTTGTGCCGTCCCGACCCCTGTGCCTGGTGCGATGCAACCCGCCCTGTCGTCATGGCTGGTGGTCTTGGGCGTAGTGTCGGCGTGGTGTGGGCGTGGGAGAGACACAGCCGAGCGTCCTTTGCATTTGCCTCTGCATTTGCTTGCTTTGCTAGCTCTTAAATGACACAAGAACCTCCTGCCCTAGACGGATAAGCTTTCTTCTAGTGGTGCATAGCAAATTGATATAACGTTATCTTTTCATGATTCTATTTGCAGTCCGTATTACGGTTCTATAGAGTACAAGCCGACCCACGTCTGACGAGTCAAAGCAGGCTCAATCCTCCTCTGCAGCTGCAGCTTATTGTCCTGTTTGTTCTGCTTACACACTGTACATACTCTGTAGTAGTATGCTTTTTCAAAAGTACAGCACATCCGTGGAATTGCGTGAAGGGATCGGCAGCGCGAGTGAGGGGAGTGAGCACGGCCGGCATGGCGAGACCCGGTGAAGATCTGCAGGTTTTAGGAAGGTGTCTCCTTCCGCTTTCATTCTTCTTTTTCCTTTCTCTTTCTTCTTCCTTCTTATTCTCTTTTCCGCGTGGTCTTCTCTTTTCTCCTCCTCGTCTGCTTATGACGGCATGGATGGGGGCCGTCGCATCGCAGCAGTCTAGACTGCCTGTTAGGGTCGGATTCTGGAAGGTGACCTTGGAGAGGGGACGGCAGCATGGCAAGAATCAACAAAAGTACTTTGTAATAGCAGGGCCAGGCGATAGCATGAGAAGAGCCATCGCATCGCGAGAGCTGCAAAGTCGTATGTACTTGGAAACACGGTCGACGTTAAGGAACTGCCCGATTCGGCATGTTTGCATGTAAGCATGGCCATGGCGACTAGGGCAGGTGCGAGTGGCGTTCCTTCTCATGCAATCTCAGCAGTCCGCCAGCTTCTAAATCTTTTTCACACTCATATTACACCGACAAACGACAGCTCTTACAGCAGGATGTCTCTAGAATACGATTATGAGGAGGAGAACGAGCATCTCACTCGTACTATGTAATCAAACAAAAGTCGGATAATACGACTGTAGCATCGCTGTATCTTGACCAGCGCGCACAAGCCGGGATGTTGCTGTGAGGAGAAGAGGCGCTAGTCCCAAGATAGAAAGAGCTTAACACGGACGGTGGGAGTATCCAGATTGGAGACGTGCAATTAGTCAATCAAGCTCGGCCGGCTCAGCCAGAGCGGGTGGTTCGCAACAACAACAGACGAATCGGGAGCTATTCATGCGCTGTGTGAATAATGCAGCAGAGAAGGCAACAGAAGCATCAGTTTCTATAGTTTCCATGTCACTGTGCATACTAAGATATGCTGCTAATTTCATCAGCGAGACCGAGTCGAAGAACTTGGGAAAGTCAATCATAAATGTAGTTTGACGCAACTCACTAAGCGCACCACACCCTATCTCGCTATTCGAATTAGGAAGCTGCCTAGGGCGAGTGGTTCCTTCTTCCTACCCCTGCCTGGTCCTTTGACTGGGGCCGGCTATCGGGTGGCAAAGCTTGTTTGCTTCTACAGAGTACGATATCTCGTCGAGCTTGTCTGTCTCTTATGTTTTCTCTAATCTGTTAGCCTTCTTCTTTGTCTACGTAGCCCAGAAAAGATATATCGCCAAGAAGATGTGCCGGGCATATAATCGCCAAGCAACACCGTAACGAGCCGTCTTAGTTGTTGGTTGAAGAGGTGGTGTCGATGGCGCTGAACAGAGAGGGGGCAGCGGCACAAAGGGTTTAAGATGATATATTGTATGAGTAGACAGTGTGAATGGTAAGATCATTCACTGAGAACCATGCACATATACACTGCTCGAAACAAGGACCTTGAATGCTGGACGTTGGGTGTCTTACTAGACGAGAGACGCCGCGGTCAGAGCAAATAGCCGACGACGAACGGCTGCATCACGACATACATTGTGCGAGGCGGTGCGAGGCATGTTGGCGGCGGTGGCCAGGTTGGTTGTTTCTGTTCAACTGTCTGCCTTGAGTAATAATGTACTGCCCGTGTGTGTTGCCCTCTCGTCCGGAGCCTATCAGCTTCTTAAGTCTAACAGTCACCTTGGACCCAAGAAAGATATCATGGGCTGATCGGCATATAGCTAGCTAGGCTGGCCACCCAGTATTTCTGTTGGGATATCATACAATACTACATGACTGGCGCTGCACCCCAGAGCATGCAGGTGCACATCAGTATCCGCGCAGGCAACGTGGTGCAGAGCAGAGCCAGCACCGACGTCTGAGCAGACTGTTTGATAGATGACTGGATACCACGGCAGCAAACGGTATAGTACTTACACTACAAGGGCATCGCACGGCCAATCCCGCATAGCGACACGGCGACGCACGGCAACACACGGCGCAGACAGTTGGGTCAGCACATGCTCACATTCGATACACGTACACTCAGCCTCGTGGCTACATGAGCATGAGATGGACGTCCATAGCACTACATACATTATATTTACTGTCGATCATTACTTCACGTGCAGATGCCCTACATATACCCGCAGTGTGTATCAAAGCCGCCGGCATGGTATCATATCGATCGCCGTGGCCTGCAGCCGTTGCTGTCCCTCGCTGCCACAGTCTATCACTACGCCCACGCCTCATCTTGTTGTGCAGGCCCTTGTCTGTGTCTAGCAAGTTCATAAACTCATCGTACGCCATGTGGTCTACAGTTGAGTGAGTTTAAAAACTGTTTCAATATGATTCTTAATAATCCATAGTCTGTCTGAGCCGCCCTTTTCGCCTTTCGCCTGCCCATGCTTTGTTATATGTATTTCCTGTTTGTTCTTCGTTGGAGGCCCCTTGCTATGCTACTGGTTGGAAAATAAATAAATAAAAACAAAAGGAAACCACAATTCGCAAGTTGGAAGCAAAATACATCAAAAATAAAAGCAGAATGGAAATATAAAACAAACCCCAACACCCAGGCTTGCCGAATAGCCATGTCTTACTGCTCGGTTGGTCCCGACACCAGAATGCATTCTTCTCTCAAATCTTCCCGCCCTGCCAGCTGTTCGTCTGCTTCGCGTGCACTCCACATGCACTTTAAGCACCCTGGAAAGCGGCGGCAGCACGGCACAGGTCTCGCAGCAGCTTCGGCACCCGTCCAGCCTGCAGCTCAGTAATGACCTCATCGATGACCGACCGGTCAGTGATCTTTTGCTGCCGCGACTTGCGTAGCCAGTGCTCAAAAGGACCGCGGTTGCTGTCAAGAGCGTCGCCCAGCTCAATACAGCGCTCGTCGGGGTCGTGCTCGGTATGAAGGTCAAAGTAGTGCGACATGAGCTTGCCCATGTCCTTCAGAGGCCACTTAGACGGCGCATTTGGCAGCCGGTCAGGCCCAGCATAAATGTACTTCTCAGACACACATAGACGGCACTTCCAGAATCCCAGCCGCTGCACGGGTCCGCCAAACTCGTCCTCTTCAGCCTTATTAAAGAGGTTGTGAGCACCGTTCGCCGTGTTCGTGCTGGCCAAAGTCATGTCCATGTCAGACACGTCCGCAATGGTCGTGTCGCCGTTTACTCCGTTCTCGTGAGCGGCACTGTGCATGCTGACGGTGTCCTGTGCACTCAACTCGGATGCCGCTCGGGCCCGCTTGTTGGTGTGTGCGGCCGAGCCGTTTCCGCTGTGGCCATTCGAGTTCTCTTGGTCATCGGCTACATTAGACAGCTTGCGCTTGCCAGTGCCCGGGCGCTGTCCGGCTGGGCTTGCTGCGCCAGGGACAGTGATGACCCGGGTGGGAGGGGGGATGCTGCGAAACAATGGCCGGCCGCCTCGTGCCGCGCGGGTGGCCTCGAGAGTCTCCTTGCGATGGCGGCAGAAACGAATTTGGTGGTGCAGATCGAGACGGCGCAGCTGTAGCGTGCGCTCTTCTTGGGGTGTCAGGTTGTCAAGGGCTAGCTGTGACTCGCAAAAGTCGAGGTCGATCAGGTATGCGTCAATATCCTCGGCAGCCTGCTTGTAGCTGATCACATCCAGGTCGACACTAGGCGCCGCGTAACCATTCACATCGCTGGCGGTGTTCCGGCTCGCCTTGCTCCCAGTACCGTTCAGCCGAGGACGACCAACAGGGCGAGGGCCCGTCCGCACAGGCTGTACAGCCGCGGTCGCGGGCGCAGGGGTTGAGTTGTCGGCCGCGGGGGCCGCTTCGTCGGCTGGAACGGATGGCTGTCTGGACTGAATAGGAGCTTCGCTTTGCTGTTTGGCGAGGGCATTCTGCTTAAATTGTTAGCTGGGCAAGTTATAACAACGAGGTGCCGAAAGCAAGCAAGACAGCAAAAGAAGAAGAGCTAGTTATTGATGGACATACTGTTGGGCCGCCAGCAGGGGCAGATTGAGCTGGGGTCGGTGCGGGTACGGGTGCGGGCGTCTGGGCCGGAGTCGAGGTAGGGATCGGGGCAGGGGGCTGGATGGGGATGGCTGTCGGGGTCGGGGCCGGGGCCGAAGTTGGCGCGTGCGATGGAGTGTTTGCTACTGAAGGAGCCGTAATGTCTTTGAGAGGCGTCGCGACTCGCGGTGAGTCCTTAGAGTCCTTAGGCGGTCTGCCGACCTTGCCCTTCTTTACAGGAGGCTTCTTAGCCGGGGTGGTGTCTGTTGACGCAGGCTGGGACGGCGCGGCACCGAGCGACGCGCCGTTCTTACGGCCCGGAGGGCGACCACGGGGAGGCATGGCGAAAATGAGGTGTACAGTAGTTAGGGCGTAGGAGGATCGCGTAGTCGAGGATTGAGGTGATTGATGTCGGGTGCAGGTGAGACAGGGGTGTCGAAGAGTTGGCACGAAGGTAACGACGCGCCGGGGTGGGAAAGTGAGCAGCAAATGGGACGACGTCAGTCGCGATGGCTCGAAGAACGACTAATTGGCGTGTCGAGTTGAGCTGTCGAGGATTCGAGTCGTTAGGGTTTGGGAGAAAGAGAGGGAGAGGAAGAAATCGAAGAAAGCGAATAAAAGCCGGGGGTGTCGCGACGGGAGATGGAGAATGGAAAAAGAAAGAAGAAGAGAAAAGGGAAAAAAAGAAAAATGGAAATTTAATAATAAAAAGACAGCAAACACGAGCGTGGCCGATAAGGATTACAGGCGATAAAGGGCAAGCTGCCAATAAAGTGGACGGCGGGTTTCTTCTTTCGGAGAGGTGCTGAGGCAGAAAGAAAGAGGAGGAATAAAGATGGTTCGGGGTAGAGAGTGGAAAGGGAAGAAAGAAGAGGGAGAGAAAAAGGGAAAGAATGAAAGAAAGAGAAAGAGAGAGACCCGAAAACAAGGCTCGAAAAAGTGACGTGGAGTTGAAGATGGGCCGAGGTGAAAGTGAGAAATAAGATGGAAAGGAAAGAGCAAACGAAAGAAGAGGAGAGACGATGGACTAACAAAGAGAAGGAGGAGGAATAAACGAATATGAAAGCGAAATAAAATAAGGGAGCAATTATGTAATCAGGTGAGGGAAATGGAAGGAAAGAGGAAAGAGGAGAGGGAAAGTGGGAAAGAGAGTCAATACAGAAAGGAAACGGAAGGAAGGGGGAAACGATTGCTATGAATTTAGTTTAGTAAATTATAAAATGCGAAAAAGGAAAGACAAGATAAGTAACGGAAAGAAAATACGTAGTGGAAAGAGAGAGTGGCAGCCGCAGGCAAACAGCCAAAAGAAACAAAAGGGAAAAAGAAAAAGGAAACCGAGAAAATAAAGGGAAAATAAAAAAGGAAAAATAAAAAAGGAAAGAGGGAAAACACAAATAGGTGGGATTTTGTAATAGCAAAGCGGGGGTGTTTAAAAATAAAAAGAGAAAATAAATGGAAAATACTGGAAAATAGGGAAATGGAAGGGCAGGAGAAGGGTGGAAAGACAAAAAGAAGATGGAACTGATGGAAAGAAAGAAAAGAAAACTGGAAAGAAAACGACAGGGACAACTAGAATACATGGAAAATTAGATCTTAAATAACACAAAAAGAAAAGAGAAAGAGAGAAGACAGACAATAAAACAAACGGCAAGTGCGATAGAGAATGGAGAATGGCCGGACGCGACAAAGAATGAAGAAGCAAGAGATACAATATTACCATGTACAGACAGACGAAAGAGAGTGTCTACTCTTTCTTTGAAAAAGATCTACGTTGTTTGCGCTTTCCTATTAAACGACCGAGTACTTAATATTGCATCCAGCTGGCTGTGCTCTGTATTATCCCCCCCTCTTCATCCGTGTTTCACTTTGCTTCCTTTGCATTTATCACATGCGACAGTTTGCTGTTATGCTCGCTGTGGCCGGTTCTACAGCAACTGGCGAGAGTGGCACGAGAAAGATCAAAAGGAAGAACAGATGCCAGATAACAACTACGAATTACGAATTACGAATTACGAATTTCCGTCGTTGGATGTATATCCTCCAGAGAGAACAAGGTCTGGCTTCGCAGATAATAGTGAATGAGACGGAGAGTAAAGAGACAAGAGAAACAGAGAGAAAACAAGGGAAGATAGAGGGAATGGGAAAAGAAAAGGAGGAAAAGAAACATTAAACCGAAAAAAGAAAAAGAATAAATGATTTAGAAAGAAAGAAAGAAAGAAAGAAAGAAAGAAAAGAAAAAAGAGGAAAGAACTAGATGGAAAGAAGAGTCGGGATGACGAGAAGTGAGTGGATACCGTTTATTTAATACTTATTCCTGCTATTAACTTTAACCACCGATCAGCACGAAGCTGGCTACAACCGGACAGTGTGCAAGGCGGAAGAGACCAAAGGCAGCAGTCACAGGGCAATAAATAGCAGAGACGTTGAAGAAAGAACTGGGGCTGGGCGACAAGGCGGTTTTGGCAGATGATTGGGTAGGGAGTGTTGGTGGGGCTGGCCGCTTATGCTTTGGCGAGTTATTGATTGCTCTTCTTTTCTCTTCTTCTCGTTCAGACATCTTTTCGCCTTTTTATCTTTATCTCACTTGTCTCGAAAATCTGTATTCCACAGTACTTTCAATGTTTGGATCCCATCTCACTCTGAAACATGATCTTGTCACTTTGCCAGCGGGCAATATGCGCAAAGAAGACGAAAAAAAGTAAAAGTAAAAAACATAGAAATGAAAACCGAAACACAGAGGAAATGGACTCATCCATATTCAAAGCAAAGCAACAAATGAAAGATTTCAACGGTTCCACGCCTTAAGTTCTTTAGCTTAATAGTACTGTGCCTGGTTGTAAAAGGAAGATAAAGCTCTGGCATCGCGATCTAACATCACACATCGACATAAATAATAACTTGCAAAATAAATACCCATCAACAAATAATATATTGTCCATCATAACGCTATGAAATATACAAGACAGCGAGCGAGCCATCCAAACTCGCAACCGAAGTTGGTATCCAAAAATATAAAAGAAAATAATAAACATAAAAACATAACCAAGCAAACCGTGGTCGATACCAATAAAATGAAAACCATAAACAAGCAAAACGTCGACGCTCTGTATGCAGCCTATCATGTACCATGCAAAAGATTACCCAAAAGACAAGAAAGAAATGGAACATAAAGAAATGAAACATAACCGAGGATATCATCCACACCTCACACCTTTTTGCTGTTATACTTTTGTCTTGATTGACGGCCCGGCAAGCACGACCCGGGCAACAAAGAAGACGGCCACACTGGCGACCATGGTGGCGCCACAGAAGAGCTGCAGGCCCAGGAAGCTGCCGTTGCTGGATGTCGTGATGGCGCCCGCAATGGGCGAGCCAGTCAGCGCACCAAATGCCTGCACAGCAAACGCGGCACCCGTGCGCGCACCGATTTGGCGGATGTCCGAGATCTGGGCAATCAGCGTCGGGCCCAGGCTGACAAAGCCACCCGAGCTGAAGCCGAAAAGCACGGCATAGGCAATGATGGCACCCGTCGACTTGCCCGGGATCCAGAGCGCGAGCGAGATGACGGCCGACAGCAGAGTGATAGAAATCATAACGTTGTACCGGCCCAGACGGTCTGCAGCCATACCGGGCAGAATGCGGCCAAAGATGCTGACAGCGTTGATAATCGACAGGAGGTACGGCTGCAGCGACGGGCTGAGACCGGCCGCCTGGGCCTGCAGCTCAATGTAGTTGAAGGGCAAGAACATGCCCCAGAAGAACAAGAAACAAGCCATCACGGTCAGGAAGTACACGGGCTCACGGAAGCCGGAAAAGTAGTCGGCCATATTGAACGGCTTGGGGTTCGGCTTGAGGCGCGAGCGCACAGTCAGGGCGGAGATAGTCAGCATGCCCAGGAATAGAAATGCAACACTGCGCACGGCCCAGGGGAAACCGACGCGGATGATCAGTTTGTTGAGCATGATGGGCAGCACGACACCGCCAAGCGACGAGCCCGACACCATGATGCCAAAGGCGGCCGAGCGGCGCTTGTAGAACCACGAGACGACGGACGACATGCAGGCATTGAACACCGCAGACGAGCCGATGCTAGCACAAAAGCCCTGGGCGAGGATGAACTGGTAGTACTCGGTGGCCAGACTGGTCATCATCAGGCCAAAGACATAGACAATGGTGCCGATGATGAGCAGCCAGCGCGGGCCATACATGTCAAAGACGCGGCCAAAGACCAGTCCGCCAAAGGTCATGACAAAGGTCATGAGACTCAAAATCCAGCTTACAGTGCCCTGGGAGTAATTGGAAAGTGGCCCGTTGACATAGTACGTCTCAAAGACACCAATACAGTTGACAAGGCCAAACGTGCAGAACAGACCGCACCAGCCGCCAAACACGACGGTCCAGGCTGCGAAGCCACCATCGGGAAAATCGTCTGGGTGCATTCCCGGTGGTGGGCCGCCAGCTGGCCGTGCCTCTGCACCAGCTCCTGCTTTCTCGTCTGTCCCTGATGCGCCTCCCGCCGCTGTTCCAGCCCCAGATTCTGGCTCGTAGCCAGCCTTTTCAAGATCGGCCTCGACGACATTGCCGGGCTCGGGGTAGATGTTGGCGTCGGTCTCGGGGACCTGTGCGGGAATGCGGCCTTCACGAGATCTGCGACGGCGGTAAGATGATGTTGCCGACGATCGGCGCGAGACACCGTAAGGCGCGGCGTTGTCCTTGTCGATGATGTCGAGCGCTGGTGCAGTATTTGTCGGTGCGGCTATTGTGTTGCTGATTTGTGCAATGTTGTTGTCGACAACGGTGTTTGCGTCGTCGAGTGTGCTTTGTGAAGAGCGAGACGGCGTGGCGGGCTTGTCCATCCTGGTGTATTATGTATGTACGTTGATGCGAAGCGAATGCGTGGCGACGATGAATCGGAGCTAGAGACTACAGAGTAGAGACTAGAGAAGACCAGATGCTAGAGACGAGAAATAGAAGAGAACTAAAGCGAAATAGGAGAGGAGAATAAGAGGAGAACAAGAGGAGAATTAAGAGGAGCGGAAAAGAAGAGAAGAATGAGAAAAGAGGAAAAAGTTAAGAGGTAAAAGGTAAAGCAAAAGAAACAAGGTGCAGTAGCAGCAGCAATGTTGCTGTACTGGTTAGTTAGAGCCGGAGAATTGATGGAATAATCAAAGTGGAAGAAGGACGACGGTGTAGCAGAAGTAAGAGGGAAGAAATAAGATAAGCAGAGGAAACGAAATGAAGGAGTGCAAAAGAAACGAAATGGGTCTCTGCAGATGCTGCGGTATCCACGACACTACCAGCTTAAAATAGAGTCCAAATAGAGTCGAGATAGAGCCGACAGCTTGGAAGGAATAAGGAAAGGAATAAGGATAAGGTCCTACGTCGGGAGCCGGGAGCCGAGACGGACGATGTGAGTAATCAAATGGAAGACGCTCAAGACGGAAAGAGCCCAGCGAGGCGCAATGGATGGAAGGAGGAAGCAAGATATGTACTATGTATGTACGGTGTAGGCAAGAGCTGCAAGGGGACAGGACAAGCGGTGCGGAGTAGCTTCCTGCCGTTGCTGCAAAGGCGCTGATGGAGTATTGGCGGGCGTGTTGGCAGGGCCCTGGTATCCGGGGAGTAGAAGAAGTCGGCGGCTGGGCAATAATGAGACAAGTTACGATAGGGGTAAGGGGACAGCTCAGCTATATATCTGAGCCTGATGTCAACAAATGAAGAGTTCCAAAAAAAAAAAAAAGCGAAAAGAAAGGGAGTATGGAAAGACGCCGAGACGAGCAGTGGAGACGGGGTTAGCTGGAGTTAGGCCGGGCAAACAGAGGCTCGGAAGAAAGTAAGAATGGTAATAAAGAGGTAAGAATAAGCCGATTTTAAATCAATAAAAAATATTGATGAAATGCCTAATGATGGAAAGGGAAAGAACAAGACAGCCCAAATACAGCAGGACCGAGCCGGCGGCGTGAATTTCGATGACAAAGCGATGGCTGGAGCCAACGTCGATAGATCAATGATGCAATGATGCAGGAGGAGAGACGAGAACAACATAGTAGAAATTTTATAAAACAAAATAATAAACAAAGTACAAGGTTCAGCTTAGACGAAACAAGTTGGCAGTCATCTACCCGCCAGCGAGATTAGCAATGTCGCCAGCCGGCCACCCGCACGGTGCAAAGGCTGGCCAACGCGTCGAGCTGCCCACGCTCCTAATACGGCGGTAGCTTCCCCTGTCACGTCCTTCCTTGTTTGTCACTTTCTCCGTTGATTGCTGGTTGTGTGCAAGACGTTCAGCTCTCGGCAGGATTTACGGGTGTCACTATCTACGCTGCACGAGCCCATACAGAGTGCGCGCTTGACCACTTCCGCCACCAAACGTGAGCATCTTCAAAGCGGCTGCGAATTCGGTTCACGTACTCTGCTCATGCTACCATAATATTGATGCAAGCCATGCACGATCGCCTCGAGGGCTTGATGGGCTTGCCAATGCATCAAAGACAGCCACATATATTCCTCTTGATGTCTCTCGACGTGTCCAGCTGCATAGCCAGTGCGTGCAACTGTCCAGAGTAATTACCCAATCGCGTCTTTGCTCTTGTCGGTTGTCAGCACTCCTGAGACATGCTCCTCTGTGCAATACCAAAAAGTACAACAGGAAAGGATCACCACGACGTGTGCTCTCACCGCTTTGTCGGATCCTGATCGCCGCCTTCTAGAAACAGCCCGTGTAAATAGCGGCATCGCCAGTATTCTCGACACGAATACCAGCCCAACTGGAAAGGCCTGTTAGGTATATTGAGAGAATGAAGGGGATAACTATGTACAGGAACGTCCGGGGATAAGTCGAGCACTGTTCTTTTGTCCGCGAATTGCAGTGGGGCTGTGTGTCAGGCAAGACTCGGCGAGCATGAAAAGGGAAGGAGCTGGCATAAGACGGCATCGTTGCCGAATGATAATTACCCGTGGAATTACTGGAGTTACGAAGTTTGTCAGTCTAATACGTTTGGCGGCCGAACATATTTCCAACGAGTTTATTCGATTTGGCTCAATGGAATGAAGCATTAGTGAGCCATACTGGCGATGCGGCTTCAACCAAAGGCGTCTGCAGTAAGATGGTGGGAAAAGGTTTACACGGCGCACCTCAAAAGAAGAAACAAACACTATAATCAAAACAGTGCTGATTGATCAGCAAGACTCGAGATATCGCTTACTGGCTGTCATAGGTTTGGGGCCGGTGACTCTAGATACTCCGAAAGTCAAGCATGCCACGCAAAGCTTATTTGCAGCCGTTGTCTTGGGCTCTTGGCCTTGTACAATTTATGTATATACATGTTATGCACTTTCCCTATTGGGGCAATTTCGGGGGCAGCTATTCTGCCTGTTAGTTCTCTGCCAAAGCTAACGTTGAAGCGACAATAAGTGGTTGTGACGAAAATGTCGCCGAGCATTTATTCAATAATACGGATGAGCGAACCTCCGATGTTCCGTGGTATTGCTTCAAGTAATTGCAGCTTACGGTCGACAGCCCAGGGCTGGAGATAAAGCGCGAAAGCCGAGAGTATGCTGTACAACGCCAACTTGCGTAGTCTTATCTATCAGTCACAATTATTAAAGAAAATGGTAGAATACAACAAATTGAAATGATGAGCAGGCCGATTAGCAAGAGTGCCGGCGGGCGTCTGAGTGCCGGCGGTTGACATAGGCTGGCGTTACCAAGAGTCGGTGGCTGCTTCAACCCCAGAGACGTCAGTCTTGGCTGTGACCAGGCGATGAATGTCACGGTAGTGCGATGAGCCTCGCTAGATCGAATGCCACATGCAGTGGAACGGTGTGGTCTCAACAAACAAGACAAGAGGGAAATGCGACGCCGTACAACGCCGTACGATCATAAGACGGTAGTGGGTGTAGGACATGGTAAGACATTGAGCATGAAGGTTAGAGTTAGTCATCAGCATAAATATGCACTTGCCAAATGTGGTCTGCTACATTCCGCTTCAGTCTGATAAGGGGTGTAAGTGCGGTGCATGATTCATATGTGCGACGTCTGTCGTTGCACCTTGCACAGCCCTGAATGCCGTCGAATTGCAAGGCTTGTAGTTGATAAGGGATACACCTCAATACATACAACACAGCATCGATGGGATTTTGATGGCGAGTATTGTATCATGCTAGCAACTGTTCTACTTCACAGGGCAGATCCAAGAGAACAGCTTTCGCACTTGATTAGTAAAGCTGGTTGGAACAGTCGATGTTTAAACTAATCTTTTATATTGATGATTTACTGTCATGATTATTATTGATTGTTCACATATACATATTGGGTTAATGAGTACTTCTTTCGTCTGTAGACAGTTAATGTTTTTTTTTTAATTCTTGTTTTTTAAGCCTTGACTAACTTTTATAAAAAAAACTAGAAAACATGAAACTTTAAGAATCAAATAATAAATGAAAACTTTAATTTCATACACTAGCATAGCCACTTAACATATATTGCATCTCTATTTACTGCACAAACTCCTTGAGTTCCTTGCTGCTTTTCAGCTCAACCTTGCTCTCCGGCTTGACAGTCTCCATCTTGATCGTCGCTGCTGAAGACTCCTTGGCTGACGGAGTAGGTGCCGGTTTGCCGCCAGCTGCCCGCTCGACAGCCGCTGCGACAGAGCCCGCCTCCGTGTCGGCAATCTCGTTGACGTTCTCGCGCGTCAGCACATCCGATACACGCACGCCGCGGCTCGACATCAGTAGCGTCGTAGGGCCCCGCACGTGCACAAACAGCCGGTCGCCCCAAATCGTGCGCCGCAGGACAGTGCGGGCCTCAAACAGGGCGCGTGCTGCATACTTGTACGCCGCCGACTCGCGCACAGTCTCAATGTATCCGGAGATGGTGGATGCTGTAGACGTCTTTTCAGACGTTGCCGGTGTCTGCAGGCTCAGGTTGCGCACCGCTTTAGTGGTAATCTGCGCAGTCGAAGTGGCCGTCGAAGACACAGCACTTGCCACCTTCTCAACAGCCGTGGCCACGACGCCCTTTCCCATACCGGCTGACCGGAACCGGAACGGCTGCGGCGCGTTCTTGTTAACAGCGTAGGCCACAACATGGCTCGGGTGAACAACCAGCTCTTCGCCGGCAGCAACCGTGACGGGGTAGATGTAGCCAGGAGCCGACAGCGCAACGAGACCGCGGCCGGTGACAAACGACGAGCCCCAGTTGGCGAGACCGAGACCAAGGCTGGCGGTGCCCGTCGTCGAGCGCTGCGGGCTCACAGACAATGTGTGACCAGTCCAGGCGAGAAGGGCGTTGCGCTGGGCTACGACCCAGTCGGTAGTGCCGTCGAGGTGCAGCGTGAACAGGGTGGTATTGGCGGCCTTTGTGCCGATAAGGAGGGTCAAGGGCGAAGTCGAGGTGATGCGCTGGTAGAGGAATGGGATGCCGAAGAGTGCGCGGCGCACCGGCGCTAGGAGAGAGAGGGTTGATGTGGCCTGTATGGGTGGTGCCGTTAGCATTATGTGATCTGAGTTTAATTCGAGGACGAGCTTAGCAACGTACATTCTCGACCTTGCCGGCGACGGAGACGAGGGTACCGCGGCGGGTGTAGAGGTTCTGCGATGCGGACAGCGAGACCGACAGCAACGAGTAGGGCGATCCGAGCACCTCGAACTTGGCGTCTGCACTGTTAGAACCGTATCGACATGGACATTAATTGCATTAGAGCTTGTTTGCGGACATACCCGACTCGTCCCGGAAGCCGACCGAAGACCCAAAGGCATCAGCTCGTGATGGTTTGGGGTACTCGGTTGCGGGGGCCGAGCTAATCTGGATGTGTCTGCGGTTGCCGAGTGTAGATGTTGCGATAACGCATTGCCGGCACACGTAGGCAGATGTCGATGCCGTCGATGCCGTCGAGGCCGTCGATGCCGTCGAGGCCGTCGACGAGGCCGTCGCTCGAGATACCGTCTGCCGGAGCAGAGGCCGGCGCATAGAGGAGCCGCGCATTGTGACGGATAGGGCAGTCGATTGGTTGATATAGCTGCAGCCAATTGAGTGGCCGGCTGCTGTCAGATTTGTCGTGCTGCCTGGGAACCTGTTGCCGGTTGTCTATCGTCAACAGTGCGGCGTCTTTAGCCCAGATTCGTGCTTTTCCGCTTCCGCTGAAGCTCGACTTACATAAGCAGAGCTGACTGGGCCCACACTATGCGCTAAGCCAGAACAGCTCAGGCGGGTAGCAACTACGGCAAGTGGTAGTGTTGTTGCTGCTAGCAACGGAAGACCCGCCCTAAACACGCTTTCTGCCAACTCAATTGGCACGTTGACAAGGGACGACGCGCTGCCGTCCAAAGGGACCCTCCCTGTAAACTTGCAACTTGGGCTATTTGGGCAAGCGCAAGGGGTCCAATTCATTACAGCTCATTTGGCAGGCGCCGTTAGGACCCACTCGGCCCTCTCTGCTGTTGCTCCTGCCCTCCATACACACACGCTTCACCGCATGTCTCGAACGTGCAACAGACTGTAGCAGCAGTCGCTCCTGCCCTCTCTGTCTACTAACCACAGCTTGGCTGCACAGTCTTTTTTTCTTCATCAACCCAATCCTCACGACTCCGTCCGCCCAACGTCAAACGACATCGCCCCCTCGCCGGCCCAATTGGCGTCTCATCTCTCCCGCGGCACTTTTGCTGGCTGTTCCAGCTGTTCCTGGCTGTTTTGGCTGTTTTCCAGTTGCATTATTCACTTATTGCTTCTCATTGCGTCTTTGTTGATGCATGCATCACGACGGCATCGCGACCTCTTCGGCCTCACTTCCAAGGACCCGACTCCCTCATAAACACGCCAAAACTACCGTCTACCATGTCTGTACGCGTCGTGGCCCGTATACGGCCGCTCCTTCCCAAGGAGCTCGACAAAGACATCATCGTGCGGGCTGCCAGCTCGGAGGACGGCTTACAGCCCAATGTCGTCAAGATCCCGAGCCCCAAGAACGAGGCCGAGATCTTCTCCTTTGCCTTCAACAGTGTCTATGGCCAGGAAACGACCCAGGAGGAGCTGTTCAATACCGAGGGTATGCCTACCCTCCACTAGTCCAGCCATGGGGGCTTTGCATCTTTTCCTTTTCTCAGCACCGCGCATCTACACGTCTACACATCCACCTCTACCCTTGTTTTCTGCAACACCTCAACGGCTTTGGATCCTTTTGTTTTTGATGCTCTTCACGACGGTATGTACGTGCTAACAGCCCAGTTGCTCCTCATGTGAAATCCCTCTTCCAGGGCCTCGACATTACCCTCTTCGCGTATGGCGTCACCGGCACCGGAAAGACACACACCATGCGAGGCGGCATGAAGCTGGCCGACCGTGGTGTCATCCCCCGCATCCTCAGTCTCATATTTCGCCGCGGCAAGAAGCTCACCAAGGATACTGACGGCCTTGCCGACGTCGACGTCCACCTGTCCTACTACGAGATCTACAACGATAAGGTGTACGACCTGCTCGAGCCCCCGGAGAAGCGCACCCCGACCGGCCTGCCACTACGCGAAAAGGAGAATAAGACCTACGTCGTCGGCCTCACGGAACGCCAGTGTGGCGACGTTCGCGATTTTGAGCGCCTCTACATTGCTGCCAACCAGAACCGTGTCACCGCCTCCACCAAGCTAAACGCCCACAGTAGTCGCAGTCACGCCATCCTCCGCGTCAAGCTCACTCAAACGACCTATGCCGAAGACGGTTCAGGTGCAGTCGTGTCGGTTCTCGAGAGCACGGCGTCGGCCATTGACTTGGCCGGTTCCGAAGACAATCGTCGGACCGACAACGGCCGTGAGCGGCTGGTCGAGTCTGCAGCCATCAACAAGAGTCTGTTCGTGCTGAGCCAATGTGTAGATGCTATTGCACGCGGCGAGCGGCGTATCCCCTACCGCGAGTCCAAGATGACTCGAATCCTGTCGCTCGGTCAGAACCAGGGAATCACCGTCATGATTCTCAACCTAGCGCCACTCCGCAGCTACCACCTCGACACCCTCAGCAGTCTCAACGTCAGCTCGCGAGCGAAGCGCATCGAGGTTCGCGAGATTGAAAACGAAGTCGTCTTCAAGCAGATGCCGCGCACCTTTACCGCAACATCCTCTTCTTCCGCATTCTCTTCGTCGGCGAGCTCCATGACGTCTCTGACGTCCTCGTCGACCGTGGCTTCATCGCTTTCTTCCTCTTCCGCAGGTACAGGTCCAGCCCGACAACCTCTGCGTGCTCTGTCTATCAACACGCACAATACCCAGATGGGCAATGCAGCCGCCAAGGCTGCGGCTGATAAGCCCGTCAAGGCTTTTGCAGTATATGCTGACTGTGCAGTCGTAACCAAACCGGCTACCAGCAATCTTTCCAACAACTCCTACACCCCCCCTTCGACAAACTACAACAATGCGCGGCCCGCCCCTCCCGCTGCATCAAGCACCATAACGTCTTCACTCACTTCGGCCCGGATGGGCCCGTTGTCTGGGTTATCACGCCCGTCGTTGGCTACGACCAAGATTGGCGGTGGCAGTACCGGCAGCAACGGCCATGCTAAGCGCGTGTCCGAAGCAGCTGAGCCCCGCTCCAAGCTTGCACGGCCCTCAATCCACCCCTACTCAGCATCAAATATTAGTCTTCCGAGACCGTCATTGGCGCCCGCGATGCCACCGACGACCGCGACAACTAGCGCACAGCTGCTGACATTGTCTGCAGAGCAGATTGAGGCTATCGTTGAGCGCAAGGTCGCAGAAGCTCTGGCTGCCCGCGCTGAAGAAGACGACAAGCGCCTCGAAGAGCAGCGGCAGAAGCTGGCCCGTCTTGAAGCACTGGAGCTTGCTGCTGGCCAGGACAACACTGTCGCTTTCGTGGCGGGTGACTTGACCCGGACCAATTCTGGCGACATGAGCGAGGCTCTACAGAAGCGCCTAGAAGCCCTGGAACGTCGCATTGAGGACAACACAAGCTCGCGTGGGAGCGAAGACCCGCGCGCAGAGGGCCTTCGGTATTTGCTTCTAGCACGCCAGAACAGGGAAGTAGGCGATGATGCTGCGGTGCTCCGCTACTACGAGCTAGCTCTGCCGTTCTTCCCTGGTCAAGTGAAACTGCTGGGCAAGATTGACAAGCTCAAGGCTAAGCTGAATCGCGATACTCTCAAGAAGCGCTCTAGTCTGTCTGTGATGAGCGCAGGCGGCTCTCCGACGAGAAAGCAGCAGCAACAGCTGTCGGTCCAAAAGAGGAAGCGTCTTGGAGGATCGGCATCCGCCTCGTCCCTCACACCTACTACGCCCACGTTCCGCCGCGCTATGTCTGCGGGCGCATTTAGTGCCTTAAGTGCTGGTGAGGATGAGCTAGACTACTTTGACGACGTGGAAGAGCCGGGGAGATTTAGCCAGTCTGACGCTGATGCAGAAGATGACATGGAGGATGACGAGGGTGCACTCGAAAAGACTTCGGTCCCCCACCTCCAGCGCCGTGGCACGATGAACAGCCTGAAGCAGCACCGCAAAGCACGCCGTACCTCTCACAGCGACGATGCCGACGACGAGGCAATGGTGCAGGGCCTTGGCGCCATGACGCCGCGCAAGAAGAAGCTCCTTGATATCGTCAACTCACGCGACGTCTCACGCATCCGTGACCTTGGTGTTTCACCACGCAAGGCGCGTGGCCTTGTTGACTACCTCGAGCGCGGTGGCGGCGTTGCTGGTGGCACCGCCAGCGGCCAAGCTGTGCTCGATATTGACGAGGATGTTATCGAAGATGTCATTGAGGGCGTCATCGACGAGGATGTTGTCGAGACCGACGACGATCAGGATGAGACAATGAGCATCGTTGGAGAGTCCGGGGAGGCCGAGGCCAAGGCTGGCGGCAGCATCCACCGCATCGAGAACCTGTCGCAGCTGCGCAACGTCCCTGGAATGGGCGGCGAGACCGTGGAGCGGGCCTATGATGGCCTGTCCATGGCCATTATCTAATTATTGGGATACTAGTTCTCACATCATGTTTTGATTTTTCACGTCTTATATTTACCCATGTGGCATTTTTGGCATTTGGCATTTTGGGTTGGGTTGCACATTTGCTTGCATTTTAGCATTTGCATGGGTCTGGCGTTTTTTTCTTTTCTTTCTGTCTCTCTCTTTTCAACTCATTTCCCGTGCATTACTTTTCTCTGCATTGCGTTAATACCTGCAGCAATGCTGCGCCGCCTGCATTACTTTGTCGTTGACAATTCATTTTGGATTCATTATATCTGCAAATTTCTGTGTGACTCGAGAGATGTTAAAAACATCTACAGCTTAGCTCCCCTCGGCTTGATAATGTCCATGGATAGATCTTCAACACCTAGCTCCCACCCCTCGCCGCGATACGACCGAGGCCATATACCGTTCCGGCCGGGCGCTAGTACTCCATGAGGATCAAACGCATCCTTGACCGTCTGGTGGAACTTGAGCAGGGCTTGGCCGCCCCACGAGTATGTACGCGCAACCTGGTCCGCAAACAAAAGGTGAGTCCGGTACTCACCGAATCCTTGCGCCGCACACGCTGCGATCATGGCCCGCATCAGTCGCACAGCGCGCTGCTTGGCGTCCGCATCGCCCCGGTCATAGACAATGTTGGAAATATAGTGCATCTCGCGGCCCGCAACGCACATGGACGGGAACAAATCATAGCCGTGCTCCACGTGCAGCTGCTTGATGATTCTGTGCAGCGTCTCGGCGTCTTTGCCGCGCGTCGGTGCAATAGGCGAGAAGAAGAGGTGTGCACCGTTGGACACCCACGTGAGCCAGTCTAGCTCGCGCAGCGCGGGCACACCCGAGCACACGAGCGCGCGATCGTGCAAATAGTGGCTGGCGTCGACGTCCTCGGGCAAGAACAGGCGGGTGCCGGGAAGAACGGCCCTGAACGCCGCCTCGATCTCGGCAATCTGGTCCTTGATGCTCTGTTCGGTGCCATACTGGGTTCCGTAAAAGACCCAGGAACAGTCCCCAAGTGGCAGCAGCTTGGCCGCGGCATGTATCTCGTCGTGAGTTAGGGGCGACGTGTTGGACGTGTCACCGCCTCTGAAGAACGACTTTGGCTTGCCGGTAATGTTCAGTTCCTGGACGACGTGTCGCAGCTGTGGGATATTGCCCATGACACCGCGCTGAGCTAGCGGCCGAATGACCTCGACAATAGCGGCAAAGCTGTCTTCGTCGGGAAATGTGAGGCAGTAAGACTGGTGTGCAGGCGGTGCGGGCATGAGTTGGAATCCCATTTTTGTCACAATGCCCATGCTGCTCTGCGAGAAGAGGCCGTCAATGGAGGGGCCGAATGAGTGCTGGAACGACTGCCACGCAGGATTGTCTGTCTCTGTGTTGCCGGTGCCATTGGGTGGCCCCGGGAGAGCCCCCATGCCTGTGCGCAGCAGTGATCCGTCTGGCAGAACGACTTCCATGCCACAGTGGTTGCCAAAGTGGTCGCCGTACGGAGTATAGCCGACGCCACGATCGACCGCATTGCCCAGGACACTCCCGCCGCCGAGATCGGGTGTATCGATCCATAGGGGGTGATGTTTCTTGCTGCTGTTCACCTTTTGGACGGCTTCGTAGAGGGCAAAGTATGATACGCCGGGTTCAACGATACAGCTTGCGTTGGCTCCGTCTAGATCCAGGATCTGGTGCATATTACGGCCGAGGTCGAGCACGACGCCGCCAGGAATACGGGGGGCCGCTCCCCCATACCCCAGATTGCGTCCGAGCGAGATGGGATAGAGCGGTATACCCCGGGCACAGCCACCATTCCCTTGCAATTTGGTTAAGTGGCGGTTAGCCCAACGCACGATTGTCTGAACATCGGCCGTCGACCGCGGGTAGATGGAGGCGCTGCTCACGAGTGCCTCTGGGTCCGCAATGTGAAAGGCGTCGTGTGTCGTGGCCGGCCTGTCGAGGTACCAGCCGTCGACCAGGTCAATGCCCTTGTCATTGACTTGGATGAGGGTCTTGTTGGTGTCCTTGAGCTCGGACCGTAGTTCTTCAATGGCAGCGAGAAATGCATCCACAGTCATGCCTGGTGGTGGCTGAAGACCGCGTCTGCGGATTATATTTTTGGGCAGCGTGCGCATGGCAGCGAGCTGGTCCCGCTTCTGGGTAGCTTCATCCTGGAGTCGAGGAGGTGCGCCATTGTACGTCTCGTTGAGAGTTGGCACGGGCTTTGGATCTCTGGGAGCCATGTCGTCAGTCTGGAAATGTCTGCCTTGGTATTTGAACCGAGGTACGCTATATATGACAGGATATGCGGCTCTATATACAACGATATCCCCGCAGAGATGATTTTGGCTGGTTATAAGACACTCGTTTTAGGATATACGGATGTCCCCAGGAGGGTTGTTTTGACTCCGTCTTAGATGCATATTGTTCTCGTCGTCAGCCTTAGGGTGAGCTTTTATTCCCCGTCGAGTTATCCCCGAGATGCATGACTCTGACTAAAGAAATATCAAAAAGGTTCCCCTCCCGAAACGAGCCCGCTAACGCTTTTATGATCATGGAGTGATATTGACTATCTTGCGGTAATGTTGGGGTAGTCGGCGAGACGGTCCCGAGCAATAGTTGTCGATGTGTGGGGTTCGGCAGATGTTGACGACCCCCTCGCGAAGGCAGCATTGCACATTGCAAGACCATTACCGATAGAATGAAATGAAACGATACCAGGAATAGCCTGCTGTAATGGAATATATGCCTGGAGACGATCCATAGACGTGCAGACGAGCTGCATCCTCTGTGCAACACTAACTGTGGCAGACTCACGAACAGTCGCAACTCAACCCGAGCTTCAATGTTTTGAGGCGTCCAACCTACCATCGATTATAGATGTGAGAAGCTGGAAAGCACCTGAGAATATCAGTCTTACGGATCTCTATCAATCGCACGACCTGCTGACGAAACATGGGGGCACGCAAGCTGAAAGGTGAGTCGCAGTGAGTATGACGGTCTCCAAAGACAGAAGCTGACCTCTAGTGATCATTGTCGGGGCTGGGCTTGGCGGCTGTGCAGCTGCTCTGGCTATGAAACACCACGGCCATGACGTAGTTGTCTATGAGAAAGTGCGCGCGTTTCGCCGACTGGGCGACTCGCTCGGCCTGGGCGAGAATGCGCTGAAACTGCTCAAGCGATGGGGCAAGGCGTCCTTGCATGAGAAACTGATGACCATTGGCAACCGCTCGGAGATGATGCAGATCCGGCGGTGGCATGACGGCAAAGTGCTGGCAGTGCAGCCGCTGATGGACATGGCCGGACGCATCGGGCACCGTGGCGACTACCACGAGACGTTCTTGGATGGGGTTCGGGATGTCGGCATCTCGATCCACATGGGCCGTGAAGTTGTTGCCTACGACGAGCCAGATTATGTCGAAGGTACCACTACTAAAAAAGTTGTCATCCGATTTACCGACGGATCGACAGACGAAGCCGACCTGGTCGTTGGCGCCGACGGCATCAAATCCCGGGCGCGCGAGCTCGTGCTCGGGTTTGCCGATGAACCCCGGAGCAGCGGCTACTCGTGTTTCCGGGCCTATTTCCCGAGCGCCCACCTTAAGGATATTGAGGCGTGCCGCGAGTTTGTTAGCCATGACTGCGTTAATATCTGGATCGGCGAGGACACGCACATGGTGCAAAACACGCTGCGCGACGGCGACGAGTTCAACTGGATTGTGACGCGCAAAATACCATCGAAGGAGCGCGAGGCCGAAATGCTGGCGAGCGAGTCTTGGTTCCAGCCGGGCGACATGGCCGAGGTGCGGCGGTGCATTGCCGACGTGGACCCGCGGATCAGGGCCGCCATCGAAAACACCGAGTCGTGCCTGGACTGGATAATTTGCTACCGGGACCCGCTGCCGACATGGATATCGCGGCAGTCGCACCAAATCGCACTGCTGGGCGACAGCTGCCACGCGCACTTGCCCACGAGCGCCCAGGGCGCAAGCCAGGCCACAGAGAGTGCAGGCGTCCTGGCCATGTGCGTGAGCCTGGCCAATGGCAACGTCGCGCTGGCGACGCGGGCGTATGAAATGCTGCGGTATGACCGGGTGCGGCAGAGCCAGACGAATGGCGAAGACTTGCGTGATCGGTGGCACAGCGCACTTAAGAACATTGACGACGGCGTCGAGATCGACCCCGAGTCGATCAAGATCCGCAACAGGTGGCTGTACGCGTATGACGCCGAGGCAGACACGCGCGAGCGCTGGAAAACCGTGTCGAGCAAGGTGGCAGAGGAGCTGAAGACGGGCAAGATCACACCTTTGCAGTAGGCAGAAGAGAAACAGTCACGGAGGAGCAAGATCACTACTAAAATAAAGGTAGGAAAAGTAGAAGTAAGAATAAAATAAATTTGCCATGCGTACATGGATGCAATATGTACATCATTAGTGAAATAACAAGGATATATCCTGTGGATGGGTCTGAGCAGAGACAAAAAAGTAGGCAAAAACGTAGCCAGAAAGGTATAAAAAAGTACATGAAAGGGCCTGGTAGCCAGTGAATGAGAGTAAGAAGTGAAAAGAAGATGAACGAGAGTAAGAAGAGAATTTTGAGACGCAAATCAAATAAAAGCAAAATGTCATATCACGCGAGGCGAGCCTACTTGGTGTAGAACTCCTCGACCCAGGCCTTGATGACAGAGATCTCGTCGGCAACGACGGCGGCAACACCGGCGTTTGCCTGAGCGTTTTTCATGATAAGATCGCTGCAGTGAATACCGCCGGGGATGACGTTGACGGGAGCCTCAGGGGTAGAGACCAGGGGTCCGCCAGGGCGGAAGTCGGAAGAGACGGTGGCATCCTTCCAGGGGTCAAACTCGCCGTTGGCCCAGATGAGACGAGTGGTGTTGTGCGACCAGCCGCCAGTGTAGGCATTGGTGTCAGCAACAGTCTTGCCGCCAGTGGGCGACGAGCCAAAGGTGTAGCCGTCCTCATCGGGGAAGTAGAGAGGGCACTGTCTCTGCCAATACTCGGCAGTGACAAGGCGCGACACGACGGTAGGGGTGCCCTTGGGAGCACCGTCCTGCCAGAAGCCAAAGGGCTCGTTGCACAGCAGCCACATCCACTGGCGGTCGATCGGGTTGTCGACCGAGACGTCAGTGTAAAAGGGGCTGGTGGCATCGTAGGTGTTGAAGCAGTCAACGTTGTCGGTGCCGACAAAGGACTCGTCGTAGCTCTCGCAGTAGCCGGGAATGAGGATTTCCTTTGTCCACTTGGTGTAGCCGTTGAGAGCCTTCTTCAGGCCGACACCCTTGGCACTGGACGTGCTGGTACCAGGCTTGCAGGTAGTGTTGAAGACACCGACAACGGCGTTCTCGACGTAGTCACAGAACTGGTAGACGCCAGAGTAGCCAGAGTCAAAGTCGTGGCTCTGCCAGTTCCAGGGGCCGTTCTCGAGAGCTGAGGCAAAGTCATCGTCGTGCTCGACACCCTCCAGGCCGAACGAGGCCTTGAGGGCCGTCTTGTCGGCGTCAGAGCCGTTGAGCAGAATGTTGTCGACGTACTCAACAACCAGCTGGACATCGGCACTGCAGTTCTGGGGGAGGCCCTGGCGGACAGGGTCAAAGTACTGCCAAAAGTCATCAATGGCCTCGACGACAGCGCTACTGGCGTGGTAGGCCCAGATGGTACCGGGATCAACAGACTCGACCCAGGCAGACAGGGCACCAGAGTAGGAGCCGCCGGAGAATACCCAGGGAGCGTTGGGGGCGTTCTGCAGGCCCGAGGAGCCGCCATCGGTGTTGTTGGCGCGCGTGGAGTTGTCGAAGCCGAGCTGGACATTGCGGGCAAAGTAGGTGATGTCGGCAATGTTGTTGGCCAGGGTCAGGTGCTGGAGGTTCTTGGTGGTCAGCTCGGCGTAAGGCGAGCTCTCGCCCCAGTAGCGGTGCTCAACCATAACTACGGCGCCGCCAATGGCCTGGGCAAACTGGCCGGTAATGGTACGGTTAGTAAGGTAGCCGGTGTAGCCGTCGGCCGCGATCTCGCCGGGGGTGAAGATGACGACAGGAGCACCAGGGCCGGTCCAGTAGTCGGTGTTGTACCAGTAGCGCTGGCTAAAGGTGCCCTGGGACGGATCGGAGTGGTTGAGTATCTGCTGGAAGGTGGCCAAGACGGCACCGCCGTTAGACGATGCATCGGCGGCAAGCTGGGCAGCATCCTGGTGGATGGCACGGGAGTCAAAGACGTTGTTTGTGCCGCGGACATGTTGGCGCTTGGCCACGGTAGCACGGGTGAGCAGATCCTCGTTTTCCAGCTTGGTGATGACGAGGTCGGTTGCCTCGAGCTTGGGGATCTTCATGTCATGGAAGTTGATGGCGGCCACAGACGACGCCGAAGCGAAGACTGCGAGGGAAGACGAGAACTTCATATTCTGGGATGTGTGGAGGAAGTAAAGAGTCAAAGACCAAAAGAAAAGAGAAGAATTATGTCTGGTCACGATCCAGATTCAACAGTAGAGTTGGAGACTGGTGAGATGAGTGATTGGGTGACCGAGAGGGATGGGGAGGAAAAAGAGAGGAGAGAGGAGGGCCATGAGGAAAGAGAGAGCAGAGGATCGCTCCTTCTCTTTATACAACCGGGATGCATCTGGAGGTCGCAAGACGAAAGCATGGAGGATCAACGGACCCTTGGGGGAAGGAGCAATCGGATAGCCATATGGAGTACTTTCGTTTCCCTCTTTCTCTTTGCTGGTTTGGATTGCTATGTAGCTGCTTTCTTTTTGAGTTTAATGAGTGATACAGAAAGAGGCAGGTGCCGTCGGGTTGATCGCAGGGTCCACTATGACCGTGGTCCTTCTTCTTTGGGCTTACATTGGTAGCCTATCTGTGCGTGTAGTGCTTTTAGTCTACTTTGCACAGGCGCTAAGCGTGTTAATCTACTTGCAAGAGTGGTTTTGGAGAGACCGGAATGTGAGGCTGGATGGCTGAACGTCGTAAACGATGAATCCGTTCATTCTTTAGATAGGCAATACTCTACCAATAAGTTTACTATGTAAGGAATTTTGTTGCTTCGAGTAGAGGTAGGGAAACGTCGTTTAGCCCAAGGCGATATATCAAAACAGAGAGAAGGCGACAATAAACATTGGACTATTCGCACTGAGCCCCGAAGTGGAAGGAGGCTCGGTCAGGTGTGCGACTGCATTCCCGCCTGCTCCATCCCGTGTGACCTCTGCGTCTCTGAGACGGTATGACGAGCAACGGCCCATATGCAAGGACAGAGACAGAGAGACAACAGCCTCCAGAGATACAAGCCAAGACATTCAACGCATAGAGATCTTCAGTCTCCGCGGCAAACAGCCCCCAACGTGCACCAACACGTCAACATTCCAGTGGCAGCCGGCGTTCTAGCCTCGGGCATTCCAGTCGACCAGCCACTTTAGAATGTGCAGCTCGAAGATGTGGAAGCAGAGAAGTAGAAGAAGGCATTGTTCGAGGTGAATGAAGAAGGAAAGAAGACTGATGGAAGCTGAGGAACAGAAAAGGCAGCGAGGCACCTTGCCCCCCGAAGCAGGGATCGACGCTTGATTCTTTGGGTAGGCTGACTTTTAATAATGCATTGCATGCTCCATCAACGCATGGCTGAGCAGCATTGAGGACGGCATGTATATTACGGAGTACGGGGTGCAGAGTGCGAGGTGGTCTACGGCAGACGGAAGACGGAGACTAGATGCGCAGGTACACACAGAGACACGCATCTGAAATATCACGGTGGCATTGGGTTGCGACGAGTCTGTGTGCAGGCCACCTGCTCCGGGGTCTGAGGGCCAGGTGCTTGGTGAGCGAGTATACACCAAGACACAAGCTTCCTAACAAGGCAGCTGTTCGCGCTGTTGTCTGGTCCGTCGTATCTGATGCACACCACTTGATGCGGTCCTTCCGGCTTCACGACTTGGCAGACCAGACCGACCCCCGACCTTCCTCTTGCAAACCTGCTCTTTTGAATCATGCCGAGTGGTCTCTCTTCTTTTGTTGCTCTTCTGTTGTTTTGTCTTCTTTTCTGTTCTTTGCATTTCTCTTCTTGTCTCTTATCCTTCTATTTGAATTAGGTGGCCTGCTTTCTACATCGCAATGTCTTGCTGCCACCAGCATTTCGTTTTTGCATGTTCCTGTACGAACCATTTCGTTGGCCAGCCGGTCTCATCTCCTTAGCTATTGTTCTGTAATTGAATGCTCGTTGCTTATTCGTCAGCATTGTTCCTTTGATTAACAACGCGATCACCCTTCGAACCAAAGAACCCTATCACGTCTATCAGGCACCTGCCCGTTGAGGCATGATCACCGTCGTAGAAGTACATGCATAGTAGTAGATACATAGTACTGTACCAGGGTGACACCAAACTTTTTGCGGAGTAATGCTACAGTACTTTGTACACCAGACCAGTCTGCCTCGGTGCGTCTGTTGCTATCGCGAGCTAGAAAAGCTAGGACCTGGCCATGTCTAATCTGTGGGCCTTGTGTGGACTTAAAAGCTGCAATAGGAGCCAAAATATAGCCAGAGCAAGGGGGATGTCAGTATGTCCTTTGTATGTACAAGAAAATAGGAAAATGGGGCAGCCGAAAGCTTCAAAGCACGACCCGGCTTGACCAAAGCTTGGACTAGTGTAAATAGTCCGAGAGGTGTCGTGTGCATAGTCGTGCTGCTGCAGAGTTTTGAGTATCGATGAGAGAGCCCGTTTTTGGTATTGAACAGTCGCGGCAGTGGCGTCGCTAGCATAATAATATAAAGTGTGGCGGCGTGCATCTTTTGCATATAGTGTAGTGTGAGCTATCCAGCTCGTTTACGCAGTAAATGTTTTAAGTGGTGGCCTCTGGCGATAGTAACAGTGCGATGAAATAGACAAAGCAGCAAAAGACAAAAGGAGGAGAGGCATGCTGCCACCACATAGCCTTGATGGAAAGGCTGCGAACCATCAACATACCCAATCGATGTCGCTCTGCGTCACCAAACTGTCGTGTTGCACTTGTCATCATTCGCAGAGCTAACGCAAGATACTCGCCGCCGACTGCCGTCTGTGCTGACGCTCGCATACCCCCATCCTCTGCCGACTCCCACCTCCGCCCTCACACACGCTCACGGCAATCCCACGTTGCCTGTTGTTGCCGTGTCATCACGCGGGATCAATTCGTCAGCAAAGCTGTCCACTGTGTGATCGGGTAAGCCCATTCAGGTTATTTGACAGTCTTCGACGCCAACTCAGCTTGTCCTCCCGAGATCGACACCACATGGCAGTCTGCGGCACTGTCGAACACGCGGCTGCTTTTCCCAGCCGTGTTCACTCTATTAATATGCATACTCATTCGCTCTGGCTATCAAACATGTCTACTGTCAATGACGATCCCGTACAACGATGCACCCTGCTACTTTCGTCTATCACCGCGCATGTAGCTTGCATCTTGTCTCACCACGCACCGATAACGGTGCGATTCTTTGCAATCGTAGCAATTCCATTGATGTGAATCCATGCTGCACTTAATAGGTGTGAAGCGAAAATAGCAAAAATAGAGAAAAAGGAAGAAAAGAAAAGAAAGAAAGAAAGAAAGAAGAAGATAGAATAACAAGATAGAAAATGAAAACACACCCGTTACGCGGCTTCATTTTCTTCAGTGAATACCCGGCAAGAAATCAACACTCCTTCACCACCGCTACCTACTACTCATCACAGTCTTCTCTGCATCGACACCCGCCCCTTGTCGCATCCATGTAACCTCTCACCCTCACTTCTACCCCATATGGTCAATGCTTACATAATCATACTTTTGCCGATTTTGCCTTTGCCTCTTCAGGCGATGTCGTCAATCACACCCACTAATGCGTCGCCTGAATCATTCAGTAGAGTGCTATGAAGTACATATGTACAGCACTGTGGCACCACTTGCACTTGCCTATCTAGACTTGGCGTCGGCACGCTATCGGCCGGCGTGCGCGTTACGGGGAGAAGAGTCGCTTTCCTGCGCAGCCTGTAGACAGCGTTGACAACCACCGGAAACCCTTGCAGCTAAACGCCTGGCTGCCCACTTCACCCACTGTTCTACCGATTGCCGTCCCGTCTACGGAGTATAGCGCGCAGGCATACTATGGGTCTCTCGCATATCCGATTTTGGCTTCGAGTCGCTTCTGCCCCGGTTTGCTGCTTATTTCCATTTGCGCTGTGTTCTTTCAGTCTTCTCGTCTTCTATTCTTCTGTTCTTTAGTTCTTTTTGTTTCTTTTGTCTGATTCCGACTGTCGTGATCCTGTCCTGCCTCTGACTGCTTTCCATTAGACCCCGTCCACCATCCGTCTCATCGCCTCATCATCGATCCGGTCTGTTGACATCGTGACTCCGACTGGACGCCCCTGAGCCATTCCTCAAGCCTCGGAGTGCTATGGCGACTGGAGATTAACGGACAACACGGCTAAAAACACAACCGACGACCCTTCTCATAACTCCCTTCTCATAACTCGCAACTCACACCATGGCCGAGACTGCCGACGAGCGGACGCCGCTGCTGCCAAACCCGGCCGCTCCGACTCCCGACATCACCGCCTCGCCGGGCAGCGACAACAGCTCTCACTCCGTCACCAGGGACACACATAATAAATCCGGCTGGCTCGCCTCCGCATGGAGTCCCGCCAACCGCGTGCTGCTTGCCAGCTTCCTCATTTCCCTCAGCTTCAGCTTCACTCAGGTCAGCATCTTCTACGTCTTCCGCCTCATGGAATGTGACGTCTACTACTCCGACCCCAGCCACGCTCCATTTACCGGTCACGGCGACCGCTGCAGCATCAACGAGATTGCCGCCGGCACTGCCTCCCAGTTTTCTATCCTCGGCATCAGCACCACCTTTTGCGGCACCTGGAACCTGTTCATCTCCGGCCACCAGGTCAAGAAATGGGGCCCCCGTGCGGCTCTCGTGATCCAGACCTTTGTTCCCGCCCTGCGCGTGCTGACCCAGATCTTTGGCGTCTATGCCGGCGGCCAGGCCGGTATCTGGATCATCCAGACTACCCAGATCATCACAATCCTCGGCGGCCCGGCCGGCTACATCCTGGTCGTCAACACTATTGCCGGCGAGGTCGTGCCCCCCGTCCAGCGGACGGCCCTCTTTGGCCAACTGCAGGGCTGCATCATGCTCGGCGTGGCTACGGGCTACCTGCTGGGCGGCATTGTCGGCGACACGTTTGGTATTGTGCGGCCCTTCCAGGTCGCCTTTTTCCTGTTCCTCCTGTCCAGCTGCTTTGCCCGCTCGGCCATGCCTTACATCTCGCCCGCGTCGCTGGCCACCAGCTCCTATTCCAAGACGCCCTCGTCTGCCAGCGCGGCCCCCCCTCGCAGTGGCGGCCTCGCGGCTTTCTTTGAGCCCCTCAAGGTCCTCTGGCCGCAGCGCATCCGCCTCAGCACCGGCCGCATCGCCAGCCACTATGGCGTGCTCTTTCTGTGTGCCGGTGTCTTCCTCGGTGTTCTGGCCACGGGCTATGCGCCGGTGCTTCTGCAGATGTACGCCACAGCCACGTTCGACTTTAACCAGGCTAACAACGGCTGGCTCATGTCCGGCAACAGCTTTATGCGCGCCATCTTTCTCATCTTCATGTTTCCGCGCATTATCGATGCTGGGCGTGCCTGGTTCACGCGCCTCGCCCAGCAGGAGCGCTCTCTGCTGTCGCTGGCGACGAAGCCCGTAAAGCGCACAAGAACGACGTCCCACATCAGGGTCGACGACCTCCCTACTGAGCCTGCCCAGTTTGATGCTCCCACTGGCACTCTGCTCGAGGAGGAGCCCCTGCTCGTCCGCGTGCCCACGACAGAACGCATTCGCGACGAGGACCACTCCTCTGGCGACGAGTCCGAGGACACGGCCACGGAGGACGAAAAGGCCGCATATGCCTTTGACCTCTTCTTCCTGCGCTGGAGCCTGCTCGTCGACGGCGTCATCACCGCCGGCGCGGCGCTCGCCACCCAGGGCTGGCACATGTACCTCGTCACGCTGCTGCTGCCCTTTGGCTCCGGCTCGGCCCCTGCGGCCAAGGGCGTCATTACATCCATGTGCACCCAGTCGCAGCGCACCGATGCCCTCAATGCCATTACGCTCGTCGAAAACGTTGCGCGCCTTGCCACACTCGGTCTGTTCGGGTTTGTCTTCTCGGCTCTTGCCGCCACTGGCCAGTCCCATCTTACGTTCTACTGCAACGGCGCCGTGGCCATTGTCGCCATGTTCGTCCTGATGCTGTCCCACTTCCCGCCGCTGGATAGTGAGCTTGTCGACGACGATGCCGACGATGCAGACGACACGGAAGAGTGATTCAAGGGCAGAATACATCTTGATCCATAAAATAGAAGAAGCAGTTAGCATTTGAGCAATTTACATTTGAAGCAAAAAAGCATAAGATAGATTTAGTGTAATTGATCACTACGTCTGGCCCTGGAGTTTCCTATTTTATGGTCATTTTTGAGACATCATAACCTAAATACATGATATGTTTCATATAAACTCCATCCATTTAAAGCAGCCGGAATAGAATGCGATTTGGAATGATCGTGATGCTTGATGCACAGTTGTTATACAGTGTGGACAATACTACAAACAGTGTAGTGACCGCCTTTTATCTACTCCTTATCGGCGATTAGATTGGCAGAAACTTTTTTCTGGCAGCGCTTCTGCAGTGTCTGCACTTTTGCTGCGATACCCACTTTATTTCCTCTCCGAACATCACACTGTCAACACTGTCGACACTCAACCCGACAGCAGCATCTATACCCGACTTGTCAGACACGCCCGGCGTGCATATACAGACAAGATGGCCGACAACATGATTATGAACTTTGACTTTGACAACGTGGAGGCCGCCGCACCACAAGTCACTTTCAAAGGCGGCGCCTGGCGGGACCGCAAACGCGCCCAGCGAGACTACAACAAGAAGCACAACCCCGGCGCCGCCGACGACGACAACAACACGACCGGAAGCAGCCCCAATATCCAGAAAAGACCAAGGACTGATGGCGGGGACGGCGACCGGCCGTTTAAGCGCAATGCGGGTGGCGACGAGGGCGCTCAGCAGCGGTGGCCCTCGGGCGGCTTTGGCGGCGACAGAGCACCCGCCGGCCGGCCGCAGAACGGCGTGACCTCGCGGCTGTTCACGTCTATTCCCACACACACAACCGACTTCGACGAGGCAGAGGCGGCCGCCGCGGCGGCAGTCTCCGACGAGCCTGTCCAGGCGTCCAATGCGCCCCTCTCCGAAGAAGCCCACTCGTTCCTCAAGCTGGGCCTGTCGCGCCGCATCGCGCGCCAGCTCTCCGAATACATGGCCCTGAAAGCACCCACGGCTATCCAGAAGAACTCCATCCTCCAGCTGGTCGGCAGTGACGACGACGCTTTCCTCCAGGCCGAGACCGGTTCCGGTAAAACCCTCGCCTACCTGCTGCCTATTGTCCAGCGGCTGCTGGCCCTCTCCGAAGACAACGACGGCAAGCGGCGTCCTCTGCAGGTCAGCCGTGACGGCCTCGGACTCATGGCGGTTATCCTGGCACCGACGCGCGAGCTGTGTGTCCAGATCAGCGTCGTGCTCGACAAGCTGCTCGGCTGTGCGCGCTTCCTGCAGTCCACCACTGTTCTCGGTGGTGAGAAGAAAAAGGCCGAGAAGGCACGTCTGCGCAAGGGCACCAACATCCTTGTGGCTACACCCGGCCGTCTCTCCGATCACTTGGACAACACCGAGGTGCTGGACCTCAGCCGTGTGCGCTGGCTCGTGCTGGACGAGGGCGATCGGCTGATGGAGATGGGTTTCGAAAAGGACATCCGCGCAATCGTCAGCAAGATCCGCGCCGGCAACAACACCAAGGACATGATCAAGACGACCAAGGACGGCCAGGCCATCCCCGATGGCATCCTGCCTGCGCGCCGTGTCACTGTGCTGTGCTCGGCCACGATGAAGATGAACGCCATCAAGCTCGGCGAGCTGACACTCGAGGAGGCCGTCCACATCCGGTCTTCCGACAACGATGCCCACAAGACATCAGAAACTACCACCAACGAGGCCGGCGAGACGACAACAGTGGCGATGACAAGCGACCCTGCCAAGACTGCCGACGAGGGGGCCATGTTTGATGCGCCGTCGCAGCTCAAGCAGACATATGCCATTGTCCCCGGCAAGCTGCGTCTGGTCACGCTCATCGGCCTGCTGCGGGCGACATTTGCACGCAAGGACAAGATCATGAAGGCCATCATTTTCCTATCGTGTGCCGACTCGGTCGACTACCACTTTGATCTGCTGCGCCAGTTTGGCGATGACGGCAAGCCCGTTGCGCTGCCGCCCGCCAACCCCGACGCAGAGACACCCCCGACACCACCGACAGCCACCGACACGATCGCCCCCGCCGCCTACATCACCTCGGCCGCCAACCGCGCAATTGTGCTGCACAAGCTGCACGGCTCGCTGCACCAGCCTGTGCGCAAGGCCACCATGGCCTCGTTCCGCAACGAGAACAAGCGCCCGACGCTGCTCATCACCACCGATATTGCCTCGCGTGGTCTTGATGTGCCCGAAGTCGATCTCGTCATTGAGTACGACCCGGCCATGGCCGTCGAGGACCACATGCACCGTATAGGTCGTACTGCGCGTGCGGGCCGTTCGGGTAACACTACGCTCTTTGTGCAGCCCGGCCCCGAGGAGGGCTACATTTCCTTCCTGAAGTCCAAGTCGTCCGCCAACTCGCAGTCTGTCCTCACGCCCCAGCTCTACGACACGATCCTCAAAAAGGGCTTCGCCCAGCCTGTCGACCTGCCCGAGGGCTTCACCATGGGCCACCATGGCGGCGTCGAGCAGCCGGAGATGCCCACGTGGACCGGTGCCAACATGACATTCCCCGAAATCCCGGCCGAGCACGACCCGTCACAGCCCATGCAGTCGTGGACCAAGCGTGCCGAGGCCCTACAGCTGCATATTGAGCAGCGCCTGCTCAAGTCGGCCGCTGCTGCCGGTGTCGACCCCAAAGATGGCCGCTCATCCAAGAAGGACAAGAAGGACAGCAAGAAGAAGGACACGCGCTTCAACAAGCCGGCACCCGCTACGGCGTCGTCACGCAACCTGCTCGACTCCGCCCGCCAAGCCTACCGCTCGCACATCCGCGCCTATGCCACGCACACGCACGAAGAGCGCGTCTACTTTGACATGACCCAGCTGCATCTCGGACACATTGCCAAGGCGTTTGGTCTGCGCGAGGCGCCCGGCAACATGGGCGGCAGCATCGGCCGCCTCACCAAGCCGGCGCCCAAGCAGAAGAGCCGCAACAGAGACAACAACAACAACAAGAACAACAAGGAGCGCACGGGCACGCGTGTCGAGTTTACCCAGCCGACAAGACGCCATGGTGATGACTCGGACGACGACTTTGAGGCGGCCAGCATCGACGATGCCGAGGCGCGCCGTCGCATGCAGGTCAAGATGCACGAGATGATGAGCAACCCGGCCTCGGAGTTCAACATTGGCTAAGTCTGTTGTTGTTCCTGCACGGCCGTGTTTGCCATTTGTATTTCTTATGTATACCGTTGTATTGGGACATTGTCATGTTCAGGGTCTAAAAGCATTTGTTTCATAGCACAGGCGTATGGTATATAAAATATAGTCTCTTTTATTCACATCTTTAGCATACATTTTTTAAGATTTAATACTAGGTGAGAAGCAACTTTGTCCTATTAATCTATTTTGCGAAAGCATTTAGGAAGTCACAATAGATTTAGATCAAAATGTTTGTAGTATTTTGTATTTTTTGTATCTTGTTGATAACAGAAGTAAAGTTGTTTATTCCACAGAATCATATGAAATAAAAACTACATTTATCGTGCGAAAAAGGTTTACAATAAATAGAAAAGAAAAAAAAAGAAAAAAAAACGAAGGAAGGATCAGATAAAAAATAGACAGTGACATAAAAAAAAAGGCCCGTGGAGATTACGTCCACATATTTTCTGGTACAGACCGGTACAGAGCACATGAGAAACTGAGTGTGTGAGATAAAGGAAAAAGACAATCATGATCGTACAACGGTGCTGTTGATCAGCACAAGAAATACTCTACAGAGCACGGCGGATACGGCGGGCGCGGGCAGCACCGCGGGCCCAGAGAGTGTTACTCTCACCGGTCTGGCAAGTAGTGCCGGCAGGCATGGGGCGGAGAGCAGTCCACGTGCCACTTGCACACTGCTGGTACTGAGAACCACCGACACAGTTGAAGGTGCCCTCGTTGGTGCAGGCGCCAGAAAGACCAGAGCCGCCAGTGGAGCCGCCGGTAGAGGTGCCGTTGCCAGCACTGGAAGTAGTGGCAGGGGCGGCAGAGGTCGTGCCGACAGAAGGAGTGGCAGTGGATGGGGTGGAAACTACAGGCGCAGAAGTGGCGGCAGCGGCAGAACTGACAGCAGCCGACGTGGTGCCGGCAGCAGGGGTCGAGACAGTGACGAAGACACCACCGCTGCTTTGAGCAGCAGCCGAAGTGGCAGCAGTGGCAGTGGTGGCGACAGCCGCAGAGGAAGTGGCAGCACCAGTGGCGGCGCTGGTGGCAGCAGATGAAGCAGGAGCAGAAGCAGCAGCAGATGAAGAAGAACCTGAGCTGGTACCACCGGAGCTAGAGCCACCAAGAGGGAAGCAGTTGGTGCCGGAAGGAGACTGGAAGTTGGTGGTCATCTTGCTGGGCTTGGAGACGTTGGGGCCCGGGTCGGGGTAGACAACGTCGGTGCTGGTGGTAGACTTGCAGCTGTTGATGGAAGCCAGGTTGGCAACAAACAGGTTGGGCAGAGCCGAAGTGTCCCGCTCCGCGACGGAAGAGGTGTCGGCCGCAGCCTCGCGCTTGGAAGAAGAGCCGGTGATGGTGACAGGGGCGCAGTTCATGTAGTACTCGGGAGCACCAGATAGCTTGCTGATCCAGGTCCAGGCGAACACGTACTTTCCGGCAGTGATGGAAGAGGGAATGGTGTAGTCGTAGGTGCTGGGGCCGGTACCGTCAGTGCTGGGGCAGCCGCCCTCGATGCTGAGAATGACCTGCCAGGCAGACGAGGAAGTGGGAGCGAGGTCGGTTGTCAGGGCCAGCTGGCACGAGCCACCACCGTGGACGGCACTACCGTGGAAGCTGAGGGTCTGAGTAGCACCAATGGCCATTGTGTTGTTGGCAGAGTCGGAAGTAGAGCTGTAGAAAGTGGCAGCGTCACCGGTGATCTGGCAGGGGAAGTTGGAACCGTCGGAGCTGAGCGGGGAGGTGGTAGGGTCGCCAAAAGGCACTGGGCTAGCCAGCGTCATGTGTGCGGTGACCGCAGCGAAGAAGGGAGCCCACAGGGCTAGGATGTAAAAGAAAAGCATGGTGAGGTTGGTAAGAATGTGAAGGTTTTGGTGATCGTACTGGCGATAGTGTTGCAGTCGAGGTCGATGTCAAAGTCAAGATGCTCCAGGCAAAGAGAGGAAGAAGAAAGAGTGTCTTTAAGAAAGAAATCAGTTGAAAGGAGTGTAGAGTGGACAGGATGGCGTTGTTGTCTTTCCAGAAGACAATTTGCAAGAGATGGGAGTCTGTCGAGTGAGTGTTGATGATGAGAAGAGAGAGAGGAAAGGATAGATGCCAAGGAAAGAGAGATGCCATCGTTTTATATCCAAGCTGGCTGCGGCTTGAACACTTGCTGGACAGGTGCTTGCCTGTTCAGGACGGCCCTGGCGTGTCTTCAGTCCAGATCAGGTTTGCAGCCTGTCCAGTCCATCGCTCCTGCCGTCTTTCCTGTCCTCCCTCATCCACGAACAGACGTGCCTTCCCGATTTGGCTGTTCACACGCCCCCTTCCTTCATCTTCCCTGGGCATACCTGCCGGGAGGACGGGCGGTACAGTGTGTAATGCGGCAGTACCACCTTGTGGCAGGTACCAGTGTCTCTGCAGATTACATAATAAGCACTGAACGAACAAATCACCTGCTCACCTGTTCACTTGCTGCACATCTATGCTACGTCAAAAACCTGTTCATGACGACAAGGTGCTCCCTTTGCAGGTCTCGGCGTCGTTTGCTGCCTCTCACTTTGACTTTTACTGTTTGGCGTCCCCTAATTCAATGTTTCAGTGCTGTTCACGTCTTGCCCTTGGGTGGCTTGGAGCTCTTCCTTGGTTGCTTTGTCTTTCCATTGTTCGGCGGTGGTGTTCGTTTATCGTTTATCATCCCGAGTGCTATAGTCATTGCGACCACCCATGCACCCCATTGTTTCTCCGCTTGTTTGCATTGTTCGCTGCCTATGGCTGTGAGTGGCCTCCATTATTCGCCTTCCCAGTGAACATCGGAAACAATGCGACTTACACCACGGTGGCTCCTACCCACTCATCTTGTAATATTTAGTGGGTCCACTGTGTAAATCGAATCGACAAAAGCCATCAGTCATGCACGCAGGCTTGGCAGGCACACATTGCCAGCCGGCCAATCAGAGCGCGCGGCTCACAAGAAACACTGCAGTTCTGCAACACAACTCCGCAGGATACCACCATTGCCACCACACAACGGCATGTTTGTTCTGTTTCATTGGCCTGGACAGCTCTGCCGGCATAAATTCTGTTTGCGCATCTGTCTGCACATCTGTCTGCTCATTGTGCATGTGTGCGCCGGCATATACAACGACTGGCCACAAGCCGGCCACTGAGGCTCCTGGCGTCTGGCTGAGACAGGAGGTGTATGGGATGCAGCGGATGGGATGAGTCTATGGCAGCCATAGTAAGCTTAATCACTAGTGGTAGAGCTGCTAAGGGAAACAGAAGGCGGATATAGGGAACAGACAGACGCAAGATCGGCTGGCTGGCGGCAGGGCATAGACAGGACCAGACCAAGCAGACCACTGGACGGTCATGTCTGTGCCTGAGATACATGTCTTATATCTGAGAATCCATGTTATAAGGCTTAGTTTGCCTCGTTGTTTCCTGACAGACACTCAACTTTCTTGCATGTGAGTGATCAAAGCTGGCGATCATTGAAGCCTTGATGGCTGATGCTTGGAACGGTGCGACGAAAACAGAAAATGCATATGGAGAGGCGGGCAAAGGACAAAGCCAATGACAACCTGGTGAGATAGAAAATGTGTCATCTACCCATACCCTGTCCGCCATCAATCACATCCTGTGATGCTCAACTCATCCATAAACTTGCTCGGACGGCTCTCCCATGTATACACTGACAGAGAGACACAGACACAGAGAGTAGAGAGACACAGCTGTGCAAGCAATAAACCTGGATTCCGTGCCTGTGCCCGTGCCTGTGCCCGTGCCCGTGCCCGTGCCTGTGCCTGTGCTTGTACTAGAGTCACCTTGCCAGCGCAGTTGATGGATCAATACCTGCGACCGCAGATGCACCGATATTGCGCGCATCGGCTGTTATCATACCGGGAGGAAGAGTGGCCGAGGCTTGCTGTGCAGTGCGACACAAGCACAGAAGTAATTAAGTTGAGTGTGCGCAATTGTACAGGTGTTGTGTGATGCGGGTTGGCAGGCGATTGTGCAATGTTGACGGCGGATTATGATGAAATCAAAAAGTCGCGATGTTGCCTAGAGCAGTGTGAGCAACTATATGCACTGTATGATACATGCTATACTCTGGCATTACACAGTATGAGTTACTGTACATGCCCCACTTCCAGAACGCGTGCTCATCATCGTTTGACTTCTACTCAGCAGACAGCCAAGAACGCGATGGACATGATAGCTATTGCATGATGGCACGTAAACTTCCCTGGAAACGTACAGAACCACAGAAACGGGTCTCTGCCAGCGCCTACCGTCGCTCGATCTCGCCGGCCCGTGTGGGCCCTTCTCGACGCGACGACGATGACGGAAATGATGCTCGCGACAGTGGTCACGACCGGCGAAAGCGGCCCCAAAATACGGGATCGCCAAGTACATTCAACAGTGCGACCCGGTGTAAGTAGATCTTTCCATAAACCAGCCGTACCAAAGCTAACAGCCAGTCCACACACCGTCCACGTCGCCCCCACCGGCTCCGCCGTCCGACGCCTTCATGATAGAAGGCCTCGAGCACGACGACGGGTACCGCATGGTTGAGGATGAGCTGCTGGCTGTGGCACAGGCCTTCACAGCCCACCTTTATGCTGCAGAGTACCAGCGCCTCAAGGCCAAGGCGAAACAACAAGCGAAGGCTTCTGGAGGCTCGGGTCTCCTCCCACGGCCTGTCACGATCGCGCCCACGGACCGCGTCACTAAGCGCAATGAGATGAATAAGAGACGAGCGACGCAGAAGAAAGCCCTGAAAAAGGCAGCTGGCAAGGCGGACTCGGACGACTCGGATGTCAATTCTGATGCCGAGGCTCCCTGGGCCGGTACGTCGCTGCAGAATCTCATGGAGGGCAGCCCACGAAAGACAAAGCCAAGCCTGGTGTCCTTCGACTCCTTTGGCAAGAAAGGAGCCCTGGGAAAGCAGAAAGAAAGACGAGGAAGACAAAGCGAGATGACACCACTCAAGTACAGACCGTTGGCAGGCTCGTCGCCACTGAAGACAGTGGAGTCAATCGGTATGTCTGCGGGAGAGACAGAGAGTCTGGCAGAAGACGATGACGATGACGACAACGATGACGACGACGACCTCGATGGTCCGGCAACGAAGGAGACTCGAAATCCGAAGCGAAACGTGCCTATGTTGGGCCGTACCGAGACAAGTCGGCCAGGCCCGTCTCGTACGACACAAACTACACCTACAAAACGGACCGTCTCATTTGCACCCAAAGCAAGCGAGATCCCACCCAGCCACTCAGGTTTAAAGCAAGGCAGGGGTGGCGACGACGATGAAGACAACGAGGACGACGACGGCGACATATCCGATATGGATGGAGGTAGTCTGATGGACAAAATACGGCGACGACGAGAGCAGGAAAAGGCCGACAGACAACGACGCCTACAACAGCAACGACGAGCGAGGGGAGGTTGATCATTATCTACAGTTCATGATTCAGACCTAGTTATGATAACTGTCTTTGACTTATTAAATTAACTGCTCATGGTATTCATTTACTTTTCATACAAGGGACATCACTCAACGCTTAACCCTCAAACGGCGTCTCATACGGCCGCTCGGCCTGTGGCTGGATCCGGGCTAGATGCCGCCGGTTGCCGTCCTTCCAGTCGACCAGCGCCGTGTGTTGCGTCACGCGGTTATCCCAGACGACAACTGTGCCCTCCTCCCACCGGACACGGGTCTGGAAGTCAGCGCCCTGCGCCAGGTGGTTGTACAGGAAGTTGAGAAGGGCATCCGACTCCTCCAGCTTGTAGCCGACAATGTCGCGGGTGACTGGCCTGTTAGTAAGGGGCTCGAATTTGCAGCTAATCTAAAACATGTTTGTAGAAGAGACACCAAAAATAACTTACACTGAGGGTTGACGTAGAGAGCCTTCTCGCCTGTGGCGGGGTGGGTGCGCACAATGGGGTGCACGCTGATGACGGGATCACGGCGCTTGATGCTGCCGCGGGCCACCGACGAGTTGACCTGCTCAATGCCCGAGTGGGTGGCCTTGAGGCCGTGCAGGCGCTTCTGGAACTCGGGGCTCAGGCGGTTGTAAGCCTCGACACCGTCGGTGAACAAGGTGTCGCCGCCAGTCTCGGGCTTGTCCAGGATATACAGGAATGTGGTGCCGGGGGGCTGCAGTTCGTACGAGACGTCCGAGTGCCATGCCACCGAGTTGGTGCGCGTCTTGAAGAACTCCTCGGCCGTCCGGTCGCTGGCGGCACGGTGCACGACGTGAACCTCTGGGTAGCCAGGGGGTGCGCCGGATGTGGGGTGGATGTGGTGGCGGCCAAAGTAGCCAGCATAGTCGAGGGCCTCCTGGATGGACAGGTCGGCAAAGTCTTGGTTGCGGAAAGCCACGACCTTGCGCTCGGCAACAAAGCGGGCCAGCTGGTCCTTGCCGGCGTTGGACAGCTTGCTCAGCTGGATACCCGAAACCTCGGAGCCAATGGAAGGGGTAAGGTCAACGCGCTTGGCGACGCCCTTGGCCAGCAGCTCAGGATATGTAGGGTCGGCATCCTTGCCGTGCTCGTAGTGCTCAAAGGGGACCAGAGGGGGGTAGTGCTCGTCTGGGTTCCAGTCAGGCAGGTAGTGGGGATACTTTGATCCGGCGATTTCCTCCTCACGGCTGAACTTGGTTGGCGAAAGCTCCTTGTAGTCACCAATGGAGGGATCATGAGTGTTCAGCTTGATCTCGTCGGCCTGGATCGCAGGGACCGTGATGGTCTCGATGGCGGTAGGGGCCATTGTGTGTGATGAGATTGAGAGTAAAGAGGATCGAAGAACGGTGATATGGTATCGAAGACTAGGGGATGGATGGAGGATGAAGACGTGAGCCAAAGATCGAAATAGCAGGTTTTGTTATGTATGAATGAAGAAGAGGCTGGTCTGGTCAACTGCTGGACGAGGGGTGCCCTTTATATATCCTCGAGGCTCTTTATGCCGACACCCCTCATCTGGCAGACAGCGCCCCTTCCTCCTGTATTTTTGATGCAAATCATTCTCGAACCAAGTCTTTTGGCCCCGGTTTGCGGGGGAAACAGTATGCCCCTCAACAACGACATATGCATCATCGATGTCGCAAGGGGGGCGTGCGACAAGAGATCCTCCAAGGAGATAAACGGAGCCATGGTGAAAGGCAGATACACAACTGAAAGAGCGAGACTGCCGCTAGCTGGGGCCATATAATATCCTCAGATCGGCAGTGTTTGATTTGTACATAGTACTCCATAGCCCATACATAGTACGTTGGTTAAGGTTTGACACGTTGACTACAGCAGATATTGGGGATATTCATGTGATTCCAGGCGATTCTTCTCGTTCCGTTCGGCGGTTGTTGAGCATGATTTTACGCCATTTCTATAATTGTCGGCACCCTTACCAATCAGCTGCATATGGAAAGTAAACTCATCGAGCCTGTGAGCCATGAAAAATGCATTTCTTTGAAGCTAGCGGATCTTCATGCCGACAGCATCAGACACGTGCGAGCTGTCGATGCGGTTGGCGAGATCTCAACGCAATGACGCCGTGAGAAGACGACAAGCATGCGTCCGCGTAGGGCAACAAGCCATCAAAGAATTAGTTGCTAAACTCCATATGTCGATGGCTCTGCCCTGTATAGAGTCGTGCTGAAGTATCCTTAGATTAAGAGTCTTTTGCCCTCGAGATGCCGGGACGACTTGTAGTGTGCTTGGAGTTTCCCGATCTGGGCATGATTAAAAGTGGGCCGCGGTGTCGACTTACACGGACAAGTGACAACGCCAATGTTGCGATTCGTCATGTGGATCACGCAATTGGCAATACGTGCAATGTCGACACTTGCTCATTAATAGGTTCATAGCTGGCATGACATGTGTAAGTGCATGCGTTTCGCTTCTCTGCAAGTATTATAAGCAGCTGTCTATAAGCTCGTCAGAGATAATTGCCGACACGTATGCCCAGTGACAAAGACTATTGCGTCGAGTGTGAGGTCTTTCAGAAGCTGCATTTCGAGCGAAAGAGACTCAACAAGAAGCAGTGCGGAAACAGCCATTCTTTTTATATTTTCATTAATAGGACCGGTGCTCATGATGGATGTTGGTGCACGCCATCGCAGGTGTTGTTGTCGTCTTTCAAAAGATCACGTGACACACACAAAGTCGGTAGCCAGAACACGCTTTAGCACATGTTAATCCATATGAGTTGCAGTCGCAGGTACCGAGTAAATGTGACCATAAATTTGCAAATTTGTGCTGGCTGGATATGGAAAAATATGTTTACACGAAGAAAGTAAGCGACATCGTCATAACCAGGGCTATTTGCGTGACAGTGCGAATAGAAGATAACCATACTGAAGCAGGCAGAGGACACTACATACACTTAACGGTGGGCGAGCCGTGCCCCATCAAGATTTACTTTCACTCCACAATTCAATCGTCCCTACTAATGAGTAAGGCCCTTGGACTCAGCAACAGCGACATCGCGCCAGTAGCGACCAGCAGTCATCTCGCGGAGACGGCGGCCGTACTTGGCCATCACGAGGAAGCTCATGTTGAAAGCGAAGCCGATGCAGGCGACGCTGATGTACGTGTTGCGGTATCCCAGGTTGGTGAGCCAGGGCGTGATTCCGTAGTTGATGGCGAAAGACAGCGTGTTGCGGATGAGCACACATGTCACGACAAAACCGCCACTCAGCTCCTTGTATGAGCCGATGGCGTAGTTGAGACCGGCCGCGATGCACAGCGAACTGCCAATGGCCATGACGAACTGCGACACGACAAGGCCGAACCAGTGAATGTGGTAGGACACACCCAGCCCATACAGAATTAAGCTGAAGGGGACCACAAATGCAGACAAAGCAAAAAGATATAGGGTGTGCTCAGGCTCCGAGATGCCATTGTTGCGACGTGCCAGGCGCAAGGTCAGCACACGACCCATTTTGCCTGAGTAGTAACCACTGCAAATGTTAGAAGGAATGAAGACCTGTGCAACACGCGACAAAAGACAAACAGCAACTTACCCAACACAAGTTCCGAGCACACCACCGGCGTATGCAGCAGCCACACCAGCAGTTGAAAAGCCGTACATGGTAGTGTAAACCGTGCCGGTGGTGGCATTTTGGGTGCCAGGCCAGACGAGGTTGTTGGCACCGTACATGAGGCCGCCGTATACCACCGAAGGGTATGTGAATCCCTTGAACGGCAGCATAAAGTTGTCCCAGAGCCGGTTTGGCCGGGGCTTGTCGATAACGCCCAGCTTCTGGAGGTAAGTCTTGCGCGGCCATGCCACGTCGGCAGTCTCAACATCGGCCGGGCTGGTTGTTGTGTCTTCGGGCTTCTTCTCTGCCGATGCAGCCCTACCGTCCTCTGCCTCGCTGCCACCACTGACCAAGACAGGCTCAGCCGCGGCGACACCTGCGGGGATGGTATGTTTGCGATCGTAGTTGGTCTCTTCCATCAGGAAGAAGCAGTACACGAGAGCAATACCGTTCCAGATGGCGCACCACCATAGTGTCCATTTCCAGTTCATGCCGACATTGATGAAACCGGACAGCATAGGTGCGAGCTTGCCCGTCAGGGACAGTGACCAACCATACCACGCGAGGTACTTTGGCCGTTCATGAGCGAACCACTGCATTGTAAGTATACGCCAAAGGAAATATAGTGCTCTACCAAAGCGGACACCATAGACATACGATATCTGTGATGGAGACCTCACACAACGACTCGACGGGTGAGCCGAACAGACCAAGCAGAATACGGCTCGCCTGGTAGGTATGCGGGGTGATGCAGAGCGGGGCCGTTCCGAGAATGACAATGTTGGTGATCAGCGAGAACAGGTACGCCGGGCGCTTTCCGTACTGCAGCGCCAATGGCTGCCAGAAGAGACAGCCCCAGCCGTAGAACAGGAACATGATACCCGTGCCGTTGTTGATGTCGGTCAGCGAAAGGCCAGTGGCCTTGCGGATCGGCGTCACGATCGAGTACACGGCACTCGACGGCAGGGCCAGCATGATTGTGTAGACGACAACACATGACGTTGCCAGAAGCTTGCGCTTGATGGTCCAGTTCAAAGGATCTTCGGGATCTTCACTCGGGCGCGGAACCAGAATGATGTCCTTCTCGCTCTCGCTGGCGTGTTTCGTGGCAATGCTGCCGTCCAAGTCGACAAGGTGCACGGTGCCGGGCGGCAGGCGCTCGCCATTTTCGACGCCTTCTTCGTATGCTGTCATGATGAGACCGAGATGAAAGTCAAAATCGGCAAAGACGGAGATGGTGATCGATGGTGAAAAGAAAGCAATCAATGCGGATGGGGAGCTTCCAATGCGACTACAAGTACTCCGCACACGAGCATTCACACGCGAACAATTACGTCGTACTCAGTTCGCATTCATCAAACAGATAAGACCAGTGGAGTGAAATGGAGCGATGGATTCATGGGCTCGCCATGCGTTCTTTTGCCGGGTGCCGCCGATCACATCGCTTACGGTGAACTCTACTCGATTGTTGCCCGTGCTTAACCTGATAAGGAAGCCAGCCTTCAAGGTATGATAGTACCGTAGATAAGCGGGGAGCTGTCTTTTTGTCTTCCCACTTTCGGTTCCGGTTGCCTGTTGGATATGTGCGACATGGTTCCTGATAGAGTAGAGGCATGACTGAGAGCCAGACAGCTTCAAATGCCAAGACAATAAACGTGTAGCATTTTGAAAAGGGATAGCCGGGTCATTGCTATCAGGGCCTCTGCACAGATGCAACCAACGGGGTATTGTGGCCATCATATCGTCTTGAAGGATCGGGACTATACAGAAGGGGCAACCGATCTACACGGACGGGACTCGGATAAAGGACCGATAAGATAGCAGAATGCCGCTACCCTGCCGGCAAAGAATGGTAGTACGACGTTAACTTTCGTGTTCATCCATAGAACGCCGTTCATGTTCAGGTTATCCGGAACTCGATAAATTCATTGGCCGCCAAGTGCTCGAATTCCGAACCGTATCTCTATATCTCCAGGATACCTATCTATCGAGAGTTGGCATCACGGCATTGTGCTAGGCAATTTTTTCAACTCAGTCGCCGTCCAGCTCAGCTAGGCCCAGGGAAGCTTTTCAATAATGCCATGTTTTGAATTGCAGACAGCCCGTATAGAGCCGTGATGTTGGTCGACACCCACGGCGCCTCCTCAACCCTGGACACGTTTTCATGGCGTGCAACCTCCTTCACTGCCCACTCCGTGCCGATGCCGTATCCGTCGCCCGTCGCAAACTCGTGCCACGCGCGACGCGCAAGATCAAGGGACCCCATGCTATGCGCAGCGTATGCCGTCAATCGCGAGTGGCCCTGACGAAGCTGGAGATTCGGAAAACTAGTGCCATATTGGCGCGTCTGCTCATCGCCCGGCGCGTTAAAGGCCCGACAATATTCGAGCCACACCTCGCGAAAGCGACGATATTCTGGCGCGTCTTTGCTGTCCGCCATGAGCTCAACGATCTCGGCACAGACCTCGACAAGACCAAACATGGCCGACAAATGCGACACTTTGATGCTGCCCTTGTTATCAGGGTCGTGAGCGGGCGGAGACACGTCGCCAGTCCTCATGTTGTATAGCGCCAATCCCGTCACGAAGCCATCATATAGTCGGCCAATACCGCTCATGCTTCGCCATAGCGTCTCACGCGCCGCTGCTGCACCAGGACCGCCGCGCTCCCATTCGATGATCCAGGATGCAGCCAGTGCTGACCAGTCCGTGCCGAGGGAGATGTTGATTGCCTCCGGGTCAGGACGGTATAACCCACGGTCGGTGCGAACCTTGCGATAGGGGTCAATACGAAGAAAAGCCGACTCCCCCTCCAGCGACTCAGTCAGCAGCTCGCCGGTACGCTCGTCACCACCACTTAGGAAGTAGAATATGCGGCGGTAAAACGCATTGCATACGCGCGCTTGCTTGCAGCTGTCGCTCCAGTGCTGTACACCATGTCGTGTGCCAAGGCCCTTGTATGGACCAATGTGGTAGGTGTCGACTTCGCTGGTATGCCGCGTCAAGGCCTCGGCGACGCGGAAAACATCAGAGCGCCCGGTGCAGAGAAAGTAGTACCACAACCACAGGTCGGGCGACAGTTCTGAATTGTCCCATGCATACCCGCCCACATCGTACCGCCATGCGTGTCGGTCGGCATCGTACGTGTGCATCACATCGCCGTGGTCCCAGAAGCCATACCATCGACGCTGCTCGATTTGGCCCTTGTAAAAGTTGAAGAGAAGTTCGAGCCGGCTCTTGATTTCATCGAAATGATGTGATACGCCAGCTTCTTTCGAGGTAAAGGGCATCCAAATTTTCCCTAGTGCGTCTGTATCGTAGATGTATTCCGGATTAGCGGTTAGGACGGGAGGGTTGCGTAGGTGATCTACAAGCCGAAAAGTCGTAGCGGTGGACGGCGTCTGCTCCAATCCAAAGATGACAAGCTCGTTGGTCCGTGCAATGCCATATGGCGACCCTAATCCATCCTCCCAGTCCTCGTATGTGATCTTGAGAGCATCAAGTTGGTCATCGTACGTCTTCTGGCCCAGTCCACCGTGGTATGTTCGCATGTCCATAGGCTCGGCAGCAGGGCTATACAGCCAAACACAAATCTCGCCAATATCTGCTACTGCGTTCCGGATATCAAGTGATGTAGGATAGCGCTCCCAGAAGTTGCGGAGACCTACAGCAAGACCGCCGGTGTCGGCCGATCCGAGGTACGCCAAGCCACCAGCCTGTGTACCCCCGGGGATGTTGACCCAACTGTAGCCGGCCTTGGTGCGTTTTTGCATGGTGAAGCCGTCAGGCGAGAGCTGGCTCAGACTATAGTCGCTCCACGATGGCACCCACTTGTGAAGAGATGCAAAATCATTGTTTTTGTCCCAACTGTGCGTCTCTGACGGGGTGGGTTCTCCCTGGCGCTGTGCCTGGCGGGCCTTCAAACCAGGATCTCGCCATAGACCGGTGACGGTCTGGACTGATTCGGCGAGGACACCGCCATCTGAGCCAGCAAATCGTATGTGGCGATTATGGAGATCTGTGCCCTGAAGCGGGACATCGAAGCGAATGCCTATGCCGCGAATAAAGGTAAATTGGTGATCAAGATCGTACACAAGCGTGTGGACAATGTGTATGGCTTCCGATGCTGCGTAGAGATAGAAGCGGAGTATAAACGATAGACAGCCATTACTATCTGCGGATGTTTCACCCTGCGGATAATGCCTCCCTCTGGCAACAATTACTGCCCTGACAGGACCAGCTTGGTCGACAGACAGTTCATCAACTCGCCCGTTGAAGGTTCTAGGAACTGTTTGCTTCGACGTGTATTCACAGCCCGAATCCAGAGAGATCGTCTGAGTCAGCAGGAGAAGCTGGCCATTGCTTCCGACCGTTGTGCCGTTGTTGGTGATTATGTGTTGTACAATATGCGATCCTTGGCGGGAAAACCGAACTACAATCTTGCCCGTATTTACGGTGACGGCGCTGTCCGAAGTTTTGGTTTGGATGGATGGTAGAGAGCTTGGGCCGGCATATGTTGTCTCATTACCTTTTGATACTCGGTATGATGCAGCTGGAGCCTCAGTGGCAGGTATGGCGTGCGCAGACCACTTGAGAGACCCATCCGGCCAGACGGCTGTCTTCCAGGACTGTAGTGGAACTGTTGCGCCCTTGTCATCTTGGCAGGTAAAAACGTTCGTGGAGGGTACCGAACCTCGGGGCCATGGCAGCCCAAAACTTGTGCCAATGTTGAGGCCTGGTGTCCTTTCAAGCCACCGAACAGGGACCGGGCTCTCGTTGTGTTGGTATGGAATAGCCATTTTAGCGAGCAGGCAAGCTAAAGGCAAGCGAGAGAGGTGGTCAAGCGATGGGCGTAATGTTAGGGAAAAGGAAAAGGCGCAATCGCACAACTGACTGACTGCAAGGAGGAAACTACATAATTTATCATGTGGTCATGCATGTGTGTTTAGAAGTAGTAGAGTACGTATACCTCTAGTCTTAATACTGTAACTCTACGCATTGTAATCCATACGCGATGTACCACCGCCAATGAAAACACGTCCTGGTGAATTCCATCATCGACAACTCGGATCGCGAATCCGGCCAAACTTCCCTACTAAGATCCCTGCCAACGTTCGGGTCAGTGATGGCCGGGCCCATTAAACGTCCGGATGATTGAGGTCAACATAATGCAAAGTAAAAGAGTCGAGCAGGACTTGTCCATTCCTCGGACACTGGCCTGGACTATAATACTATGTAGATTGATAATATAAATAGTGCTAAGGCGCACGGCAGCAGGAGACCATTTGCAGAAACATGTAGATGTCTCTCAAGGCATAAAAATTTACATTTGGGCAAGCAACTCCGAGACCATACAAAGTGAACGGATCATACTGCCATTATGAGCTCGCTGGACACAAAAAATGCGGCTGTTGCAGCCACGATCGCCGACTCGGACAGTCTTGTCGAGCCCGAGCAGGCTGGACAGCATGGCCCTGGCATTCTCAGAATATTCAAGCGCAGCAGCAAGCAGGCACGGGATCTCGATTCCATTGCTACTGTCCGCAGTGTTTTTGACGATCCGGTGTTGAGTCCCTACTACCAACCACACAAAGAGTACGAGAACCTGCACCGCTTCGACCCGTCCGAGCGCTGGACCTACCGCGAAGAGCAGGCAGTGCGGCGCAAAACAGACATTAGAATCTTTGCTTGGGTTCTTGTCATGTTTTTCGCCCTCAATCTCGATCGCGGCAACCTGGTATGTTCATGATAGATTTCTGAATTCTTTTATTCACTTGGGTCTCATAATAACAATACAGGGCAACGCTGTCGCGGACAATCTGCTTGACGATCTAAACATCAGCACAGACGACTACAACAATGCACAGAACATGTACCGTATCGGCTTTCTTGTGGCTGAGATCCCGTCGCAAATGATCGGCAAATGGGTTGGCGTCGATCGCTGGATCCCCGTCCAGATCATCGTCTGGAGTTTGGCGTCGGGTGGCCAGTTCTTCATGCACAACCGGGCCGGCTTCTTTGCGTGTCGCTTTTTTATTGGCCTTTTTATGGGTGGCTTTATCCCTGACGCTGTGCTGTACCTGTCGTACTTCTACAAGACAAGCGAGATGCCCATCCGCCTCGCCCTCTTCTGGTTCATTGACAGCATGTCTGGTGTTGCTGCCTCTTTCATCGCATATGGTGTTTTGCACATGCGTGGTGTCGATGGCCGTGCTGGCTGGGCTTGGTTGTTTCTGATTGAGGCTCTTATCTCTGTAATCATTGGATTCCTCAGCTTTTTCTTCCTGGTGCCGGGCCCGACAGAGACAAAAACATGGCTGAGCCCAAAGGGATACTTCACCGAGCGCGAGGAGAAGATTATCGTCAACCGTGTTCTACGTGATGACCCATCCAAGGGCGGCATGCACAACCGCGAGCCCATCACCCTGCCGATGCTTTGGCGCAGCCTCAAGGACTACGATCTTTGGCCTGTGTACATTATCGGTATTTTGTTTGAGATCCCCACCGCGCCACCCAAGGCCTACTTGTCGCTATCCCTGAAGGCCCTCAAGTTCTCTACCTTTGAGGTCACGCTTCTTGGCATTCCCATCACTGTGTTTGCGTCCCTGAACTTGCTCGGCATGACTTGGATTACTGAGGCCGTTGGCGAAATTTCCATCTCCGGTATCTTCTCTCAGCTTTGGACCCTGCCATTGCTCATCATCCAGTACCGTGAGGCTTCTTTTCTGCAGAACCACCCATGGAGCCAGTATGCCCTCATTTTCATCATTCTTGGCTGGCCGTCGATGCATGCTGCACATGTGTCCTGGTGCTCTCGACTCAGCAATACAGTACGCACACGTGCCGTCAGTGCTGCGCTCTACAACATTACCATCCAACTGTCTGGTATAGCTTCATCAAATATCTACCGTGCCGATGACAAGCCGCTGTACCGCCGTGGTAACATCAATCTCATTGCGATAAATGCAGCCACTATTGTCGCATATATTCTGGCCAAGGTCTACTACCGCTTCCGCAATAAGCAGAAGAGCGACATCTGGGACAAGATGACACCCGGCGAGAAGGCCGACTACCTGGAGAACAACGAGGGTCTGGGTAATAAGCGACTTGACTTTCATTTCGACAGCTAGGCGGATGGTGTGATCCGGATATAGGATGGAATAGATAACATGGAATAGGTTCGTGAAGTAATAATTACTTTTAGTTGTGGTTGAACATTCATAGCCGTTAAGACTTGTTTTGCGTATGGCTTGACGTTGATATTTGCACTGTAAACTGCTGTGCGTCGTATGCATGCATAGCACTAACACGACTTGTTGAAGCTTGTCAAAGCTTGCCATAGCTTGTCGTAGCTTAGCATGCCACACCCGCAGCGGAACACAGCCATGCCCATTCTAGTTAACACCATGGGCTGTAAGTGTACATATGTACCAATCGAGAATAGGCGCGCCACACCACAGTCTTATTAGCTGTTGGGGGTGCAGCCGTTACGGAGAACTTACCTGTCAAAGTCAGCCCTGGTTATGCACAGAAGACGCCACTGACTGCACGCAAGACGTCAGCGGTTTTCGACATTGGCCGGTCGCGTGCGAGGCGGGATACTGGCAGCTAGGAGGGATGCTACCAGCTCACATAGGAAGTTCGGTTTGAGTTATCCCGTAGCACATGGCCATCAAATTGTAAATGCAACTAAAAGTCGGATTATTTAATGGCATCTGGACCAAGGTAGATGGTGAAATTACATGTGGACGATTTGACGAACACAGTCTGCGGATGCCATAGAGCGATAGCGAGGGTGAATAGAGGCATGGGAGTGCACAATAGATTTATTTGGCTAAATGATGTATTGTGATGGCAGAGGAGCAGACAATCACCTGTTGAGAAATATATAAGCTGCAATCATAGTCGTAACATTCTATGTATTTATCGTAGAATATTACCGACAGCATCACCTACGAGCACCATGAAGATCCCGGCAATTATTTTGGCTGTGCCCCTGGCCGGCCTGGCCGCAGCCCAACTTATTGGCCCCGTTGGTCCAACCACCGCTCTGTCTGAAAAGACGCATGAGTGCAATGTCCTGAACTACGGTGGTGTCGCCGATAACTTCACTGATGTTGCCGATGCGCTGGAAACCACATTTGAGCAGTGTGTCCTGGTCAACCCCGGGAGCCGACTGGTAGTGCCGCAGGGACACTACCTCCTCAACCGCTCAGTCGTGCTATCCAACGCCACTAACTGGGCCTTCCAGCTCGAGGGTCTCGTCACTCTGGCTTATGGAGGTAACTACCAGGTCGAGCGCAGTTTAATCCTCCAGGGATATGCAGGTGTGCAGCCTCTGAATGACACTATTAACGGCGAGGGTGACCACAACTTTTTAGCCAATGGTCTTGTCATTGTCAACGGTATGTCGTAAACTGAGTTAAAATGTGCGGCTCGTACTGACAACTATAGCCGTCGATTTCGAGTTCTACTCAGACACCGGTTCTGGAGCCTTTCAGGGCCAGGGCTATCTCTACCGCAACGCCAACAAGTATGTCTAGCCGTTTAACGACTAGTATAGGCCGAAGTATCTAACACGTTAGCACGAACCGCCCTCGGCTGATTCGCCTCATCTCACCCGTCAATGCATCCGTGCATGATATCATCCTAGTCGACAGCCCAAAGTTCCATATTGTCTTTGATTTTGCAGTCAACTTGGAAGTCTACCACCTGACCATCCGCGGTGCCAACCTTGGCTCCTACGATGGTGTTGACGTGGTTGGCACAAACTACTGGGTGCATGACATTGAAGTCACCAACCGCGACGAGTGCGTCTCCGTCAAGAGTCCCTCCAACCACGCCCTAGTCGAGAACCTTGTCTGCAACCAAGCCGGCTCTGGCATCTCCATTGGGAGTCTCAATGTGTCTGCTTCGATTGCCAACATTCATGCGCGCAATATTAGCATCATCCAGGGAAATAACATTGCCTTTATCAAGACGTACCCCGGCGGCTCCGGCTATGTCACCAATGTTACGTTTGAAAACTTTCGCTCCAAGGCATCGCTTTATGGCCTCGATATCAACCAGTACTGGCAAAACACACTCACGCCAGACACTGGCTCGGTGGCACTAAGTAACATTGTGTTCCGCAACGTCTCGGGCACCGTGGCCAATGGTGCAGGTCGGCCACCGCTCTATCTTGTGGCCAATGACTTGACGTTTGCAACAAATGTGACAGTGGAGGACATTTCCGTCTGGACGGAAACAGGTTCATATGTCGTCAACCAGATCAGCAACGTCTTTGGCCACGGCGATGACTCTTACGGAACTAGCAATGGCATCAAGACACTGGCGGCGGGTGAGACCCCTGTGGCCTACTCAGCTAGCTACACTATCACGACACCTCCGGCAAGCTATACTCCGCTCGCTTATCCCATCTGGGCCGTGAACAACACTGGTTATGGAAGTAAGTCTTTTCATATTGTCCCTTATGTATAATTTAATCTGACAACTTAGCCAACATTCCTATTCCGGTCTACACGCCGGCGCCTTTATGGCGCCCTCATGGAGACTATGATCTTCACTACTGGGGCTCGTTTTAGGATCGTTCTGACTCGCTTACGATCCTGCACACGAGCCTAACTTGGTTTTACTCTGAAAGTGGCGCCCAGATTGTAAATATATTCAGAAAATAGACTACATTGGTGCAAAATTGACATGCCATGAAGGAGGGTTACCTTGCATTGGACAGATGATGATGCCATTGAAGCTAAGAATGCACAACAATACAGATTGATGACGGTCTCGTGTAATAGGCTAAACCGCAAGACACGTTCCCTAACTCGATACGGAAGCTGATAATGAACGGCACACCTTAGACGTTTGCTTTTATATGAGAGTTCTGTAGAGCTTTCACAAGAAATTGATGAATCCCGTCTTACATGTCATTCCATCCCACAGACATGTCTCGCCAAAACGTCGTCCTTCTCGTCGCAGACGACCTAGGCAAACAGCTTGGCTGCTATGGTTGTCCTTATATCAAAACACCCAACATCGATGCCCTAGCCAGTAAAGGTGTCCGCTTTGACTATGCTTTTGCCAGCACGGCATCATGCAGTGGCAGTCGGTCGACCATCTACACAGGTCTTCACACGCACCAAAACGGGCAGTACGGTCTACAAAGCGGCAAGCATCATTTCATGACCTTTGACAGTATCCAGAGTGGTCCTAGCATTCTGTCAAAGCACGGTTACCTCACTGGAATTGTCGGTAAGATTCATGTCGGACCAGGCACTGCTTACCCGTGGGAGTTCCGCGCCGAGAGTCTGTCCCGGGACGTGTACTGGGATGCAGACCGGGCTGGAGATTGTTTTGAGAAATCCAAACGTGAAGACCGGCCGTTCTGGCTTACAGTGGGCTTTCACGACCCCCACCGTGATCACAGCCGTAGCGGGTTTGGGAATGATGAGCCGGTAGACGAGAGGATACAAAAGATCAAATTCGAGCCAGCGGATGTAGTCGTCCCCGAGTTTCTCAATGACTCGCCCGGTGTCCGTCAGGAGCTTGCATCGTACGCTGAAGCAATCAGCCGACTCGATCAGGGCGTCGGCCTCATCTTGCAGAAGCTCATTGACTACAGTCTTGCTGAGAATACACTGGTCATTTTCATCAGCGATAACGGACCGCCGTTTCTCAACTCCAAGACAACTCTATTTGATGCTGGCATCCGCCTTCCGATGATTGTGCGCCAGCCGGGTCTGCAAGGGCCCATCGTCAACAACAATTTGGTGTCTTTTGTCGACGTTCTTCCGACAATCTTAGACTGGACTGTGGGCACAGATGTTCCGGAAGCCCAGGATATCGCCGGTCGGTCGTTTTTACCTGTGCTCGGTACCCCCTCCGCAAACCCAGAATGGGACCATGTTTTTGGCTCGCATACGTTCCACGAGGCCACTAACTACTGGCCGACGCGCTATATCCGTACGCAGCGATACAAGTACCACCGCAACATTGCCTGGCGACTCGACTTTCCACTCTCGAGCGACATCTACGGCTCCCTGACGTGGGAGGAGGCGCGGAATGCTGACACGCCCAAAGTCGGCCAGCGTACACTCAAGGACTACTTTTTCCGGCCACCAGAGCAGCTGTTTGATCTCGAAAAAGACCCAGCTGAAGTCAACAATGTGGCGAACGACTCCGAGTACGCCGATGTGGTCAAGAGTCTGCGTCAACGTCTCGAGGACTGGCAGCGGCGCACCAACGATCCCTGGCTTTTCCGTGACGGCGTCTCACTGCTGCAGAGCAACTACCTGCTTGAAGAAGGTATTACTGTACCGGACAGGTGGGACTTTGACGTGGATAATCCTGGAACCAGAGGTGACCAAGTAAAACAATATGAGCTGCAGCCATTTGGGCAACGTGGGCCACGGTCGTAGTCGGCCTATGAAAGGTGTTCTCTCATCATACTCCCCTATAGAATCAAAGGAAATAAATAAAATACCATCAAAAAATATTATGTCTTACACAACACTATTGTCCCATGTCGGTGTACTGGGATCTTTAGTCTCTTGGCTCTTACACCCGATCTCACAACATAGCCAACCTCTGCGCCTTAAGAATCTGCTAGATCTGTTGCTTCCAAGAGATGAGCTGATGAGCTGGCCTTGGGTAATGAGATAACGGCCAAAAGATGAGTGATCTCAAGGTAGCCAGCGAAATCCGAGCCCAAACCAAGCCCACAATCAAATATAAATCTAATGCCGCAACTCAAAACTCATCCCAATATCTAGTACGGGGAAGAAACTCAGTACCATCTTCGCGACGCGTCAGCGCTTAGATAACAAAGTGAGATGCCACATTCATTCAGAACAGGGAAACTAGTTACCGTCTCGGCGGACTCCGTCTAAAGCTAAGGGTAATAAGGTATTACCTCTAAAATAAAACAAGAACAAGTAACCGGCTGTCACTGTCGACAGTGTGCCTAAGCCACCTGGCAGATACGATAATACGGACGGACCGAGCTATACGGAGCCCCAAATGACTGATCAATGAGTGCCACTGAGCCGCAGGGGGTATAACTCTGACCTTTAACTCTTACGTGTCGTGAAATGGACGATTCCGAATTGATTGTATACGGCCATTCTAGCATGATACCATATGCTTCGTGTAACAGTGTAGAGATTTCCCTGAGATTAATTATTTACAATGCCTATTTATCGATATGTAGACTGTATGTGTACTCGCGGTTAAAGAAATTAAACAGCCGCTGGTCGCATACAGATATTCTAGAATATTCCGGGTTTTTGATCGAAATATATAAAACATTAATGAAAACATGAAGAGTTTATGCTGAAACTGCAATCATTGCTGGGTGTTTATTTTCAACAAAAACCAAGCCATAAGTAGAGCAGTATTTATTATGCTACATGGATAGAATATCGTTTATTTCTCGTAACGACATCGAAAAATCGAATAGTTATCATTTTGACACTTCAAATAAACAACCAAATCAAATAGAATTACTGTTAATAAGCCGCTCAACCTCGACCACTTAGAAAATATCCTGGTCTTTGAAAATAATGACAGTAAATTCAACAAGTGCCAGTTCGCTGGCAAATACAACATTGTGATCTACATCGCCAGTGAACTAGTGGTCAGTATGCGGATAGGAGAGATAGCCAACGTCGCGATAGTAGCACCGAACAGACCCGCTTTTAACTCCGTGGGTTTAGAGTTAACTCAACGCTTATTATAAACGACCCACTTTAAATGCGTCTCGGCTGGCGCAAGATTCTTCGACGTCTCCCTATCATCTCGATAAGGGCAACAATACGAGCCTATAACTGAAAGCGAGCATAAGTAGGACAAACACAAAAGAGGCAGAGGGATTGTTGACCTAAACAAGGGCATGTGTTTTTAATATAAATTCTATGCCACTCTATCAAAGGAGAACGTGAGAAACGAAGAGGTAAAGACAGACGGAATCCAAAATTTCTCAAACAACAGTAACGACTGAAAGCACGGTAAAGACAGAGAGTGTTCACTTGAAAAACTTAAGCAGTAGATGTGGGGACGCTGCCGGAGAAGGTGCCGTTGGGGGGGCTACCGCTGCTACCGCCGCCGCTGCCGCCGCCGCTGCCGGACTCGGAGTTGGCAACACCGCCATCGGCGTAGTAGTAAGCAGCAGGCGTGACGGAGTCGGACAGAGTAGAGTTGATGCCGAAAGCGAGCCAAGCAAACAGACCGTCAGAGATGCTGTCACCGAGCATGGTGTACTCCATGAAGGGGTCGACGCCGTCAGTGTCAGCCTCCTCGCCCAGAATGCTGTCCTCAGAGTTGGTGGTCTGGGTCTGGGTGTTGGTGCTGTAGGGGGCAAGCTCCTCGACCTGGGTAATCAGGTCCTGGTCGAAGAAGGCCTGGCCGACGTGGCTGGCGTAGTTCTCAGTGCCCAGCGTGTTGTTGGCCAGCAGCGTGGCGTTGGTGTGGACCATGACGTGGATGTGGGTGGCACGGCCGGTATAGTGGCCGGGAAAGATGGACTCGAACTGAGCAACACCATTGTCGTCGCTCTGCTGGATGGCACGCAGCCACGTTTTGTCGATGTTGGAAGAATCAGACGAGTCACCATTGCCGCTGGCAACGATACCCGAGTAGACTCCAGTGGCGTTGCAGTGCCAAATCTCGACGTAAACATCGGGGACGGGCTCGCAGGTGTCGACATCGACAACCTGGTAGTCGAGAATAATATCGAGACCGCCCTGGTCTTCAATCATGTTCTCGCGGACGTACTCACCGGCGACGTCTTACTGATTAGTATAAGGAATATGTTTGTGCTGGGATCGAAACAATGCTTACAGTAGGGGCCCTGGGTGACCTCAGGAGTCAGGATGCAGGAGTTGTAGCCGGCAAACAGATTAGAAGGGTCGGTCTGGGGGGTGTAGCCGGAGCAGGTCTTGTTGTGGCTGGTGGCCAGGACAGAGTCGAGATCACGTCTCCTGAGGCCACGCTTCTTGCGGGCGGCATCGACACGAGCAGCGCGGCGACGGACATTCTCAGCCTGCAGGTTGCGGGCCTTGAACTTGGAAGCGCAATGAGAAAGCGACGTGCGCTTGACGTTCTGGAGGAAATCGCGACGCTCGGCAGCCTCCTGGCGGACATCGTGGCCGGGGTGGGCGAGAGCAGCACCGCTCAGAGTGAGGGCTGCAAAAATGTTGGAAAAGCGCATTTTGACAGTGAAAAGAATGTGTTGAAGTAGAGAGCGTGTTAAATTTAAAAAACTGTTGGCAAGGAAAGACTGTCAGATAGATGACTGAGGAGTGAGGGGTGAGGAGTGGTGAGTGAAGGGAAAGAATCTGGAGATATTCGAGAGAGACAATCTTCCTTTATACAAACCGACAACCCTGATGAGCTCCTCTTGGCCTCTGTTATATTTCCGTTTACTATCTGCTATACCTATATTCCCTTTTTTAGATTGAGTTTGCTATTAGCTTTTTGCAGCTGTCTACACCGTGTCTCCCATCATTGCCCGTTGCGCAGCCCGGTGGAGTTCGAGACATGCCAAGTGTGCATTACGAAAACAAGCAGTGTAGACTTCTTCACGCCTTGGTAATTCTTCTTCAGACCAAGCTGTGTATTGGTTTAGGATAAACAATCAAAAGAATAACGGAATTAAGATGACCAAGGCCCCGACTACGTTAGCCTGCCCCGTTTTCTGGCGGCAAAGTAGGTCAACACGACCTCAAACCCAGCTCGCAGAGATACTTCAAGCGTCACTCGGCGCCGTGACGACAATTGCACTGCCTCCTCTGGCCTATCAGAGTTGCTGTAATGCGAATTTGATTGCATCTGCCGAAACTAGGGGGGCAGACTAGCCATGGGGCTCCCTTAACCCCGTCGCCTCTACCCCCGTTTACATCGATCAAGCGGGGTGACGCGCAAGCTCGATCTTGGCGAACTGGATCACAGACACCACTAGGCATTCAATGGTGCACCAGTTGACGGCAATATTGCTGTAGAAAGGGGGAAAGATGAAGAGAAGGAAAGTAGAGGATTTGATATCTTCGCAGAAAGTGCGATACTAGTGACACACAAGACGGCCAGCATCGTGACGATCAACTTGCCGATCCTGTGTGTCTGGACTCTCTTTTCTGAGCGGTTGAAATGCATTACGAGTCCCCCCCTGGCTAGACTCCGACCAAGCCCTGACATCGGCCATGCTTCCACGCCTCTATGCTTCTGTGCTGGCGTGTGGTTGAAATCACTGGCCGCTGACTGGTTGGATGACGTGATGCCAGCAGGAAATATCTTGCCGTCTTGACCGGGCGAGGATAGTTGTCGGACTTACAGTGATGTTTCTACTATAGTAGGGTCTTCAGTGAGCATTCTTTGAATGGTGCATCCTAAACATGAGATGCGCTTGAAGTCTTATTTTGCTGGAAAACTTCTTTTATTAGACGACAAGAGAACGACGAGATACGCTGGGCGATTCGACTTCCTCCACATCCTGGTCCCCTGAAAGCTAATTTACGCAAAGTCCGACGCCACAGCTATTCTAGGCTAGCTCTGCGTCTTAGCCTTTGTTTAAGCCATGCAAGTAACTCCGTGAAACATAAATCTCTCGCCCAATCCGCCAGCGTGATATGCGCCAAGCCAAACAACAGAGTACGTAAGAAGACGGCTTGATTTGAGTTTCCTGGATGCTATTGGAGCGCGCGGCAGCCAAATCAAGTACTTGTAGGTAGAACTACGATAATCCGCCCGAATGGATGGCACGAATACGGCACCGCGCCACCACATCCCGAGCTGCTCGGTCTCCCTCGGTGTCTCTCACTGAATAGTTCTGTACAAGAACGTGGATGCGCACCTCTGGCCCATGCAATGAGATGGGGCATTAATGTCACATCGGGGCATGATGGGAAAACAGGCTGAGATAAGTGTCTCGCTGGTGCAAGATTTAATTGCTTTGTAATTAAGAAAAGGGGCGAGACAGTTGGTTCGGATTGCGACAAAAAAACACAAGTGAGTCTACTGAAACAGCTTGTCAAATTGCTTCTCAAATCGACCAGTCACACGCGGCGTAAAAAGTGCCTCGTAATGGTCAATCTCGTCCTTGAGCCCGCCAATGGTGAGATCTGCAGTACCTGGACGAACGTACGTGCTGCGACGGATCACCTTCCACCCAAGGAAAAGAACAATGAAAAATCCAATCATGCCATAGTCTAGCATGAACCACTTGACAGACCAGCCACCCGAGATAAAGAGGTCATAGCCTGCGGCCAGCAGCATGAATGTTGTGCCGGCCATGGCAAAGTACGACGTGTACGGCTGGAAGCGGCCCTTGTACGGCAGGGTGTCGCGGCTGATTCCCTGCTTCTCAAGAGACGACATGAAGTGGCGGTAGGTGATGGCAGTGCATAGATAGTTGATAAGCTGACAGCTTGTAACGAGGTCGACAAGGTACGACATGGTATCGGCGGCCGTGCTGCTCAGCTGCGTGAATGCCAGACAGCAAAATGCGAGCGAGACACCGAGGGCATAGATGGGTACGCCACCCTTGGTGCAAAAAGAGAGGAACGGGGGCGCGTGTCCTTCGAGAGACATTCCGTGGAGCGTTCGAGTCGCGGAAAAGAGCAGGCCGTTGCCAGCACTGAAGATGGAGGTCATGATCATGGCGTTGACAATGTGCGGAAGAACGTTTATATGCAGACGTCCCATGGCGATAATGTACGGCCTAGTTGTTAGTAAGAACACAACGTCCTGGAGCAAGACAGTATACGGATAACTCACGAAGCAGCACCCGTACCGGAGCCTGTCGCCTCGCCACCAAGAATAGAAGCAAGCGTGGAGTCATTGTAGGGAATGACAATGCCCATACACAACGCCGAACCGACAAAGAAAACGAGAATACGCCAGACAAATGACCGAAAAGCGGCCGGCAGAACCTTGCGCGGATTCTCGGTCTCGCTGGCCACCATGGAAATGTACTCGGGCCCACAGATACTGAAACTGGCTTGGTAAAGACACGAAATGATGCCACAGAAACGACCAATGTCGCCCGTGACGATGTGCTCGGCAAACGCGCCTGGGTTGTTCCAGTACCGGAAACCATAGCGGTCATGCAGAGGATTCCCGCCAACCATGGTGATAAAGGTAAAGGCGAACAACGCGAGCATCAGAACCACCTTGAAGATCGACAGGTAGAACTCGGAGATGCCAAAGTAGCGGACAGTCGAGACATTGAGGACGGCGTAGAGCACGATCATGGCGACAATAATGGCTGCCGGCGGTACGCTGTCGGTCCAGAACGTGATCATAATGTTCATCGCGACAATCTCAAACGGCACGAGAAAGGCCATGTTGAGGAAGAAGTTCCATGACTGCGCAAACCCCAGAGCGCCGTCGACCCATTCACTGCCGAAACGAATAAACGGCGACGGGACCGGGGCATACGTGACCATCTCGGCAAAGCACTCGTTGACCGCCCACATTACAAGTCCCCAGATCAGAAAGGCAATAAACAGACCGGCCGGGCCGCCCTTGGGCAGAGCCGAGCCCATCTGCACATAGAGGGCTGTCTTGTTAGATGTTTGGAAATACGATAAGCCAATAGTATGGGGACCGGAGGTTACTCACAGGTACCGATGGCACCACCAATGGCAAAGAGCTGCACTTCCTTGCTGCGCAGCTTGCGGTGGAGGTGCTGCGAGCCGGCGGGGATGTCAGACACGGCGCCTTCAGAGACATCGCTGCCGCCTGTGGGCACAGCACTCACGGGACTCTTTTCTTTGGAGTCCATGGTCGTCGTCGTCTAGGAGGATGAGAAAGAAAGTGAAGAAAGGGCGTTGAGATTATCTCATTCTATTTCGTATTTCTTCGATTTGTTTCGGTTTGTTTCGGTTTGTTTCTTTTGTTTATTCAGCTCCTTTCTCGTCTCGTTGATCTTTCATCTTCCTCAAGACCAATGATGTATGTCTTTTTCTACTTAGGATGTATCTACTTTATATCTGCTCTGCAATGCTACATAGTCCATGGCGAGCGTGTCGATCGAGTGAGCTGACCTATCCCACTCTTCAGATAGCACGGCCGATATAGAAGAGAAATCATACAGTGCCTGATTGACCCTATCACTGTCGGACGGTCCGACCCTATCGACTGTCACTTATCTTATCAACTTTACCTACCTTGCTAGAGTACTTTGCAGTCCTTTTGCGAAACCATTACCGACATGCTGGATTGATCAAAACGGCTGTAACTTGATGCTCGATTGAATGATTCGGCTAGGATCCGACGTCATGATCATTGAAATACGACAAGGCTCATACTTAATGTAGTTTTTTCTTCATTTATTGGTTCTTGCATTGCTTGTTGTTGACTTTTTCCAGTTTATATACAGCATAGCGCGGCGATAGCCGGCCTAGGTTTGAAATCTTTCCCACTGTGGCGTCCCCCCTAGCCATATATACTGTGTTGTATCTGTCTTTAGTCTCTACAAGATATTTCAATTCTTGAAGTCGGCCGACAGAAACTCCTCATACTTGTAGTGCGGCTGGAACTCAGTGTACAAACATTCCTGATATATCAGTACTTATTGAAGTGGTAGCAAAGAAATGAAAACAACTCACCGGAGTACTCGCCATGCGGAAGTTGTAGGCGGCGTCCTCGTCGCTCACGAAGCGCTTCGGATTGCCCGAAGCGTCGGCCAACATCTGTATCCGACAGCATCGCTCCATGAGCACAAACAAGAAGGCTGCTTCGTCGACAGTGTGTCCGACTGTCAGCAGACCATGGTTGAGAAGGATGCAGGCCTTATTCTTGGGGCCAAGAGCCTCGCTGATGCGCTTGCCCTCGTCCGCCTCGTTGGCAATGCCACCATACTGATCGTAGACTGCATGTGCGTTGTAAAGGTAGCATATATCCTGGTTGATCATCTCAAGTGGCTTGCCTGCGCTCGAATACGCACGACCATGGGCAGAGTGGGTGTGGCAGATTGAGTGCACATCAGGACGTGCGTGGTGCACTGCGGAGTGGATCGAAAAGCCGGCTGAGTTAATGGAGCCGTGGATATTGCCCGCCATTACCTCACCAGTCTCGTGATTCACACAGACCATGTCACTTGCACGCATCATGGCAAAGTGTACGCCGAGTGGGTTGATCCAGAAGCGGTCGGGAAACTCCGGATCGCGAACGCTAATGTGGCCAGAGATACCTTCGGCATAGCCCTCGCGCGCAAAGACGCGGAACGCGGCAGCCATGTGCTCTAGCATCCAGCGGCGAGTCTCGGCATGCGTAGCAAACATGGGAATTCCAGGGAGAGCGCGACCCTGATGGGCCATACCCTTCATGGCGATATCGTCCTCTTCCGACATTGTCTTCAGGACCATCCGGGTTACCGGGGCCTGTGTTGTCGTTGTCGTGGTTGTGGTTGCAGACATTGTTGAGTTTGTTGGTATTCTTGGTTTGTTTGACGATTGGCCTTGATGGTGATATATGCTGGGTGTAGAAGCATTCGAATATTGATTTGAGAATGTGATGCAAAGAAGTGTAATATACCGGGCCGGTAGAGCCTCACAAACCACATCCCCGTGTATTAGTGCCGGATTAGTCTAGCAATAGTCCGCCCTCCCCAGATGCCGCAAGCATAGCGGTCCCACCGATCGATAAGAGTCGTATCGGCCGACACTCCTTATAGGGCTTGGTTAGCTTCGATAAGAGCGTTTACGTGACTGGCGTACATAGTGCTTGCACGGCATGTTAGTTGATGCCCAGCATAGCTCGCATAATGGAAATACGACAATATCGCTGACGATTGCCTCACACGCCGTTGGCTGACCTTTGGGGCTGGCACAAGTTGTCAACTCTGCTCGACGAAACATTGTTAATGCTTTTATTTATACCTACGATTTATCGATACGACGGCACTCACTGGATCTGCAACCCAACAAGATGATATCTGGGCTTTCCTTACCGTTGTTGGTCGTTGGGATTGTCGCCTACGGCCTGTGCCGCTTCATCTACTTCCCCCTGCGGGCATCACCGCTGGCCAAGATCCCGGGACCCCACGTGTTTGCGCTTACAAAGTGGCGCCTGTCCCTCGAGGACTGGCGAGGCAAGCGAACTCTTGTCATCCGCGATCTCCACGCGCGATACGGCCCTGTCGTTCGTACCGGGCCCAGTGAGGTATCATTTGCCTCGCTTTCAGCTCTCCGCGCCATCTACGGTGCCGGCTCTGGGTTTGAGCGCACATCATTCTACCGCATGTTCGATGTGTACGGCCACCAAAACCTTTTTACTTATGCATCCGTGCGCGAACACGCACAGCGCAAAAAGCTGCTGACACACGCATACGCCAAGAGCACAATACTACGTGCCAACAGCCTCGCCAATGACTTGATTGCGCGCAACGTCCGTAGCTATCTAGACATCCTTGAGTCCGAAAATAGGGACCACTCGGGCGGCGAGCATGATATTTTTGAAAGCCTGCACTGGTTTAGCCTAGATACTATCACTGGTTTCTTATACGGGTACAACTACGGCGGCACCAGTGCTCTCAGTGGCAGCAAGGAGGACCAGCGCATGCTCAAAGATATCTTGGACCCGGCCCGCCGTAAACTGAGCTGGGTCACTGTCCATATCGGCAAGTCCTACGTCGAATGGCTTTACTCTCGCACTGGCTTGATGGAGCAGGTCGTGTTGTCACTTGGGCTCCTTCCGATGACCAAGCCTGCAACTTATACGGCTATACGCGCACACGCTCTGCAGTCCTTCAAGCAATTCGAGGCAGACACTCTGAACGACGATGGAAGTGCGGCCGAAAAGGGACATGGCAAGGCAGCTCTTGATTGGTCTACTAACTTGTCAATTTTGGGCAGCCTTCACAACCATCGTCTCCGGGCAATTGCCTCCGCAAAGGGCACAACGACTCGAAATGTGGTTGAGGGCCTTGGTCTGGCTTCGGAACTGGCAGACCACTTCCTTGCAGGCATCGACACCACGAGCGACGCCAGCATGTTTGCCATATGGGCGCTATCGCGTCCAGAGAATGCAGTATACCAGCAGCGTTTTGTTAACGAGGTGACGGAGACCATCGACGCAATGCCGGGTGCTCTCGACGGCCACGGAAATCCGACTGCAGAGGCATCAGATCGTCTGCCTTTCCTCGATGCGGTCCTGCGTGAGTCACTCCGTCTATATGCACCTCTTCCGGCATCCGAGCCGCGGACGATGCCCAGCAAGGATGCCATGATTGATGGCTTCGCAATTCCTGCAGGCACTGTCGTCTCTATGGACCCATACACGCTGCACCGAAACCCAGACGTCTTTCCACAACCCCTGGTCTTCCGCCCTGAACGGTGGTTGGGTGAGAACCCAGCTCTTGGGGACCCCGTCGAGATGAAGCGGTGGTTTTGGGCATTTTCAAGTGGCGCAAGGATGTGCGTTGGCATGCAGTAAGTAAACAGCCAGTCTATACCTCGACCTCATTTTAGTATTCCATCTGTACTAACACAATCCAGTTTGGCCATGGCCGAGATGACTATGCTGCTGTCTGCCATCTACCGCAAGTACGATACGTGTCTTAACAAAAAGCAGGGCAACCATAGCCCGGGTATAACGAGCCGCTTCGAAGTATTTAGCGATGAAACAAGTCCTACGGTGCTGGTAAGTGATTCTCTGGCTGCCCTTTTTCATTCATTTTCTTCTCACTAGAAGACTTAACAGATGCTAACAAAAACAGGACCATGAATGCTGGATTGATTTTAAGCGACGGGTGTGAAGCTGCTATAAAGCACTGTACACACTGTAGCCTACTCATCAAGATTTATTGACTTAATATCAATTACATTTTAAAACCATAGTTTGCTCGAAAATAATCTTCAAAATATAAAAATATAAACATGATGCTCCGTAAATAATTCATAATAACAAAAGAAACAAATTCTTTCTTTCTTTCATTCTTTAAACTAAACAGAACAAAGTACAATTTAATTTCAAGGATGCTCCGGCCGGTCGACATTGCCTGGCTGCTTTTGTGATCCCCGCTTGTTGCCCTTGGGGCCCTCGAGCTTGAAGGTCTGGAACTTGCCTTGGCACGGCGGGCCCTTGCATACCGTCACCTCTGTCTTGGACAAGTTGTAGATGATACACGCTACAGTGGCCGAGTTGGACCGGAAAGGGTACCCCGGAAGATGGCCAATGACAGCGTCAATGGGGTTGCGGTCGGGGTGCACGCACACAGCTTCGGGGTAGCTGATATGGTCTGAAAATCCGAGGATAATGTCGTCGTTTGTCAGAGTGCCTGCTTGGGCCTTGGCACGGATGCTCTGCTCGAACCGCTCACGGCGGAACCAGCTGCTGCCACCCGGATACTTGCAAAGCACGTCCTGGCGCGCAAGGAAGCCAGAGTGCGTAAAGTGGTTGGTGTGCACTAGGTAGCGGTCGTCGGCGTGCTCGCGATAGACCTTGTAGATGCGGTCCGGGGTGACCTCGAGACAGAGGCCAAAGCCCTCGGCAGTGCTGACAGTCACATTGTTGGAGACGTGGCGCGGAAAGTTGAACGCGCAAGTCATGGCCTCGGCAAAGTGGTTGCTCTCGAGAATCATGCGGCGTAGCATAGAGATGGGAAGGACGGGCACAATAGGCACGTTATGGACCTTTCCGCTGCCGTCCTTGTAGGGGTATGGAATGTAGTCGTCCGACGACATGAGCGAGTTGGCGGTCACACCGAGGCCTGCAGAGTTCATTCCCGAGCGGCCCAGCTGACCAGCCTCTGTCACGAGAAAAATAGACGGCTTGTTCTCAGACGCGTCTGGATGCACCTCGAGGTAGATAATGCAGTCGTTCTCCCACAGGCGTGCCGACATGTCCCAGTTCTGGGCAGTCAGCATATCACCAGACGCTGTCGCATTGTGGTGGAAAATGACACTGGTGCACTCGTTGGACATGTCTTCGTGAGCGGCGGTGCCGTTGCTTGCTGTGCTCGTTGCAGGAGTAGCGCAAATATCGTCCGCGGTCACGGGCTTGATGCCGGGCTCGTCGCCCAGCCGCGCCAGGTCGTACCGGGAGTTGAGTAGAATGACATCGTCCAGAGTGACACCAGCACCGTCGGCAATACCTTGCATCTCCCGGAGGCCGCTGGGGTAGTACTGCTCCAAGGCAGGCTTATAGACATGCTGAATGATGGCCTCCATAAGTTCAATGGAGTGCGCCAGCTTACCCGGCCGGCGGTAGTAGGTGACATTTTCCCGGACCTTGGACTTAGCCTGCTGGCCATGAGCCAGGCCACGCTCATAGGGCAACCCGCGGCACACGACGTGCTGGTAGGCGTGGGGGTTGTTTGTCTCATGAATCTGCGTCATGGTGGAATGCTGTCCTATGTGCTGTCCTATGTGCTGTCCTATGTGCTGTACTGTGGTATGATGTTATTTGATGTAATGGGGTAAGTCTCAATAAGTTGAGCGTGTCTGATAAGAGGTAGTAGGCAGTTGATATATTCAAAACTAATGCAACAACTTCGCGTCCAAAAGAAGGCACAATGGCGGCGTGTATTGGCCGTGCGATCCTTACAGAATAATATCAACGAATTAAGTAATATTTTCTTGGTTTTGTATTGCATTATCACAGAGTTACTTCATAGGTCTTTTCAATGCAAAATAAAAACAACCCCATATGCTAAAACAGGCATTGTCGGCAAGCTCTTTCAAAGAGGAATAGGTTGGCAATTTATGACACACTCGTCGGACGTGGGCATCCGTCGCCATATCTCCCAAAAGTAAAAACTCTGGCGAGGACACTGCAGCATACTTCGCAGCTTAAATCTGCTCGGCAGGGGAATTGTTGACCGGGCGGTGTTTTCACCGTTTGATTACCGGCTCTATGTACATCGACCTCGTTCTACCTCGCAGGACTCGCCATCTCGGTCGTGCCACGCTTGTGCAGAGCCGTTGTCGTTTATGTTACTGCTTCGGTGCTGTCTCCCCCTCCGTTATTGTCGCTTTTGTTGCATATAAATTTCTGTTGCATTTACAGGCCAGTCATCGGTATCGTCGCCCTCGCCAGGATTGCCTATTCGGGCATAACTGGCGATGTAAGCGACCAGCAGCCAATCACAGCACTGGCCGACGACGCTGCTCGACCGCACCTCGACCGGTGAGTCTCCTCTCATTCTTAGTTTCCTTTCCAGCCCACTTTCCATTCTTCTACCCGTTTTCTTTGACAATGGTTTACTTTTTCAACTTGATCTCCATCGCTTCAGCACAGTAGCCTTTTTGCGGTCTGGTTGCCGACGATTCATCACTCGCATAGCGGGAAACGTGCACCGGAAAATAACAAGAGAAACAAGAGTTCCTTAGTACTGTAGCTTGATTAGCATGGTAACTCTGCGCTGGGTAGTGGACCTACGCCGCCAAGGCTTGAGATACAGCTTTTCTTCGCTGCAAGCCCTGCAAACACAGCGCACCCCGGCAGCGACCAGCAGATGCACCCACCTCGTCCACGACACCGGGCCTTGCCATGCGCCTGTGGACTCCTCTGTGACTTCTTTTGTGGTTCTTCCCTTGCCTTGCTCGCTAAATTCTCAACTTTTTGTTTTCCTATTGCTTATTCCATTTGTCATACTTAGTGATAGACACCCTCTCGTTTTCCGGGGTAAGGGCGCTCGAATCCGCCAACAGCTCCATTGATCCTATTCGATAGCAGGCGTGACGCATCTGCTGGCCTTGTCCTTCGACATCCCTGCTATCAGACCTCGCCTCTTGCTTGTCCAATCCCTCACTCAAGCTGCCATAGTACATAGTACGCTTCCTAGGAGGACGGATACCGCTCCCCGAGGCCGCCATTCTCTGTCTTCCCTACTGACTAGTGTATGTTATTTTGGTTTATACTATCGTTCTGTCATACGCTCCCCTCGTCCCTCGCGTGCACTTTGCCGGGCCCGGGCCTTGTCCTTCGCGTCGCTTACTCGTTACGTCCTGGACACTCGCTCGTCGCCTTGTTGCCCTGTCTCGTGCTCGCCTGTTTGTTATCTCCCACCCGCCGTCTTAGCGTGTGCTGTTGTACGGGGGTCTTATAGGTTATTGCTTTTACCATGTGTTAAATAAGGCTGCCCATCTCTTCTTACCCGGATTTCTCGCCTTTATTCTTTGCCGTACATCACACATCCATTGACAGCTCAAGATGTCCGACGAGAAATTTCAAGAGGCAAAGGCTCCCTCGCCCGAGTACGATGGTGCCACTGCCCCGGCGGTGACTGCTGTCAATGCTGGCAACAACGTCCAAGTCCATCCTCTTGATATTGAGGGAAAGACTCTCGGCGTCGAGCGCGATGATGCTGCTCAACTATTTGCCGGCGAGGAAACCTTCGAATACACTGCCGAAGAGGCAAACAGTGTCCTTCGCAAGCTCGATTTGGTCCTCCTTCCCATGGTATGTCTTTCGCCTGCCCTCACCACACTGCACAATTGTAGTCTGCTAACAGGTCAAGATGATGATCTCTTACATGTTGTCGTTCATTGACAAGGTCGCCCTGTCAAATGCATCGATTCTTGGTATCCGTACCGACGATGTGAGTTTCTCCGACATGCCACGTTCGCAGCCGCAGCTGCTTCAGCATCAACTAACAAGATAGCACCTTGTTGGTCAGCAGTACAGCTGGGTGTCGGCCATCTTCTACTTTGGCTACCTCATTGCCCAGTATCCAAGCTCCGTGCTGATGCAGAAACTGCCCATCGGTCGCTACTTTGGTGTCATGGTTCTCTTCTGGGGTCTCTGCTCGACTCTGACGGCCACCACAACCAACTTTGCCACCCTAGCCACCTCGCGCTTCTTCCTCGGTCTCTTTGAGACTTGTATCTCGCCTGTCCTCACTATCCTAGTTGGCCAGTACTGGACACGTCGTGAGCAGCCCCTGCGTGCCTGCTTCTGGTGGATGGGTGCGCCTATTGGCGGCTTTGTCATTGACGGCCTTGCCTACTCCATCACTGGTGATGGCTGGGGTGGCGGCAAGTACACCCAGTGGCAGGTGATCTATCTCATTTGGGGCCCTATCACCATGGGCTGGGGCGTGCTGCTCTTCTTCTGTCTGCCTTCGTCACCCATGACCGCATGGTTCCTGTCGGAGCGCGAGCGCAAGATTGCCGTCATGCGTGTCATTTCCAACCACACCGGTATCGAGAACCGCCACTACCGCACGTACCAGGTGTGGGAGTGTCTCAAGGACCCCCAGCCGTGGGCCTTCTTCTCACTGGCCCTGCTTCAGTGCATCGTTGGCAGCGGTCTTACCAACGTACGTTCAATTATCTCCATTGCAATGCTGCAAAACGCTTTCTAACAGCCTAGTTTGACAAGATTGTGCTCAAGGGCCTCGGCTATGACGACCACGAGGCTACCCGCGCTTCGTTTGGTGGTGATGGTGTGCAGTTTGCCTCGCTGCTCATTGCTGGTGTCGTTACCAACTATTTCCGCAATGCCCGTATCGTGTCTTGCCTCGTCAGCAACTTCATTGTTCTGACTGGCTCGCTGCTGGTTTACTGCCTGCCCAGCACTAACAACCACGGCCGCCAGGGTGGCCTCTACATTATGTTTGTCAACACTGTGACCTACATCATGGTCATGTCCCTTGTGGCATCTAACGTGAGTCCTATTTTCGAGTCATATTTTTATAGTTCAAATACAGAAGCTAACAAAACAGATCGGTGGCTTCACAAAGAAGGCGACTTGCTCCGTCATGGTCTTTGTTGGATATGCTGTCGGCCAGATTATTGCACCCCAGTTCTTCTTGTCGACCGAGAGCCCGACCTATCCCACCGGCTTCCGTGCTTTCTTCGTGTCGACGGCCCTGATGATTGTCATCCTTGTGTTCCTCATGATCTACCTAAAGCGTGAGAATGCCCGCCGTAACAAGGTTTCGGCAGCTCTCGCCGAGGAGGAGCAGGCCGATGCTTCTGCGCTGCTCGATCAGACGGACAAGGAGCAGCCTGGCTTCCGCTACATGTACTAGATATATAGAGTGTAATTAGTGGTAGGTTTTTACGTATATAAAGAACAACCCGCTGCGGAGATGTCTGTTGACTAGTTATAATCAGAAACTTATCGAGGATGAACTCCTGTGTTTATAGTGCAACAAAATATATCCTGAGATCTGAAATGGCAGTAAAACAATATACACACCAAACAAACAATAGATGAGCATTGATGCATGGAATAGGCTGTTCTATTCTGTTTTATGCCGATTAGAGCAGCACTGGTCAAATTATTTATTACGTTTTCTTTCGGTTATCTTTGCCCCATATTCGGTCGGGCTATTCGGGTTGGTGGGCAGGCATAGTGGAAAAACTACGGCGCTACAGGCATTCATGTGACTACATACCCTCCTCAATCAGACGGATCCCACTTGACCTTTTCCTCTTTGCTCTATCCCACGTTATTTTACGTCCACATTACCCAGACTGAATGTGAGGCTGTGGCGTCTTGCATTCAAGTCATACCAAAGCACATCAAGAGAAAGCAAAATGCCAAATGCGCGGACTACAGAAAAAAAGGCACCGTCGTCTCGGCCGCCTGTCAAGAGATCTGTCTGGGGCTGCCTGACATGTCGCCGTCGCAAGGTAAAGTGCCTGGACCGCGACATGCCGTGCTCGGCCTGCACCCGGCTGCAGCTTACGTGCGTTCCTTCGTTTAACGGCAATTTCAAGCAGTGGAAGCGACAGCAGGTCCAAGGCAATGATTCACCGGCTGATATGGATCCCCTGGCAGGACTAGGACAAAGACCGCTACCTCACACACAGCCGCCATCATCCCGCCATGCGAAAACAGCGACACGACAATCTGTATCACCGTTGCCGCCGCCGAGGCCAGTAGCTACACCACTACCACCAACCCACAACCCATACGGTGTCTTTGATGCTCGTATACAAGATCCTCGCAGAGAACGGAATCAGAGCAAAAACACAGTCATACCGCCAGCACCCTTCTCGCCGACGCAGTCTCTTATGATGATGAACGAATGGAGTAGTCAGCAACCGCCACCATTCGATTTAGACATGCCTATGTCATTTCTCTTTGGCAGCACGCCAATGTCCAATCTGGACAGCATGTACACGCCGACAGACTTTTACGCCTCGCCGTCATTCATGACGCAAATCCAAGGGGCGCCAGGCAGCTCTGTGGAGCCGGCGCCTGTAGCCGGCCTGCCGCTATCATCCACATCTCCACCTGAGGATTTCATGTACTCCGGTATGGATATATCGGGGGTGCCGCCCGTGCAGTCAGAGCAGGCAGGTAGTGCCGATATGATTTCAAAGGGCAGCGAGCTGGTGCTAGCGGGGCCTCGTGCTTCAAGCCCGGCTCTGTCGACAGGCTCTACTGCAGACGACGACAGCGACCGGTTCTTGGTTGTCTATTACAAGCGGAACCTATCTTCTTTCTTCAGTGTCAAATCCTACTCTTCGCGTCTCACGACCATATCAGCATTGTCGTCGTCATACTCTTCAAAGTCCATACATTGCGACCCATCTTCCCCGTCGCAAGTTCCTGTGTGGAACTTTTACTCGTACGCCATTCGCGCGGCCGAGGAGCAGCCCGACTCGCCGTTGAGCCACAGTATACTTGCTTGGACATCGGCCCACTTGATCCTTCGCAACCGGTATACCTCTGACGGCCATGCGCAGTTCCGCCACTATGCACGAGCTCGATCTGCTGCTGACGAACTGCGCGAGGAGCTGATGTCCTCACGGCATTCACATCATAGCTCGAGCTCAAGCAAGGACGGAACGACGCCGCTACGCATGCTCCTTGCAACCACACTGTTCTTGGCCTACGGCGATATTTTGTCGGGCGACTGTTCGGGGCTTATCGACTCTTTATCTGGCATCACGCAGCTGCTCGCCTCGGACTGGCCACGATTCCGTGCCGAGTTGGGCCCCATCGAAGCTCGCATCCTGGTGTGGCTATCATATCTCGACCTCCGTGCACGCATGTGGGCGCCACCACCCCGAGCTGGCAAGAACAAAGGAAACAAGCGGTCCGGGAATACCAATATGAGCCTGTTCAATTTTCTGCAATCGCACAACGGCACCTTGACCACAAGCGGTATCTCCGCCCTCCGTGCTCACAACAGGGACAGTGTTAGCAGCCCCGAGTCAGACGACGATGAAAATGCCAGCGCAATGTCTCATAGCAAATACTACTTGACAGAGTGCTTTGGATCAGACCTGCCCCTACGCGAGCTCAAAGAGGACTTGCTACAGGAACCGGCCAAGATGTTGTCTGATGAGATTATGGGAGTGTATGCGACCATATCGACGCTTGAGAACTGGATCGCAGGTATCGACTGGGACCGCGACCAGAGTCTGCTAATGGACTTGAGAGATGCCAAAATCCAGGCTATCCGTGCCAACATCGCGCGCATCCATGCCGAAAGCAAAGTCGTTCATGCTGACCTGATGAAGGCATCGGCGGGTGCTGACCATGTCGCGCGCACCACCTTTCACCGGCTCGTGACTACGGCCAAAACTTTGGCAGCTACTGTATTACTAAACCGCGTTGAGGCACCCAGCGAGCGCACAGACGATGAGGCACAGGCCGCAGCACGCGAAATTGTACAGATTGCACGGCAGCTCGGCCAGCTGGGCAACCGGTCCGTATCGTCGTCGTCACTGGCAGAGGTACCTGAGATTAGCGGTGGTGATAGTGGCGCATGCGGAGTTAAAACTGCTGTGGCCGAGGCCTCGGTAGCACGGCTGCCTTCAGTGGCGGGCTCGGCACCTCACAGTCTCGTGTGGCCGATGCCTGTGTTTGTCGCGGGCATCGAGCTGACGGATCCCGTCTATCAGGACTGGGTGCTTGCATATCTTGCCGACGTGGCGAGCTGGGGTGGTACAAGCACGCGGCGTGCACGAGAGCTACTCAGGCGTGTAATCCAGCAGCAGGACGCTTCGGGCCGGCGCGTAAATGTGAGAGATGTTGTTGCCGAGTTTGGGGGAGTCCTGATTTGAGCTGCAAATTGTTTAGATACTAAATGGCGATAATGATACTGACGATTATGCAGCCACATTCATCCATGCGTGACGAAGGCTTTCATACCGAGGTCCCTCCAGACAATGATACCACTCCTAAAGACAGCTAAGAATATCACTTTTGCGATAAACATAATGTTCATAGTTATACGAGCAGATTGGTCGAGTTCTACAAATAAATTAATTTCCGATCATCAGAAGGATTACCGTGACATAGTTGTTCCGAGATATTTAAAGTAATGATTTCTCGGTTTTTTTATGTAAATAGTCTAATAAAATATTTGAGATGCAAACATATGAAAAACACAACTACATTAAATCATCGTCATTAGAAAAGGGTATCGAAAGAAGGATTTGAACGTGACAAATATGAAGAATAACAAATTGTTGGACGCAAGAATTACCAAAAGTATCCTCCGGTAGGAAAGGGTTGATTTCAAGCAATGCTACTTTCCCCAGGTCATCTACGCCGGCGGGTGCTGAGCGGGAGCCGTGCCGCCAAGAGGCTGCTGCTCATAAGGCTGGGACGGGGGCGGGGCGTAACCGGCAGGTGCAGCGTTAGGATCGTAGGCCTGCTGCGGCTGGGTAGGGTAGCCCGACGGGGCTGGCTCGCCACCGTAGGTGTTGAGCTCGGTGGCCTTGGGCTCGATACCAGCCTCGACGCCACCATTTGCGGCGCTGGACTTGGTCGAGTTGATAAAGGCAATGACAAGGAACGCAAGGGTGATGCAGAACAGCACCCACTCAATGGCACCGAGGGCAGCCGATGCCTTGAGAGCATTGAGGGCGCTCTTGTAGCTAGAGGGCAGGTAGCGGTAGTAGTATGAGCCAATGTAGTCCTCGAGATCGCTAACAGATGCAGCCTCACTGGCGAGCACGGCCCAGGAGCTCAGCCAGAAGATATTGATAAGGATTTCAAAGGGCAGGTGGACAAGCGGGTGGTAGTATATGGGAAACTTTGCGAGCGAGATGCCGAGGTACACAAAGTAGATGACAGTGAGGATGAAGGTGAACCACGTCAGGCCAAAGCCGGCAGCCTATTTTGTTAGTTTCTGTGCACAGCATTATGAACGCATTATGAACGGCTGGCTTAAAAAAGCTGTATATGCGTACATTTGACCCGAGCTTCGATGCCGAAAAGGCGGTCAGAATCAGGAGGAGGAGCGCAAGGACGATCTGGGCGATGCGGACAAAGAGTGTCCAGTAGGGCAGAGACAGGACATGCGAGCGGTCTTTGCCATCGCCGGCGAGAGGGTCGACCCAGTTGCGAGCAGTCATGGTGATCACGATATGGTTTATATCAACGGTCCGGGTTGCGTTATCGAGTTTTGAGATGTGGCAGCGAAGTGGCGGTACTCCAAATTGTTTGGGAGGTGAGCATCCGAAAGACTGACAGCGGATGGCAGCAGGCAACGTATATATAAGTAGCAAGCAAGACGCATATGGGTCAAGGGTCACACAGTTTGAGATGCAGAAAAAACGGGTGACCAGCCCGACACAAAGTCAACCACACACCAGACCAACGAGGATCCGATCAGCGGCTGCAGTGCGCCATCACATTTTGGGATTATGCTTTATTGAACTATGCCTTAGTTGTCAGTTTTGATTTGCTCATATTCTTTTAAACTTTATATTTCTTATTTTAGTTGGATTTATTGTCGCTATTTTAGTTCATTCATGTCACTCTACCCTCCATCACGAAGGACCAAGGCCGATCGTGGTTGGCCGTTTTGTCATACCCTTGTCGATAAACCGTTGGTCTATGTTGCCAAGTACAGCAGTGTTTATGTATTAGTTACTTGAAACTCAAGCAGTCGATGATCTAGTAGACAAGTGAAAAGATGCATGAGTGACAAGCGAGTTTTTCGTCCGACAGTGACAGTGCCATCGGCGTACATCGTCCTGACTTTTGGAGCCCATATGAGCTATTCCCAGCCTAAAAAAGCAACACATGCCTAGATCACAAAAAGATACAGTACACAGGCGGAGACAACCAGACACAACCACAAAGTCAGCCCAGTCATCGTTCTCGTGAATGCGACATCACACACGGCAGATGGGAGGGTGTCCATATGCAAGCGCCCGCCCAGTTTGTTTTTGGTAAGGTGCCGCACTTTATTTGATACTTTTCGTTTCTTTTCCATTCATTGTCATCCTGGCCGCTTAGATACTACCATGTAGTAAGTAGTCAATATACTGTAGCTGTGCGATGTTCAATGCCCATATCGAAGTCTGGTCAAGATAGCATCTGCCAACGATTAATTAAATGGATATATATTTTGAACAAACATGGTTCAAGGTAAAAGCAAATGATTCAACAGCACTCACTTCACTGATACAGCAGCGATGGAATATCCGGAATGGACGGAATGAAAATTGAGGTGCTGTTTCAGACTCGACTCGAGAGTGGTTCGCAGAGTGTGGTCTCACGGTCGGAGTACAGTAGTTCGTCATGCAAGCCGTCAATGGCGGGGTTCTTTTTTGTGTTCTGTCTGACGGATGTGCGTGCCAGGTGACCGCCACAATCTGGGCGTTACGATATTGAGAATGGTTTCTCGTTCGCATTCTTTCAAGCAAGCTTGGCTGACGACATGGCGCTGTCTTGTTAATTCCTGTATTACTGCTTATTTGTTTTTTTTTCGACGAAATTTTGACGGTAAAGATAAACGCTTTCTACGGGCCATGCGCTTCGCAACTGTTGTAATAATGCATGCAACGATAGTGCTGTGATAGTGCCAACAGCAAGATCAGATGAGGTGATGAGTGCAGTAGTTGAGATCGACAAGGGCCACAACTAAGGTTCTATGAGACGGGTATGTCTTACCCGCACTAGGCGGAAACAGCCCGCGTCGCCGTATGATTTTGGCGGTTGCAACCAGCCCGCACAGTATCTTCTTCATGCTTCCGCCTTGCGCTAATCGTGGTGGTCTGCCTCGCCAGATAAGTTTATGTGGAAATATAACTAGAAAAATGATGGCAACATGAGCCCGGTCTTGAACGGGCACACGCATGCACCGTGCCGACCACCCGCGGCCCTGTAGCAGAAGCTTGTTAGCCTGCTCTCATATTCAAAGAGCCGTGCCTTAACAAGAAAAACAACAAAAAGAGGACAACAACGCAAAAATGCGCCCAAAAACTCTGATCCAGGATACCACTATTATTCACATTGCCCCCTCAAGCGCAAAATATTCATCGCATTGGCCGATGCCATAAACATGGCACTGGCAGGCATCAAAGTCGGGACATCTGGCTGTTAGCGAATGCCAGGGAGAGGCAAGGGGAGACGAGAAGGCTTCGCCAATCTTACAAAACCGATTCGCTTCCTAGCCAGACGTGCCAGGTGTACTCCATCAACCGTCCACTGTCCATCGATAGCAGCGGTGTGTCGATCAGCCACTGCCGCAGCGACACCCACCAAGTACGGGACCGGCGCCGGATGGCCTCCCGGCTTGCAGAAAATTGCGCGCAGCACGGCGATGCCAATCGCACAGGAACCAGCTCTCCTTTCTGCTTCTCGAGAAAGTCATCCAGCAATGTCGTCAGCTGGACAGCCCGTGCATGGTGCGGGAACTGGGACTGGTCGACTGCGTAGTCGGCTAGATTGATGACATTCTCGCATCCTGGCAAGCAGCGCAGCGAGACATACCCCTTTCTCTGGACATAATCGACGCGCAGCTGGCGCACCTCGTCGATCGAGTCCATGGCCTGGTGCCAGCCGTGGCGATGTGCGTGGTGGAATAGGACAATGTCGGGTAGCGAGTCGTAGTGGTCGATGATATATGTCATGTAGACCATGGCTTCGTTACCCTTATTGGCTGGGACGGCAAGGTCGGCCGACAGAGGTTGGTCGGTGACATAGTTGTACAGAGAGCCCTGCCATTGAGGAGGCAATTTCTGGAGCCAGGCAACGTCGTGTGGTTGTAAGTTGCTGGTGGACGCAACAACAAGGGCTCGGGATATGGAACTTGCCGTGCTGCCAATACTATGTGTTTCGTGGCCCAGCGACAAGTCGTGGACGGCGTCTGGCGGCCCTGATGACCCAAGGGCACCGTGGATGGTGTCGGCCGACACACCAGGCGAAGCCTTTGAGATGTCACTTGGCGATGGGTTGGCTACATTAACCAGCATTGTGACGGCGCTGGCAAGTGGAATTAGCCTTGCAGCCAATGCCAACGCCGCTCTCACTTGTCGAGGTCTTTCGGCTCTCATCTCGACTTTCGCATTATCGTCACTCTTGATATGCAATCAGCAAAACAAACACATCCTACAATCGGACGACGAGACTCGCCGTGATAATTACGAGCCTTGAAGCCTCTCACACCTGAGACGATGGCTGTCTCATAGTCGGCCTGGTTCTTCGATTTGCGCACAGATTGCAGAAACAAAGCTGCGACAGCACCGGGATGCTACTGTCCTGAACCTCCGGCTTATAGGCTGTGCAAAGCTTGTTTTTGGTGTTTAGCTGTCGCGAATGGTGGCTACATAGTTCACGGCCAGAAACATTCCCAGCTAGTCTGCACATCAAAAGCATGACCAAGATGAAAACCTCTATTAGTTCCAAGGGACAGAAGCTAGTTCCGTAGACCGATGACCACTTCTCCATTTCATGTTTTGTTCTCATATACGCGCTCGCCATTCTCAGGTTTCTTAATTTCCTTTTTCTTTCTCTTCCATTTTGTTTCCTTCTAACTCATTATTGATTATTCTGCCCTGATCATGCCGGGTGCATCACACTTCCATTACAGCAATCCCGAGTTATATGCTTTCAGACAAGTACGCACAAAAGAACCCGCACACAAAGGCCCAGTAAGAAACAAAAGAATAAAGCACAACTCAAGGCAAGGGGTGTTTATAAATAGGCAGTTGACAGTCATCGTCTCAAAGTTTCAGCAACTGCTCGGTTGCTTGCTTCTTTGTCCACACTGATAATCTGCGCACTGAAACAAGGCTGTTAAACTAGCTGTGTCTTCTGGGCCGCTGTCTTATTTTCTTTCTTTTTTTGCTGCATGCGACCCAGTCACTCCAGGAAGCATTCCTTAATCTTGATAGCCTAGCTGTTTGTCTGCGAAGGACGTCGACTGAGACAGCAATTTTGGTGTGCAACACGCTATCAACGGTGTTGATCTAGATGAGCAATTTATAAAAGACCAATCTAGACAGTTTGTTTGATGTCGTTCGACATAGGACGGTGTTGTTTGCTAGAGTCTCACTCATCTCAAATTCATGGGTATGTTTGAGTAAGTTTAGATTTTAAAGTATATTTGAATAATAAAAAAGAAGAAATATATACACGGCAAAGCTTTTGTGCATTTGCCTCCAGCGACCAAACCGTCCGCACTCATCGAAAACCAAAATATCTCCAAAATGAGGCAACTGGTCATAACATTCATTATTAAAAAGCAATAAGCAGTAAACGCATGAAAAAATCAATCGCAGTGCGTGCACGGCTAGAACTCTCTGCCGCGATATCTTCAGTACGGCCCCTTCGGGGTGCCGATCTTGATGAGGGAAAAAGCAAAAGAAAAAAAAAGAAAAAAAAGAAAGAAAGAAAACGTCGAGATAGAGTCGTCCGCAAAAGAGATTTAGTGATAGTAGAGAAAAGAAAAGAAAAATTGAAAGATCGTCGATGGATAAACGTGCGTGCGTTTCCAAGATGCCGTACTGTCTTGGTATAAGGTACGGTGTTGGGGAGAGATCCAGAAAAGAGATGCAAAAAAAAAAACTAGCTCAAAGCAGTCGTATGGTAGATTTTCACATACGTAAATTGTAGCCGCTCGCTGGTCGTGAAAAGGATATAAAGTGTCTTGTGGTTGGTTGGTGTTGTTGAAGAGCCGATTGGAGATGTGATGTACGAGTCTAGGTCGTCCATCGGGTATATTGATAAAAGCAACTGTGGTACAGTCATTCAGCCGCGCTCAACAAACAAACTCGGCGCGTAGCACAATAATCAAAGTTGTAACACTGCGTTTTATGCTCAACGTCGACATGTGTATGACTGCCGTCGCGGCTCGTTGGCGAGACACATCTAATGTCTCGTGTGAACAGGAGCAACAATGTCGCAGAGCATGTAAATTTGTCCCCTTTGGAGTGACTGTGGCCATGCCGGAGAGACTCTTAGTATCTCTCGTCAATGGCAGTCTCTGTGCGCCAGTCCTGGGTGCGGCTAGGCATCTTGCTGGAGCTGAAGGTGGGCATGGACAACCGGTTGCGTGCCTTGTTGACGGGCGATGGTGGTGCTGCTCTGCTGGCAGTGGCCGAGACAGTCGACGTGTTGGAGGATGAGCCGGTCGAGATCGGAGTCTGGTAGACGTACTCGCCGTCGACGTAGATTGCGTTTGAGACGAAAGTTGAGCGCCGGTTACGGCGGCGGGTGTAGCGCTGCTCGAGGCGGAAAAGCTCGAGCTTGGCCTGGATGCGCTCAATGATGTTGGGCATTTTATAAGACAAAGTAGCGGTGATGGTGATGTTGATATTAAGGCCGTGGAGTGTGCGAATCTGAGATGTCTATTGCCCGGCAAGAGACGATCAAAGAATGTAGATGTATAGAGCAGATGCGAGATCGCGGGTATGTCGAGGGAGAGATCTAGAGATCGCAAGGTGGGAGATGTGTAGTAATTAAGGAATGTGGAGGGGAGAAACGAGAGACGAGTGACAAGACACAAGAGGTACAAGATAGGAAGAAGGCCAAGGAGATTACAACGTGGGAGACATGCAAGATATGAAGAAAAAGGAATGGCTAGCCGTGGGTGCAGACTGGGTGCAGATAAGAAGGAAGAACTGAGCAGAGAAGGAAAGAGCAATGGAGCAAGTGTGAGTTGAGGAAGGCCTGGAGAGAAGAGAACGGAAAGAAGAAGGCTAGAAGGGGCAAGGTACGAGGAAAAGGCAAGAAAACAAAAGAGAAAAAGTGTACTAAACAAATGGAATATTAGATAAAGCATGATTAAACCACAGAAAAACAAGATAAATGATAATTATTGGTGAGGAAACAAACGATGTATCGCAGCGTCGCAGTATGGAGGCCAGCATGGAGAGCAGCGTCGGACGCGGTAGACCTAAAACAGACAAGAGCTCTTCTGGTGCCAATGATGAGTGGCCCCTGCACCCTGGAGTTAGTTCTCTCGGAGGCAGGAAGCTTGCTAGCCAAGACTACATACATTAGTAGCGCAAGCAAAAGGAAAGCAAAAGGAAAGAGCAACCGTCGTTCCTGACACGAGCGTAGCGGGCAAGTGCCAAAAGGGGTAGGGACGGCCCCAGTTTACAAGGGTAAAAGCACGGGATATAATTGAAAGACAGGGAAAGAACCTCGAGAGAGTGGATAGCAAGGTGGGTGAGGTGGGCAAACTCAGACGATAGTTCTACTATAGTATGTATAGTATCTTACTATGTACATACAGTACGATATTGTAAGGAGGTGCCATTTTTTAGGTGCAATATCAGACAAATCGAGGAAGGCGCGATGAAGATATTCAAAGATATTCGAAGTAAAGTGTAAGAGTACTAATATGTACATTAACAATAGTATCTTAATTCATACTGTAACTACGGTATGTATGTACATAGTAGAGGGAGCAATGGGGCGTTGGGCTCGTAAAGTAAGACATGCGACGGCTGGGTTCTCGCTGTAATATGCACAAGACGCGGATAGCCTATGAGGATAGCGGATTAGATGAGCTGGAAATGCATAGACAGGCAATCTCTCTTTACACAAAGGTTTTTACTCTGTACCTGAAGTAACGAGATTGCGGTGGAAATTGAGCGCCAGATCGGGTCGATCACAGGATCATGTCTACGGGGACGTCACAGGCATGGGCTGAAAGGCTCTGTATTACTGAGTACGATGTATTGCATAGTGAAGGAAAGATGTCACTGTCGCTCTTTCCACTGCGTCGTCCTGTAATTTCACTTCCTGCCTCTTTCTGCCTCACAGCCTGCTACTGCCTCCTTCTTCCTGCTACCCTGTTTATTGTTCTTGCTAAATGTTGGGTATTATGTTATGGAGTAGTTGCATCCTAGCAACATAACAATGCATCTCACACTTAGTCTTACAACGTCGTATCGAACGATGTAGCGCTCGTGCGTGTTTTTCGCCGTCACTATCGACTTTTTAGCCGTGCCCCCTATTTGCTGTTGCTCTTTTTCTCTGAAAACTTTATGTTTTTCCTCTTCTTGTGCTAGTTCTTTCCTTCTTCATGGTGTTTTGTGGGGTCGTTCTTTCCTAAAGAGACAGCTTCCTTGGTGCGCCCCTGAACAGTCTCAGAACCCTGCGCGGGCAAGAAGCATAACATAGGTGATAAGCATGCCCAGGCGAGGCAAGTACGGAACACTCTGTATTGAACAGGCACTTTAGTATATATTGCCCAGTTCTTCAGATGGATACTGACTGCAGCTGAATACTGGCTGTATTTATACACAACCTGCACAAAATACATACAGTACATAATTGCCACACACAGCGCTCTTGTAGAAAACTCACATGGCCAAGCCACGCCGTCCCCGTGCGTACGTGTGGCTCCAGCGTTGTGCTGCAGGGCATAGTGGAGGCAACATGCAGGGGGTGCGGAACCCCATACGACTGTAATAGTACAGAGTATTATTAAATACGATGTAAGATATTTAATACATACTGTGATAGTACTACGTAGAGAGAGAGTGCTCAGTAGACTACATAGTAGCGATGATGTACTCGCAGAAAAGAAGGAGCGATGGACAGTGAAAACCTGATAGCGCGAATCCTCAACGGAAGGTGCGATGCACATTTGAGCTGACGCTGTCGCTTCGACAGGAAAACGCGCGCATTGCATGAAATGCATGCATGTTAAAATATAACGTTCTTTGCTCCTTCTTCAGCGCACACAAAGGACCTCGTTCGCCATGAAACTCCTGCTTCTTACAGGCTGCAAGTACTCGTATGCATAGACGCTTAGGAATGGTCCCGCCCAAAAATGGAAAGCCTTGTGGTCGCCGTTCTCGACCTCTGCAAATACAAATGTATGTACCTCCCCGGACTGCACTCTGTACGTACTATCGTCAATCCACCCACTCTTCTTCCCCTCCATCCCAACAATAATCCCGGACAATCGCACTCTGAAGCTTAGTGTGTCATGCAGCGACGGCCATATTACTGGTTTTATTTCGTCCAAAGACAACGCAAAACAAAAGAGCCCGCGGGTGTGTTTGGGGCTGAGCAACTGTCGAGGGCGTTTAATGCGGCTATGTGCCGTTCCAATCAGGCCTGCGTCGCTGTTATCACTGGCTTGCGTGCCGTTTCAGGATGGTGGCAAGCTGCAATAAACGTTGCAGAATCCCGACGTTCCGGCACCAGTTGAAGGGATAGACATCAATATATGCGTGCCTCTGTCAGTCAAGATTGACATGGTTCACTGCAGAAAGAAGTCGAGCTGGGGGACCTGTTATTCGAGACAGGAACAAGCATCTTTCTGTACACGGTAGTTGTCATCACGTCAGCCATGCCGTGTTTCAAACTGGCAACCGCGGTGCACCACTTACACGCTGCTGCTGAGATGGCATGGAAGCACCAGGCTCAAGTGATCGTCTGCTCTACTTCCTGTCCTGTCGATTTTGGAGTTCTATTTTTGCTTGTTATTTTTGCTTGTTTATTATATTGGTGATTGATCTGGCGGGATCCATGGTAGTCATCGAGGGTCGAAACGACCTCAATGCCACTAAAAACAAAGGCGAACATCACCACGATTTTAATGGAAACAAATATCCAAGTTTGAAACAGCTGCGAGCCCTGGAGCGTTTGCTTTTCTTTGACGCAACTTGCGAGGGAAAAGAAACGAAAATAGTATGGAGGATCGTTTATTCCCGTCTTCATTGTTCAGTTATTGCGTGTATCAAGGATGAAAGAAGCCTTCATCTTGAAGTCAGCAAAGTTTCGCGGCTTCGTCCAAATATAGCTGCACAAAGGGCCACGCTTGCCGACAATAGATCATGTCTATTGCCTGGGGAAGGAGCTGCGACAAGGTTGTCTTGTTTGTCGTCGTCTTTTTGTCGTCAAGTTCGCGCTGAAAATGTCTTGTTCATTTTGGTCTTTGATGGTCAACAAAGGCATCACCAGCAACACCAGCAACATGTTCACTATGAACCGTATCTGCATCTTCTCGGAAGGGATATATATCGCCCAAGCGGTCCTATCCGGGCAACATGCATTTTTGCTATCCTCACCAAAATTATACAAATCTCGATTAAACCACTGCCGTAAACCTAATTATGGCATCATCAACCGCTTCCAAGCATCTTTCCTCAGGGTCTGGCTCTGTTGTTGATGCTCCTGTGCCGGCTGGCCCAGTACAGGAGACTGACACCATTGCTTCGCCCGCATCTCTTTCGTTCTATCTACCAATATCCGGCCCGGCTTCATCTTCTGAGCCACACAGCCCGGCTGCCTCATTCAAATCGGCCGTCTCTCGAGCATCTATCTCGCATTTCTCTCAACCTCTACCTGTGCCTGGAAGTCCAGCTGCAGCCGGCGTCTCTGCTGGATTTACAACACCTGCTACCTCCCCAGCAAATGTTGTTTACAACGCCTTCGGAACTGCACCCACGTCACCTGCCGATACCAATAACGCTGCTGCATTCACCACGCCAGCCACTTATCCTGCGTCGATTGTGAGCACTGTCAAGTATGACACTGCGCCTGTGGCAACTGCAGCTACTCCTTTTGTCCAGGCTACATCACCGGTTCCGGCTCTAGCTCCAGCTCCTGCCAAGCGTGTTCGCCGTGGTGGTGCTAAGCATTATGTCCAGTTGAAGACCTGCCGCTCAGAACTTCTTGAGATTTTGAGCGAGATCGACAGTGTCCAGACCTCCATTTCCTCGTCTTTTGTTGCAGGCAAACAGCCGAGCACTGAGCTTATCGCACAGCTGCAGGCTCTCGAGCTACACAAAGCGGCCAACTTGGCAAAATCCGATGCAGTCATTACTGGGTACGCCGCTGCTAGGAAGGCAGCTGAGGAGCGGCACCTTCACCAGGTCACACATGCCGCTGCCAAAAGTGCAGCCAAGCCTGTCGTCGGACCTGCCACCAAAATCTCTGTCGAGGCTCCTTCCAAAACGTTGGCCGGCCCAGCAGCAATTTCCAATCCACCGAGATCGTGGGCTTCCTTGTCTCCGGAATCAACTTCGACTGTTGAAATTATAACTTCGCCTCGGCCTACAGCCCCTGTCACTGGTTTTCCTCCAGCGGTGACGCCGGCTCCTGCGAAGCGTCCTATTCAAACTCCGGAGTGGGCCCGGGTTCCCCTAAAGAAGTCTTCAGCTATTCAGATCAGGCCACCCGGCTCCGGTCCTGCCCCGTATGCAGATCCGTCGTATGCGTCTCGAGCGGGTCCTACCTGGTATCCGGCTCATCCTTACGCTAGTGCATATCCGCCCTTTGGTTACCATTCTCATGAAGCCTACGAAGCTGCCTGTGCAGTGGCCAGTAGACCCCTGACATATCATGAGCCGGCGAGGCCGATCGATGCTTTTCCTCTGCCGCCTTCCCAGTCCTCACGCCCTCCTGAGACTGTTCCCACTTCTACTTACAAGCGTCAACCTGCTCCCCAGCCAGGGTGGTCAACCGGTTCTCCGTCGACACCCAAGTGCAATCCTGGTGGCGCCCCCCAGCCGGGCTGGTCGACTGATAACTTCCCAACTTTCAAATTTTCAAAGAAGGCCAAGAAAGTCGTCCCAAAAACTACTACAAAGGCACCTCTCTCAAAGACTCCGCCTTCGGTTGCTGCCAAAGCCACCACGGCGAAGTCTCCTGCTCCAGCAGCGGCAGCTCCCGCAACAGCAGCTCCACAGTCCACTTCGATGACTACAGAAAAGCAAGTGCCAAAGACGAAATCCTCGCCCAACGCAGCGTCTGCTATACCGGAACCAAAGACAAATAGCCCTAAAAAAAAGACAGCTCAGCCCATCACTGCTTCCACCAAGATTGCCAAGGGCAACAACACTTCGGCAAGGACGCCCCCTACAAAGGCGGATACAGCAAAGACGGAAGCTTCTCCGCAAGCCACGCCTGCTGTGAAGAAGAAGACCAAGAAGGAAAAGAAAAAGACTTCAAAAAATGCGGCCGCCACACCAGGAACTGCTCCTGCAGGCAAGTCTGCCGTCATTAAAGCAGCCCAGGCAAAGACAAAGTCTTCCAAAACTAATGGTTTTAAGCCGCAGTACTTTGACTCTGCTTTCCAGGGCTTGTATCTTCCGGTCCACGACGGCAGCTCGGAGCTTGAGTTTGCGCCAACGGGTGGTGACTCGGATTATCTCTTTGATGCTGCTTTGCCTTCCACTGCGATTCGCGTGAAGTTCTACCATCCAACGCCACATCCAGTCATAACTACAAAGCCAATCTCTGATAATTTGGGCAAGGAAGAGTCGAGTGGACCTACCAGCGAGGCTGCTCCTGCTTTAAGCGCTGCTCCTGCTCCAGAGCCTGCTCCTGTTGCAGAGGCTGGGCCGACTGTTCCTACTGGAGAGACTACTCCTGCTACTTCTGCTGCTCCCGCTGCTCCCATTATTGATCTTGCTACGGAGGCTGTTCCTACTACAGAGGCTGTCCCTGCTGTAGAGGCTGCTCCAGTCGCTCCTGCTGCACCTGCTGCTCCTGGTGCAGAGGCTACTGGTGCTACAGAGGTGACTGGAATCGCAGAGGCTGCTACTTCGTCTCCTCCTTCCTCCGCCTTGCCTACAGAGGAGGACGACTTCTATGTGCCTCCTTCAATGCGTTCAGGCGACTTCGTCATGGACTGCGATCCTCTTGTTGTGGATTCTGACGAGGTTTACTACATTGGGTCGAACACTCGCGACATTATCTTGGACTTTGACTCGCCTACTACGGATTCCGACTGCGAATCTGTACACAGCGAGGCTGCATCCGTCACCGTTGCCGCCCAGGTCGATACTACATCTCCAGAGTCCCCTACAGCTGCGGCAGCCGCGACATCTATTGTCCTTTCTACCACTGCTGATGTCGCAGCTCCTGCTGCAACTGCGGCTTCCGTGACTTCAACGGCTTCTGTCGATCCTGTGGTCACTGCGGCTCCTGCTACTCCTGCTGATACTGCTGCTGCTGCTGCTGCTGCTGCTTCTACTCTTGCCCCGGCTGCTCTACTTGCATCTACTAAATCTTCCCCCAAGAAAAAGTCGCCTTGCAAGCTAGCGCGGGCTGTCCGTCGTCGCGAGAACAGAAAGGCTGCCTCTGCAGCTGCCACTATTACTGACACTTTAACTCTAGCGAACGATAATTTCCATCCGCCAGCATCGTCGACATCGAAAGTAGCTGGGCCTATTCCGATCGCTGCACTGGCAACGTCTCTACCAGAGTCAACAGTCTCTTTGCCCGTTCTCGTTCCCTCTAAGTTGTCTTTATCTATTCCCGATATTGCTCTGACTATATCTCTTCCAGAGTCTCCTGTCTCTTCCCCAGTACTGGTTTTCTCCACTGTGCTTGAGCGAGTTGTGGCCATCGCTCTAGCCGTGCCTTTGCCGGAGTCGCCTGTCTCTGTACCGGTGGCGGATGGGGCTATTTCGGCAGTCGAGCTGCAAAAGCCTCTACCAGGCTCTCCCCAGGTGTCCCCTGCCACTTCGGCGCCTTCTTCGGTCAAGACTACAAAGCCTATGGCTGAGAGTCCCAAAGCCAAAGCTTCTAAGCTAGCACCTAGTTTTCCTCTCACTTTTCGGGCTCCTACCACTGGCATCCGAGCTTCTCCAGTATCGCAGCGCACACAATCTCCACAGCCCCGGCGAGGCTCATCTACCTCAAGGCCGTCTTCCGCTGCATCCATCCGCCCTAACATGATACGGCCATCTTCTGCTGCCTCCATACGTCCTTCAGCACGTAAAGCCTCAGACACCCCAAGCTCTACTCTTATGACGCGGACATATTCGGCTTCCTCCCTCCGTGCCTCCTCTAGGGGTACGTTCGGCAGCTCTCCTGTGGCTAATATCACTCCAGCAAGCAGTGGAACTTCGCGGTCTTCTTCGGTTAGCGCGAGTCGCCCCAGGGCACGCTCTGCCTTACGATCGGAGTTCACAGCACTTATTCGGACACGCTCTCAGAGCTTAACCCCGGTGGCTAACCGTGTGGCCGGGCCAAGGCCGACAATTACCAAACTTGCACCGGCCAAGCCCGTCACGGGCCCCAAGTCTGCCTCTACAGGTCACCGCACGCCCTCGAATTCTATTCCTCCCCTTCCGCGTCTGAAGCCCGTCAAGTCGGCCACGGGACCCAAATCTGCGTCGACGACCCCCCCCAGAGCTACAGGTGGGTTCCCGCCACTTCCCCGCCTCGAGTCTGCCAAGCCGGTTGCCGGTCCCAAGTCTGCGTTTGCGACGCCATCGGCGTCTGCAGCTACGCCATTTGCTTTGTCGGCTGCACCGACGGGTAGCGTTCTTCGTCCTGGTATGCGCGCCATTGCAAAGGCCAAGGGCATATTCTACCCCAAAGCAAAGGCGTCTACGTCTGTGACAAACACTACCACAATGGCGGGACCCATGTCTTCTCCGGTTGCAGATGCCCGTGCTCAGATGTCACCAATTCCTGGCAGTCCAGCCCTACCGAGCGCCGGCCGGCGTCCTACGCCTACGCGGTCGGTAAACCCATACTCGTTGTACGGGCACCGTGGCTATGATGAGGATTACTGCTATGGACGGAAATAGTCGACAAAATAGCAGTGTCCAAACAACATTCTCTTTATTCAGTCAAGTACGATAATGAAGCTGATGATTTACTCAGTTAACTATGGTAGGTGGCGTCTCTGTTTTGTTTTAATGTTGGCGTTTTGATGGCTTTTAACAAGGTTTAATATTGTAATATATTTGGTATAATTTAAACAAGATGATAATTTCCTGATATGTAATTTGTGCAATAAAATTATGTGGGTTTTGTTTTCTCCTAAAATCTCTCAGATTTCTATTACACTGTAAGGAAATACGTTTGAGTTGCTGCTTGCTGTCTTAAGATGGCTAAAACGTGATTTTGCAACAATATAGATTTATCAATACAAACAAACATGTGATGCCAATTCCACAGCACAAATTCATGCAAAAATATTTATCTGGGCATAACACTAACACGACGGGTACTTTCACATCCGGGAGTCCTCATCCTTTAGTGGCCCTGGCTGATATTGAGGCACTGCTGGGCTGAGCCGATATTCCATATTGTATATAGCCAATACAGCGGAGCACTATTGCTCCAAATAGTATACCCCGACGTCATACTCGGCAACTCTGTGGACCGTTGCCATGTTCAAGATGTTTTGGTTTAGAAAGAAAGAAAAAAGAATATCATCAAAGCAAAGGCGAAAATTCTAATCGGTAACTTGTTTTCTTCATGTGATCAGCTGAGCAAGACAAGTAGCAACATCTTTAACGATATGCAAGAGATGCAAGTGCAAACCGCTCCTTCCGCAAAATGCGGCTCAGAATCAACGAGGGGCTGGGCCGTTGGCATCCTCTCCAATGCAATGCTTATTTGCTCCCCCCCCCCGATCCTTATCAGACCTCTCAATGATAAATACATACTTTTATGTACGTATGTACGGCGTACAGCCGCGCCTTCCCGTTCTCTGTCAATCTATCTTGCCAGCTGCACACCGATGTTTGTTGCAGTCGCCGATCGCACCTTCCCCAAGCCGCGTGTTGCACTCTATTGCATGTTATTGTACATGATATGAATCAAATGCTTACGCAGTCTCACCCGAAGTAAAGACAGTGCCACTGGGCGTACAGCATTGAAGGACGGCAAAAAAAGCGGCAAAAAGATGACAAAAAGAAGGCAAAAAGATGGTCAAAATGTGAGAAGCCACACTCGCTGACAGATATCGTGTGGGGTGCAGAGGGCCAATAACCCGAGAATAGAAACCAGCCAAAGAGATTCTCACATTTTCCGTGGGAGTAAATGAGGCAAGCGCAACTGGCACTATCCGGCAACAGAAGGAGCCGAGACAGCAGCATGGTCTTTTACTCGCTGTTAGCGGTGTATCCTTCCTTCATCTACTTGCCTCCTGCCCATTCTACAGCATTATGCCAATTAAGTTGTCTGTTGAGAGTAGCTATGTACTGTACATCCCTACCCGATCCTGCACCAGTCGCACTTCTCCTGTTCTTTTTCCACATCTGCACACTCCATCTCTAGTCCGTAGTTTGCGCAGCTGTTTCTCGGGTGGCATTTGTCCTGATCACAGCCTCTTCCTTCACCTTCCATACACGTCGCGTCTCCTTGTTCTCTTGGCCTTTGAATGCTGCTTCCACACTTTCACTCTTCCCCACATCAGGCCCTTTACACAGTACTGTTGCGCTCTTAATAAACCGGACAAGTTTGCCGCAGCTCTTTGCAGTTCCTAAACGCACAATTTCCTGTTCCGGCAGGAGCAACTACAGTGATGAAGTAATAGATAGGGACAAAGAAAAGCAGACACCGACGAGCAATGACCAACTGAAGCGGACACGCCAGGACAACAGACTATCCCTGAAAGAAAGGACGAAACGCCAGCTCCGATACAAATGGTACATCTGAAAGACACAAAACGTCCAGGGGTCCCTAACAAAAACAATTGTGCGAACATCTTTGATTGCTGCTTCGATTGTGTAAAAGGCATCAAGCAACAAAGAGGCAAGAAAATCAGACAAAGATACGGCGACGAGACACATTACAAGAGGCAGCCATCTAAACATAGACCACGGACAGAATAGCGCACACAATAGCCTCGAAGAGCGAGCGTATCCAAATTCGAGGCGAGACTCCTGCGCAGGACTGGACGGCCGGATCACAAGGTGGGCAGTGAGATTTGCACAAGGTTCCGCCGAAGCCACACACTCCTGCTGCCACCCTATTCCTAGGTTTCGCTCACTGTCCGCAGTGTCCAGTACAACCTTATATCATATACCACCCCTCTTCGCATCCCGTTTCTCCTCCTTCCCTTTATTTCTTGGTTCTCAATCAATCACAAAGATCACCACAACCGTCACAATGTTGCGAAGGAAGGACTTTGTCACCATTATCACGCCCATTCCAGGCTTTATCCCGCGGCAGCTTGCTATTGACATTCTGCACTCCCACGGTGAGGTCATCACGCTCAACCCGCTTGTTCTTGAATACAAAGCTATCAAGGCCCCGCGCGATGCCGCCTCAGATGAGTACTACTCGACCTGGTACGAGATCACCGAGCGCATTCAATATGTTCCCGGTATTGGCAAGATGGGCTCCGGCAAGATCTCATTCAATGGCTGCTTCCACAATATGCCCTGGGGTCTGCAAGCACACATTTATGCGCCTATGAACATCGACATGCGCTACAAGTACCAGATTGGCGGCAACCAGCCCGGCGTTGAGCCGACGCAGCCACTAGAGATGGGCCTTTTGGCCCTGGGAGCGCCTAGTGATGGGCTGTATCTGCGCGAGGACGTCGAAGTCAAGGCCAACATGGCCGTGATTGGCTTCGTCAAGTCGCAGCTCAAGGCTGCTAGCAAGCTCATGGTGGAGCGTATCATCAAAAAGGCCGAGCTTGTGGACGCAGGTGCCTTGCATGCCATGATGGATAACGGCAAACTAAAAACTGTCAACCCTGCCGATCGCTCCCACACACTCTCCATCTCACCCTCGCCTGCTTCGTCCCCATCCCCGGCTCTCGGTACGACTTCGCACGACCGGAACTCGAAGCGCATGTCATCACAAAGCTCGCCGCCATCACAGCCCGGCACACCGAGGTCGCCTCCACCTATGCCATATCAGGTTCCTAGACCACAGACAACATACAGTACCTATCGCCCTGGGAGTGCTGGCGTTCAGCCACTCCAAAACCCGGCAAGTCCTGCTCTTGGTCAAGGTCTTGGACTCTACGGGGGCGGATTCCCTGCACCCAGTTATCCCAACTTCCCCATGCATGGGCAACATCATAGCTACTCGGGACCACCGGGCGGCGGCATACCGGGCTACTACCCCCAGCAGGTGCACCCCTCCATGTACGGCCAATATGCACCGCACCAATACCAACAGCCCCATGCTCATTATTCCGAGCTTCAAGCATTCATTCCGACCAACCCTCGGCCTATGCCGCAAGCTCCTCCAGTTGAAATGGTGGGCGACTTCTACCACTCACAGCATGTTCTTCAAAACCCCACTTCAGATCCGCGTCTGTCAACTCAACACCCGAGCCAAAGTCATGCTGTTCAAATCCAACAGTTACAGCAGCAGCTAGAGCAGCAGCACCTGAACCCTTCCTTACACACGTCGAACACCACTACGCCACAGACAAATCGCGACTCTGACACATTGGCCTCGAACGGACAGTGGTCTCTGTCATCACAGCAACACACTTCCGCAGCTGGATCCCGTCCTCATTCCACGGGGTCTGACTCGGGCAGTGCAAATAGTGGTATGGTTGGAGGCTTCCGCTCACCTGGGTTGGACAAGAGCTTCTCGTCTGAGCTATCAACACATGCCGAAACACCTGATGAACATCACCAAGAGGCATTGAAGAAGCTTGATCCAGTGGTAGGCTCAGGCACATCTGCGTCGGCACAACAGAAGCAAGGGGCGGAAACGACTACTTATCCTTACAACCCTGACCAATATGTGCGAGGCCAGTAACATAACCATGAAAGATGCTGGGCTTACGTCTGATGAGAACAATAAGAAATGATACCACGGGATTTTAATTTGTCTTTTTTTGCCACGCTATATAATTTACACTTTGGATTATAATCAAATATTTTCGACACGCTGCCTGAACATGAGTGAGAATCATTGGCCTTGTTTCAGTGCTGGCCGATCAATCACGCGGCAAAAGTGCGTGGTTCTTGTGTATTTCGTGAAGCTGCGGCCGCTTCCTTTGCCCGTCGTGGTATATATCTGGTCTGTCCTCGTCTGCAATCCATGCTGCCCTTGCGATTGCGTTGAAGTACTGGGTTCTCTCTTTTGGTATTCTTTCTAATTCTATAATTTCTTTCCGTCACTGCTGCCAGGTATGATTATGCTCCCGAGACGGGCCTTTGTGCGTCGCCTGGCGGGGGCTGCCGTTGTGCTTGTGCCTGTGAATTCTGTAGGCCTGGCGCCGGCATTGGTGGTCCACCTGTCACTGTCTGCTGGTATGATCCATAAGGACCAAGCATCTCTTGCCGACTGCTCTCAATCAGGCCTGACATGGCCGTCGTCAGCACCTGCACGTGCTGCTTGATGTTGGCTTCGGCCTGCGCATCACCCTCGCCCGGCTTGCGCAGCGGACCGATCACGAGCAACTGCCGGATCTGATGCGACAGGCTCAGCAGGTTTTCCAGCTTCGACACCATTTGGCCAACAAGCATCTCGATACGCTGGCCGTTGGCGGCAGCGTCGCCGGTGGTGGTAGAGTTCCGCGGGCGCGATGTACTCGCGACAACGAGACTGCGAATGTCTCTCAGTACGTCTGCCACATAGCGCGCCTCACGGTCTGTATTGTTTATTAGTATGACGTATAAAACAACGTCATTTGCAGCAAGAACACGAACTCACCCATCAAATTCGTCTGGCTGGCCGCGTCTTCATTGCCGGCGTCCATATTGGCAGAGATTGAAGCCGATTTTGGCGTTTAGAAGTCTGGAATACAGGGAGCCGTCCCGGTCCTTTGTTTTCTCTTTTAAAATATAAGAGATTTATTGGTCTTCTTCCATGGCGTGTCGTGATGAGACGGTGATGAGATGCATGCAGGCTGGTTGCGGGAGGCTATGAAGCTAACGTAGAACAGTGGTTGATGCAGCACGACAGCTCAGCTTGGGTTAGTGTAGATCATGGGTCATTTCGTCACGTGATGACTTTAGAGCTCTCGTAGCGGCTAGTCTCCCCTATATGAGCTCAGATAATAGTACTCGGAATAATCAAGGCCCGGGTAGCACAGTGGTAGCTGCGCCTGCCTAGTAAGCAGGAGGTCCGCGGTTCGATCCCGCGTCTGGGCAATTTCACAGTAAATTATTGATTACCTTTTTTGTCGTCGTTTATATTTAATTTGTTTTTGAATTCGGTATCAATTTTTATTAGAATAGTGGTTTTTTTTCTTGTAATCTAATACTGTTGTGCTTTTTTGAAAGTGCATTATATTTTGTTAGAAAATAAGCAGTAACAAAAGTCAGAACCTTTGCGGACTTGATTGCTTCTTAAATAAAACAAACCCCAAAAAACCTCAACAAGAAGTCAAATAAGAGAAATTATGTCCTTTCAAGGGTTCGCGGCATCAGTGACAATTTTTTCAGTGACAGTACCATCGGCCTGCACAATGATCTTGTCAACTTGGAGCGATGCCTTGACAGGGTTGGGCTGGTTGTACACCCACTCGAGCTGCTCCAGGGTGCGCCCCTGGGACTCGACACTTGCTAGTTAGTATTCGGTCTGTCTTATTGTAAAACTGCAAACATTGAGAGACGTACCCAAACAAATACCACATGAAGGCTTCGACGACATCCCAGCCGACAAAAATGAAAATGTACTTGTAGCCAATGTTGCCCAGGGCAATGGGACCACAGAACTGGTTGATAAAGCCAATGGCATTGACAATGACATTCGAGGCAGCAAGGCCTTTGGCACGAGTTGTTGTCTCGAGTGCTTCGGTGGGAATGACAGCCTGCAGTGGCGTGTATGTAAAGGAAAATACAATGTTGAACAAAAAGTAGCTAGCGAGAGCGCCCTGGGCGTAGGACGTCTGGATGCCTCCGTTTTGCTGCTGGCTATCAAGAGCTGCAGACAGGCCAGAGTTGCAAGCCAAAGCGACCGCGCATACTTGTATATAGTTAGCTCTGCTGCGTGAAAGATCAAAGTGACGGACAAGGCTTATTTACCCATGGTGCCAATAATCAGGACTTTTCTGCGAGGCATGCGGTCCGTCAAGGACACAGCTGCCAGAGCTCCGACAGCCGAGAGGACCGAGTTCAGCAAGTTATAGGCAAGTTGCTGAGGAACACTAGTGACACCAATATTGGCAAAGATGACAGTGTTGAAGTAGCCGAGCCCGTTGCCCGAAAACTGGCCAAAGATCGAGATCATCAGCACCTGTGCCATGCGCCATCGGCCGTTGTGTGTTAGCAGGAAAGGCCGGTAGTCCCAGGCATTCTTGTCGATGCCGTCCTGTCGGATATTATCCTTCATCTCCTCGACCTCGAGCATCACAAGACGCGATGAGGGGTTGCCATTGCCGTGGTACTTGGCCAGGAACTGGAGGGCTTCGGTATCACGGCCGTTGGCCATAAGAAATCGTGGCGACTCGGGGAGACTGAGGACCGAAGAGATAACAATGAGGCAAGCAAAGGCCTGCAGAATAAGTGGGATGCGCCAGGAGTAGTCGCTGTCGATATAGTTGGTACCGTAGGTGACAGCCGCCGCCGGGATACTGCCGCCAAACCAGCCACAGTTATAGAAGCCAGTGCAGCGGCCACGCCAGTGAGGTGGTGAAATCTCGACAGCGTAGGCAGGCGCCGCAACAGTCATGACGGAGATGCCCATTCCCAGAACAAAACGGCCAACAACAAACTGGGCCACGGTGCCAGCCGTAGATACAATGACCATGCCAACAATGATGATCCATCCGCCGGCAAACATGGCTTTGCGACGACCGTAGCGGTCCGACAAGATGGCAGCAAACGGCGAAGCAAACATCGCTCCCCTGTATTGTTAGTAGCTGCAGATAAGGACTTTGGGGAAACCGCAGAGTCTGCCATACACAGTATAGAGTGAGAAGATGACCGAGACAGTGGCACCGGTGGTTCCTGTACGGAAGCGATTCTGGAAGTGAGGCATGGCAATGATGGATGTCATGAGCGCGGCTATTTGTCAGTGTCTGACACGTAAATAATCCATGTATGTGACGGAGAGATCGTACCATCGTATCCATTGGCGCATGCACAACAGAAGGCAATGAAGATGGCAACTGCTTGGTTAGAACAGTCAGATTTTGTGGGCGAAGGCGTGACTTGCAGTATAGTTGCCGAGACTCTTTGCTCCATGGCTTGATCTTTGTCTCTTGTAGAGCAGCGAACAGTTCGGCCTAGTCTGTTAGTCTCTGGCTGTTGTTCTGGAAAGGCGATATCCAAAATCAACAAAACTCACATTGTGAACAACTTTGGCTCGAGCTCCTTCACGGACGGCCGAGGCCCCGGACCCGGCGCTGACTTCAGGGTAGTGAGGCTTGTCAAATGGCGTGCTCTCGCAGTGTTCGACTTCTTCGGTCGTCTTTTTAGAACCCCTGTCTCTTAGAGCAGGCATCTCTGTCACCTCTGTGCTCGTGTTGTTCTCGGCCATTGCTAATGTGATAATGCGGATATGATGATGTAGATGCTTTCACATGGATGGTAGTCAATCGACGACTTTAGAAGAGCAGAGTGGCTTCTGTTATATAAATTGGTTTAATATCACCAACTGATCCAAGCAAACGATATATCAATCGTGGTCGGTACTCTTAGCCGTATTCTCTGTCATGGAGATGAACACTTCCTATTCAGGCTGCGGAGCAAAGGGCTCCGTCGTCCCAAACCGTCCAGGTTGTACCACCACACGACCTGGGCATGTCGCTTGACCATTGTCTCACATCGACTTACTGCTACTTACCCCATGCACCACGTGTAAATACATTTCTCTAGCTAGAGCTCCTACACAAAACGATACCGCCATCTTCTGAATCTTCTGATATCGAACAGGCCAGACCGGTGGTATGGGGCCGAGGTACCACCTTTTGAGCCCTGTTGGCAAAATAAGTTGATAAAGTAGTGTCACTATATGGTACCGAATGCATGGATCTAGATAGTCTTTCGCGTCGTCTGTCGTTTTCGCCGCTACGTGCAAAGCGAAATTACCTAAGCCTCATCAGGGCAAGCGATCTAGTGTTAGCTACAGTGTGTACTCTGCAATAAGCATTATTAATATTAGCCGGTGGCATAGTGGTGCCAAGATGTCAGACGGATGTCCCTTCTCCGAGGTATACAAGCGGTTAGTCGCATGGGGTATGTGCGCAAGGGTGGTCTTGTATGGCTAGGCCGTCGCCTCGTATATCTCAGCCTCGTACATATCATCACTGACTCGGGATAAACGTCGTCGTTAAAATATATTTCCTGTTTGGGATTAACAGTGGGAGCCTTGCAGCCAACCCGCCAGACGAGTATTTGTGGGCTATTCTTCACGACAAAGTACAAGCTCTTGGTCCTGTAGTTTTGTATTTTTTGTCCAGTGCCGCTAGTGTCTCCGATGCCAGTGGTTATCAGTGATTACTCTGTTTATCACATCGAGTAATGCCAAGTACAGGTCTAAACCAATCCAATCACAGTGCTTCTTTCAGGCCAGAGAATTGAAGATCATAAAACCCCGAAAGAAATCAATCACAGCTCAAAATCAACAGTAGTAAAACTTATTTGAGTCAAGTACTCACAAACTGCATTCCAGAAACCCATAAAGTGGTGGCCGAACACATAGTAAATATCAGCCCATTCGCCCTCAATCATTCGGCGAGCTATCCTTGAAGGCATGTGGTAATATCTCTGATAAATACGACTCAGACTTACATAATGACAAGCACTGCGATATAGCAGTATGGATTCTCTACCTTGGCAAGCATGTCATCGTGGAAATGCCCTCTAGATTTCATCGATTTCTCAATTTTCAAACGAAAATTTGCATGTAGAATAGTTGCACTTGAGCGGGGACGGGCGTCTTCCGATGCTCTTGGCGGTCGGTAGCTACAGAGAGAAGCAGAGGGCCGCGATTGACAACGGCGGCCTGTTTGGTGTACACATTTACATCGAGTAAGATGGCACAGAGGAGATGAAGATTGTAGGATCGTATCCGTGTCCTGTCACATTGATGCTTCTAAACTGGAGCTTGTATACAGAGAAATATGCAGCCCAGAGATCGTTTCGGTGGAACGGCTGTCCAGCTTTATCGTCTTATTGATAAGAACAAATATCTGTGACTGGCCTAGGTGGTGCATGGCCGTCGGCCGGCCGTATCGAGACCATACATAATACATGCGCCGGCGGCTCAAGCAGTGTCTTGGTGCTTATTTAGGAGCTTTCAGCAGTAAGCATGGAGGCTAACGCGGGGCATTTGACGAGTACTTCATACATGATAGTGGGGGGGGGCTCTGGGCAAAAGGACTAGAAGCCATAAGAAAATAAAATAAAACAAAGAAAGCTCAAACAGAGCGCAAATAAATAGAGCAACAAAGCTTGTAGCTTGGGACGATAGAATCTTCAAGGTCCTTTTGCATTTCCAAAGCCATCCGAACACACCGCGACAGGGAGAGCGCGTGTAAAGAGACGAGCCTGTTGACGAGCGACGCGATACTTTTTTCTTTTACCGGAGAACTGCCTCGACGGTCTCACGCTACACAATGAGGAACCCACTCGATGCGTTCCTTTACTGGGTGATGCCCCGGCTGCCGAGCAAGCTGCGCGCCATCCCCGGCCCGGCACTCGCACTCATCAGCCTCCTCATTGTAATCAACATCATCGTCTGGGCCGCCGCGGGCATCGTGCTTCGTTTCTACCCCGCCCTGACGGGCACGGCCGTTCTTGCTTACACGCTCGGCCTACGGCATGCCCTCGATGCCGACCATATCAGTGCTATCGATCTCATGACTCGCCGCCTTATTGCATCTGGCCAACGGCCCGTTGCTGTCGGCACCTTCTTCAGTCTCGGCCACTCGACAATCGTCATCATCACCTGCATCGTCGTGGCCGCCACGTCGGGTGCTTTGCGTGAACGCTTCAACGGCTTTGAGCGCGTCGGCAACATCATCGGCACAAGTGTATCATCGGCAGTGCTGCTTATTCTATGCGCCGGCAATGCGTGGGTACTGTGGCGCTTGATCCGCGGACTGCGCGCCGAACTGCGCAAGCAAGACGATATTCTCAACGGCATTGACGGCGACGAGAACGACGTCGAGAGCGGGCGCCGCTCAAACGGCAGTACCGGCAACAACATCGAGCCGTACCGTGACGAGGTTGGCGGCAATGTTGATGCTGATGCCGTCGCTACACACGATATCGAGCAGATCGACAGTCGCCGCGACAGTGAGGCTCACGCCCGTGCTCGCTCTGGCCCCAACGCGGTGGCTGCTGCTACCGCTTCCGAGTCTCCCGTGAATGATACTCGCGGCGGCGACGATAGCGGTACAATTGCAAACTCGGCAGCTCACCTGAAGCTCGAGGGTGGAGGTTTCCTCGTGCGTATCTTCCGCCGCCTATTTGTGCTGGTCGACCGCCCGTGGAAGATGTACCCTCTGGGTGTACTGTTTGGCCTTGGCTTTGACACAAGCTCCGAGGTTGCTCTGCTGGGTATTGCCAGTATCCAGGGTGCCAAGGGCACGAGCTTGTGGCTGATTCTTATCTTCCCCGCCCTCTTCACTGCAGGCATGTGCATGTTGGACACCACTGACGGTGCACTGATGATGGCACTCTACACATCCAAAACGTTCTCGCGTGACACTGTGGCCATTCTGTACTATTCGATTGTGCTTACGGGCATCACAATTGTGGTGGCTGCTTTCATTGGCGCAATCCAGGTGCTGACTCTCGTGAGCAATGTTATGGAGGATCCCACCGGCCGCTTCTGGGACGGCGTTGGGGCAATTGGCGACCACTTTGATATTGTGGGTGGTTCCATCTGTGCCGTCTTCCTCGTCACCGGTATCGGCTCAGTGCTGATCTATAAGCCGTGGCGTCAGCGTATGAACCGCAAGTTAGCAGCAGCACGGGCAGCGCGTGAGCAGCGCGCCGCTGAAGCCGCAGCCGAGCAGCCGGTCATCAGCCTGGAGGATATCGAAGACAGAGTCAATGATTCAGACGATGAGAACGTGCCAATTACTAAGGGCGATGCCGTCACGAGTGCTAATGAGGTGGTACCGTCATCATCTAGGATTTGAGCTATGTTAGACTTTATTATAAACAGCAACATAACAAGATACCATATCAAAATATATGAAAAGAAAACCAATCAACACCAAGAAAAATTAAACTGCGGCCCTAGAGGATAAAGCGCCAGTGAGCTTGCCTGTGACGGATCTTTCCACCAAAAACAATGAGCATGGCACCTCCAATACCGACAATAGCAACAAAGATGCCCGCCAGCGTACCAAAGCAGTCGACATACCCGACTTTCTCAACCCACGGCACAATACCATACAAGAATCCAAAAGCGACAATGTTCTTTGAGCCATTAACAAGCATGAGAGCATCGGCATTGACAGGCAGCAGACAGTCAGAAACATAAGTCATGGTGATTGTGGGCACCGCTGTGAGTGCAATGGAAATCATGCCATAGCCAAAGAAGAGACTGGTCCACTGCAGCGTCTCTTGCACGGCAAAGCCAAACAGTACACAGCCGGCAACGGTAATGACGACTGGCAGCACTAATAAGTAGAGACGGCTCTCAGGCTCGAATATACCCCCCTTCTTGCGCAGCCTCCAGTCACAGAACTTGTCGACCAGCCAGCCGCCAGCAAAGCTGCCGACTATGTTGCCCAGTAAGCCGGGGATATTGATGAGACCATTGATAGACGGCGACCAGTTGTATGGAGGTGCTTGCAGTACAAAAGGGTTCAATATGTTTACCGCAACCGTGATGACGAGGGAAACGGCATAGGACAGGAACGAAAATATCACACAGGGGTAGGCGAACATTGGCAGGGGACGGACAAACATAACAAAGAGATTGGAGCCGGGGGTGGTGCCAGACCATAGTTGTGCCTCCTGCAGCCAGGTCTTTTTGGGAACAGCCGTGAGAGATGCGGAAGATGGCGATGTGATATTTGACGCAACGGCAGTGACAGTCTGCTTCTCGGAGCTGTTGACACGACTGCCACTTGCAACCGCTGCGGTAAAGTCGGGCAGGCCCACATTCTGGTCGACATCGCGGTGGTACCGGGTCTCAGGCACGAAGAGAAGCACCGCAACGAAATTGAGGGCGGTAAAGATGACGGCGATCCACTTGTGCCAGCGCCAGCTAAGTGAGGTCACGATAAAACCACAGATTAGAGGCCCGACAGTGTTGCCACCCGTGATGGAGTTCATGTAGAGGCCCATCTTGGCGCCGCGCTCATGCAGGAAAAATAGATCGTTGACAATGCTAGCACCCAGGGCCTCAGTCGTGCTGCCGGCAAACGCAGCGACAATGTTGGACCACAGCAGTGACTCGAACGATGTCGCACATGCACCCCAGATGAAGCAGGCACACAAGAGCGCAGAAGATGAAACAAATACGGGCCGCTTGCCGGTGTAGTTGGCAATGGGTACCCAGAAAAAGTTGAAAATGCCGAGCACCAGAATGGGCCACAGCAATAGACTGCTGATGTCCGCCTGCGACCTATGAAACTCCTTTGAAAGGTCATAAAAGGCTGGCGCAAGGCCCGCAATGCCGTAGTTTGTAGAAAAAGTGAATGCACAGACGGAGAAAAATGCAATGTTCTTCTTGTATGCAGGCCATCGCAGCGGGTCGTTGGGGTCGGTGTGCGAGGGCCGTGGCACGAGGACGAGTTCATCTGTGGAAGCTGAGTCGGAGGCAACATGCTGGCGAAGCTGCACCGTGCCGTCAGTGCGGTCGAGCTCTCTGAGTGTATAAAGCTTCATGATGCTATTGTTGCGTGTTACGTTGTGTATGCAAGTATGGGTGATGCTTGAGCGCAAGGCCTGAAAATAGTCTTGAGGGAAGTGGCTTTTATAGACGATACGAAGAGCACAAGAGGGAGGCTTTCCAGACTGCGTTTATGATTCAATTCGGATTTATCATTTGTACAACGAAAGGGCGTGAGCAAGATAGGCCCTGGAACAGGACCAGAACTGGTTCGGATGGGTGTCACTATGAGACACAACGATAGCCAGGGTGGACGAGAGATGGGCACGAAAGAACTTCAGGTAATGCAAAAGAGGAATGATTTGCCAAACTGTGCGAGCTGGAAGAAAGGCTGTCTGCTGTTGTCGCTTAAAGTGTGTGTGCATGTGAACGTGCTGGGCATGTTTATATTGGGATTGATATTCAATACTACGACAAGATTGTGTTACGGACGTCCGAAAGCTGTCAGCCACATCGGCTTCCAAAAAGCCAGCTTCGCTGGTGGTATTTGATTCCTGACTGTATAAAATAGATGCATCTGACTTGTACTGGCAACGGTAGTTTCAATGACTCATTAAATTGGCTTGTTGTCTTGTTGTCTTCTGTGCACTTCGAATCTTGTAGCCCTGTGGATCGCGACGCAGTGTTTCGCTAACACGCGCGATGGTAGACACATGTTGAGAAGCAAAGGGGGTCCATCTACATAGGATTCGAAGACATGTCTTTCTTTGTAATACATCAAGCAACGCATTACAGTTCGCAGTTCTTGGGCCCAGCTTGGTCACTGCGTCATGCAGTCAGGACTGTAACCAAACTGGTGGTTTCCAATCTTGAGTTCATATCGACCGTGCATCCTATACCAATCTACAAAGCGCCCCAAATCACAGAAATGAAATGTGTAGAAGTAGATTGATTAATTACTCATTAGAGTATGGCTTCGGCAGTCTTAGTGAAATATGTTTAAACGCCGGGGGATCAAGACGGTCACCTGCCGCACCAAGGTATGTAGATCCCGCATCCTCTCGCAAAAAGCTCATCTCGGTTTGTTACCACATCTCGTGTTTTTGGCTCTCTCAGTAGTTAAGTGTGTGTGAAACTTTATAAGGGAGTCTGAAACGAATGAAGGCAGGCTGAATATGGGTCGAGTGATCGAGGAGTGTCCAGCTGGAGTAAAATATCGTTGCAGAGAGGTGATCGTCAGCACGGTGATGCGTAAGGCCAGCCACTACGGGAAAAGGGGCCATTCAGCGGCATTCTTAAGACCACAACACGAGACATGTGCACAAGTTCACACCAGATCTACACTTTACAACCCGCGCAAGCCGCGACCGAGTGTTGTACAAGACGCCACTGGTGATTTTGATATTGCACTCTCACAATCTCAAGGCCAGATATAGTTGCACCACAACGTTTCTTCAACAAACCTCTCAGTTAAGGGAAGTGTCCATTCTCAAAACATACTATGTAGAATGACTCTTCCATTTATTACTATATTCCACTTCATATCCCGGTTGACTGTTTACTTATTTTTACATCTGCCATTGTCTGTGGTTTATGGGGTTGTGCGGCTCCCCACAAGGCAGACACGGCACTCACGGCTGTTCGAGTAAGCATGGATGTGGAATAAAAGCAGCTTACAACAATCCGCTAGGCAGACGCTCTTATTGATCCAAACGTGCATTAATGCTTACGTCTTATTGTCTGCGTTGTTCGTATCGCAGGCTCTGACCCTAAATAATTTATGAAGTAAACGCCGACTATTGCTTATCATATGGTGTGGTATGCTTACTAGTTTCTCAAAACTAATTGCCCTGCGGCCGCCGTTTACCGCACAGACGGCCACAGAGCCTCAAATGGCCAGCGGCAAGTGCACACAGACATACCCACTGCATGTTGCACCTTTGACGTCTTGTCGATTCTGGCATGAAAAGACGCGAAAGTCACTTGATGTCCCACTCATGCATATTTTTGCAAACGTGCACATGCCTCTTCAACTCAAAGAAGTGCAATTCAGTAAATCAACTATTATGCAAGTCTTTCACGCCCAGGCTGCCACTGGGCTGTGTGTCCATCCTGTAAGCTGACAACATCTCCCGCCAATTCCTTCGTTGCGACACCTGCTCACTCCGCCAAGGCTGGTGGAAAAGAGTCAACTAATTGTTGATAATAGGAAGTAATGTGACAGGAGTCGCCGTTTTTTCTGTATCATCGACAATCCGATTGGACCCTATCAGTCGTTCCTGGGCCGTCTTTGTCTAATCCCTAGACCCAATTCTTAGCGGTTTGCCCAATTTCAACGGCCCTAGTCTCCACGCATTCTTTGTTGTCGCTCTGCCTAATTAATCTCGAATTATCCGCAAACCATTTCTAGTGTTTCCATTACCCTTCCACTATCATTTTGTATCCTTCTATCTGGTTTCTCCTTTGTCTCTCACTATCAGTCATCTCTGTCTGCCTTTGGCGCCGAGCAGCCATGTATCTCCTGATTGGCCAGTCACCTTGGTACCAGCTCTGATACATAGTTTTGGCCTCTCGCCTCGGGGTCGAACCTCCGTCTCCGGCGTGGCATGGCATGGGGAGCAGGGGTGCTTAGATGCTTGTACCAACCGTCCTGGTCTTGCTTCCACTTCACACCGCCTCTGGAACTCTTCCAGATCTTCAAATCCAGCGCCTTTATGTCTTATCGTCCGAACTCGCTACCCCTTTCCGTCCTGTGTCTGTCTCTTGTCTTCCATCCCCCCCCCCCTATCTTTTTGTCCTTTGATCACAGATGTCTGCCAATGCCCTTTTGAGCGTGTTCGGCCGTCCTTAGCTGCGCTACACCACCCCCAAAGCACCGTGTCTCAACAGCTTCATATCGACAAGTCCTATTTCTAAACTTGCCTTCGGTGCGCTGTGGGTTGTTTCGTTGTCTTGCATCCCCTGCATCAATCTGCCTCTTCAGCAATTGGCAAGTCGGGGGCCACCCATGCAGTCCCGCTCTAGTCTTGTCAACGAAAACACACAATATGAAAACGCGCTGGACCAAGAAACCCAATTATATCAATAATCAGAAATTATAGAGACGAGTAGTAGGTCACCAGGGTGCTGCATGCGGAGTAGACAAGACTCGTATCTATCGACTTTAGAATGGTTCACGACATATTGGGTCCACTTTATGTGCATTTGCACTGTCTTGGCACTGTTTCGCGCGATGCTTATAACACTGCAGCACAGTGCGGATATCTAACCATTAAAGCAAGGACAGGTCGCTCTGCATGCATCATCTGCACCCCAATGCATGCATATATTGTCATTAAATCCTAACTTCTTTTCCGACCGTGGGATTCGATGCAATTCATATTGTTTTTACGTCGTGTAGTGTTGTCCTGTGCGTCGTGCTTGTCCTAGCATGTATGGCCGCCCTGTTTTGTCTTGCTGTTGGCAACTCGGCTCCTTCCCTGTCCGTCCAGAATATTTTGTTGTCAACTCGTTCTAAACTCGTTGTCAACCAGCGTGCTCCTTCCTTAACTGCCAACTCCATGACCTCGACTTCTCGCAATTCCGATTATGCCAGAATTGACTGCCCAAATCCTGCTTGGGTCTTGCACTCTATTATTCTATCACATCTCGTATTTCCTTGGCTTTCGCTTTCGGTGTCCATTGTGACTCTCATCCCGTTACACACACATTGATCTGTTATCCTCGTATTGTCACTCGACTGTTGAGCCTCATCCCGTCCAACTTCTCCGACGCCCGACTGCCACACCCGTCCACCCTTTATCATGTTTTTTCAAACCCCTGAGATAAAAAGATGTATTATGGGCAATACTAAATTAGGATATACTCTCTGCAATCCGGTGTGCTCTCATCTGGTATCACCCCCCTCTCCTCGTCCTTTGTACTTCCTATCTCGGCTCGCCACCCACCACCTTGTCCTCCGGCTCGCCCGTTAAATACAGTAGCTAGTGTTTTAGTTTTGTGTTCCTCTCTTCTCCCATGCCACTCAGGCCATATTTTCTATGACTTGTTTATTTTCTACTGCCCTACTTTGCTTATTTTGTAGCTTGCCATCTTCGCCGTCTTAACCAGTCAGCCTGTCGTACTTTCTCCTCCCGCTCCCGTCTCACTTCTCCGGTCTTGGTCCTTCTCGCACCTAGGATCCTCTACCCCCCGTCTTCTTGCTAGCCTACTATGTTTTAAGTAAAGCAGACTTGAAGGTCGTCCTCTATGCCCGGCAAATCTACCATGCCTCTAAATGCGTCCCTACGCGTGGTAGCATTTTCACATGCACCAAGGTCGTATAAGTTGTTACCTCATATTACACAAACTTCTCGGGTCACATCTCTACGTCCTAGCAGTGGTTCTTCAACGCACGCTGGCTATGTTTTTCATTGATCACATTCCCACAGCTCACATAATATTCATGCATTCGGCCGCTCCAAAAAAAAAACTCGCCATATGTCTTTTAATTCTTACCCCGAATCGGCTTCTGTCCATCGGCCATCTGTTCCCTGGAGGCAAAGTTCTGTTAGTGCACGCTAGTAAGCCTAGCTGCCCAGGATAAACGGTCTCCCACCCACCGAGAACTCGTAGCTACCCCTAGAAGAAATTACCTAGACAGGCACCTACCTAGACCTCAGTAAGCTATGTACAGTACTATATGTATTCCTGTCTCTCACACCCTCTGTAGCCGTGACTGAATATTCGCCCCCAGGGACCCAGACTGCATCTGCTTCCGCAATGCACGGCGACCCCTAGGGGTCCAGTCTTTGTCTAGCTTGGATTAAAATGCCTTGTCTTCTCTTTCAATTACTTGTGAACCAATGTGCCTGTATCTATGTGTCGCCTGACCACATTTTATTCATCTTTTTTTTTTATCTTATTCATTTACCGACTATCATTTATCTCTTTTTTATAGGCGGTACTTCTCCATCTTTTTTGGATACGTACATACATACATATGTAAGTTCACTGCCTATCAGGCTTATCGTAGCTGTCAGCCCGTATCATTTGGCCGCGTCTATTCGTTATTGCAACTTGTTATGCCAGTCTTTGTTGACTGTTTCTGAGTGCTGAGGATCAAGTACTACAATTATTTTATTTTATTTGTCTTTTCTTTATAGATAATATTATTTACTGCCTGGCCGTTGACCGTTTCCTTAAATAAGCTCTCGCCCTGCTCTTCTGCCCCCTCTCTCTTTCTGGTCCTATTCACATCGCACTTTCTACCTGTTTGGGTTGTTTTTCCTTCAAGATTTTCTTTTTTATTTGAATTCGAGCTATTACCATATTGTTTCTCGGATCATCCTTTCGTTTTTTTTTCTCTGCGTTCCAGATAATACGTTTCAGTTCCAGGAGGCTCTCTGCCACCTGAACACGCGACACCTGAACTATCACAACCAAAGCATCCCTCTCCTCCTTTACAATGTCCAACGAGCACAGCCGTCGGCGGCTGTTGCGGGAAAAGGTCCGCAAGCAAGATTCATCAGAATCGTCCGACTCTGAGTCGGATGTTGAGGTCCAAAATGCCGCCCGCCGCTGGGCTGCTCGCGGTGCTCCCGCTACAATCACGACTGTGGAAGAGAAGAAAAAGAAGAAGAAGCGGTTGCCGCCACAACAGTCTATCGACAAGATATGGGAGACGTTCTCGCAAAAACGGTTCAGCAAGGCCATGACCGTCCTTCCATTTGCCCCCGTTGCGCCTTCGCCGCTCTCTGATCGTGCCAACGAGCTGCTTAGTCTTGGCTACGAGCGCGCGGCTGAAGAGTGCCGCCGCAAGGTGCGCAAGATCATCCAGGAATGCCGCCGTGTCAACATGCGGTATCGTGATCCCGGTTGGGATATTGACTGGGATCTCAAGATGGGCAAGGGCCACTGCCTGAACAGTCTAGGCGAGGAGACATTCGACGTGAGCATGAAGAACATGCTGCGTATCAGTGCCTCCGTGCCCAAGGCCGTGAAGCGTGTGCACGAGATCTTTGAGAAACCCACATTTATGAAGAATGTCAGCGGCAGCGATGTGAAGCAAGGCAGTCTCGGCGACTGTTGGTTTATTTCCTGCGTCAGTGGTCTTGCCAATGTCCCTGGAGGACTTCAGCGGTCGTGTGTCGAATACGATACGAGTAAGTTTCTGGTTTATGTTTGGATTGAATCCCGCAAAATACTAACAGTATAGAAATCGGCATCTACGGATTCGTCTTCTACCGTGATGGAGAGTGGATTTACTCCATCATCGACGACAAGCTATACCTTACCTCTCCTTCTTGGGACTCCCCCAGCTTCCAACGCGACCTCCTCTCCCAGATCGACCAGGACAATCTCGAGCACGTCTACCGCAAAACCTACCAGACTGGATCCAAGGCGCTCTTCTTTGCACAGAACAAGAACCAAAACGAGACCTGGCTGCCACTCATGGAAAAGGCCTACGCCAAGGCCCACGGTGATTATGACAGTCTCACAGGGGGCTGGATCGGCGAGGGCCTAGAGGATATCACTGGTGGTGTCACAACCGAGCTGCTCATGTCGGACATATTCGATACTGACAGCTTCTGGGACAACGAGCTGAGCCGCGTTAACGAAGAGTTCCTTTTCGGCTGCACAACAGGTCTGCTGGATGGCGGCTACGGCGAGCGCAATGGTATCACCGAAGGCCACGCCTACAACATCGTCGAGGCGCGTACACTCAAAAATGGCACCCGCTTGATCAAGCTTCGCAATCCGTGGGGCAAGGTCAAGGCCGGCACCTGGGAGGGTGCCTGGTCTGACGGCTCCAAGGAATGGACGACAGAGATTACGGAAGAGATTGGCCACACATTTGGCAGCGACTCAACCTTCTGGATCTCCTACGAGGATTTCATGCTCAAGTTCCAGAACGTGGACCGCACGCGACTGTTCCGCGATACCGACTGGCGCTGCTGCCAGCGTTGGATCGGCGTCGATGCGCCTTGGAAGACATCATACAATGAGAAGTTCCATATCAAACTCACCAAGGAGTCGCCCCTGGTTCTGGTGCTGTCTCAGCTTGACTCGCGTTACTTTCAGGGACTCGTTGGCCAGTATTACTTCCGAATCCAATTTCGCCTACACCTTCAGGACCGCCCTGGTGGTGAAGACTACATTGTTCGCTCACATGGCAACTATCTTATGGACCGCTCTGTTAGTGTGGAGCTTCCAGCCCTCGAGCCTGGCAACTACTCGGTCTTTATGTCGGTCGTGGCGGAACGTGCCTTGAAGTCTCTGTCAGTCGAGGATGTGGTGAAACGCGAGCTCAAGAATCGCGTCGAGAACGAGAAGCTCGCTCAGGTGGGCCAAGCATATGACCTCGCGCATAGCAAGGCAGCTGCCCACATGGAAGAGCTATCCAAACTGCGCAAAAAGTCTGACCAGGTCAAAGCCTCAGACGAGCGGAAGAAGGAGCGCCGCAAGGCCTGGACTAAGCGTCATCTCCTTAAAGACATCCAGAAGCGCCAGCAGAAGAAGAATGACGAGAAGACCAAAGGGCGCGTTGCAGAGAAAAAGCAGGAGCGGGAGAAGAGGGAGGCTGAGGAAAAGGCCAAGAAGGAGAAGGAGGAGAAGGAGAAGACAGCAGCTCAAAAGAAGGAGGCAGATAAAGAGGAGGAGGAAAAGAAGAATAGAAAGGAAGAAAAGAGGAGGGCAAAAGAGGAGAAGAAGGTCAAAGAGCAAAAGAAGAAGACCGATGAGGAGAAGGAAGCTGGCACGAAGGTGCAGACTGAGGCCGAGGACACAAAAGACAAAACAGATGACAGTCTTGCGTCTGAACTGCAGGCTGCTGCTACCGCTGCCGCTATCACTTCTACCTCTTCTAGTATCGAGGTCACTACTGCGTCGACGTCAGGTTCCAGCACTCCCCAAAAGACACCTCTGGCCTCACCCGTTGGTGAGCTCACCACCGACCCCAGCCTAGAGGGTGTCACCAAGCTGAATCCTGCCTCGTGCGAGGTCGCTCCTGTTGGGGGAGACGCCAAGAATGAAGTTCAAAAGGATGAGAGCGGTACCACAACTGCCACGAAGCCTGATTTCGAGCCCGAACCCAAGGCTGGGGATGAGAAAAGCAAGAAGACTGAAAAGACTGAGAAGTCAGATTCTGAGAAATCCGGCACGTCCGAGTCTGACTCGTCCGAGTCCTCTGAAATCGAAAAGGAGCGCAGCAAGCGCGAGTCTAGGAAAAAGAAGAAGGCCAAGAAGGAGGGCACTCCTCCGCCACCTCCACCCACCATTGACGAGGTGGAGGACTCCTCTGACAGCCCTATTGAGGACTGGGAGGAGTGGTACTCGAGCGATGACTTGACAACCAAGGCGACCCGCGCCGCTGCCACTACCGCTTCTACCACGGCAGCCAAAGAAGAGGAGGACAGCGACGACGAAAAGGACCCTGCCCCGTGGAACGCCATCTGTGTGATGGGTATCCGCGTGTATTCCAAGGACGAAAGTTTGGAACTTCGGGTTGTTCTCGAGGGTGGTGACTTGTCCGAGGGCGGCATGGGCGAGCGCGGCGATCAAGACCTGGATAATGCACAGGCCAACGCCGGCGGCCAGCGCATTCGCAAGGACAACGGCATGTACACCGATCGCGAGGATATCGACATCGAGACTGAGCGGGACGAGATGCTGAGGAAGAAGGAGAAGGAGAAGAAGGAAAAGACAAAGCTTGTCCAAGTCGAGACCGATGTTGAGGAGGTCAAGGCCGAAGAGAAGACTGAGGAGAAGGCCGAGGAGAAGACCGAAACCAAGGATGAGTCCGAGACTCAATATGTGGCTGTGGACAAGACTGCCGAGATAGCAACGCCGACCGAGGATACCAAGGACTCCAAGGACACCGAAAAGGTCGAGGAGAAGACGGGCAATGATGCAGCCGACCTCGGCCTGGCGACCTACTCTACCATTGTCCAGAAGGACGATGAGGAGTTTGAAAAGGCATCGGCTCCTGTTAAGCCCGAGTCTGCCGTGCCGGCTGTGGTCACTGTTGACGATACCATGCTGTGGGGTTAGAAACGGTGCACTTGATATGTGTTCCCATGAATGATATGAAGTCTATTTAGCGAGTTTTATCTGTTTTTCTTTCTGTTTTTTTTTCCTGTTTCCTTTTCTCTCTGTGTAAAAAACTTTACTCCATTTGGGGTTTTTTGGTCTACTTTTTCAGAGTGTACAAGTTTGGCTTCATTATTTTCTTTTGTCTCCAAAACTTTAAATTATTTCATATTAACCAACAATTTTAATGTTGTGACAATAAATCATTAATACATCGACAATAATGTTTTTGAATAAAAGCAAACTATCTATTTTTTTAAAAAGTGTAATTAATTAAAAATTGCAAAGCCAGTAAAGCCAGTAAAGCTTGTAATAGAGCACAACAAATCATAAATCTACAGTATCATTCCCGTTTGACTCAATTTTAGATTCTGCCCGATCTATATGATCATCTTGACCCGCATTGCTGCCTACGGGGTAGGCTTACTTACAATTGGCACTAGCCACGGGCTGACACCTGTCAGCCACAATCTACATAAACCTGACGGCCGCCTGGCTTTAATTCTAGAAAGACAACACCTTCAACCTAAAAAGCAATGTCAAGAAAAGACCGCATTCTTGGAGCGCTGCTCGGTGTCCACGCTGGCGACTCGCTCGGCGCATCATACGAGTTCAACAGTTGGCAGGCGCTGCAGGAGTTCTACCCCGACGGCATTCCGCACGCTATTGTCGGTGGTGGCCCCTTCGGGTGGCCTCCCGGCCATGCCACAGACGACACAGATTTGACGCGCGCTGTTTTGCTGGCGTACAATGACACCAAGGGGACGAAAAGCGAAAACAGCCTCGAGTGCGCGACAGTGTCGGGGAACTACATGCTGGACTGGTACGAGGGCCGCTGGCCAGGCCGTAGAGCTGGATCGCTGCCTGTGGATGCCGGTGGCGCCACACGAGCGGGCCTGTCTGCCTTTAAGAGCAGCCGCCAAAGCCACCGCAGATCGCGCGACCCGCGACTAGCAGGTGCAGGCCAAGGCCAGGCCGGCAATGGCAGCCTGATGAGGTGCATCCCAACGGCCCTGTTCGCCAACCCGGCAGCCTTGGTAGAAGATAGCGCACTTATATCAGCGGTGACCCACGATGATGCGCGGTGTGTGTTGGCGTGTGTTGCCTACAACACAATGGTTGCCGCATTGGTCGGCGGCTCGTTGCCTGGTGATGCCGTGGAGACCGGACTTGCGGCACTGTCAAATGACACGGTCGACGTAATCATCAGCGCGTTCAAAGACGACGAAGGCCAGGCAATTGGCACTCTAACAAGACAAAATCTAGTCGAAGCTCTACCACAAGTGCAGTCAGCCATTACGCTGGGAAATGCTATCAGAGTCACCACCCTGGCTGACAAGGGCCCAGACGCGGCGCCTGAGTGGAAGCAGGCCATTCCTCGGCATGCATCCGGATTTGTTCTGGAGTCGCTAACACTAGGCGTCTCAGCAGTTTTGGACACGGAAAACACGGCAGAGGACTTGCTTGTCAGTGTTGTCACCATTGGCCGGGACACAGACACAAACGGGGCTGTGGCAGGCGGTCTACTGGGGGCCCGCGACGGCGTGAAGGGGATCCCGAAGGAGTGGCGGAATAAGCTACAATTTGAGCAGGAGTTTACCACGATAGTCAATTCGTTGCTGGATGATTGATTGGTTGATTGGGTGCATTTCGGCTACAATTATCAACAATAAACTACTCCAGCCCCAGGACGCTCTTCTCGTATCCTTCTGTGCCCTCGTCTGTGCGTGCTACTGACAGCCCACCAAGCTGGATGCCGTCGAGAACGCGCACATTGACTGGCGCCATGTCCAGGTTTTTGCGTATCATTTCCTTCTTCTCCTCTGGCAGACGGTCGATGACGCTCTGCGGCGGGCCGTAAACATTCATGTAAACGTGCACACCGCACGTCTTGCAAAAGGGGTGTCCCATAAAGCGACGGCCAAAGCGGTAGTCCTGGGCGTTGTCTGTGCCAGTGAGGGCAACCTGTGCCTTGCTCGGGTAGACGCCAATCCACGCGTTCTGTTTGTTAGCACGCATTTCTTATACACTGGCTTTGAATGTAAACCTACTCTTGCGCAGATGCTGCAGTTGTCTTCTTTGACTGTCATGTCTTGGAGGGGCGACAGTAGCTCGACCTTTACGGCGCCACAAATGCACTCGCCCTTAGTCGGGTAAGAGGCGGCCTCAGTCCTTTTCCCTTGCCTATTAATTAGCATCCAGAGAATTTAAAATCGGGTCTCAACTTACCCAAGCTCGAATGGATTAACTCCACGAAGGGTCCGGATGTTGACGGCAGCAAGGCCGTCGACATCCCCGAAAACACACGATCCACATTCGGAGCAAAACTTGTACTCGAGAGCTGCTGTCTTGTATGAAACCAACTTCCCGTCGTCCTTGCTGACTGTTAAGATGCTGTCTTTCACCGGCAGCCAGAGCGCGCCCAGCTTCGTCCCTAGCCCGGCCCCTGTATTGCTGTCACCCTCCACGACCGTGTTGAGGACCTCGCCATCCACGTCCAGCTCGAATCGGTATGCGCCGCAGTGGCAGTTTCCGTGATACATTGTCGTTGTCGAGTGATTTGGTGTCTGAGGAGACTGTTGTTCTTTTACTTAAAGTCGTTGTTGACTGTTTTTGTGTCGTGCGGGCAATCAGGGATCCCACGTAATCACTGTTGCGGGGTGCTGTGTCTTATCTCACCATTCTATGTATGTAATCTTTGTTTAAGGAAGGTGTTATGCTTATCCTAACTTGTTGTACTTGCAGTCGTGCAGTCGTGCAGTCGTGTGGTCTCACAGCTGGTCCTGCTTACTCTACAGCCAAGTCACAAGCACTTGATGTGCCCCCCTAGCCGCCATATTTGGTCTAGACACGCCGATCACTCGGTTGGATGTTGGCAACTACCAAAAACGGCCTAATCAGATCCTTCATCCATCGCAGCCTGCCATCGTGATACCTGCGATGTCTGTCGGTCCACAATGCAAATAGTGAGTGAACCAAATAACTCGACATAAAATCAAAGCTGCTAGCTGGCCTTTAATTCCTTTTATTTCCGTCATTTTCCATTATCCCTCCCAACAATGTTCCCATGAATACAGCCTCAAGCATGTCAGCCTATATCAAATTGAAAGAGTGGTTTATCCTGCTTTCTGATTTGTGTTTTATATCGTAGTTACACCCAATATCGTCACCTCAACGCGTACAGTGCAGGGAGTTTGGGGCTGTGTTCACAAACTTTGTCACCATACAGTTGTTCCAAGTAAACAGCTATTTAGTCGATCACGCATTCAAGGACTGAACATGAATATTCACAACTCATCATGTCCCTCTTTCAGTAAGCCTCGACCTGCCTCGCGATCGCCTCGTGTGTGCTTTCGCTCTGTCCGCCGTGCACTCCGCATTAGTTTTTCCCATGCCATCCGATGGGTCTTGGACCCAGAAAGCTCAAGCACATGCTCTGCTCGAATCTTGAAGTAAATATGCACCTTGTCGTGGCTTGTGTCCGGCTTGGAGTGCTCAAAAGGCCATGCCACCACCGCGTCATCCTTGGCCACACGTACATAGCGACTCAGATCCGAGAACGAGTCCTCGCACTTGCCTCCCTTGGCATTGAACAACGGCAGGATCGGGTATAGCTGCCCGGGCGCGAAGAAAACCACCTTGTCGCGGTCGGCAACGTCGGGTAGTTTCCATGTAGATCTGTCCGCCCCGTCCGTAGGAACGATGCGCAGTGGCGCTGTCGCTGTCGCTGCCAACTTTTTCGGCTTCTTCTGGAACACCATGAACCGCCAGCGCTGCCCGTCATCTGTCTCCGGCTGCTTCATCTCTGTGTCCTCGATCCACTGGCGTACATAAAGAGGTAGCTCGCGCCAGTCCATCATCAGCAGGTCGCGCTGCGTGCCGCCGTGGTCAACACCGTCCCAGGACCCAGGATACATCCGGCCGGCAATGAACTTTTCAATGGCGTCTAAAAATGCAAAGAGTTCATGGTCTTCACCACGCCCCAGATCCCCTAGTTTATAGTTTTTCGCATGGAATTTCCTGACGACGTTGCACTTGGTCTCGAAACCCATTGGCGGCTCGCCGTGGTCGGGAAATGGCCGATGCCAGTTCCAGTGCTCAACAATTGGGTTCTCGTGGGCATCCCAATTGATAAAATGATTACCATCTTTCTCGTAGGCGTGCACAAGACCGCTGATGAGCAGCAAAACCGCAACAGCTTTCATTCTGATGTGTTCGAGTATATCAACTTGTTTGGGTCGCTTGTTGGTGATGTCTTGCTTGGTTGAGCAGATATGAATGCTTGGGGCCGCATCGGTTTTCATACACCGCCAGGCTGCCTACCAACACCTGTCCTTAACAGCCCATCATCTTGCCTTTGCTAATACCGTGATATCCAGGACAGATATTAATGGTGCTATGCACCATGATCATAGCCAATATAATCAATAGACCGCGGCAACTGGCTAAAGCTCCGGTTAATTAAGAACTGCAACTTTGCCCCCAGCCAAACCAAACCAAACCAGTAATATAATGCTATGCAAACTGAAATAGACATAAAATATATTCAAAACTAATTACTTTTGCTAAAAAACGATTGGCCAACGTATTAAGCCAATGTATTGAAACACTTCAATAGTGTATATCCAAGCACAATAAATGCATCTACTCGCTATGCCCTACTGGCGCCGCGTGGATCACACGACCGTTCTCCAGAATGACAGAGAAGTCGGCATCACGCACCGCCTCTAGACGATGCGCAATTGTGATCACAGTGCTGTGGCGCAGCTCCTCACGGAGAACCTCCTGTATCAGGAAAGCAGTCTTCTTGTCAATCGATGCAGTCGCCTCGTCAAGAATGACGATCGGGCTACGGCGGAGAACGGCACGGCCCAGGCCGATCAGTTGGCGCTGGCCTTGGCTCATGTTCTTGCCACCACCGTCGACGCGGCTCTCCAGAGTAAACTCGCCCGACGTGCCCGTAAGAACGCGGCGCAGCACAAGCTCGCACTCGGCGTCCGTGTACTCGTCAATGGGGTCCAAGTTCTCACGAAGAGAGCCAGGGAAGAGAACGGGATCCTGTGCGACAAAGCTGATGCGCTGCCGCAGCTTATGCTTGTTGACCTTGGCAATATCCATAGCACCAATGTAGATGGTGCCGTGAGGGACAGTACCGCTCTCGTCGGAGTCTGGAAGCACTGTGCCAAGCAGGGCAAGAGCAAGAGTGCTCTTACCTGAGCCAGTACGGCCAGTAACAGCCACAGTCGATCCGGCGGGAATCCGCATGGTAATATTGCGCAGGCTAGGCTCGAGGTGGGGAGCATAGCGGAATGACGCATTGTCAAAAACAATATCATCATTGGCAGTGGGCCAGGCGGCAGGGGGCTCGACAGTGCCAACAGGCTCAGAGTCCAAGTCAAGTAGTTCAGTGACACGTTCGACGGACACAAACTGCATCTGAAGCTCACCGTAGCGGCGGCACAGAACCTGGGTAGCGTTGACAAAATTGGCAGCGGCGGTCAGAACAAAGGCAATCAGACCGCTGGAAAGGCCGGTGGCGAGAGCAGTCAGCGTCAGAGCAAAGGTCGAAAGGGCCGAGAGAGAGTTGAAACGCCACTGTAGCCACGCCTGCAGCGACCAGTAGAAGTGGTCCATGCGCTGGAAGGCATCGGTTGTGACAATAATGCGCTCCTGGAAATGAGGCTGCACGCGGAAAGCGCGGACTGTGGTGAGACCCTCGAGAAGTGTACCAAAGTTGGACATGAGAGGCGACAGAGAGACCATCTCAAGACGGCGGAGCGACTGTGAGGCGGGCAGGAACTTGAAAAAGATAATAACAAAGACAATAGTCATAAACACTGCCATGACCAAGAACGTGGGGGTAGCAGTAGCGATAACCAGGATTGAAGATAGCCAGTTGAAGGAGAACCAGGTACACCGGAAAATCTGCTGGGCAACGGCACCATCAATAGTACCAATATCAGAAGTGACGCGGTTCATCAGACGGCCGACCGGGGTCACATCAAAGAAGCGGAATGGGGCAGTGCTGACACGGATCATGACCTCCTGGAAAACTTTTTTGCCGGAGAAATAGGTGATTCCAATCAGGATGAACTCGGGCAGCGAGCGGAAGAACATGCCAAATAGTGAGATCATGATAAACCAGTACAGCCACGGGTAGACGTTCTCGTCAGGCGAGGGCAGGCCAAACTGGCCGTCAAAGAGGCCACCGCCGGTGCTATTCCCAGCAGCCATCTCCAGAGTTGAGTCGGTAGAAAAGAGGCCATCGTCGCCCTGAGACGAGCCCATAACTATCTGGCTAGCAGAGGCGACAAGAGGAGCGATAGCACGAGATACAATCTCCATAGTGGAGACGTCACCATAGGCCTCACCCCAGACCTTGAGGTAGTAGTAGTAGCCAATCTTGGCAACACGGAACATGATGAAGTTGAAAACAGCAAAACTCCAGAGCCAGAGGCTACCAGACTTTACATAGCGCCAGTAAACAGACAGAACAACGCCGCCATGAGAGCGGCGCTCCTCCTCGATAAACTTGTTTTTAGCAACCTTGTCCGCAGGCTTAGGGGCGGCAGCGGTAGCACTATTATCATTCTCGTTGTCGGACTGGGACGAAGAGCCTTCAGCGTCACTAGACACTTCAGTGACAGGGCGAAGGGAAGTCGAGGCGTTGGATGGGCCGGCAACGGGGCTGGCGACAGACTGACGGACCTGCTCAACATCCACTTTCGAAACAACACCGCGCTCGTCACTGACCTCGTAGATCTGGTCAGCATGGCCGGCAGCAAGATCCATGCGATGTGTGACAAAGATGACAAGACGCTGGGCCATGAGGCCAGACGTCGAAAAGAGGCGCTTCATGATAGACTCGGCGGTATTATGGTCAAGGGCGGCGATCGGGTCGTCAAGAAGAAGAATACGGGCACGGCTGTACACGGCACGGGCAAGCGCAACACGGGCTTTTTGGCCACCTGAAAGGCCAATACCATTCTCGCCGACATTAGACATATCGCCAGCCTCGAACTCGGCGAAATCAGGCAGCAGACAACATGCCTCAACGACCTTGTTGTAGCGCTCCTCATCGTAGGGAAGGCAGAAGAGAATGTTCTCGCGCACAGTCATGCTCTGCAGCCATGGGGTTTGAGAGCAGTAGCCTATGGTCTCCCTGGGAACGAAGCGGGTACCAGAGTGCTTGTCCATCTCACCCAGCATGGCCATGAGCAGAGCAGACTTTCCAGTGCCGACCTTGCCAAAAATAACGGTAAGGCCAGGGCCTTCAGCGGACAAGTTGACCTTGGACAGAATGGGGGTCTCAGCTGTGGGCCATGCAAACGAGGCTTCCTCAAAGCTGATGGCCATAGGGCCCGGTGGGTGGATAATTCCGTCGACCAGCTCGCCCTCAGAAACCTGCCTGAGAACATCGCCCTCTGCACTGTCTACACCCTCCTTGTCAGGCTCGCCCATGAAGGCCTCAATGCGGCGCATGGCAACATTTGCGTTGAGAAGAACAGTTATCATGTCGGGCAGTTCACGCAGACTCTGCTCGAGGAGGTTGAACAAGTTCAGAGCGGGGAACGCAACATCAATAGTCAGGGGGAGGCCCTCGACCACAGTGTACATGTAAAAGGCAGTGATAGGGAAAAAGTAGGCGGCAGCCTGGTTAATGATAAAGATGAGCCTCTGAATCATGCTGGTGATGACCCGGTACCACAGCTCAGTCTCACGGGCGTTGAGGATGTTAACGAGCCACTTGTCCTGCCAGTCGTACCAACGCAAATGGCGGATGGACTCGATAAATTGAGACGTAACTTGCAACTTGATGTCGGTGACGGCGCGACGAGCCATTTCCCAGCGCACAAGGTACTTGACGACATATACGTTGACGACCTGGGCCAGGACAATAACAAAGATGCCAAGCAGAGATGATGCGCCAAGCATGCGCCACAGCAGGTATATGGACAGGAAGAAGTTTAGAGGCTTGGTGAAAAGCGTAGGGAACTCCCAGAAACGCTGGGAAACCTCGTAGACGTCGTTGCGCATGAGGTTAAGGATCTTGCCGGTTGAGGCAGGGGCAGAACCGCTGGCAGCACCGTTTGCAATTTCGGTCATGCCACCACCGCCACCGCGGACACCACCACCGCCAGCAGCACCGGTGGCGCGGCTTGCCAATATTCTCGGCTTGGGGGTGGTGCTGTCTCTGCGCTTACCACCCTTCTTCTTCCCATCCTCGACACCAGGAGAGGCGCCGGGGAATGTGAAAGCCTTCCGGCGCAGGGTCTTCTCGTAGATCATGGTGATGAGCTCACCGCGCGACCGCTCATAACAACGGCGCGTGTACCAGAGGGCAAAAATACCCGCCTGGGCACGGACAATGTTGATGACACAAATGATGAAAGCGTAGATGCAGGCAACACGGCGGCCTGCATTGGGACCTTCCATGGAAGAAAGCATCTGCTTCAGAAGGACAATTGGAAGCATGGACAGGACCGAGTCGGCAATGCCGAGCAGCGAGGTGATGATCAGGTCAGGGGCGTTCACGGTGACAATGCGGGCGGTGACGGAGCCCTTGACGTCGTGGAAGAGCCGGTAGAGACGGGCATGCTGGAACTCGAAAGGCAGATGCCAAATATCTTCGTCGTTCATCTGGCGCGACTCGCCGAGGTTGATCATGGGAGCCATCCAGCTGGCGGTCATCCACTGGTAGAGATTCAGGTTGTCTTCGGGGCTGCGGTTCTTGAGGGAGGGAGTTTCGAAGAGGGTTGCAATCTTGTCGTTTTCCGCACCATTGCCCATGAGAGGATCACGCATTGGCATGAACATCATGATAGTGAGGGACAGTGCGGTAATGCTCATTTCGGCGATCCAGGTCAGGCTGCTGGGCCATACAGACAGCTCGGGCACACCGAAAAGCAGGGCGGTCTGGGTAGTGAGAGTGATGCTGTGGATGACGAAGACTGTACCAGGCACGGTGCGCGGGCGGTCGATGGCGAGAAGCAGTGCCGTGACGACGCAGGGGGCAACAGGCGTGAGGTAGAGGAATCCGAGCTTTAGCGCAAAAGTAAAGATGAGGCTAGCAGCGATACCGGAAACTGAAAGCACAAAAAGCGAAATGGTCATGATGTGCCATGACTGGATGTTGAGCGAGACAAGGCTGCTGGCCAGACCGATGGGCCGAACGTCGACTGCGCTGCTGCGGCGGCCAAAGGCGACAACGGTGCTGCTGGCACTGCTATCGCCGGCATTCGTTTCCGAGTCGGCGAGTTCAGCGTCAACGTCGATGTCAGACTCATCCTCGAGAAAAGGCTGCTCTTGCTCGCCGCCCTCGCCATCAGAAGGAGTGCCACGGCCTGTTCTCAGACCATAGACATCTTCTTCCGTGGCGAATCCGCGCAGCCAACCAGGGCGGCGGCGCCAGAAGGGGCGCAGGGCATAGCGACCGACAAATATGAAAACTGAAAGGACAAATGGGAGGTATGCGATCAAGCCGGGACAACCATCACCAAAGGTAGCTGTCTTGGGAAACTGAGGTTGTTAGTCTTGGGGGTATATTTAGCGACGGGGAAGGGAGAGTGATAGGGGTGGGGTTGTCGATTGGATGTGAATCTGAGGGGAAAGAATGCAATTGGCAAAAGCTCAGTTGGAGCTGAGGATGCGCAGGTATCGGTGTGCGGGTTGCAGGGGGAGCCCGACGGCTTATAATGCTCACCCATATCTGTTTGCAACAGGAGAAACAGGGCACAATGCTGTTTGTCCAGTCGAGAGAGGACGACATGGTCCTCGATGATAGCGAATGGATTTGGCGCAGAAGGAACGACCGAGACGATGACGGCACCAAGGAAGGAGCTATCCAGATAGCTTCCAAACAAATATTTAAGGTACTGGAGTGACAGAAAATATTCAGACCGACAGGCGACGCCCAGTAATGTTCATGCACAGAAGGTGCGACGCAGTGCAAAGACAACGATATCGCAACAACCAAAAAAGAATGCACATCAGGCGAGGAAGGTGCGACCGGGTCGGTTCAGAGCTCAGGGTACCGAGATCAACACAGTTCCGCGAGCGACTGTGCGGATGTATGCTAACGACAGCTGTATTTTAGCTGTATTTTAGCGAGTCGGAGTCCGGCGTGTGTGAGGGTCGACGGCAGACGATAATAGATGCTGGCCGGCTGGTTGGACGGGTTTGGTGATGCAGGAAGAAGAAACCCAAGCTGGACCAGAGACAGAACGAATAAAAAGAGCAAAGCAGCTACGAAAGAAAACAAGAACAGGAACGAAGGCAAGTCCAATAAAATTTCACCGGCCAAATAGAAATACTGATCGAGGCAAGAGTGCTTTGTTCAAAGTACGGTGCCCCGCTATCTTATGCACTGTGTCGCTTTCCACTAGCGGCGGCAGGTGCGATCGACAGGTCTGGCCTCGCCAATTTAGTGAGTGTTTGCTTGTATTTACGCTGTCTTTGCGTCAAGGTTGCTCCCGGTCGGCGCGATATTATCAATGAACACTTATTAGGTGCTTGCCGCATTCCGGAGGGGTTTGGGACTGCACTGTGAAAGCCACGTACTGTACCTAGTTGGTGCTTGCGCCGTCACAGATGCAGCTGGCGTAAGCAGGAAAGAGCACCCGGCGCGTCAGGACCGCGGAAGGGCGATTTAAGCAAGCTCTAGCTACAGTAGTACATAGTAATAATACCGTGTAAATGCAGTCGTGCAGTAGCGCAGCAGAAGGCCCGGTGCCGACGTCGGCTAAGCCTAAAGTGGGGAGTGGAACTTGTACAATGTACTACCATACTATGTAATAGTACTGAAAGGTGAAAGAAGGGCGGCGAGCGAGTTTTAGAAGGCGATTAACGCCGAAGCGAGGTAAGCGAGATGTGAATCAATTGTCGAGTGATGGTTTGGCGGCGTGCTTTGGCTTCATTGTATTCTGACTTGAGGTTTACAAGACGTGTGCAATAAAAACTTCTGCAAAGCCCAGCCGTACTAGGGCGAATACAGAGCGAGATCGGATTAAGTAATCACATCTTCACCGCTCACTGTGAGCTGCAGTCCTTCCTCTTCAGGCAATCCGACAGGCTGTATGGAGCATATGAGTGTGCACACACTGTGTCTCCATATATCGGGCTGCAGGCCGATGCAAGGCTTCGTCGCGCATGAGACCAAGGCCGGCTGCATGGCTGTACAGAGTACGGAGTAACCCTCTCTCTTCGATTCGCGGCATGCAATAGGGTATCCGTCCTGCAAGCTAGTAGAGCAACTTGAAGCCGAATATACTGTCGACGTTTACAGCGTTTCGGGTGACAGTTTGCATTCGTATGATTATGTAAGCGTGCTCAATTCCGGTCGTAGCATCTTCATAAACTCTGTATTATCTTCAAGACAACCTTTCAGTAGTACTAAGTGTACGTAGTACTACGTACTGTAATATATTCCTGTATTGGTCCCGCCCCGCCGTTCGCACGCTGTTTTTCTCACAGTGATGAAATGCCTAGTCCCTTTTTGCCTTTCACCACTTGCACGGCACGGATATGTGGGACGTCTCGTGGCCTGGCCCTCAATCTACCCTCTCTTATATTACATCTACCGCAAACGGTACCAATGACAACGTGGAAGCAAGTCCACTGCTTTGTTAATCTTCTATTAATCAGATCCATAGTTCTTTTACTTTTCATCTAAAGGTTTTGCCATAAGTGACTGCTGGAGTCTTCTCCGATTATCTCGGTTTTATCTCGTCTAGATCTGGCTGTGGGGGCGGGCTGTGCAAAGCCAAGAGCTAAGTTCTTTTTTCTTTCTTTTTTTTTTCTTCAGTAATCTCCTCAAGCGCATTGTAGCATCTCTCACTCGGCCGATGCGAGAGACAAGGCTGATCAATGACGCCAACGGCCAGTGATAGGGCCGCACTGTGTCTCCATTATATACATATTAATGAACAGCATCCTCTCTCCAGAACTTAGGTCGTAAAATGTCCGACAACGTGTGAACACAGTAAGCAAGTATATGGAGAGAGCAGGCAATAGTCGGATTCAATAAAGATACTCAACCGTGTCCGAGACGGTACCGGCGTTGAAAAACAAAGCAGAAGTATTCGTATCAATATGTCGAATGCTTGGAGGAGACGTCAGGGACTAGTAAAGAACGCATTGCTCACAATATATGCTTGAGAGCATGCATGAATAGGGCGGGTTAGAAACCCTTATGGGCGAGATATGAGCAAATAGTGGCCAGTCACTTGTGTGTGAGCTGAGCTACACAGTCGTGATATGCTTGTTTGTTCATCCAATGCATCCACAGAACATTAAGAGCGTAGGGGCCGTCATGGGCTAAGCTGTTATTGTAATCACATCTCAAACTGTAGCACATGATGTCCGCTGCTCTTCAATGCCTTGGCACATCAAGTGCCGCTAATTTTGTGCCGTCTTCTCAAAATGTGTGCAAAATACCGTCTAAGAAGAGACTATCGACATCAGATAAACTAAATCATTGCTGTAGAAGATCTGTACTCGATAAGCCTTCTCCCAACTCCACAGTAGTAGCATATACTTCATAATTCGGATAGCTGTATGTACCGCCTGGGCGGTGACGGTGTTCATAGTTTAGCTCTTGTTCAGATCTGCAACTCACGCACATTATGTACAATTATACCATAATTAACAGTGTATATCCGTCAACCCGGTGACTTCGACAGACTTCATATAATCAATCACAATAGGCATAGTATTACTGTTGTAGAAAGTGATAATTAAACTTTATAATAATGTAGGCCCTCAAGCGCCAAACCCCCCGCTGATACCGCTCTATGATGTTAACCCGCCAATAACGAATCACTACATAAAAACAAAACAGAACAAACTCCCGTGACAAATGAATAAATAAAGAATGTGATAATAAAATAATGTGTGTCCCGTATTTCGTACCCCCAAAATGCATTAATGCCATGGCCCTTCATGGCGACGAAGCTCGAGTGATTGTTTAGAATACTTTACAAAGCAGGCTGCTTGAAGTCGGATGGACCGCACGGCTTGTGCGATGTTTCCGTCGGCGGGTTGGTTGGGTGGCTGGTATCTTCCATGGGTGCCGATGGCATCTCTGCAACCACTGACTGTGGCGGCTCGGATGATAGTTCAAAAACAGGAACCGGCCGGGACTGTGGTGAATGGAATCTCCCTTGATGAAAGGCCGGTGATGGTGTTGACGGGTATGGCTCCGTTGGCGTTGCCACCCACATGGGGCTCCCCACGGCTCCGTCGTGCATCTTGTAGTCGTATGTGCTGCCAGGTGGTGCCGGGTGTCCCGGATAGCCGGCGTAGAGCGATACTTCGGTACCACTGTGACCGGCTCCCGTGTTCATGCCCATAGGTGGTCTTCCTAGCATCGGGTGCTGCTCGTCACTTGAATTCTTATTGCGCCGCGTGCGTATAACAAAGAAAATCAGTGCCGACACTATAGCCACTCCTGCAACAGCAGCACCAGAAATAATCCCAATCTTGGACGTGCTGGATATGGCATCAGAATCGCCGCTGCTGGTACTGCTTCCACCTGTGTTTGTTGCAGTGCTTCCGGTACTCGTAATCGTAACCGTATGGCCGCTCGATACTGACGTTATTGTTGTGGCGCTGGCCGATGATATGTGAGATGTAGCCGAGTTTGTTCCAGAGGTTTCGGATGGCGCAGACGCTGTGGAAGTTGCAGAAGTTGCAGAGGCTGCAGATGCTGCAGATGTTGTGGAGGCTGCAGAGGTCGTGGAGGCTGCAGATGTGGTGGACGTGTCGGCAGTTGACGAGGACGATGAAAGTGTGCCCTCACCGGCTGCCATAAACTCTTTTTGAGACACACTCATAGGTGTATCACTGTAGGCGCAAGCGTTTGCCATAACACTATAAACGGTCGCAAGGTCGGTGCTGTCCGACTGGCCGATGCACGTGGCCGAATTTATCACAAAACCGCCACCATTGCCGCATAGGCACTCATTCATAGCTGAGATATCAGAGCCTTCGCAATTACTAGAGCTGCTGGCGTCGTACAAGCACGCTTGAGAGTTGGTAGGGTATGCATCGAAGTTGTTTGTGAATGCGGACACGACAGCGACAGACTGAGAAAGAGCGAGAAGAAGCACGAGCGACGGTGGCCGCGCGCATAGCCGTGGGACGGGCATGATGTCTTAGTTTGTTTGTATATTCTCGTAGATAAGTGTCGGTGTCGCGGCGCCGTCGTCAGGAGATAGTCCTCGTTGTAATGCGTATAAGAGACACTCTCTGTTGTGTAAGCAAGTCTCGGGGGGCGCCGCTGGAGAGAAACCCAAGTAGTCTGCTCGAGTGCTTGATTCTTGATCTTCCAGACGAACACAGTAGCCAAGCCGCGATGCTGAGGCTCTTCGTTGACAATATATGGTGAGTAGCAAAGTGCCCAGGCAGAAACAACCGAAGATGTGGGCGACCTTTCCAACCAAGTTCCAGAAACCGTTGTAGTGACGAAGGGGAGAGGGATTCAGGAGCTCGCGTTCAGTTGTTAGGGCTGGTATCAAACGCCTTCTGTAGGGGAACCGATAAAGGGGGGAGGGTGCCAGAAGAGAATGGGGTAAAGATGCTCAAACGATGGCCACAATGAATGTAGAAGGCGACGCAATGTCACGGTCCAACGGATTCACTCTGTACACCGTAGCAAATGGAAATTAAGTAGAAAATATCAGAGAGAGAAAATAATAAAAAGGACAACAAGAAACTACATAGTGCAGAGAAGGGTTCAAATCTAGCGGTATGGTAAAATAGGACTAAGAAAGTCGGGTGTATTCTGTAGTCCAAAGAGCAAAGAGAAGAAGGAGGGATGACAATTTCAGATGAAAGGCGAAACAGACTCGTCCCCAAGGCAGATCACAACAGCTGAGCCACCCAGCCCATGTAGCCAGCAGCTTAGTTATTCCTCTTCTTCTTTTTCATGCATGCATTGAACGAGATTGTTGTGAGCAGGGGCGTATATTGTGGTGCCTGTCCATCCGTCCCAAGACTATAAAGTAAAGATTCAGATCAGACAGCTCTTGCAAGCCACTATTCAAACAGAAAAGTCTAGCTGGCCGCCAGATGAACACCTCAAATTTTCTAAAAACTCTGTGATATCTGGACAACCGCAGAATTTCGATTTACGACACAGTACCGTTAGTCTGTTAGCCTCCTCCTTCGCCAGTCTCACATATCTGTGCCTGCTTCTACATGGCCTGGCCATATTGACTGGCTAGACCAGAATTCTCCAACGAGATACTCTTCAATACTCTGTGAAGCAGCAATTTCCAGTAAGGAGCAGTTTACACTGTATACTTCGTATCTCAGGTGTATTTCTAGAACAAATGTAGTCCGCTCGACTCACAAGTAAGGCGGTTTTGTTGAAATATTCTGAGTGAGGTACATTGAAGTGTCAAATCCAACAGCGGCAGGTGGAAAAAGTTCAAAAAAAAATAGGGGCCTAAAGCACAGACGACAATAGCATTGCTATGGGAATTGTGGCAGGGGTGGGTGAACTCGCGAGAGTCCGGAGTCTACATAATGCGTACGATGTAGACGACAAGGACCCTTTTTTCCCTTTCCTGACACTTTGATGTATTTTGGCGTGTAACATACCTCCTGCCAATCTGTCACCAGCCAATCCCACAATCTCGTATTCACTTGAAAACTCTAGTCCTCTTGGGTTTATGATCGACTCGTCTCAGTTGCAGCTCTAATAGCAAACCTCAAGACAATGAAAGGTGAAAGGCATCTTGAGGTGAACTTTTGTTTTTGTCTTGTCGACCGTTGCCGTTAATTGTCCGTCATCCCGTAGCACCTATGGTGCTCAAAATAGAGTTATGTGCCCGTGAGAATTAAGTTTAGTTAAAATCTTAAATATACATAGCGGGGGCTGTGCGTCTCCGTTGTTGTGGCGGGAATAAATATACTGCAGAACAAGCATGCTAGGGCTGAGCCTAAAGCTGTTAGTATTCTCTGATCAGTAGGACTCATCCACATAGGCAAATTTGTTTCGTGCAAAACTGTGGTGGCCCTCACCTCTTCCATACTTTGTCTTCGCCATGCTCTTCTTCTGCTCCTACATCAGTCGTCGGCTCGCCCACCATCAATGGTTCTTCGGCTTCAAGCGTCTGCCTCTGCACTAGGCCTTTCGTGAGGAAAGACCGAAAACGCAGCTCTCGATACCAGGGCTGGCAAATTCACGGAGATACTTGATGCAATTGGCGACCTTGTCGCAGAGGACACCAGGCGGTGATACGGCAGTCGTCCGCGCAAGTGGGATGATATGCTCGCCGTCAATCAGAACAATAGATTTCGTCGCGGCTGCGTGCACAAAGACAAAGAAACGGGGGACATCTGCAGGAATGTCGGTCTTGGCTGGCCCGAAGCCAGCGGCGATAGCTGAGGCAGGAATAGCGACAGGGGCAGATGTCTGCCTCTTCGGCTTTGGCTGCAGAGAAACCCACATGCCCTGGCATACGGCCGTCGCGTACGCCGACTGAAGTGCAGCGGCAGTGTTGATAATGCGTGTCCGGCGATGCTTCTCGACGGCTTTGCATTCACGGTAGAGGGTATCGATGATGGAATCGGGCTCTGTAGGGTTAGTGTCCTGCTGTATCATGGCGGTAGTTCCTCGGGAGCTCCTCGGAATAGGGCTTACTTCCGATGGCATCGTGGCCCGAGTTGAACACGACGTGTAAGAAAGCATAGACATCTGGGATTGGCCACATTTTGGGCACCAATGACACAACACCGAGCTTGCGATCGTCCATAGACGACGGTCGGTCCACCAGGTCGTACTCAATTTGCCCTGAGAAGGCAAGAACGATGGCATTGAAGTTTGGCACCACATCGTTGCCGGAATTGAGACCATCTATAACCGTGTCAATATCGGTAAATGTGAGGTTTTTGAGCAGCCCAGTTCGGTGCCCAAAGTCGTTGAAGGCGAACGGCAGGGCAGACACGACCCGGCAACCGCGGTATTGATCTGGCATCGTGGTGCGTCGTGGATAACCGCGCGGAATACTGTTAAATGGCGCTGGTGTGGAAGGGCTTCATTGAGGACTTTGCGAGATTGTGACTGTCTTTTTCGTGATCGTGGCCTATGTTGAGTTTTACTCTTTTTGCGGGTTGATGAGCGAACAGACGATTGTTAGATCTGCTGGTTTGAAATTTACGTGTTTATTCTTACTTAATGGTCGCAACTTCCGTTTTATACAACATGCAGGTTCACTGCTTTTTTACTAACAAGGAAGGAACTCGTGGTTGCGTCAACGGATGAGGAAGGCACGCGTTGACAAGGCTACCACCACGCGACGAGGCTATGTTTCTGGATTCTTCTGCTTTGTCATCGTTGCCTTTCAGAACGTCACTGGAATGTGTCAGTTTGTCTGTCAATATTCGTTTAGGGACTTAGTATTTGGAAGTCTGATACGGATTTCGCTGTCGAAGTGCAGTTCATTTGTTCCTAGCTGGTATCCGAGGTTGCTCAAATAGGATTGTGAATAATCAGATTTTGAAGGCTCAAATGCATCACAACGCAACGCAAATCTATGAGGTTAGAAACAGTCCTCTTAATTGAGGCCTTTTCATCTGTCGTTATTAGTTATCAGTGTAAGGACTTATCAGTGGTATTGTTGTTGTTTTTTCAAAGAGTCGTTATTGTTTGCAAATGTACACATGTGATAAAAATACAAAAAAAGTTAACTGTTTTACAAACAAATATATATATATATATATATAATAAAAAAGAAAAGGGAACAGTAATAGAGGAATATATCCAACTAAGTATTCCTGTATTTACCCAAGACACGCCGTGCTATTTTTGTTTTGTGCAATAAAATAACCAGTTTATTGGGGAATTGAAGAATTTAAATTCGTCAAAAACAACATCAATTTCTAGGTCACGATCTGAATGAATCAGCGGAAAGATCACAACTTCGAAATGATACATCGTGAATGCAGGAAAGAGAGCATCGGTACATATCTGCCGTAGATGGCCATCACTTGTGCTGCTATTTTGAAGGAATCGACGTCAGTCGCTGCACCAAAATAGAACTGTCATGGCAGCTATTGCTTACACTCAGCGCCGTGATGCTCCAGAACTGGGATGACCCGAGCTTTCAATCTAATCCATATCAACCTCTTGGCGCATCTGCCGCCGCCTTCCGACACCCGACGATGAGATGATATATTGAGAAAAATGTGATGAACTGAGTGCCGGTGTTGTTCATTGCGCAAATAGTCGTCATCCATGGTGCTACCAAGGTAAGCTACAATTCCAGGAAAAATGGCCGGCGGCTCGACGAGTGTGATAATTGGTTGCACTGAGATAGGTCTGTAATTAGTGATCACTAGCACCATACTATTTATTCTGCAGTGTATTTTTAGAACAAGTCGTATTATTGTGTACCATGTAACTAAACATGTGGCTTTCTTGACAACATGTTCACTGTAGAGCTTTTTAGACACTTTCTGAAATCGTTATCGTGCTCGTATCTGTGTTTGAGGGACAAAAACACTAGGCCTCGTCAAGTACACGTTGAAAATGCCCGATTCTGAAGATCAAGTGTAGTTTTATTGGAAAACACAGTGTTAAGTCAGACCGGGCTTTCAGAGGCACGCTATAAACAGCACCATGGAGGCAACTAAAGCATGTACATACTGTACGTACATATATACATACATCATATCTTAGGTGCAATCGTGACAGTGCTATGCCGGTACTGGCTCGAAGCATGTACATAGGTGAGTGTAATAAACATCAAGACGATGAAGGTTAGTAGTGTAATGGGCACTCCGGAAACGCGGCATCATCTGATGCCCTTATTCCACCGTTCGCATAATTACCCATATCTGGATACTTTGTGTGCCGTAACATCGTTACTTTGAACTGATCAAAAACAGTTTATTGTTTCGACTATGAGAATGGCTGTAAAACAAGAGACAGGGAGACACCATCCAGGGTGGGGTGTGATGGCTATGTAAAATGAGGCCCATAGTACAGTTGTTGCACGGAAAGCTTTTATCATTCTCCGAAATAAATACTGTATGTAGCACTCTGTCAGATATATAGAGTATGTTTGTACAAATGTAGGACGGTCCCCGCAAACCATCGCCTTGACATCCATCAAAGTGTCTCACTTCACGTCAGAGCCCCGAAGGAGAATAACATCATCAGTTACAATGATAATAGGGAACGGATGTTCAAGACACACCTTTCAGGATAACTGGGATGCCTTTCGTAAGTTCTTAGGCCATCATCTTATTCCATTCAATAACAATCATTGAACCCGATGGCCATTAAGACCCGAAGTGCGGAGCTGGATAGTCCCTGAATCTGAGACAGATGCTGTTAGAGAAAGTCGTAGAGAGGGGTGTCCGAGGTGGCCATCGGGAGGGTCGTGGGCTGTATGTACTGTCTCCTTCCTTCCTGTGTTTGGTTCAATTTTAACGCCTTTACTTGCTTTTGCTTGAGCAGTGCCTTCTTCTTGTCCTTCACTTGTCCTCATGCCCGATTCCATCTGCTGTTGTTCTGATCCTGTTCAAGTCCTTTGTCTGCCCACTACCCAGTGGTGCCATTTTCTGCCCAGCATCAAGCGCCAAGTGCAGTCTTGCCGTTTTCATATTGGTACTCGATATTGAACAGAGCATTACTACAGTGTAGCGAATAGTTTATCATCTTGGTAGTCTACTGCCTGGCCCCATACTGCATATTTTCAATAGTCTCAGAGCAACAGTAATAACCTCCCTAAAAAAGGAAGCCTCGCACGACTTCGCCCCCTTAGCATCGACGGAGTGGTTTCGCTCTCATTTTCCGGTTGTGAGACACATTAAACAGTGGGTAGGGGGCGGCAAGAGACATGCGAAAACAAAAATAATACAAGCAAAGTATTTAAGCAGTCATTCTCATAGCAAATATGGAGAAAACAGAGAGAAAACAGAGAGAAAACAGAGAGAAAACGAGGAGACAACGAGCCAGTATCGGAAAGTTGAATGGGAGTTTCAAAAATGGATCGAATTCTTTAGAAATAGGGTTTATTTCCCCTTTCCCTTTCAATAATTCCCATCCTTTTCTTCCTCTCTCCTGCCTTCCTCTCTCGTCTTGCTTTTCTTTTCTTTCGGCCCCTTCCTCTTTTCTCTCCGTCTTTTCGCCCTTTTTTTCTTCTTCACCTCCATTTCTCTCACCACCCTCAACCTCATCCTTTCGTTTTCTTCTTGGCACCGTGGACCGGTTGTCAATTGCTGGTCAATAAACATCTTTCTTTTCTTCGACTCTTGTCTCTCTTTTGAATCCAACTCGTCTTCATCCTCTACGCCTTTTGTCTCTTCGTCTCTACATCTTATTCAACTTTCGTCTCTCTTTTGTTAATTCTCGCCAATACTTTGCCAAGACAACTTGGATACCAAGGTCTCGAACCGTGATACCCCGATACAACACGCATTTAATTTACACCAACCTCGTCACCTTCGTTGTCACTGTCGACGCATTCTGATTTCTTTCTCATACAACTGAATAAAAAACACAAAAACATCCATCAATATGGGTCAAGCTTTCTCCGTCGAGTTCCCGGACGAGTCTCTGGACGTCATTAGCCCTCAGGATGCCCGCGGTGAGCTGATTCTCGCCATCGCATGGGCTGGCACTTTCTACTCCATCGGCATGATCTTTACAACTGTCCAGATTATCGACCGCTGGCGGGGTCCTCGCGACGACAACCCGACCGGATTTCTCTCTGTATTAGCAGCATTATTTTTGGCTATACCATGGCCAGCAGTGCTGGTGATTCTAGCCATGACGAACCAGTAGCTATAAGGGACAACAGTTGCGGGCATGCGACTACAGCAACGGCATGGACCCTGGTGGGCACGAGAACGATCGAGATATCGAGAATGTGATTCACACTTGGAGCTGCGGTGTCTATTTTATCAACCCAATACAAAACTCACAATGCTGTCATCGCAGTTGGCGATGGGCTGTTACGTGAAACAATTCACCGTTACCGGTGGCATATTCTCTGAGCACAGATAGGCAGTGCCAGAGGTCGGATTCACTGCGTGAAGATGAACGCAAACACAGAGGAATGATGGAGAGGCAGAGGATGAAGCTCTTTGGCCTGGGAACAAGCGACGTTATTTTTTCTTATACATTTTTTTTTATATATATGCTCGTCTTATATTCTATTCACTCCCTTCTTTCTGCCTAGAAAGCGATTACAACTCAATATATGGTCTATCTCGAGTGATTCCAAGCTAGCACCGACTAATTGAACAACCCGTCGCTTGATGCTTATTCAACGTTGAGCTTCGTGGTACTTTTGTGACGAGCAATCACATGCTCTGTGTGTGCTGCGTAAAACCCCTCCCGCTAGCTAGGGCAAGCTGTCTGTTGGTTATTGTGTTTCTTTGTAATATCGAGTATGGAGTGTAAGTAAGTCACGATGCACCGATCATGATGGTATGGGAAAAGGTCACTTTCGCCTCCTGTTGCGATGTTTGACTTGAAACACCACACGTTTAGTCAGTCTGGATTGGTATCTATGGCCCAGAACGAGCAGTAAAATACACATACGTATGTACAGTAGTACAGAATTGAAAAGAAGGTCCGCACAAGTGTAGATTAAGGAACACGATTTGTTTTGGGACTGTTGTTTTATCGAGGTGGGGCGCCATTCATTCCGGAATTTGCATACCTCATTTCGTTTCGACGTCATCAACCTTCGTCAAGCACTCACCGGTTTCTTCATCTCATTTGCTTCATCTATCCGACTGGCTTTTATCACCAGTCTCACCTGCACACCACAAATTCAAACAATCGCCATTACTACTGCCGTCACCATGAGCTCGTGGGTTGTAGTCAAGAACTCCGACCAGCCTGCGCAGGCTTTGTCACTGCGCGTCGCCGAGTCCAGTGAGAGCACCCCCGAAAAGTATGCCGCTGCCAACCCTCCCAAGGGTGCCGATATTCTTATTTGTGTCAGCCATGCCGCGCTCAACCCCGCCGACCTGCAGTTTATGAAGGTCATCCCTACCTGGGTGCCTTTCCGCCGTAGCGCCATCCCCGGACTCGACTTTGCCGGCGAGGTGATTGCTGTCGGCCCCAACGTGGCCAGTGTCGAAGCCCATGCCGCTGCTCCCCTCGAGGTCGGTACACTTGTTGCTGGTTGCATGAGTGTGCCCCGTGTTGCCACTGGCCACGGCTCGCTGGCACAGTACGTTTGCGTTCCTGCAGAGCTTGTGTCGCGCCTGCCTTCCGGTCTCGAAGAATCCGCCATGGGCGGCGGAAACGCTTCTGCCAGCCTGTCGACTGCCGTTGGCTTCCTCGGCTGCGCTGGCCAGACCGCGCACCTTGTGATCAACGACTTGGCCGCCCAGGCTGCTCTTGCTGTCGAGTCCCCACGCGTTCTCATTAACGGCGCCAGTGGCGGTGTCGGCTCGCTGCTGATTCAGATCGCCAAGGCTCGCGGTACTTATGTCGCAGCCGTCTGCTCTGCTGCCAATGCGGAGATGGTCAAGGGGCTGGGCGCGGACGAGGCCATCGACTACAATGAGCACGCTTCGCTGCCCGCGCACCTCACGACAAGTTACAACAAACAGCCCTTCAACCTGATTTACGACTGTGTTGGCGACCAGCAGCTGTTCAGCAACAGCACTGGCTATCTGACCTACAATGGTGCGTTTATCAGCATTGTGGGCGGCCCTACACAGGGCGTGATGCCGTTTGTGCGCAACAAGCTGGTTCCGACGTTCCTGGGTGGTACGGCGCGCACTTTCAAGATCCTGGGCATGATGCCGTCGGGTGACCGTGCTCGCGGCGTCGCTAAATGGGTCGAGGACGGCACTCTGAAGCAGATGCCTATTGACTCCGAGTACAAGATGGCTGATGTCGTCAAGGCCTACGAGAAGCTGGCCACGAAGCGCGCTCGCGGCAAGATTATCATCCGCGTGCAGGAGTAGGCACAACAGTGCCGCATGGAATTTCGAGTACTGCTGATTACCAATCACGGAGTTTGGGAATGGATACCCAGGACGCAAGTCTTTTGTTAATTGATATCTGATGAATAAAATGAGTCTTTAATTGAAACAAAATCAGTCTGGCAACGGCATGCAGTGAGATTGGTGCACTTTTGTGTTGAGTAAGACCTGACAGTTGTGCTATTTTCAGCTTCGTAGACACAGACTAATCAATTACACACCGGCAACCGCCGGAACAGGTGCAGAATTGAAGTAAAAAGGCAAATCAAATTTGGCTGAAGCTATTGTACATATTCAAATAATACGAGTCCATGATCGTAGCCGCGCGTGGGTATGGGTATGCAAACTGGTGGTCGAAAGACCAAGAAGAAAGAGCAAAACATAGGAAAGAAACTGGGATATCGAAGAACGCATATAAAGCACTGTATTAATCGACAGACGGCGGCCGAGACTGGGTGTTTTTTTGCCGTATACATTAAGTCGTAGTTGTCGCCGACCGAGGACATCTGAAGTGTATGAATGCATCTGCTAGGACTGGCTCGGCCTACTTCGGTACGGCGAGGCTGGCAAGATGGTGGCGTTACCAACGCATCCTGAATTGAGGCTCTACAGGCACTTTTGGCACTGGGAGTGAGCGCAGCTTGTGCAGGTGTTGCTGATGACAAAAATTCCACCGCAGAGGTGGCAGTGGACAGCATGAGCGCTCATAGGCATCGGCTTAGAGACAGTCTTGGTGATGGGCTCCATTGTGGTGTTTTGCTTGTTGAATATTGTTGGTGTTTTGGGGGTGCGGTAGTGTAGTTAAAGTTCGGTATGTGAAAATATATCGAAGAGAGAAGAAGTTAAAGTTAATTGTACGACTGGCAAGCACATTGTAAAAAATTGAGGAAGAGAAGAGGGAGCGAGTATTTTATAACCAAATAGTCAGGCGGCGAGGAGTCAGTGGCGACGGATTCTGTTGCAGCCAAGAGTAAGGCTTAAATAGTAGACATCATGATATTGGAAATGAAAATACTGTACGAGACACGCAAAGAAATAACTGACGAACCACAACTCGCGGCGGGAAAAGACGCATGAGTCGAACCGGCATGTATTTACGCTGTCGACACGGAGAGTGGCGAATCCCCGGCTTAGTGTCTCGAGAAGTAAGCGCCACAGGAAGAAGACCCTTTTCCCCGCGAGCCCGGATTGCATTACTAGTAGCTATTACGGCAATCAACGCAGCAATATTGATGCGCAGAGAGATGATTGACAGACAAATAGTAGTCGAACCCGACAGGTGACACATAAAGTACTAGAGGCTAGTTCTGGGGGAGCTAAGTAGGGCGACCTTCCCCAGATTCCGGCACTGAGGGTGTGGAAAAAGGGAAATAAACCGAGAGAAGGGGCGCAGAAAGGTGCAGAAACAGGGATCCCAAAGGCAGAATCTAGCCCAGGTGAGCACAGCTGGGAACAAGGATATGCAACGGGGTTCGCTGGTGCACAAATCTGGCCAAGGAACGGCCTGCGATTAGGAGAGACTTGTCATGGATATTATCACACAAAATACAGAGCAGTAATACTCCGCACAACAGCTGAGCGTTGTGAGGTGGCTTTGCCTTGTCTTGCAGCAGGGTCCGCAACGGTCAGCGGAACGGCACCCCCCCCACACCGACACTGAACGCGGGATGCAATGTTTCTGGTTTCACTTACGCTCTGAGTCTTGACTCTGCATCTCTTGGCTTTGCTTCTTTCTTTTTCGCCCGCCCGACCTCGCGACTGATTCGTGGGGAGCGAGTGGCGTTGCATCGTATGCAGGGCCCGCATCGTGCTGGATGTAGTGCAACTGCATCCTCGCACCTTACGCCTTGGCCGACACATGAGGGCCGACTGAGGCTGGCACCAATGGAAAATGATGCGCCACATCTGATGAGGTAGGCCAAGAGGTAGTATGTAATTCCATGAACAAAGGGCTTAGGTGAAACTAAGGAAACAAAGAGAATTTAGCTGATCAATGGTGAATGGTCACATGGCCGTAGTTTTCACCTGCCAGTCAACAACCATAGTGTGAACTACTGAGACGTAAATGACATAAAATCGTAACTTTGCCGAATTCTGAAATTGGCAAAGCCTGTCGTTTGCAAGGCAAGCTGCAAAGGTTGATGATGGCTTTTGAGTGCGAAACAAAGTCTCATGTGAGTAAGACAAAGAAAACGGGGAGAGCAGAAAAGAGTGTTCCCCGCACGCGCACGTTGAATTAATTTGATTGGCGAAGGCAATAATATATAACATCTGGTTTCTGTTTAGCCCTCGTCTATCCTTGCATACCTTACTAGGAGCCGTTGGCATCGCCTTTGACCCGCCTGTTTGGCTCTGCTCTTTGCGCCAGCTGATGAGAAGCGAATATGAATATGATAATACTAGGAGATCCAAACATGATTTCTCTGTTTGACCAGGGCGCCCGGATCGCAGGCCGTCAAAAGCAAACTTCCCTTTTGCTGCCGTTGAGATGAGCTCTCTCCACCCTTGATCACTGGCTGCTGGTATTATATTGCTTCGTAGTTGATGTTAAGCTGGCATCTTGATGTGATCCTGCTCGGAGATGCCGTGCTTGTAGGGTGGAGTGAGCCCAGGATCTCGTTCATCGCCTTGGGAATATATGCCCGACGGACATGAAAGTGCAGTGCCCGGGCCACTTGTGAGCCAGCGGGTTACTCGCATGATGAGGATTCTAAGCAAGCTACTGTAATATGTAGCTGTATTTATTTTGCGGTGCCCCTGGTTTACCCACTTCATCCATACCCCGTGGTCTGAGCCTCATCCACCGGAGAGTGTCTCCGACCTCAACGCTTGTTGAAAGTTGTATACACAGCATTCCTGATGAACCCCAAAAAATATATAATAAGGGGAAACTACGTCAACGTTCCGGCTGGTCAAAGATAATCTTTGTGTGCTGCCAACAAAGGCGCATCGACACAAGGTCGGGCGAGTCTCGCCCACGTCGCCTATTACGCCATCAATTTGCGCGAGGTCATGGTTTTTCCTCTTGTTAATTTGGTAGTAGTTTCCATGTATTTGGGTTGTATGAACTGATTGAAAGCCCTCTTTGAAAGCAACCAACCAGCCGGATCCTGGCCAGGCCACCCAAGCTTTCTTGTACTGCTTTGGCACTAGATCCACTTATATGGCTTACACCAGCCCGGAATCGTGATTGGCTTCAGCAGGGCTTTCTACAAGGCATTTTGCACATTGCCTTTGCAATGCGATAGAACCAACACACTAAGGACGGTTTACGTATAAAAAACCTCCCCGAAAATATGTTATAAATGATAAAAAGTAAAACATCTATATAAAATCTGGCACTATCTACACACATTATTCCAGGAAGCCAGCTGGCTCTTGGAATACTTCTCGACGAAAACATATTGACGTGCGCCTTGCTTCATCAAAGGTGAGGCCAACTGCAAGGCTGCTTAAACGGCCGCTGTAGCTGAGCAAAAGACAGGCGCACAACACTTTAGCACTGCATCTCCATAAAACCATCGAATCACATACATACCATCGCCTGTAACTCAGCCCTGCTGCCCGTAGCACCCACACTATGCCATCGCCTAGCAGCTATAGTTCATTGTTCGTGGTCTTGGCTCCAATATCGCAGATTGCGAGGCATCTTATCCAGACAGGCACTGTAGTATGATTCCAATATAAAGTCATGCTCTACTTCCGCGGTGTTTGCTTTTCATCTTCACTCACTCCATCGCCCAGTTGTACACCGCACCTGCCCCATTCACTGTCTTTACTTGCCACTCTCCTTCGGTGGTCGCCTCGAAGCCGCGCTTGCTGTTATTTACTTCTGCCCCCCCACACATCGGAAACAAACCACGATAAAGCACACGCCCACACTTGTCTCAGGTCTCAGGACTGCGAACGAAATGGTGAGTATCTGGCGTTGTCTACTCCGAGTGTGTTTTACTTTGCTATTTCCCACGCACCCTGTTGCCCGTGAATTCAACTAACATGTCAGGTCTTGACCAGACAATTCGCCAAGAAGATTAGCGGGCAAGAAAAGGACATCAAGATGGTGAGCAACGCTGAAAGGAAACATGCCGTCGACTTCCAGGATCCGCTGGCTATACGGCACAAGAAAAGCAGCGATGCCAATATCGACATCCACTGCTTGCCGTCAAAAGACGGCATTATCGTCAAAGTGACGCCGCCTGGCGACTGGGAGTCGCACAGCTCGACCATCGCAGCTACAGCTTCAATTAGTACCGACGCGGCAAAGACTCACCCACGGCACGTTTCTTGCGACATCGTGCTTGTCATCGATGTCTCTGGCAGTATGGGCATGGACGCCCCGATCCCGACCGTCGCGGGTGAAACGCCAGAAAACACTGGCCTTTCGGTCCTGGACCTTGTCAAGCATGCCTCGCGCACAATTATCGAGACACTCAATAAATCAGACCGCCTTGCTATTGTCACATTTTCCTCTGGGGCCAAGGTTGTCCAGGGGCTCATCGATATGACCCCGAACAACAAAAAGACAGCAGGGAAAAATATTGCCCAAATGGAGCCCGAGAATGCAACAAACTTGTGGCAGGGCATAGCTACCGGTATGAGGCAGTTTGACGGTAAGACCGACTCAGGCCGTGTGCCAGCTATCATGGTCCTCACCGATGGCCTACCCAACCACATGTCGCCCGCACAGGGCTATGTTCCCAAGATGCGCAGTCTGCCACCAAGTGCGGCACCTATCCACACGTTTGGTTTCGGCTACAGTCTTCGTTCCGGCTTGCTGAAGTCCATATCCGAGTTCACAGGCGGAAACTACTCGTTCATTCCTGACGCCGGCATGATCGGTACCGTCTTTGTCCATGCTGTTGCAAACATGCAGACCACTTATGCTTCAGATGCCGTTATGCATTTAACAATCCCAGACGAGGTGACTCTGAAGGACACTTTGGGCGAGGCTGTCAAGAAGCCACACAAGACGCTGTTCCCCCATAAGAGCAGAGTGTTCAGTGTCAACATCGGTGCACTACAGTATGGCCAGTCACGCGATATTTACCTGTCTTACGACATCGCATCTCTGTCAGGCGACAACGTGTTTGTCAAGGCCAAGCTTGTGTATACACGCATGACCAGCGATGAGACCAGCATCGAAACCGTGTGTCGGCTGCCCAACAACAGTATCAGGATGGACGTCGACGCCACGTGGGACATCATCGACTCGGCTTCAGATCTGCCTCCACCTTATCCCCTAAGCGTTGGTGAGATTGACTTTCACATCTCGCGTTCGATGCTGTGTAGCTTCATCGCCCAGTTCTTCCCACTTGATAATTACGAGGAGCACATTCCTGCACCATATGATGCCGCCAATCCACAAAAGGTCGACGAGTTCATCGCATCACTCCCGGCAGGCAAGCCCGAGAACACCGACAGTCCTATGTGCAAGGCTCTATTAAAGGACGTCACAGGTCAGGTGAAATTGGCACTGTCTGACCCCGACTCATACTGGCGCTGGGGGAGACACTATCTTCCTAGCTTGCAAGGAGCCCATGCATCTCAGCAGTGCAACTCTTTCAAAGACCCCGGCCCCCTTTTGTACGCTTCCACGAGCCCAAGCTTCATAGCTTGCCGTGATGCCCTCGACACGGCTTTTGATACACTGCCGCCTCCGACTCCCAGTAATTCCAGTACTCACGGCCCTGTCAGCAGCAGCTACTCCAATGTCAGTTTTGGTCAGTCTGGCATGCGATCATTCAACACCCGGCTATCATCAAACCCACGCCTGGCTTCGTTCAGCATGAGCAGCTACCGCCAGGCTTCTGCCCCCTGCTTTGCAAGCTTTTGCCGCGTCAACATGGCCAACGGAAAGTCTGTTCGCGTCAACCGGTTGCGCAGTGGAATGCTTGTGCAGACTCCGTGCGGACCGCGTGCTGTCAGTCGTGTGCTCAAGACCCCTGTCGCCAGCATCTCCATGATAACCATTGGCCGTCTCCTCATCACGCCTTGGCACCCTGTGTCTCACAATGGTGCGGACTGGGTTTTCCCTTGCAAAGACAAGGCCCGCCGGAATACACCCGTGCGCTACACCGGATACATCTACTCCATCCTGTTGGAGGAAAATGCAAACGCCGATGCACATGCCATGAATATCGAGGAAGTCTGGGTTGTCACGCTTGGTCACGGTCTGGTAGACAAAGAAAGTGCCGCCAACCCCGAAGATGTGCGCATTCATAGCTTCCTTGGCGACCACGCTGCTGTCAACCGTCGCCTTGATACTCTAGATGTACGCAAAAATGGTCTTGTCATCAACGGAGGTTCGTCACGCTGCAAGTGGCATACGAGAAAGTGATCAAGCATCCATGTGGACGGGGCAAAAAGGAAATGTGCTATGTATTAAACTTCAGCAACGGGTGGCATCTGTTGTGTACAAACACACTATGGGTCTCATGTTAATTATCTTCTATTCATCCGCGATTCGTTCATCAGTGCTAAATTTATGTATATTTGAGCAGCTCAAAAACCATCGCACATCGTCTTGTAATCGAAATATATCACTTCAGAAAGGGCGCTCACTCTGGACGGCTAGAGCCACCACAGTACCATTAGCATATTATACATGCAGATGAAATTCGATACCTGTGTACAAGTGCTTGTAAAGCATGTTCAGGACGGCACCGACCTCCTCCTGCTTCAGCCCATTATCTTTATCTTCCGGCAACACATCTTGTTGATGTATATAGCCTTGCGATCTGTAACCGGGTGCGTACGGACCAGAGGGTGCGGACTGACCTTGACATAGGCATGACGCGACCATGTGTTGGTCTCTGCCACCCGAAATTATTTCGCGGCAGAGTGCACAACTTGAAGAGTTTCCGAAAACGGTTGGGGCGACGGCCATTCGTAAGCAACGCAGATATCCACATACAGCATATCGCCGCCAGAGGTCGGTCCGTCCTCGAGGCGTGTTAGAAAGCTAAGACTACCCGGGTTCAATTCCTATGACATATCGTGATACCGGATTATCGCATTAAATGTCTGCTGCGTTTGCTTGTCAATGTACTTTCCCTTTGTCGAATGGCGGATCATGGCCGTGATGTCCGGCACGTCTTTGGGGTGTCCACCCCACGGATGGCAGTAAAGCTGGCCATAGTAGCTGCCGAAGCTGCTCATGAAATCAGTGCCACGTTTAGCCAGGTCTTAGTCACGAAAAATGACAACACCGCGCTTGCCAACGAGAAGTGCTAAATTTGTATCTTATTTCGGAGAACAAAATGCTTTACGAATAGCTAGAATATTATATGAATAGTAAATTATCGAAAAGAGATATGAGTGCTGGAATAGGGAACGTGCCGGTTGTCGGCCGTAATGGCATAGGCATCCTGACTGTAAACAACATCGAGATTGGCAGCTAGGCGGCAGTGACTGCTGTGTTGCAGTCTAACGACGACCCGTTCTAAGAAGAAGGATTTCGGATGTGGTTGTGTGAGCATGGCGATATTCCTTCCTGGAATCTAGCACATTGTGAATGAATAACAGTTCGTTTATGATTTAATTTAGCAGCCTTCAGGACACGACTGTGCCGAGCTTCGACGGTGGTGGATCGGGCAAGCCATCGGTTAAACTGTCGCGTGCACGAAGGACAACCCCGATATGCTGCCGGCTGTAGCTGACATGATAGCGCCATCTGTGACTATCGGTCATTCCGTGATTGTCCTCGTGCAAAACGGCCGCTGTATTTTGGAGTCCATCTTTACGGCTTCTCGCAAAAACATACGTGTTTATAGCATCGCAAGCACGAGCTCTGCCGAGCTGGTACCTGGCATGGTTTTCCAGCAGGGCCATAATATTTTGTACGTTGCTAGCGGCAAGGTGGAGGATCCCAAACGGAGTCAATGACGTCGTCGCGATGATGCAGTAGGGCAAGCTCATACACAGCTCGTCGTCCAACCCAATCTGCGCCATTACAGGCATGGATGTGTCGCAACTGCCTGTCAAAGTTTCCCACGGATGGTCTGGTCATGGCCATAATTCTACAGATCAAAGCAGATTGCACGTGCCAAGGGAATCAAGCTTTCGCCACGAGACTGACGATCTTCCAGTTAACCTAGACCTAGTACACAGCAAGATATTCTGAAAGGCATCTACATGGGATACGAGATTACTGTGGGTGCACAATTGAAAGAAGCTCAACATCTTGGTATCCCAGCATCGACAAAAAGAGTAGTCTGGAGAGGCGGCAGCGATATTGAGCAAGCTAAAGGCAACTCCAAAATAAACAGGCATGGTAACTTCAACGCTATGCTTGATCTTCACATAAAAAGGCAACAAAAGTCTATCATGATCCAACCAAAGTGGCTATTGTATTAGAAGGGAGTATATATCCCGCTATATTTCTTGCGTGTTCTCTGGTGTGCCGTCTTGGGGTATATTGGATTTGGTCAAGACGACAACGCTTAGAAGCGACCGCCCTGGCCGCCCTGGCCGCCCTGGCCGCCCTGGCCGCCCTGGGGACCGCCGTGCTGGCCCTGGCCGCCGAAGCCACCCTGACCACCCTGGGGACCACCGTGCTGGCCCTGGCCGCCGAAGCCGCCCTGGCCGCCCTGGGGACCGCCGTGCTGCTGGCCACCCTGGGGACCACCGAAGCCGCCCTGGCCGCCCTGGCCGCCCTGGGGACCGCCGTGCTGCTGGCCACCCTGGGGACCACCGTGCTGCTGGCCACCCTGGGGACCGCCGGGACCACCGAAGCCGCCCTGGCCACCCTGACCGCCCTGGCCGCCCTGGGGACCGCCGTGCTGCTGGCCGCCGTTACCGCCGTTGTTGTGGTCTATACAATGGTTAGTAAGTTGCCAACCAGTATGTATAGGTCTAGAAGGGTAATACATACGCTCGCCGAACATTTTGATTGGGTTGGTTGGGATGGTTGGAGTTGGAGAAGAGGTATGAGATGGATGAAGAGAAAAACAAGCAAGTCATGAAATGAGAGGAAGAAGATGACCTTTTATACGCAAAAAGCGAGATCTATGAGTCGGGCAAAACGCACAAATACTGCTTTGACAGCCCCTCCCCCTCAACTAGAGGAGTTGATTATGGCAACTAGGTCTCTTTCTGATGTCGACATCCCTCTTCAGATTGACATCCACATATTTTGCCAAGACATATTGGAGCAGCTCGAAAATGTCGAAGTGTATGAGTACATGTACAAGATCGCCATCGTGGGGTGATGGATTGCCCATTCGGTAGAGCCATTGGCCAGTCAGAAAATGGCTCGAGGCCAGTCAGTTGACTATTGAGGACTACCAAGTGTAAGACATGGCAGAGATGGGTCCACCCAGTGTTGGTGAGTAATGTACAGGAGCATATGTTGCTGCTCTCCTTCTCTACAATGGGGTATCACCTTGAAACCTGAATAGATAATCTATTTGGTGATGTGTATGGAAGTGTCCAATTTGTACATAGTATGACGACTGGCACACAGCTCACAAGGCACGTAGAGCTGAAAGCTTCTGTGCGCTAACGGCAACTAAGAAAGGGTCCGCAGCTGAGGGACGCGTCATACAATCTCCAGAAGGGGAGCCCGAGAAGACAGGAAAGGGAATAGACAGAGAGATCCAAAGCAGTTATGGACGCTCTGGGACAGTGATGGAAGCTGTGATGGACACAGGCGGGGTCTGGAGGGTGGACGAGGGTAAATTGAGGAGATTCGATGAATGGGGGATGTGTCGCGAGTAGCCGAGTAGACGACAGAATGAGGGCAGACTGACGCCAGAGACTTTTGGCATCCATCAAACTACAAAAGAATGAACTGGCTGGCTCTTTGACTAGAATGACAAATGGAAATCCATATTAACTTTGACAAGTGAGTCGTACTTATGCTTATGTTGATCGTGGAATGGTCTGAAAGATTACGTCAAGTCTGAGGCTGTCCGCCTACTGCTGTCTAAAAGCTGGTGTCGTGCACTGCTGTCATTAGATGAAGGACGTATGGTTTTCAAAAGTACCTTTACCCCATATTGTGCATGATACTAAAGGCATACGTACACACTCACGGCCAACACCAAGTTCATTGAGATTGAAGATGGTTGACCAGACACGACACAGCTTTAAGTCCGATTAGTCCTCAAGCGGTCTTGATCGACGACACCAAGTGGTCCCTGCTTCGTAAGCCCCGACCCTCCGAATATGCATGCTATGCTTGTATGCTTATGTGGTCTACTGAGATAGAGTGTCGATGAAGGGGGCAAAGTGCCAATATTAATTGACGAATGCATACAATAGAATACATGCTGCCGAGGATAGCTGTCCCTCTTTGTGGCTCTTTCAGCTGGAAAGGAAGATGGGGAGATTGTGTTGAAACGGGGCTTCGTCATGATGGCGAACCCCCCCGAATCAGCTCGAATCGATCTAGCCGACATGTGGAGTATAACAAAGGGTTCGTCTTCCATAGCCCACAATACAAGAGACCGAGATGGTTGGTGCCAAACCTTTCCTCCTGGAGTACTCGGATATATCAGTTCCTCATATCATGGATGAAGGCTGTCTAAATATATCAGCACGCCAGACTTCAAACAGTTACGAAATGCCTCTGATCGTGTGCATTCCCACCTAGTTGGCTGTCGACCCTCGCTACTGTGAAAGAAGCATTATTTTCCTAATAAAAAGTTGGTCCCCAGCGTAATTAAAATTTATTGATTTGGGAAGAACTTGGGAGTCGAAACAATTTATGAAAAACTGACACGTTATTTTAGTGCTTCACATAGTTTCAATAAATCTACAAACACCACCTCTACTGACGAACTGATAGAAAATATCAAACAAATAACGAAATCATGCTAAAGCGAAGGGAAACAACAAAACGTTCGTATGTTGCTATTCGTAGAATTAATAGTGAATGTTAAACAATATTACATAAGCATGACATCAAGACGCTGACTAATCATCTCTTACACGTATCCACGGAAAATCCGTCTCTTCCGTTTACTCCGCGGAGCAACACCAGATGCTTGTGTACGGCTCTGAACGTCACAAACACACCGTACACTCGCAAATTACATTCCGGCATATGCTTTGCACTCCGTGGACATTTTTGGGCACACTTGGCGCTGCGAGAATAGTTCTAGTTATCTCCTGAACTGCGTAGAACTGGCCTGCCGTCCGCTGAAAGTTAACGATGCCACGCCTTGGCCGCACCAAAGGCCACTACTCGTGCGATTTTTGCCGGGTGCGCAAACTTCGATGCAGCAGACCACTGCCATGTATCAACTGCGTATCGAGAGGAAAGACATGTGTCTTGAATGCAGATGGGGGCGGAAATGTACTGAATCATGATGCTGGGCACGAAGCGGAAACCAGCACTGGACTGGGAGCTGGGGCCGCCGTGCCCCCAAACTATCAGCCGCCACAAGCGCCTCCAAGTGATCTCTTGGGCGAGGTACAGAGACTGAAACAACTGGCCGAGGACTTGGAGCGGCGGCTGGCGTCAGATGAAATACGAGCAACGGCGTCTCATGGGCAAGGGCATGGGCATGGGCATGGAGCAGCGTATGGGACGGCACACAGAGCGGCTACGATGCGCTTGGCAAACACGGCGGTGCCATATAGTCCGGAATCGACACAGGCGGCATCGGTCGCAACGCCGGCTCAGACCCCGCCAGACCACCTGGGACATATTTGCACAGTGGTCACGCACCTGGACCGCGTTTCCATGGGCAAGGGCCTCTACATGATGCCCCAAGCGCGCAACAGCAATGTCGATCTTCTGTTCAAGGTGGAGCGGATTCTGGCGATCCCAACGGCGCCCGAGTACACCTACAATGTGGTCGATGACCGGCTGCGGGCGCCGACGCGGTGCATCTACCTACCCGAGTTCAGCGAGGCCATGGTTCTAGCCGACACATTCCTGAACAGCGTTAGCTACCTGCACCATATTGTGCACCACCCGTCGCTGCACGGCCAGATTCGCCGCATCTACGACCATATCGAGCAAGGAGAGCCAATCCCGCTGGGCGAAGCACTTCTGCTGCTGGCTATCGTGGCAACAGGCACATATCTGTATAGTCCACCCAACAACCAGCACGACGGCATATTTATATCCAGGGCAGAAGGGACACGCCAGACGCCATTGTGGATCCAAGCCTCGCTCCATGTACTGGACGCCTTGCTCCGCGGACCAGCGCCGCCCAACCTGGTTGCTATCCAGGGCATTATCACACTGTCATTTCTGATAAGCAATGTCGAGGGCGTTGCATTTCGGTATCGCCATCTCATCAACAACGGCCTTATGCTTGGCCGCGAGCTCGGCTTGCACTGCATCGACCTCGAGGCGAGTACACTGACGTCTACATGGACACCAATTGAGCGTGAACTTGGTCGCCGTGTTTGGTGGTACATGGCCTCGACAGACTGGCTTTTGGCAGAAAGATATGGCGGCGGAGGCGTGGGCGTGTACCAGGTGCACCCCCATTTGATGCGCGTCAACGAGCCTCGAAACATTGACGACATTGAGCTCACAGCAGACGGCGGCGAGCCAGCCAACCGCCCCCTGAGGCAGGCCACTGACATGTCCTACTGTCTGCAACGGATCCGTCTTGCCAAGATTGCACGCGGCATCGTCGATCGCATGCCCATGATCTCGCGGCCGTATGCTTCTGTAGGAATGCCTGGGTTTTCGCCACACTTGGATACAGTGTCGGATGCTGAGCTGGACGCTATGCTTCGTGAAATGCCCGGTTTCTTTCGCCTCGACACCTTCGACGAGGAAAATCTCAACGTTCCCGACGACCGATTCATACCGGCATACATGATCCACTCGCATATATACACGCAGCGGTGCAAACTGCATCTATCATACCTGGCATCGTGGCGCCACGAGACTTGCTGTCCCAACGGCCCGGCGACCACGGCGGCTGCACATGTCTGTGCCCCTGCGGCGCGGGCGTCTTTGTCGTCAGCTGCATCCGCCATGCCTTCCGCATCGGAAACGTCGCGCCGCATTTGTATCGAAGCAGCACGGCAAATCATCCGCGCGGGAACCAAACTCAAGCGTCGGTCTGGCAGCCACCCTATAGTTAAGAGCCGACTGTCGTGTATTCTCTACGGAATATTTTTGGCGAGCATCGTTCTGATGATTGATTTGTGTGTTGTCAGCCCGCAGGGCAACAATGCAGAGATGCAAGAAGACTTGTTGAAACAACACGGCGAGGCCGTCGAGGCACTACGCATTGTTGCTAATGCTAGCAGCCAGTCGCCTGCAGCGGCCGAGCTCTACTCGACGCTGATGCAATTTGTGGCCAAGCATCGGCCGCAGCTGTTGTCGAATGGCGTGCTCCGGCTGCCTCCTGAAACACCTGCCGCCCCGGAACAGAAGCCTGGTGTGCGTGTCGCTACCGTGATTGAGCCCTTTGTGGCCCCTATCTTCGACTTTGGGGTAGAAGATGTGCCTCTGGATAACCCGCTGTCATTCAACTTTGAGGGGCTCGACAATATCAATAGTTACCAGTGGGATGACTTTCTGTCGACTGTTGATTCGTCCATGTTCCCCGAGTTCACCGGCTGATTGCCCGGAAAAGAGCATTTTGCCTAAAAACAGCCTTGCCACGGCACTCAACTCAAGCATCTCTCGAATTAATGTGAAAAGCTCCAGGCATCCCCTCAATAATCACAACTCATGCCGTGCACATAACCTCTATTCAATCATGAGGCAACCAAAATCCGCAGACTCAGAGTCAGCTGCGTTTCTTCACAGCGAAGAAGATGCACCTACGCGCCCTAACCCGCTCCAGAACCGCATATCGGCGAGTGTGCTGTACGCTTTGCTCGGCGCGGGAATGGTTCTAGCAGTATGGGTTGTGTCGTCTCCAAAGACGGACCATCTCGGCAATAACCCAGCACAAGCCATGCTTGGAAACAGTATGTCGATTATATACACGCATCATCTCCTTTACCTGTGCGGTGTATTGACTTTGTAGTACCTTCGAAAAATACCATATTCAACCCAGACGCAACTTACAATGTCGACCCGTTTGGCCCAGATGAGATCGAGACGCCATGGAACACGCTTGTGCCAACGGGCAAAGGTCATATCAGAGTAGACAGCCCGGAACGGTGGAAGCTGTCCGGCGGCTTTCCCCTACACAACACTGGTAGCACGCTTGCAGAAGAGTATACCATTGCCATGTTCCATCAGCTGCACTGTCTAGCTGCTATCAAATCGAAGATGTCGAGGCTGCAGGACTGGTACGAGGACGGCAGTGATAGCGAGTATCTTCGTTTTGCGCTCGGTGAAGACCACGTGTCAGACGAGCATATCTACCACTGCTTCGACTATTTGCGGCAGACACTGATATGCCACGGCGACACCACCCTCGAAAAAGCACGCACTGTGACTGAAAATGGCGTGCCAAAGACGGTGCGCGGTGTCGACGGATGGGGAGTGACACACCAGTGCCGCGACTACAGCGCCATCTACTCATTCGCCGAAGCTCATCGCAGTCGCAATGACACGGGCATTGCCTAGAGGAGGGAAACGCAGCTCGTTTGCTTACGATTCAGTCATGGCTACTCCAACGATAGGCTAACTGTGAAACTTATTTATGGGAATGTTGATCGAAAATCTGATAGTGAAGGTACTTACCATCGGTGTGAACAAAGAGCGATAACAGCTGAATATGCCGACAGCATTCTAAATATTTGCCGAGCTACATACTATGTAGTTGGTCCTTTTGCCAATTTGATCCAATGATATTCTTATCTCTTATCGTTTGCCCTTTGCGTTTTTCTCTTCCCACGTCTTTTCTACCAGCTCAGCCTACTACGTCAGCGTGCGCAAATGTGACAGAAATCCTGCGGGCAGAGTCTCACTCCAAGGTTTAAATATTGCACCCTGCTTCCTGCTTTTCGCTTTTCGCTTTTCACTTCACATTTAGTATAGTCTAGTTCGTATATTTCCCGCTGGTGGCTCACTGAGAATTGCTATTTAGCTGCACCCTGTGGTCTGGGCCGGGGGGGGGGGGGGGGCTGAATGAGACAACGTAAGACGCAGAGAAGGGCAAAGAAGAGCAAATCAGGGTCTGCGGGTATCGGCGTCGTGGACCAAGATCTGGGCCTGTTCTATTTTAAGATTGTCGTATCTGACGTTGTCTCTTGCATTCCAGATAGCTCTGTTGCATGTCGTTCAGCTTCACTTATGTATGTAGTCAAACCTTTTGATTTTCAGACCTTTATCTCTTGCTTCCATCATCAACTTTTGTATTTTCAATTTGATAGTCAGCTCCTCTTGACCATGAATTACCGTTGCCCATCCTGCCTACATACCACCCGATACCATGAGAAGCTTCATCAAGCACCGGCTGTCCAACGCACGGAGTGAGTCTTCACCTTCACTTGAAGCGCATACTCGTGGCTGCGTCATCAATTTGGCTGCAATCTGACTCTACAGAACCACCTGCGCTCGTCTTCTCGATCCCTCTCGCTAGTAGTCTCGATTACGCCGGGTCGCACGTTTCTCTGACAAAAGATGCGCTTGTCAACCAAACCCCTACCCCTACGGAGCCCTCAGGGCCTACAGGGGCTACAGGGCTTACTAGGCCCATAGACAGCACACTCGGCGCAAACTCCGGCGCCAGTGATGACGTCATTGTACCTGTCGTCGTCGACAAATGCGCATCGCGACTGCGAGATGTTGGTATGATTATATAAAGGAATATCAGATGGCAGTTGCGAAACAAGCTAATTAAAAGGCCTTCATAGCGAAGGAATTTTCCGCAAACCCGGTGCTGCCCGTCGCATCGCCGAGCTCCAGGAGGTGTTTGACGATCCTGGACGCGACTATGGCAGAGGCATCTCCGGCAGCGACTGGGAGCCTTACACAATCGAAGATGTTGCAGACCTCCTGCGCCGCTACCTGACACGACTCCCAGAGCCTGTGATCCCGCCATCTTTGTACAAGAAGTTTATACAAGCTGTGCCTGGCGACATTCCGGCCGACAAGGGCCCAATGACCGTGACCGCTGCAAATGGGACACCCACTCAAGCCACCCACTCAGCACAGCCAACCCTGCCCAACGCCAACGGAAACGAGCCGAAAACACCAGTCTCGCCCACATCACCCACTCTGCCGATGCTGCCCACGTCGCCGATATCACCAACGACGCCACGGACTCCGACAACACCAGCAACGCCTACAGCACCTGTTGCCATCACAGTCACACCCGAGCAGGCAGAAGCATATGCAGCCCTCATTAAATCGCTTCCCACAGCCAACCGACACCTGCTGCTGTACCTCCTAGATCTGCTGGCCACATTTGCAGTACACGCTGAGACAACACGCATGCCGGCATCGAGCCTGGCAGCTGTCTTTCACCCAAGTGTACTGGCTCTCCCAGGTGACGGCGAGGGACTGGATGCGCTGAAACACAAGCAGGGCCAGGACGTATTGGAGAGGATGATCAGTCTCTACAGTGACATTGTACAATTAGTCTAATGTGTCCTGCTGCTTGTTTTATTCCATATTGCTTACTTGGGCTTGCGATCGGTTGCATTGGAAATATAGAGATTTATCTTGTCGTTGTCTTTTGGCATTTCCATGTGCTTTCAACTCTCTTTTATCACTCTACCATATACATTCAAGTTGTTGATAGGCACTTTTGCGATAACCTTCTGAATACAGTGCCCATGCCACTCATTTATTCGGCGGCCTGCGGGCTGTCAGTGCCCATGTATCTCTGACAGACAACCTGTGTACCAAGAACAAACCGTCAAAATAAATACGATTGACGAAGAAGACAAGCAACAAAGCCACCCACGCCGTATCTGAGCCCCACACTGGTTCAAGTACGCGCGAGATATTAATTAAAGCACTTTCGTCTAAAACACCATGGACTGTCATGACTCCAGCCAGGCCATCTTCGATGACGCCGATACTGACGAGCTGTGCTAGTTTGTGCTGAATTCAGCAGCAGCGCGCGCTATTATATACGCAAGGTCCAACCCCAACGACGAGGAGATACTGGCCATAGCTAAGCAAGCCAGTGGTGGCGGAGGACGGCCGTGCACGGCACCGATAAGGCGGTGCTCGGTGATGTCGATGTTGTGTATCTCCGGGAGAGGTCTACCGGTAATGGAGCGCGAGCCCAGGGCAATCAGTAAATGCTGTAGATATTCTGCATGCCCGTATTCTGCCACCTAGAACAGATCAGAAACAGTGTGTCGACATTCCATGATGAAGTGGCACTGATGAAATAATGATAAATTTAGAAGTATACTGCGTTTCTGGAAATAACAACATCTGTGCATAACAAGCGTCGGAATACGGGCCAAGAAACATTTCCAAAGCCGACACCATACTGGCGCTCTGCCGGTCCAAGATCCGGAGGTCCGGGACTTTTATTTCACTCCCCGTTGAAAAGGATATTTACGTCACATGTATTTAAAAGGCCTTGTCAGAGTTGTCTGAGAAGTGAAAAAGATGTCGCCTTTTCCGTTATTTCCTAGACTGCATGTGAGTGTTGGAGACGCGGGACGGCTAAACATGCAGGCCCATCCAAAGGGGGGGGTGTAGCGGTTGGGAGCTGGGTATTCTAGTAGTGGCGAGAGATAAAGGGCACCGCGAAGGGTCAATAGATGCACAAAGAACCTTACCACTTGCCACAAGCATTTTTAAGTATGAATATGAGTACTATCTTTCCCGTTCCCCTTCCTAAATACTTGGATATCAGATAACAATGTCCTTTCCTACCCGGCAGCTCGGCAAGGATGGCCCTCGGGTTACGTCCATCGGGCTCGGGCTCATGGGCCTAAGCGACTTCTACGGCACACCCCAGAGCGACAACGAGCGCTTTGTCTTTCTCGACCACGTCTACGCCTCGGGCAATCGTTTCTGGGATACTGCCGACATGTACGGCGATAGTGAGGACCTACTCGGCAAGTGGTTCAAGCTGCACCCCGGTCGCCGTGATGACATTGTTTTGGCCACAAAATTCGGCTGCACGTCAGCAGGCATTCGCTCTGACGTCCCCTACGTATATGAAGCCGTTGCCAGCAGCCTTTCTCGGCTGGGTGTCGATTCAATCGATCTCTACTACGTGCACCGCATTGACGGTGTCACGCCCATTGAAGAGACCATGGCCGCTCTTGTGGAACTGAAGGACGCCGCCAAGATTCGGCATATCGGCCTTTCCGAGGTATCAGCGACGACTCTGCGGCGAGCCCACAAAGTACACCCCATTTCTGCAATTCAGATTGAGTACAGCGCGTTCTTCACCGACATTGAAAGGCCAGACATTGGGCTACTAAGAACGTGCAAGGAACTTGGCATCGCCGTCGTCGCATACTCGCCACTGGGCCGTGGGATGTTGACTGGCCAATACCGATCACTCGACGACTTTGAACAAGGCGACTTCCGGCGTATGCTGCCGCGTTTCAGTGAGGATAGCTTCGACAAGAACATGCAGCTAGCCAACAAAATCGAATCACTGGCAATGGCAAAGGGCGTGACGGCTGGACAGTTGTGCCTAGCATGGCTGCTGCGGCAATGGGAGATGGTGATCCCCATCCCCGGCACAAAGCAGGCTACGCACTATGACGAGAACATGGGAGCGCTCGTTGTCGAATTGGGTGGCGAAGAGAACAAGCAGGTCCGGGCGGCCGTGGACGCCACAGAGGTTGTGGGTGCTCGTTATCCAACCGAGGCGATGCCGTACCTCCTGGCCGATTCGCCCTTGCCAAGATGATGAAGGATTGTTGAATGTGTTTTGACTTTATGTTGTATATTTCATATATATTGGTGCATGTTGCATATGCACTTTGGCTTCGGATGTTGATAATGTTTATCCAGAAAAATGAGAGCTCTGGAAGGACTTATGTTGAAGTCAGCAAAGAGTACACAGGTAAGACGTGAGGAGGATTCGGCGTGCGTATTGGGTGCCGCGTCAAGCGCTGTGGGCCCTCTGATTTGTGAATGCGGCTTTCGCTCAGATTTGCTTGGTCAGATAATAATTCGAATTTTTTGTTACTTCACTCTGAGTGCTACCAATCACTCCTTTTTCCACATCCCACCTGGCAACTGGAGCCTGGAGCCTGAGCTCTACAACGGCGGCTCGCGGCTCAACGGCTTAATCCCTTGTTTACTTTTTGATAATACCTCGTTTGATGACGTCCAACCAAAGAAAATAAACATCAAAAATACCAATAACTCCGATAAAATTCAGATATCACACGCAAGAGATGCCCCTGCCTGGGCCGCCCTTCAAGGGCCGCTGCATCTGTGGCGGCATTCAGTACACGCTGACACGGCGACCACGGGTGGTCATCCAATGCCACTGTACCGACTGCCAAAAGAACGGCGGAAGTGACTACCAAACTGTAGGCCATCCTCCTTTCACTCTCAACTGATGGCTTGCTATGCATACTAACAAAGTAATGAAGATGGCCGAGTACCACATCCGCGATGTCGTTGTGGCAGACCCCCTCAGTCTGTGGAAGATCTACACCATCAAGGACGGCACCGAGAGCGGACAGCCCAAGGAGAAGCACTTTTGCGGCAACTGCGGCTGTGTGCTGTGGACAGTCGCCATGAAAGATCGCGGCGAGCTGCGCATGGTCCGCACCAGCCTGATCGAGGATGGGCTTGCACTCTTCCCTCCGACACAGGTCCTATTCAAGAAGTAGTGCCCTTGAGGGTGAAAGCAGTGTGACGGCGAGATGAGCGAGATGAGTTTGATGCATAGCGTGTTTTGATTCTGTTTAACTCTCGTGATTTCATTATATTTATTACATTGCTTTACTTTGTTACTATTCAAGTTGATACCTCTACTTCAAACACAGCCGAAAGCCCAGCATCGTCTAGTCAACAAACGTCGACCTCTGCCGCAGTTTAGGACCATACCGCATGAAGATGAGCGGTAGTGGCAACGCAAGAACCGAAACAGCTCCAAGAATACTTGCCGCCGGGCCGACTCCGAGGTTGTTGAACATGGGCTTAGCTGCAAGAGGCAGACCGCACGCAAGAAATGATCGCAAGATGGTGTTGGCAGACGTCGCACTGGCTGCATACTTGCCATACGAATCCACGAGATAGTTAAGGCACTGCTGGAACACAATGTTAAAGCCGCACCCGATAAAGCCGCCCGCGACCGTTGGTATCGCCCAGTGGAAGCGCGGGTCGGCTGTCCAACCGTACCAAAAAAAGCCTATCGAGAAGAACGTGCCACCCAGGACGATGGGTGGTAGTCGCGCCTCGGGGACCGCCTTGCCGTTTCCCTGGCGCTCGACGGCGCGCATGTAGAGCGGCTGATTGGCGATATTTATGCACACGGCAAATAGTGCGCCGATAAAAAGTGCTAGGAAAGGCAGGTTGGATGTGATGGGACCCCAGTGCCGGTGGTCTCGGAAGACAATGGGGTACACCTCGAGCACCATAAAGATGAGGCCGTAGACAAACGACGCGTATAACGCAACACATGCCACAATGGGCTCGGTAAAGAACATGCGCAGCGGCCGACTTAAATGCTTAGTCATGACCGTCTCGAGTGTCACGCGCTCAAACTCGTGCGGGTGCCAGTACCGCTGCTCACCCGTCTCAGTCCGAAGCCGTGCTGCCTTGCGTTCCAGCAAGACAGGGCCGTATGTCTCTGGCAAGAAAACAAATGCAATAGCACAGCTAAAGAATGCAATGAAGGCTTCGATATACAGGATCCAGCGCCAGCCAAGGTGCGGATTGTACGCAATGGCGGCGCCGACAACGGGGGCAAGACACGGTCCACCGACGACACACACCGAGTAAAATGCCATGGCAACACCGCGCGTCTTGGGAAGGAATATGTCTCCGAGCGCCGCCGACACATTGCTAATGGGCGCCGAGCCGAACACGCCACCAATGAAACGCGTAGCCAGCAGTGCACCCGAAGTCTTGCTTGTGGCTGAGCCAATACTAAACAGCCCAAGGATAAAGACGGCCGGCAGCATAGACCAGCGGCGGCCATAGGCTTCACTGACGGGTGCCCACAGCATGGGACCGAGGGCAAAGCCGAGCACAAACAGGGCAAGCAGCAGTACCGTCTCTTCGTGCGACATGCCGAGGTCGGCTGCAATGAGCGTCTCGGCGGGTGTCACAATGGAGGACCCGAGTGAGCCGGTGAAAGCCAGCAGCCCGAGAATGAGAGTGAAGCAGCACTTTGTCAGCGGCGGCAGATTATGCGGGTCGTCCTTGTCGTCCGCGCCGCCAAACTTGATGAGAAAGTCGGGGTCCATGTCGGCACGTGCACGAATCGGGCGGCGCTGCAAACCAGAGGAGGCTGCTGATAGTGCGCGAGACAGTCCATTTTGTGGTGGTGATTGTGCTTGCGGTGGTACTTGCTGGGGCTGGCGTGCATCTAATGATGATGTTGAAGTGCGTGATGGTGTATGTGAAGGCTGCTGCTGGCCTTTTTCGAAATCATCTACAGCAGGTAGGTTTGCAGCGTCGACAGAGCCGTCATTGGCAACCGATGCCCTGGTCTGTACCTTCTCTGTTGTCATATTGATTCAAACGTGCGGGGGGTGCCAAGAGTTTGCGGGATCATGGCAGGCGGAAGCCGGTCTTAATGTGCGCCTCTCCCTCACCGGCGCCTCTCGTGTCCTTTTGACAGATGTGATTCCAACGACTTGTGGTAGACGTCGGCCAAATATGTAGTTGCCCAGCAGAGATAGGAGGTTATTGAAAGAAAACTTATGAGCAAAAGCAGAGGTCTGTGTATTAAGCGAAGTGTCGTTGGAGGTCCCTGATAGTGAGAGCCAAGAGATTTTTTAAATTCTATCCGCCGCTACCAACGGCTTTCCGCCGTCTTCTTCTACAAAGTACATGGCTCCATGAGTTGATCCTCGTCATTGTTTTGAGTCAATTCTGGTTTTCATTAGCGGCCCTGTGCTAGAGGTGCTCCGCCAAGAAGGCAACCTTAGGATAGTACATACTCATGTTGCCGATGGGCATCTGCTTTCGTTGCAGCATTCAGATATTTTGCCTGTAAACCCCACGAGCTCTAGTGATTATTTTTATCGTTCTTTACTCTTTACTTTTCTAGCCACAAAAAAAGAAAGAATGTAAATACGAGTTAAATCCACGATGTTGACGCGAGCCGCGTTACAAGTACCGCCGTCCAATACCGCGGATGGCTGCTTCCGGGGCCTGTCGTATGTACGAGTCTAAGCCCAACCAACGCTTCTCGCTCTGACACTCGCTGCCGCCCATTGTTGAGCTACTAAACATTGGCCAAGAACGCGTTATGGCATACGACGTTTGATGAATAATACTTCAAAATTGCGACTTAAACGTGCGAATTAATTCAATAGTCACTGCCGGGTATACGCATATATATGTCTAAGCTCAACGGCTGGTGCTCAGGGCACTAAGGCTGGCCATCCAGTGTGCTGTGTGCTACGCGGTACCGTGTCTTTCTGAATTGCCGGTTCACCCAGATCTTGACTCGCACATTACAAAGCGTCCAACAGCTCAACCAACCTCGGAGCTCCGAGCCAGTTATGCACGTCCCGGTGTAGCCTGCTTATATCCCGGCTTAGGCATGCTTACGTCCTTGCGCACTCCTCACAGAACGGGTACACGGCATCTAATACTATTGCAGGCTTACACTGCTCAAAGTCACGGGATCACCTCTCACGGTCTCGGCTTTTCGGTCTATGGCCTAGTCTCTGGTAATCACATTACTCTCATGCATCGCAGCGCCTGCCGGGTCACGAGTCAACTACGTCTCAGATTCACTCACGTGGCCATCTAGTTCAGCCTGGAGTCATGCGATATAGATGATGCGCTCTCGTTCTCTGCAACTGTCGTAATGGCTCTGACTTGGCCCTCCTCCGGGTCGCTGACGTACCTGTACTTGCCTAGTGACCTGGCGATCTGCCACTCCCCTGTGCCAATGGGTTTGGCCTGGCTATTCTCGACATATTTGACATAAGGTGTGGTTGGACGAAGTAGTGCTGTCAAGACTATATCAAGGACACCCTTAGGACACCCTCTGTCACATGATTTCATCACCTCTACCACGACGTTGATGGCAAAAACAGGCGAGATTAGTCCATATATACGTATGTTGCTTAGATCCAGGCTCATCATGACTCCTCACCCGATGCCGACGTTCAATCTGGTATGCACTGTAAAAATATCATAAATAAGGTACCAAAGAACGGCTATTCTTATGGAGGCGTTCTTAACGGTTTGTCCGGTCTTTCTTTAGTGGTGGACTGCGAGGCCGTGTCAGTCTACCTCATAAAACTGGTAAACTCACCCCGACAACGGCAGCTGCGGCTCCGTACGAGCTCTTCGTTTGGGTTGATATTGTTGTTTATCAGCCCATAGGTTGCAGTACTTGGTTTATACTGGGGTATCTTCGGGTTTTATTTACATACAGTATTGTATGTCAAGATGGCTATGAAGCGGTAGCAACTGGAGTTACAAAAAGATTCATTGACTGAAAATGTATAGATTACCCAGTGACGGCATTGTTGGGGTCTTCGAGATACTTGTCTAATAGCTGCCACTCCATGTCGTCCATGCCAAAGCCGTGGTAGTCGTAGGCCGTGAGGTACGAGCCCAGGTCATCAGTCGCTAGTGGGTCATAGAGCTCAGGCAGATCGATTACTTGTCCAGTCAGCTCTCCTGTCAATTGCCCGCCACTCAAAGGAGTGCCGTCGGCCGGTGACAACGTCGGCTGTGACAGTGACAAGGGCGAGTTGAGTTTTGCATCATAGGTCCTCAGCCAATCTCCCAAACCGGAACAACATGTAAAGATACGGCCGTTGAAGGCGCCTGGGTTGAACTGTTCACAGATCGCAGCCAAATTGGCGATCTTGTCGGGGTACTGGGCGAGTCGGAGTTCCTCTGGACACAGAACGGCCCCATATGTGTTGCCCAGCCCCGTGACGGCAATGTGCAGTTTGGCCAGGACCAGCACTGCATGAAACACCTTGGCCACATAGGGAAGAGGACTATCAGCAAGGAAGCGAGTGACATCGGGGTCGCCTGTAGCAAGGTCTAGCATAGAATGACACGAATCCCGCAGGGCATAGAGTGCGTTGATATGTCCTCCCGATATAGAATTCGGTGCCGGTCGTGCGAAGTCGGTCTCGGCCATCTTTTCAGTGCGAAAGGGTGCGCCAAAAGTCATCTTGTTGGTTGATGTGTGCAGCACCGGCTCGTGGAGGTAAATCAAGGCGGCATAGCGATAAAACAAGAGATACTTGTGGTCGGCCCTGCGACGTGACGTGGCTGTCCAGTCGTCAATCTCGATTTGCATATCGGCTACTGTTCGCCGACGGTTAGATGTATCGACAGCGAGGTCCCAGTGGTATGAAGGGTCACAGAGGTGAACTGCCGCTGTCACGCGATGACAGAGGCGCTCGCCACGTACAATACAAAGGAATATCTCATCTTCTGGTAGCGATGTACTGGACAATCCATTCAAGCAAGCGTCGTGCCGAGTCGCCCATGTTGCATTGGGGTCCGGCCGCCGAACCCCAATGGCAAGACTGGATGCCGCGATGAAGGATGCCAGGCACGCAAGCCGCGAGTCTCTTGATACGTTGGGTCCGGTAACGTGGAGCTGGCTGGCAAGGCTGTTGGACATTTTTGCGAGCTGGTGCACTGTGATTTTCGCGCCGCCAGGCCGTGCGCGGAACCAGAAGCATGAGACCAGCAGCGCCCATACTATCTCTGGCCTCTCACCGGGCTGTGCAATTATCTCAGCGGCGAACATGCATGACACTTCTTGCAGTAGTTGGCGTCGTACATCCCCAGATGAAATTGACGAGGCTGAAGAAAACATAGTTATGGTGAACAACAGTATGGGGTTGTCGCGACGGAGGCTGGCCAGATCGGTTCCACTGGCCAAGCAGGGCACCATATTTTGGCAGCGGTGGCGATAGACGTCGAGTGCCTCTTGCTGTGAACTCAAAGAAACGCGCTCGTCGAGAAATTTAAGGGCCGCCTCGCCGGCGGGCAGGGCCTCGCTCCCTCTGCCAAAGGAGTAGACGTTCTCGACCGGCGAATATTTTTCCTTTTTCGCTGCTGCGATCGGGATTGAGCCCTGACCCCGTGCCGCATTAGCAGATGCGGCAGATGACAGCTTTTGCTGCTCCAGGGCTTTGCTAAGGGCGGCGACCTGCGCCTCAAGCTCGGCAATGCGGTCGCGTGGTCGTCGGCGCTTATCTGCCGGCACACACGTGCGACCGCCCAACAAACACCGCTCGCACGTGTTGGGGTCCGCTGCGCTGGGATGGCATCGCACTTTAAGCTGGCTGCACCCTTTGCAAGCACGGCTTAAGGATGACATTGTGTGGATTGCGGGTTGCGGACTATGGAAAGAGTAGATAGTACTGGACAATTAGATTGCTGTAGCAGGTCTGGAAACTGAGCACTGGAACCCGAAATTGTGGTCTACGGCCTAATAAGTGGCGATCCCCATCGGTCAAAATTCACCGACGCCAAGCCTTTTCAGCTCACAAAGTAGCCCCGGCGCTAATGTCGTGTTAGTCCCCGGTCTAGAAAGCCCGTTGCCACCGCGTCCGCACAAAGCAATTGGCGATTATCGATTCCATTTTCAAAGATCAAAGATATGTGTTCAACCCAGCCAGTGGCACTTAGTCGGATTTGTAATTGGAAACGGGCTGCACTATGTATAGAAGGGTAGAAGAACCCCTTGTTGCAACCTCGTCGTGTGTTGTCCTCTCAGTTTCGTATCAATCAAAAACACCCACAATCACTGCAACTAATCAATATGCCTTTCGAGCCTCGCAGAGATATTCCAGACCTTTCCGGTAAGGTGGTGCTGGTAACTGGCGGCAATGCAGGTGTCGGCAAGGGCACCGTTCGCGCGCTCGCGTACCACAATCCGGCCAAGATCTACCTTGCCGCACGGAGGCGAGAGGCAGCTTTGGCAGCAGTTGAGGAAATTGAAAAGGAAACTGGCTATGGGGGTATTGTCGTTCTTGATCTCGACCTTTCGTCATTTGAAAGCGTCCGGCAATGTGTCTTGTGTTTTGTGGCCCAGGAGCCGCGTCTCGACCTGCTCTTCCTCAACGCCGGAATCGCCAGCACAGCTCCCGCGCTCACAAAGGAGGGCTATGAGCTACAGTTTGGTACCAACCACATGGGCCATGCCCTCTTGGCACAGCTTCTCCTACCAACGCTGCTTCAAACACGGACGATTCAGCCAGACGTTCGTGTCGTCGTCGTGTCTTCCAATGCATCATTTCTCCCCATCCTTCCCAAGGACGGCATTGACTATGCAAGTCTTCACCATACAGGCGACTACATGCCCTTTGCTCTGTACGGGCAGTCCAAGCTAGCAAATGCACTCTTCACGCGAAAGTTGGCCGAGCTGTATCCCACCTTGTCAGTCACGGCCGTGCACCCGGGAGTTGTCAAGTCGGACATTTGGGACAAAGGTGGTGGCAGCCTCTTGAGTTTTTTCCTACGCTATCTCGTGATTCCCTTAAGGGTTGGCATCGACGAGGGAGCCAAGACACAGCTGTGGTGTGCCACTGCGCCGACTGGCGAGGTGAATTCGGGCGCATTTTACTATCCTGTGGGTAAGCTGCACACCTACAAGGGCGTGTCTGCCGACCAAGGTCATATTGACAAGCTCTGGGAGTGGACGGCTAGTGAGCTAGCCAAGCACGGAGCGACGGGGTGGCCACTGAGCAAGTAGAATGCAGCTTATGACGAGGTGCCGGCTCTTCTCGTTACTCGATCACTGCTTTACATGTTTCAGTCTCGTTTTCTCCGGGGTGAATATAAGGCCCTGTCACGCGGGCAAAGTTTTGTTGTTATTTTTTATTACTACATCATCTTCTGATATCTTTAAAATATCACGCTTTTCACGGAATTCAACGTACTCAATTTCCTCCTCTTAGCTCACTTACAAAACAATGCAGTCAAAGATCTGCCCCGACTGCAGCCCGGAGGTCCGCTCTGATGGTCTCTTAAACCATCACAAGTGCGACAGCAACAATTGCTGCTCGGGCGGCTCGAAAAGCAACTACCGCAAGCTCAAGAAACCAATCAAAAATCCGTATCCGAAAGAGCCAACGCCGGGTCGGCCAGGCCCCAACAAGCCACAGCCTAAATAAATGGCCTCTTTTGTGTCAGGCAACCGTTAATTGGATTTTGGGTGATTTGTATTTTGCTGCAATGGTATTTTGTTCTGCACTGTTTGTATTGATTTGTATGATATGTTGATTCGTTGAGAATCATGTACTGTTGTAATGATGGTAATCTAGAAATCATTAAAACAGATTCCACTCAAGCAATTTTCGTGAAAAGTACTATCGTCCTCAACCCTAAACCCCAGCATGTGAAGGGCAGTTCATTCGCAAGTAGCATCATAGCCGCAGCTCAGCCTTGCATCATATACTGTACGTCTGGCGCTTAACGCCATCGAGAATTCAAGCATTGCCACATACCTTAATTTTGTTTATTTCCAGTCAATCTATGTATTATAAATCATCTTCTTCTACGATTATGACTACCGCCTGCCCGTGTATCGTAGCAGCCGTCTGGGCGGCATTTACGGTGTTCAATATTGCATTTTCATTTTGCTTGTCAGCTACAACTTTGCAATTCGTCTCAGAAAAGATAATGTAATCAACCATATTCCGATTGGCATATCCGAAGAAAAATGAGAAGTGAGTCCGTTTATTAAGAAAATGCTCTCGAACCACGACAAGCCGATAGCGTCCTTGACACCAAAATCGTCGACAACACAGAGCACATGAAGAATGCATATGAAACAGGCCACCCTCACATGCATTCGGTGTGGAGGTCTGCGCGTCTAAAAGCTTGTCTCTCATCCTCTTCTATGGAGGTTTAAATCTGTGAGCCGCAGTGAGACGGCCGGTTGGAGAAAGATATAAATAGCTTGGCGCTGTGTGCAACTAAGGCCTGTAGGATTTGGCGTGCGTTGGGGCACGTATTGTCTTACTGCTGTTTGGTCAGAACTAAAGGGATAATCCTACGTTATGTATGTAGTCATTTGTTTTTATTGTTTCTGATTATCCCTACAATCTTCTTTTCCCGTTTTTCTCCATATTTTCACATCTCATTAATATTTTGAAGTCTCCCCGCTTTACTCGCACTTTTACCTCCTCGCATCATCAAATGAGCAAATGCGTTTAGAATTAAGACATCGCTTTCCGGGGAACGACTGCCCTCCCAGTAAGTCATATTAAATGAGAAACACTAAACTTGCTGAACATCACTGCCTGTCACGGCCCGGCGAGCAGCTCATCTAGAGGTAATATGTCATTGTTAGTCATCATTGTACGTCACGTTCTTCGTTGATCCACCATATGCACGGCAAGCCTCGACAATATCGACTTTAGTTGCGGGGTTGACATCTCTTCTGTGTTGATCTGACTTTGTTTAGTCCATGATCGGTATATGATCGGCAGTTTATACTTTAATATTTACATAGTAATAAACGATCCGCATGTTCCGTTTCGTTTCGCCCGGTAAAGACACATCCGAGAAGAACGAGGCTTGGAAATGTGGCAGCCGGCAGCATGGGTGGTATGGATGCTAAGGCCCATGGGTATGGGTAGTTTGTAGGCTAATGACACAAACAAACAGCACAAATCTGCTATGTAAATACAAGAAAATAAAAACACAAAAATGTACGAATACAAATAAAAATAGGACCAGGCTCGCCAAGAATATCAACAGTGGCCTTCATTCACTCCTTATTGATATGTACCCCCAACGAATACCCAACGGATAGCCGTGTTCCGTCCCAGCTATGTGTAAAAGCGGTTGTATGTACCTCTTCACTAGAATGGCCAGCTAAGGTACATCGATTATACATAGTACAGCAAATAGGGCTAACCTGCACCTGTTGCAACGGCCAGGCCACTTCCAGCTCAGCCCCCTTGTTCTCAATGTTCAAAAATAATATTGCTTGGGCACCACACCGCAACAATGGCCAATGGAAGGCCTGCAGTCGACAGAATAAAGCCAAGCCTCACAAGGGTAGTGAAAGAAAAGCCACAATGATGCCGGAAGCTTTTAGCACATATCAAAGAGCTCATATCGAATATCTCAAATACCATCTCACAATACTAAGCACGGCACCCACAATAGCCAGGCTGCACTCGTCAGTGTCTATTTTCGGTATCGCTTGGGTCCTCGCTCAGTGTATTTTTCAAGCTCTTTGAATATCAGGTCTCAATTCAAAGACCGTGGCTTGTCCCGGAACGCCCTTGAGCCGAGATACGGCATCGGGCAAATATTGGCCTGGGCTTGCTTTTCTATGTTATGTTTCTTATTTTGTTTCTTTCTTTGCTTTTACTTGTTTTATCTGGTCTGTTTCTTATTCTGGAAACAAACAATAACGGCATGACATAGGATGTGCCCATCCTGCGGGAGGCGGCAGCACCGGCCTGGCAGGTCTTTGACACTGTCCACTCCTCTTTGGTCTTTACACGCGGTGAGATGTCATCTATTGTTATTATTATTTAGCATGGCAGTGTTGTTTTCAAAGTATGATTTTAAGTGGTGAGAGTAAGCTTATGGATGCTGGCCCATGGCCTCAGATGTATATATAACATCGACGTCCCAACTGTTTTTTATGCCGTTTCATCTCGTCATCCGCATCGCATCATCACCTCTTCACTCTCATCCACATTCATACTCATATACCTTCTACTATTACGCCTAATAGTTAATAACTACTCTCCTTCCACCACCACCACCACCACCGCCATCACAATGTTTTACAAGAACATTTTCGCTTCGGCCGCCCTTCTCACCGGCGTGCTTGCCGCTCCCACTCCCTCGGCTCTTCCCCAGGGTTTCCCCAGCCCAAACGCCACGGAGCTTGAGGCCATTCAAAAGGCTGCCGACGGCACGCTCTCCAATGCTCCCCCACCTGCTTCTGTCAACGCCAGCAGCGTTCCTGTCTTCCAGCTCATCAACTTTAACGAGAACTTTGAGGTTGCCTTCTTCAACTCGCTCATCTACAATGTCACCAACGATGTCTCCGGCTTCCAGGTTCCCTGGGGTGGTGAGAAGACCTCTCTCATCAACGTTCTGAAGACCATCCTTGCCCAGGAGGAGCTTCACGCCATCAATGCTGCCGGCGTCTTGACCCATTTTAAGGCGTTCGCACCCCCTCCTTGTGTCTACAAGTTCCCTACCACCGACCTGGCCGGCGCCATTGCCCTGTCCCAGACTTTCACCTCGCTGGTCCTTGGTACTCTGCAGGATGCCGTGCAGGGCCTTGCCATCAACGGTGACAATGGCCCCGCCCGCGCCGTTGCCTCTGTCATTGGCCAGGAGGGTGAGCAGGTCGGCTTTTTCCGCGGCCTTCTTAACCGCAAGCCTTCAGAGAAGCCCTTCCTGACCACCTCTGTTGCTACTTTCCTCTACTCGTCTCTCCAGGACTACGTCGAGTCCTGCCCCTTCGATCTCAACGAGATCGCCATCCCCCGCTACCCTACCATCCAGGTCCTGTCTGGCAACAACGGCAATGATGTCCAGCCCTGGAACCAGACTCTCACCTTCTCCGTCGACCTGACCGGTGTCGCCGCTGCTGCTTCCTACTGTGGCAACACTACCGCCGCCGAAGCCCTGTTCCTCACCTACCTCACCGGCCAGAACCTGCCTATTAGCATGCCCATCACCTCCATCTCTTGGTACGGCAATGTCATGACCTTCCAGGCCGAGTTCCCCTTTGACGAGTTTGTCATGAGCGGCCTTACTATTGGTGCCCTCACCACTACTCAGGGCATTGCCGGCCCTGGCGCTATTTCTGCCGTGACACTGGCGGCTCCCGCACTCATCCAGGTCAACGACCCTATCCTGTAAATAGGTTTCTATTTCGAGGATTAATCACAAACGGGCGGCTGTTGTTAATATGGAGTCTATGCTTCGCTAGCATGGGTATAGACGGTGACTGTTTTCTTTCTATTCTGGCATTGTTTTCTTTGACTTTGCTTATTTCTTGTATATATTTTTGTTCGTGTTGTACATATAGCAGACATCTTTTGGAACTCCTTATTAAAAAACAGTACTTTGTAGTGATTGAATGTATTGAGTGGAACTAATGACGACAAATGTGTTCGAAAATAGAAAGAGAAGAAAGAGATAGCCTCACAAACAAAACTGAAGAATCGCCAAACAAAATATAACAGATGGGGTATATACAAAGCCTATGAAGGCTGGGGCTTTGAAAAAAAAGAAACACTAACCGCCAAACTCAAGAAGCGTAAAAACATGCAATCGTGAAATCCAAAACAGTTTTAAGATCAGACCAACAAAGGCCACAGAAAGAGAAAGCTATTTACTACTCCGGCTGTGTGACCTGGTTAGGAAGCCAGAGACAATATCCTTGCCCTTCCCTTGGCTCTTAGAGAAGTGGCGGCGCAAAGACATGACGCGAGAAGGCGTGTTGGCTGTGGATGACGACAAAGACTCTTGTAAGTCATTGATTGTGCGTGGTATAGAGTCGCTTGCAAGAGTAGGGGATCCCCTGGCCTCAGGTTCTGCTGGGGGCAGCACTGATCCGTTGTAGTCGGCCTGGTATGCTGGGTTTTGGCTTGCATTGTTCCAGGCCTGGTTTACGAGATCCCCATTGCCGTAAGGATCACTGTCGGCGAAAATGTCGGACGGAGTGGCGTATCTGAAAGTGCTGTCGTTGTCTTCGTTGTACGTGAAGTCATCTGCGCTGAACGGTATAAGAGGGTCGGGATCGGACTCAAAGTTTGGTGCCTGGCCCATCGTATAGTTCGCGTTGGCGTTGTACTGGAATCCAGAGAAGTCGCCGGCAGGTTGTTCAACTCCACCACCAGTAGAGAGCCTGTCTCCATCATCTTCAGAGAGATACGCGCCGATTTGTGTGCCAAAATCGAGACCTCCCCGTGTCTCTTCCTCGTTGTGCTGTGATGGCGAATTTTCGACGCCGTCCCCCCCGGGTGAAGTACCCAAGGACATCTTAGCTATCAAGCTGTAGACATCGTCTGAATTCATCATCATCATGATTACCTCCCTTAACTCGTGCTTTTCCCGGTCATCGTCAAACTCAGCCAGGTCCTCGCCACCCTTACGACCACGGCGCGGCTGTGTCTGCTCGGTATTAGGGACGTCGAGCCTCTGCACCGTTGATCCCTCCCAGGTACTTGACCTCAGCACGACCTGGGGGGGCTCCAGACATGATGTGGCATATTGGGAAGATCCACCTGCGTCAGCGAGGCCAGCGGCATCATTTCCAATCTGTCCAGGGCTGCCTCCAGCGCCACCATCGACGCTCGGCGTATTGGTGGTCGAAAGTGGAGTATTGCTATTTGCTGATACGCAGCCATTCTCTCCCGTATGGAGAGTCGAGTCACCCCGTGCAGCGTGTGCATTGCGTGCATCGTTTGTGTCGTGCAAATCGTGAGCCTCGTTGATCTCCGCCCAGAGTCTGCTATCGACTTTGATGTCATCCAACTTGTTGCCAATCTGGATATACTTGTCAACACCCTGGTTTGTCTCTTTCAAAGCTCGCTTTGCCATGAACAGGAGCCGATGCACCAGGTGATATGCGAGTTGGCGTCTACTCTCTTCGAGATCCTTGTCGGGCGCAGCTGTGGTGGGGAGCGAGTTGTGGAAGCCGAGTGTCTGCTCGAGCAGCATGCCCAAGATCGTGGTCAAAATGCAAGCTCTCCGTGATCCAGGCTGGACTGTACTGCCGATCTTGTTCTTTTCCATGCGGTGTTCTACCATGTGGAAGACGCGGTGGGCACTGATTGCACGCAGCACCATCAAGTCATTCTCAAAGTCGGCTGTGTACCGGAAAGTGCTGCCCTCTGTGTTCTTTTTGAGCACATGTCGAGCCTGCAGCAGAAGGCACACTTTGTACATGGGCCCAAAGACAGCGTCTCTCTGGAACTTGATTCTCTCAACCGACTGCTCATAGGCATGTGTGTGGCCAAGCTTTTCCATTGACAGGACCTCGAGCGCAGGATCCAGGTTGATATGTACGAGCTTATCGGCGCGTGTGGCTTTCCATTCCCTCTTACTTGTGATCTCAGCCACTCTCTGTTTGAGCGCTTCGGGTAAGCCTGTAAGGTTGTCAGAAAGATGATGTCATTATACAGGACAAAGACAGACTTACACTGCACGAAGATGTTCTGGTCCTCGAACCGAGAGCTGAAACACTGCGGAAATGTAATCGGTTCATCGCTTCCAGGCGAACCGCAGTTGAAAGTTTCCAAACATCTAGAACATGGAGTGCCGCCTTCGCACTGGAGATAATATATTAGCATAGGACACGGCGAATTTCGATGATAGATGTATTGCTCACCTTCTTTCTGGTGAGATAGCACGAGATACAAGCACGCTTGGCGTCGCGCTTCTGTCGTCTGGTCGACGGGCCTGGCTCCATGTCTGCCTCGCGCCGCTTTTTGCTCGTGTTCATTTTGAAGATATTCAAATGCTTTGGCGGGATAGCGGACTTGATTGCGCCCCTCTCAAGGGAAGGCGAGATCAGTTCTGCTCTCATGAAGGTGGTGGCCGTAGGCGGTTGCACCAAGGGCAGCGCTGAGGCCAGTGTCGAGTGTGATGCAGAAGGCATGGTAGCTTGCAAACTGTGGTTGTATCTAGGCAGCCTAATGTTTGCATAGCTGTTGTCAGACTCAACCGTGCTGCAACTTGGGCGGCGGCCACTTAAATATGTACCAGTGGGGAGCGGCAGTCTATCCTGCGGTGTCTGCACCATGTGGTTGGCGGCGGCTGACTGCAACATGGTGTCTCGATTGACTACATCGTCCACGGTAGTCAGTGGGTAAGGGCTGCTATTGGATGGGATGGGCATTTGCGAATCAAGGTCGACGGGCGGCTGGGAAGCAGGAGTATCGGGGCAGTTGGAGCCGTCGAACATGAGAGGCGAGTTCATTCCCCCACCCATGAACGTAGTTTCAGGTCCACCGAATCGACTTATGTGGCCCATATCAGGCGTGTAGGACGGCTGTCTCCCGCCCGACACAGCCTGAGCTTGGGGCGGAAATCCAATGGAACCAGGTGTGCCTACCCCTGCGGGGGTGTAGCCTTGTGGGCTGGCGCTACCAAAGCTCCCGGTACCAAAATGTCCCGTGAGGTCAGCGTTCCGGCTGTTTAACGGTTGTTGTGGTTCCGCAATCAAAAGCTGGAGGCGTTGAAGTGGTTGTTTTTGTGGCTGTTTTTGTAGCGGCGGCCAGGGAGGCAAGCCTGTGTTTTGTTGATTTAGCTCGGCGAAGGGTTGTATGCTAGAATGGGCGACCCCCATGTGCATTTGCTGACTCGGTAGCTGCAACTGCTGCTGCTGCTGCTGTTGTTGCTGCTGTGGAATGTCGCTCTGGTAGATGATAGGGCTCGTTTCTTGGCTTAGAGAGTAGCTCTCTTGAGGACTGTTCAGCTGATAATTCTGCTGCTGGCCCAGATTATAAGGCTGGTATACCGTCGGGGAACCATCATATGCAGAGCTTTGCATAGGCATCTGATTCGACCCGTAGCCGCCATTATTACTGCCCTGGTTGCTGATGTCGCTCGCCGGGCGAGGGAAGTCTGCTGATTGGACGCCTAGACCGTCATACCGGGCCATGCCGTGATCTACATGGCCATGGATACCATTGTAGTAAATCATCGTCGGCCCCGATGATGGAGATACGACAAGTCGGTGCTGGTTGAAGATGGGCCGGTGACGATGTCGACTGGTGGGGGCGGTATCACACTAAACCACAAAAACGTGTAAATGAAGAGGGACAGAGGAAGCACAGATACAGACAGTTTAAAGAGAATAAATTGGATGTGAGTCGAAGGCAATGTTGTTTTCGGGCAACAACCTCTTACTTGCGCTTGGTTGAGAAGTGGTAATATGCGGGCAGAGATAGAGGCAAATTAGACGAAGGGGTCGAAGGATGAAAACTCAAATACAAGAGTGGGAGAGAAGTAATACAAGACACAGAGGAGCTGGTATTGTGAGGCGAGAGGGAGAGGGAGGGAGGGAGATGGTCAGAGTTCGAAGTCAGCATCCTAGTTTTGCCTGGGCGCAGGTCTCTATTATGTATGCCTCTAGGTGGGCATAATATCATATCATGGTAACATTGCAGGCTTTAGTGTCTTCCCCTCTACTTTGCCAAGGCATTTCGGCATAGAAGGAAAAGAAAGGCGACAGTACACGTGATTTAAGCCTCCGAGCTGACAGCAAAGAGTCATCCAGAACCAATCATTGCTTCATATGAGGTCGCATTCGTGGATGGGCCTCCGAGCGCCTATTTAGAGGATGTGCGTTTTCCTAAGGCGCGAACTGCGAGGCGAGGTTCGCCTGCTTAAAGCACAAGCCTCACAGGCCAGAGCGCTCGGCGGCATAGGCGACACAAGATTACGATTTGGCCCTGAAACACAGCGGGGAGAATAACACATGAGTACATAAACTAAACCTTCCCCATCTCGTTTCCCATTTCTAGTCCTGCTCAGGCTGGGGATCAGTCAGCTGGACTGACTGAAGCCCTACTTCCAGGCGCCTACTTATGATGGTGGAGCAAGAGCACCTTCGTATCGGGCATCAAGTATCTGTATGGCAGAGGTTTTGTCATCTATTTCGGGGGTATGCAAGGTCTACTATCAAAGAAATAGAAGAGCGCTTTGGGTCGAGTGATGGAAAGACGTGAGATGGAAAGACGTGAGATGGTCCTGCTCGCCAGACTCGTACCAACAGGCTTCCTTTAAAGTGGGGCATATGTCTAGCTGCGCGCACCGCCTCGAAGGAATGAGCCTAGCGTAGTACGGTGCTGTAAATCAAAACGGCTGTGCAAACGGCCGCAGGATCAAAGTATGTATGTACGTAGGGTGTTGGTGCAAGGCGTATCTACTAAAAGTGGTTGATGAAAATGGAAAGATTGTGGTATATGCATAGCAGAATAGGAAAGAGCAGGAGCGTCGCTCCTTCCTTTTCTTAATGACGGAGGGACGAGAATAAGACGGCAAAGCACGTGGCTATTTTGCGGTGAGTGGGGAGGTGACAGACACGCGGCTGGGCGTGGCACGCGACGTTGTAATGATTAGTGAAGTAGTTGACATTTGGGCAGGTTCTGTTTCCGCGAGAGGAAGGCACGACCGTCCCGACGTCACAATAGCCTTGTCCCTAACAGCCTCGAGCAATAAAACACACATCAAAGCTTTCCACAGGTACTTTATAGTACTGTCTAGTTGATGCGTTACCATAACAACCAACCATCCGATATGGTGTAATGGTCAACATCCGACGCTCTCACCGTCGAGCTCGGGGTTCGATTCCCCGTATCGGAGCATACGCTTTTTTTTTTACTTTTTTGTTCCACCGTCAAGACACCAAAATGCAAGTATTAGCGAAGTTGTACCATGGGAGTCACTTGGTTTTATTGTTTAATTGTGCTATGATCTTGTATTCTATTGGTATGTTATATCTTCAAAATTTAGAAAGTTGAAGTATAATCAAGACAACCCTTTTTTTTTTGTAAGGAAAAAAAAAACACCCCCAGTTTGTAAATTTCTAAGAAACCACAAAAAATTGAATATACATGTGTATATATAAACGAATTACAAACAACCGGATATGACATGTTGTCGAAGATGCACGTTGCAAAAAGAATGCGTGAGAGAAACACGAACCTGCATAAACCCTCTAGCCCACGATGCAGCATGTTTTTGAAACTTCGGCGAGTCTTATCATCTTTGCTGCCGCCATGTCTGATATGGCCCATCCACGGATAATCAAAGTACAGCAAAGAAAGACGGAACCTGGATGAATGCGATGTGATGTATCAGCCCGGATCAGGAAAGTTATGGTCTCAGGTTGAAGGGAGTACTCCCCCGTTATCTGCTTTTCTAGACGAACATAAGCTTTACACGTTAAAGTCTCGGGCCAAACCAGAGTGATGAACGCAGCACAGGAAAAAGGTCCTGCAAACCATACACTGACCAGAACGTGCACACCAACCATGCTACATTACTGAGGCTAGTTGCAGCGACCCGTAACCTTAATTTTAACTCAACTTTCGGATCTGTGCAATGAAATATGTAGCTGAGATTGCGGGACTTCGGCCAGCATGACACACCTTTCAGGTCGAACAATATAACCTTCCCCATTTATCGAGTGTATCTCAAGACTTGCCCCCAGATAAGTAAGATAGCTGAAAATCAAAAGTGTCAAAACGAGAACGGTACTGCCAAACAAGCAAAGAAAAAAGAAAAAATGAAGAAGACAAAAAACAGCAGTACAGTCTTCTGAAACTGGTGTATGTATATATAAATTATCGAGGATCGAGGATGTCTTGTCTGGAGGGCCTAGGTGGCAAAAGAAACATAAAGTCATGTCAATTTAAATTTCAACACAATCACGTAGATGTACCTTGCAGGAAGCAAGTACCGTCAAGTCCGTCAAGTTGTCAGAGACAATGTCAGCAGTCACTGACTAGTGCATTGGTGGCCAATGGCCGCTTTATTGAACCATGACTACAACGTGGATGTCTGCTTCCCGGGACGGATCTGCATCTTTAACTCCCCTTCCTGCATTTGACCCCCTCTCACATCGTCACCAACTTCTTAATTTGGTCATGGTTGACCCGCCCTGGAAGCGATGATGGTGACGTCTGTGCCGTAGTGATTCGCCCGAGCCGGGCACCGGCTTAACTATACTAATTGATCAGTCGGCATTCCTGTGTCATTTAATGCGACAGACAAAGCGAGACAGTGCCACACACACGTCCAGACGGCCCATATTGGTAAACAAATTTACCCCACGCGAGGAGAGGTAATTTGCACACTTTGTGAGATCGGCCCGTCAACTCCAAAAGACAGTATCAGTGCACGTATTCAAACACACATATATATGTGGTCATGGGGCGAGCCTCTTCTATCCTGGATGAATGCAAAAAACGTGGCCTTTGCTAGTGACAACACATCATTTTTACATCAGACATCCAGCATTCCAGCGCAAAAACATTTTCAAGTATATGTAGCCGAACACCAACACGTTAGTCACGAAATAATCTCCCTTGTCCCATCATCAATATTGCGAATATGTTTCGCATCCTGGTAACAGCATCGCTTCTTGCGCTTCACAGCATGGCTCACGGAGCTAGTGTTGGCGATGTCAACTCGGTCATGATATGCACATCCAACGTCTACGCCGATGGTTCGTGACAAACCCTCCATTTCAGACACTGCCTTTGTACTGACCCATTTAGGCTTCATCTACCGCAGCTCATCAAGCAGCATTGGAAGCTTCCCAGCAAAAGTTACCTTCCCCCTGTACAGTATGTAAACGACTATTACTGTCGCCTCTCATGACGCGCGAATCTGTACCAATCTAACGATCTCAGTGGCCGTCTCGAGCCATTCAGGCACACCCCTGGACCCAGTCATGCCGGCCCAGATGAAAAGCACACACGTGTATGAGGCTCTCGATGAGCAGCTCTACATCAACGCATCGACCGGCGCTTATGCCCCAGTCGGCTTTATCTCTGGAGGCAATTCAACCTTGGGAAAGGGTGAAACAACATGGGGCTTCTACAGCCCATACGGAATTCTCATGTGGTATAATCCATTGTCCACAGTGCACACCCAGGGCTTCCAATGGATTCCTGTTGAAGGCTACGCGGGACTGACACAGCTGTACTGGAATCAGACTCAATATGATCTCGCGCCAGCACTAGGCAGCAACTCCGGCATCGATGCGTCAAAGGCCGCGTTTGGCAACTGTGCTGGTGATGCCAACCCGTCTGTGTCATTGGCTTCATGACTGAGCGGTCCATGTACAGTAACTCGTGTGATGGGTTTCGTCTGCAGGCTTCAGCTTCCTGCAACTTACATCTATCGTTTTCTCAATATATTTATCTCTCTTTTCATGGAAATCAACTTGATATAGAAGAATCCTATACATCAAAGGCTTTCAGCTAAGTGTCAGATTCTTGAATTTTCGGTAGCATTCTGCAGGCTGGACTGGACACCTTTTGATGTTCAAGATCACGGCAAACAGTCATCTTGCCAGACAAGACTGAAGTTGCACATCACTGGAGGAGGTATACTAACACATTGTGGTTCATCGACGTCAGTTCTGATAACCGAGCCGCACTCAAAGCGGCCAAAAAGCACACTGGCATATGCTTTCTTTGCCATCAAATACGCGTATATGTGAATCCAGACTTGCGGCCATCGCAAGGGAGGTCATGTAGAATCTCAAAAGTGACGCATGATCCTTGAAGGCGGAAGCTGCCTTCATGATACTATGTACCAAAATTTGGACGAGCAAAGATACCACGCAGGATGGAATTGCGTGGTAGGGAACTGAAAGGCAGAAGCAGTATTGATGTCCAGCATCCGCCTTTGGTGATTATGCTGGTGATTGGGCTTGCCATGGAAATATCTCGTGTCGTGCAGCCTTGACAAAATCAGTCATACACCTAATTTATTGGTGAAGTGATTGCCTGTCTAACGTGAAAAGCACTCCTTTGCATGATTTGATAGCATATGGCATATATTCCGCACCAGCATTTGGACACCCGATACCGATATTTATCGGATGCATACATATGCCGCATCCCAACAGTGCATGGATATTCGTCCCAGTTCTCGCGCCCGACTTATGTCTTCACCACTCTCTCTGCTTGTACTTTATGGCTTGCTGCCGCTTACATACATATGCAAGAACATTAGCAACCCAAGGCTACCCCGATCTAAGAAGTGTCTACAATGGATCTAGTAGTCAAAAATCGGGTATGCATAGACAAATACATAGGAGACACACTGTAAAAAGAAGCACCTTGCCAATCACTACAAGACTTGCGCATAGATAGACAACGAAGAGGTAGTGGCTGGCGAGTCCCTCCCCAGGTGCATACAGATATACACGGTGATCACGGATTGTATATCAATGGTAGTTTATTCTAGAAGTTCACAAAACGAGGCTGCCGCAATTTAGTGTGTCTTTCACCCGGAACATTCTCACCGTGCGAATGCTTGACTCACCCATGTTCCAGCGGTCAGGTAGCTGAGGGCAGAAGAACCGGTCTTTGACTACGCGGATATACTCCGTACGATTCGAATGGAATGACGGGTAATTGTTTTAAACGAGACCGAAGAAATGCAAATAAAATATACGAAGGCAATAAATACGTGGGAATGGCAGCCAGAGTATTTAAGTAAGCAATGTGACGAGTAAGAGTTGCCTCGACATTTTGACAACCACCAGAACTCCGTCTCTTGGAATTACAAAGGAAACCGGACAAGTTGTACAGTAATTAAATAAAACAGCTGCTAAAATGATTTACAACTCTAAACTTCCACCTGGGGCGGCTTTGAGGTGCTAGAGGGCAGACCTGGGGCATGAAAGTTGATGTCACTTGAAAGAGTCAAAGAGTCAAATGGAAAAAAGAAAATATGAGCGTTTGCCACTAGATCATCGTAGTCATCGTTAGGGAAGGGAGAAGGAAGAATGAGTTATGAGGAGGGATGGAGGGAGGAAGAAGCGTACAGAAAGTGGCCGAGAACTCCATATTCCAAACATAGTGAATTTGCAAAGTAGTACGGTGTGCATAAAACCAAAAAAAACCAACAAAAATGAGCAAAAGAAATGACTGACATGGACCAACGACGTTTCTTGACATGGTTGCTCAGCTGTAATGATGTCGTGGGGGGTGCCGGATTAGAAAGAAAAAGTGAAGATCACATCGCCGGATGTCATCCGAAGTGCTTGTGATAAGTGAAGGATAAAGAGGGAATTCAATAAAAAAGGAATTAGATAGAACAAGACAAAGACAAAATGCTGGCGGTGAAAGGATTGCGGAAGAATTCTCTGAGCAAATAACAACACTCTTTAGTCGAGTTTCAAGGTGCCATCTTGGCCAATGCTACGAGTGCTCGTACATGGTAACCAGCGAGCTGTTTGGATGCTGTAAGTTGACAGCTATGTACGTAAGTTGCAAAATGACCGATGGAAAGATCGGTCAGCTTTCCAGCCATTTTTAGTGGGATTGCAAAAGGCAGTGAGATTCCAATCGATCTGGCAAAGTGCTGCAGGTTGGTCGATTGGAGATCATATATGGCGTGCAGTGTGTTTGTTGGTTTGACCACCATCTCATCACATCGCATACGCCACTCCATCACATTACAAGCCCACCCCAATCACACTACTATGTACATTGACTAACACAGGAGACATGTTGGTATTACTGAGTATGCCAGGGAGTCTGAATCAACCCGCAATGAAAATGAATCAGTGAATCAGTGAATCAGTTGAATTAAAGCAGCTGAGCCAGTATTACGGAGTAGACTCGCCTCCGCCAATTAAGTTCTGACTCGTTCTTATCCTTTCAGGGCACATGTGCACGTCCTATTGACACGACCCAGACGTTGTATGAGATAATTTAGGAAAATACAAGCCTCGCTTGCGATAGCTCGGCAATGTTTTCACGGGCTGTAGATATCAGTTGAACAAAGGTACTTGTTGACCGGTCTTGCCATGTCTTATCTTCTTCAATAAAAGTACAACATTGACAAAGATCAACTCATAGGACAACCGACAAACCATCGGCCGGTGAGTTGGATTGCAGCGGGCATAGACGTGCTCGCCACAATTCCTCGTCGCCTCGTTCCTCCCCTCCCTTGATCCATATGCTCTTACAATAATACTATGCGAGAGACATACTCGTGGGTGTCGAACATGTCGAACACCTTGGACATATGGAGTCTGGGCATACCCGCATGTCTCGCGCTGTCTGTCTCGGCGCATGCCTTACTCAGGAATTACGCACCATCTGCTGTTCTCCAAGACTTTAAGTGCGACCTATTACAAGTTACCCTTGCCCCCGGACCTCTGCCATGTACCCCTTTTTCCATTCGGAAGGCGTATTGAAGAGTTCTTATTGCTTGTGTGCGCCCAATTGCTTCTTTTGTGACTATTTTGCATCGACACAGATACTACTCTGAACGGGTAGAAGCCAGTTTTGTATATTTATATCTCTTTCTTGGATGCTCCGCGGAAGGGTCCGCTGGCGGAGGAGTCAGATAGGGATAACAAGGGAATAGCGAAAGTGCATATTGAAGAAGGAAACGGCAAGCGGCCGGTCGGAGAAAGATAAACAGGTACGCAAGAAGGGTCTTGACGATGTTGTGTGAGGCTTGTATGGGTGCGTTGGAAAGGCGGACTAAGTCGAGGATGATTGATGCTAAGAGCAATGGTGATTTCTGCACGTCTTGAAGAACCCTAAAGAGAGGTAAAATCCAGGACAGTACATCTCACTGCCATGCTCCCATATCCCCATACGCTCATTTATTTATGTACTGTACGACACTTAATGTGTTTGAGTAGAGTGACGCGATGTGCTACGCTTGAGTGATGGAAAAGGAAGGTGTCTATAATTGTGCTGGCAGTAGTAGTGCAGTAGTAGGAATAGAGCTTCCCCAATCATCCACTGAAGAGGCATAAGTCCGCGACTCCTGTCTCTTAGTCCGTGGGCCTCAAGCCGAGGCCGAATTCCGCCGGCTGGGGCTATGTATTTAACAGGGTGCTAAAGACGGTGAGTGAAGGGCGAGACTGTGGTCTTGTTCTCCTCTCAGCGCAGATTCCTCATTACTTCTGTGCAACGGAACATGGAAATATAAAAACTGCTCGTGTGCATCACGCTAATAAATCGGCAGGTCAAAGTAGATAAAGCAGAGGTGAACAGTGATAGACAAACGTGAATGAAGCCATCAAAGAAGAGCAGACTCAGTAGTGCAAGGTCGGGCTGGATGAATCAATACACCTGTACTGCATATGAACAAAGCACAGTCACGGTTAGGGATGTAGATATAAATATGATTCCGGCTCGTTTCCTATCTTGTCCCTATTGTGTTGTGATGTGTTGTCTTGTCTTGCCTTGTCTGTTAGCCTTTCTTCCCATCACGATTTAGTTGTGCTCGAGGCCAAATATCTGCCCTATTGTGCTACTGTGTGCGTTGTGGCACTGAGATTTCTCGTGTTGCCACCCACTCTTGTGGTACTTGTTTGTTGCGATTTGGTCGAGCTGCTCAGGCTGCATACTAGCTATATAGCCATTCGACCTTATAAATAACAGCAGCCAGCAATCTTGCATCACTGATGAATGTTGTGGCTGCGTCCCCGGGTTACCTGTCTGCCTGGCTGTAACACAATACCGGGTACATGTGTACTAATACTACGTACATACTGCATACAGACGGTATGTACTGACCGGGTTTGGCCTTGGTCCCGGAACTTTGGATATAATCGATGGGGTGTGCATGTAATACTCTCACTACAGACATGATTTGCCCTGTATATGTAAAGTCAATGCAGGCGAGTAACACGTTTTTTAGGGTACACAAGGTACAAATCTATCGTGCATATGTCTGAAGCGATGCACTGCTATAGTATAGGCAGGTAGTAACAACAATTTGCAAACTGTAGGGAGTTGATAAACTTACCTGAATGATGACACCTTTGCAGGACCGAGAGTTGCCGACAAACTACAGAGTAATACATCTGTAGTAATTGACATCTACGTCGTACTATAGAGGTACATACCGTGCAATACCACGTCCGACGAGTTGTTGCATTGGGGTCTGCAAAAGGAAATTGGAGGAAACAATACGGACAAGTCGGAGAAGACAACAAAACAGCGGACCATCAAATGATCAAATCACCAAACAAGGGATGACAAACAGCTACTATGTAGGCATACTATGTATGAAGAAACGAACAGACGAATGACGAGCGAACAGACCATGGATCGTGAAGCAAATTAACAAAACACACGGACAACGGAATAGATCTCCAAATAGGGAACACCCCCCTTTCTAGTAATTGGTAGCCTATTTTAGGACAAGTCAAGGTTGGCCGTTGCATGTCGTGTATTTATATTTGTTTGTAAAAACGGAACATATATGAATAAAAACGAAGGAAAATTCAAATAAAACAATAATGTATCATTACTTGCGATGAGCTACTTGTGGTGAGCTGAGGCTCGTTCTCGCATTGTTTATCAACTTTCAAGCGCTGGACACAGATGTAGCGAGCACCATATTCCGGACAGTGTAGCCCCGTTCTTGGAGCCACTCGTTGTTTCATTCCCCATTTCCAGGTTGAACCTTGCTCGAGGTTAGTCGCAGACTACTTAGCATGTACTACGGAGTATGTACTCGTACTGTACTTGTCGTACAGACTGATAGCGCACTGCTTACGATATGGTATTAAGACGCGAAATATTTATACTGGACCCCTATTGCAGCATGTGAGAGATGTTCTACATCTGAAGTTCAGACTTTCTGTATTAATGCATTTTATCTTGAGATCTTACGCGGCTAACACAGTACATCGTACAGGCATCATACTCTGTAATACTTCGTACATTAAGGGTACAGTGGCACTCTTGAGCAACGCTTGTACAGCGGTCGGCCTTGGCTGCCGATATTTCCACTCTGGTGATTTTACGCCGCACATGTACACAGAGACAGAGTACTATGTTCGGTGTACTATGTATTACATAGTAGACTGATAGCAACGATAGCAACAGTAACTGTGCCCAGCAGGATATAAGATACGCTTGTAATAAACGTCTGTGCATCGACGGGCCTGGGATGGATCAATGGGCCAGGCGGAGCATCTAGCAAGCCGGAATCTAGAAATGGAAAGTGGCCGGCAAATTCAGAGTTTCGAGTAGGCGGAATAAGAAAACAAAGGGAATAAAAGGCCCGGATAGAAAAAGTAGTCGTGTACTCTGTAGACATAAGCAATACGGAGGACGGACGTGCAGAACATAGCTGGGCTATTCACGGGAAAATAAATTCAAATTTCCATTGTCGAAAACAAGCCGAGACATGTCGGTGATGTCTATCATCCTCGAGATAGCAAGATCTGATCTGTGAGATACATCCTCCGTACATCGTACTCCGTAAGCTTTACCCAAAAGGAAGAAGCAGGAGGAAGAAGCAAATATAGGATCACGAACCAAAGATCAAAAACCAAGATCAAAAACCAACATACAAAAAAGAAAGAAGAGAAGACGGAGTAGGAAAGAGGCCAAATTGATGAGCATCCGACGGATCACTGTCGATCCACCCGAACCCACTCCCCCCCTCTCCCTTTTCGTTTCTTTTGTCCTTGCTTGTTATTCTGTACATAGTAGTCAAAGGCCTAAAGCCCAAAGAGCGAAATACTCCCCCCAAAAACTACATGTGTACAAAGACAAGACCCTTACAGGTACTTTTTCTGTAGCCCAAAGTGGTCCATGTACAGGTCTACATGTGGCCACCCACAGCCTAGGGCGTTCTTTTTGTTCTGTACATACTATGTACAGTAGTCAAAACAGAATCTCGGCCATTGCCCACTTTTGATATTTTTGCCCCATGATTTCGGATGGGACGACGAGAAGTCTGTATAGAGTACGTGTCCGTATTGCGTGAATCATTGGCCTACATACTACATACTGTATGTAGTAGAGGCGGGCTCTTCTTCATTCTGTTCTTTCTTGTTCCTTCCGGTTTCTCGTCTTCTTTTAATATTTCTTTTGGGTGGTGCCATCTCATTGAAATACAATCAACCCCCTTGCATCACGTTGCTTATTATTCGCCGATGTTCCAGCCTCGGTCATTGTGTCGTCTTGCATCTATCCCAACATCATCCTTCACCATCTACATACTTAGTAATACGGAGCTCAGTAGACCCAAACCTATTTACACTTGGCCGTGCTCGCCTTGCCCATCTTCCATAGCACGCTCTGTCCACCCGGAACCGTGCCGGCGTCTCGCGCCAGTCGTGCATTCAACTTGTGACAGATCGCGTACAGGCACAAAGAAGAAAAAGTAAAACAGCGCCTATCACTGTCCACCTGCCATGCCATCGTCCATCTCCATTGACCATGTTGCATGCCATGGCTTGTTCCATTGCGCGCTTGCCCTGTCCTCTTTTGATCATGATGCTCTCTCGAATACTCCCTACCCATGCCATGCCATGCCATGCCATACGTCCACCTCTAAAGGCTCTAATTATCCATCTCCCGTTTAAGCACTCCTTGCTCCGTCAACTACACCGTATAGATACAAATATTGGTGTACGTCGGCCATACGGCCATACATCATCGTACGGAGTACATAATACATAGTACATACTCATAAATAATGTGACGTACAATCACTAGTGTACATAGTGCTTTGCTCCATGTCTCTCTCCTTTTACCCTTTGCAGCCTTGGCTTTAGAACTCTGTAATACTACAGTACCATAATAACTTCTCCTTCTCGTTGGAGTCTCTCTTCTAGCTCTTATTAGTTCCCATTTCGCGCGTGCCTCCGTTGGCGGTTTCTTTTTCTTTTTTTCTATTTGTTGTTGGCTAGCTATCCCCTACCTAGTGCAAGCTATTCCGTTCCTTATATATTTTTTCTTTTCGTTTTTCCTCTTGTCCCTCTTCAGTTTCGTACTCCGTACTCCGTACACAGTACAGAGTAGTCACCCTGACTTTTCTATGTACAGAGTAGTAGCAGAGAGTTTTGTATTCTCTGCGTACGGTATTCTCTGCTTCCTTTCCCTCCTCTCCTCCCGCTTCATTTTCTCTGACCACGCCCACCCCCACCTCCATCTCGCTTCGGTTTTCACAGCTTAAATCAAATCCCTAAAGTGTCTTATCATGCTTTGTACACCTCTTTGACTTGCATACTCGCCAGTTCTTGATCGTTTTGGGCGATGGACAATCAAACCGCAGCTGGCCTGTTCCATCCTCCCCGTCCGAATGCACACCCTGCACCGCAAATACGAAAATATAAACGAACGATGAGCAGCTGCGAAAGATACATCACAAGATACACTACAAGACTCGCCTGTAAGACTACAACCGCTTCATCTACATTCTAGACCTCGTCCTGCGGAGACCTGTTCGAGACACTGAGATATGATATGACCACCTTCATGGGCTTAAGAGCATAATACTAAACAGGAAACAGGAAAAAAGCAAACACAAGCACACAACCTCCACGCTAGATCCTCTACCTTCTACCAGGCTATTCTTATTATATCTCGCCCCTGCCGCGCTTGTCCTGCTACCTACTCTGTACCTCCAGCTCAAACTTTATCAATCCCCATAGCTTTCTACATAGTAATACTGTACAGAGTAGTAGCGTTCCTCTCTGCCCATCTATCCTCCTTCACCTCCAGAGCCGAGCTTCTCGTTGCCCACAAGCGAGCAGATCCTCCGCCATCCGAAGACGACGTCTCATCCTTAGGCACGGCCCTGGCCCGATCCACGTTTCCTTTCTTCACAACATACTCTTTCGCCTTCTGCCTCAACCCCCCATACTCTCTCACCTCTCCCACGTTCTTCGTTCTCCTACACAAGTCATACCTCCTTATATCTTTGGGATCATCCCCCTTCGCTCTCGCTCTCTCCTCACGCTTATTTCTTCTCACTTGACACCGTTGCCAATTCTTGGGATTCTTATACTCTCTCCACACGATCCGCCCGGCACCCACTACTCTCAACCTCCTCGCTTGCTATCTCATACTCAACTGTCTCGTCTTATACCTTCTTAGCCGTCTAGCCATCTGCCACCACCACACGCCATGGCCGACCCCGTTCAGCCCGTGGCCATCGTCGGCCTTGGCGGCCGCTTTCCCGGCAAGGCCACCGACCCTCTCAAGCTATGGGAGATGTGCTCCGACGGTGAGGACGCCTGGTCCGAGGTGCCCTCCTCGCGATTCAACCACAGAGCATTCTACCACCCAGACCAGTCACGAAACGGAGCTGTATGTAGAGCATATGGCAAACCCCAAGAACTCGGAAGCCCCAAGTCAATGATGCTAACAGCTGCAGACCAACGTCAAGGGTGGCTTCTACCTCAAAGATGATGTATCCTATTTCGACGCACCATTCTTTAACATGACCAAAACCGAAGCCGCTGTAAGTCCATGTTAAGCCTGCCTCACCACCTCGTGTCCCCTTGACAGCAAAACAGATCAGCCCAGCTAACATAAATCCCAGTCTCTCGACCCACAGCAACGCTTGTTGCTAGAATGTACCTATGAGGCTCTCGAAAATGGCAAGTCGATAACATGGCATTTTGCCTCAAGATGAAAACGAATCTAAAACGTAGCTAACACACCTTCCTTTAGCTGGCATGAGCCTTGAGGATATCAGCGGCTCCGACATGGGCGTCTTTGTCGGCTCGTTTTGTTTTGACTGGGCCAAAATTACTCTCCGCGATGCCGATGCTATTCCCCTCTACCACGCCACAGGCACCGGCCAGGCAATGCTGGCGAATCGTCTGTCGTACTTTTTCAACCTCCACGGACCTTCTGTCACTCTTGATACAGCATGCTCCTCCAGTCTAGTCGCCCTGCACCAGGCATGTCAGGCCCTGCGAGCCGGTGAGTGCGACACAGCCCTCGTCGCAGGTGTTAACTGCACCTTGTGCCAGGACTCTCTCGCCTCCATGAGCACCATGGGCTTCCTCTCCGCCGAGGGTCGCTCTTACACGTACGACAGCAGAGCGGCCGGCTATGGTCGCGGCGAAGGTGTTGCGGCTGTTGTTCTCAAGCGTCTCGACCTTGCACTAGACTCTGGTGACGCTGTTCGCGCCATCGTCCGCAACACAGGTGTCAACCAGGACGGCCGAACCCCCGGCATCACTTTCCCTTCTGGTGAGGCACAGGCTACCCTTATCCGCCGGGTTTACGACCAAGCCGGCCTTGATCTGGCCGATACATCATACGTCGAAGCACACGGCACCGGAACCCAGGCCGGTGACCCCATTGAAGCCCGCGCACTCTACAGCACTTTCGGTTCAAGCCGGCCAAACGACGGCGCGACCCCACCACTCATTGTCGGTTGCATCAAGACCAATATCGGTCATCTGGAGGGTGCCAGTGGCGCAGCTGGTCTCATTAAAACGGTCATGATGCTCGAGCGTGAAACTATCCTACCCAACTGCGACTTCCGCGAAGCGAACTCCAAAATCCCTCTCGATGAGTGGCGCCTGACTGTCCCGACAGAGCTGCAGTCCTGGCGTCTTGCCAGCGGCGGTGCGTCTGTCCTGCGGGCATCAGTCAACGGTTTTGGATATGGCGGAACCAATGCACACGTCATTGTCGAGAGTGCTGCCGATTACCTGCGCGAGCGTGGCCTGACCGGCGGCAACTACAAGTTCCACCGCGGTAAAACATGCACGGCAGCACAAACAAACTCAGCAGCCAACGACACAGCCACCGATAGCGGCAGCAGCTCCAACGACGATACTATTCACACTCCACCGCCATCCATACCATCAACCCCCCATTCCGAAAAGGTCGATCCCGAGCCTCTCTCCAACCCCGTCACACCAGTACCGGGCTACAGCACATCAGTTGGTGCTACCTCAACAGCCACCCCTATCTCAGCCGTGAACGACGACAGCGGCTCTGCCACCAAGACAATTGCCAGCCGCGAAACCGGCCTATCAGTCCCGAAGCTGTTTGTTTTGAGTGCACAAGACGAGGCTACCGGTAAGGCGCAGATCGCCCAACTACAGGACTACCTCACAAACGGCTCAAACTGCGACTCCCTCCCACACAACGCCGCCTTCCTTAATGATCTCGCCCATACCCTCAACAACCGCCGCTCAACACTGCAATGGAAGGCTGCCGTCCCTGCGATATCATCCAAGTCCCTCCAAACAGCCCTAAACAGTGCCCGCTTTCAAAATGCCTCGCGGCCGCCATCTGTTGGCTTTGTCTTCACCGGCCAGGGAGCTCAGTGGTACGCCATGGGCCGTGAATTGGCCACCACCAATGCAGTCTTCCGTGCTTCCCTCAACCGCAGTGCCGCCATTCTCGCATCATCAACCATGAATGCTGAGTGGTCTCTTCATGACGAGCTGCTTAAACGGGACGCCGAAACTACCCGTGTGAACGAGCCTGCTGTCAGCCAGTCTCTCTGCACGGTTCTTCAAGTTGCCCTTGTAGATATGCTGAGGTCATGGGGCATCAAGCCCGCTGCTGTTGTCGGTCACTCCAGTGGTGAGATCGGCGCCGCCTATGCTGCCGGGCTTCTGAGCCAAGAAGCAGCTGTTGCCGCAGCTTACTTCCGTGTTCCTCTCGACTCGTCTGCAGCCGATTCGTGCCGTGGCGGCATGATGGCCCTAGCTTGCGACGAGGAGACGACTGTGAAACTTTTGGACAGCCTCGAGACAGGCAAGGCTTCTATTGCATGCTACAACAGTCCCCTAAGCTTCACGGTCTCTGGTGACGACTCTGCTATCGATGAACTGGTGGTCAAGTGTACGGAGCAGGGAATCCGCAGTCGCAAATTGGTTGTCGGCTTTGCCTACCACTCGCACAAGATGATTGGTGCCGCTACAGGCTACCGCGAGCTGCTGCTTGCTAACCGCACTATCGTCGAGGCATTTTCAACCCCGACCGCCGAGGCTGGCAGCATCGAGATGTACTCGTCCGTCACAGGCAAGAGACTGTCGCCGGGTGCTCTGACGCTTGACTACTGGGTTGACAACTTGGTGAACCCTGTTCGCTTCACCGAAGCCCTAACGGCGCTCTGCTACGAGGCTCAGACCGGCAAGTCCATCAGTGACCCCAACTTCACCACACGCAAGCCTCAGGTCGACATCCTCGTCGAGGTCGGCCCCCATGCCGCCCTTGCTGGTCCCATCCGCCAAATTCTCCAATCCCATACACCACTCACTAAGATTAATATTCTGGGTATGCTGCGCCGTGGCCAGGACGCCACCGAGACGTCGCAGCTGCTTGCATGCCAGCTTATCGAAAAGGGTCTGCCTCTTAACGTCGCCGCTCACAACGCCGGCTACCGCACTGGGGATCTCGACGCATCCGCCGAGGTTGCCCCTGTTCCCCTGGTAGACCTGCCACCCTACCCCTGGAATCACGCCACTGCATACTGGGCCGAGCCCGTCGAGAGCATTCGCTACCGCCAGCGCGAGCATGCCCGGCACGACCTACTCGGTGCCCCTGTCCGTTTTGGTAGCCCCCTCGAGCCCCGCTGGCGCCAGTGGATCCGTACTGCCGAGACACCATGGGTTCGTGATCACCGTGTTCAAGGTCTGGTTGTCTACCCAGCTGCTGGCTACATTTCTATGGCCATTGAGGCTGCAAGACAAGATGCCCTCCACAAGGCCGGACCTGTCGGTTCCAAGGAGGCTATCTCTGCTGCTACTGAAATTGACGGTTACGAGCTGCGCGATGTGACACTCGGTCAGGCTCTGATTGTGCCCGAGGATTCTGGAGAGGTCGAGGCCATGATCAGCCTGCGACCTCTCACCGAGAGTGCCATGGACAACTCCACTGTGTGGCACGAGTTCTTTGTGTACTCTTGCAGCACTAGTGCTACTAAGTCTACCCCCATGGGTGCTTCCATCACTGACAATTGGTCCGAGCACTGCCGTTGTCGTATCGCTGTGCGCTGGAAGCCTAGAAGCGATGTTGCCGAGGCAAGTCTGGTGACTGACACTGCCGCTATTCGCGCTGAGACGGCCCGCCGCGACGCCGCCAACCGCACCGAGATTTTCAATGCCTGCCAGAAGGATGTCGAGCTCGAGTCTTTGTATGACCACTGCACGGCCATTGGTTTGGAGTACGGTCCCACGTTTGCCAATCTCGTTGCTGCCAAGCAGGCCCCGTCGACTTCGGAGGCCGACCCCATCAACCGCATCCTTGGTACCGTCATTATTCCCGACGTCGCCGCTGCCATGCCCGCTCACCACCACAGCCCCATTGTTGTGCATCCCGGTACTCTCGATGCCTGTTTGCACGGTATCATGTCGTTCCGTGACCTGCTCAAAGCAGCCATCATGCCCGTCTTCTTTGAGAACATCTACATCTCTGCTGCAATGGAGAACGTGACTGCCGGCGAGAACCTCGGCGTGTACCTCGGTGTCCAGCGCAGCGGCTTCCGCAACCTTCAAATTGACCTGACCGCCTACGGTCCCGAAGCACACAACCCCGAGCTGGATGCTAGGTCTGAATCCTTGGCTGCCCCCCTGATTCGCATGGAGGGTCTCCGTATGACTTCGCTGGCAGGCAGCATGCCGTCTGGTTCGGATGGCAACCTGCCTCCCAAGACATATTTCGAGGCCTCGTGGAAGCCTGACCCCGTGTTCATGTCGTCTCAGAACTTTGAAAAGCTGTGTTCCCACCTTGTTCCCACAGAAGCCGAGACTTCCGGCCTACGCCGTCTTGAGCAGTCCTCATACTACATGTCAGACCATGCCATCTCGCAGGTTCCCGAGGAGGCCGTTCCCAGCCTCACCAACAAGGGCAGAAAATTGTACAAGTCTCTAGTGCGTCTTCGTAACTCGGTTTTGGCTCTGCATGAGCAGAGAATTGCCGAGCGTGCCGCTTCTGGCCTTACTGAGCTCGAACCTGCACATGCCGACGACATCCCGACATGGCCCAATGCCACCTTCGAGGAGCGTGCTGCCCTTCTAGCAAAGTTGGAGTTGACTGGCGCTGAGGGCCGCCTCCTGGCAGCTGTGTCAAACAACATGCACCGCATCATCTTGGGTACCATAGATCCCCTCGAGGTGACCATGAAGAATGATGTTCTTGGCAGGTACTATGCAGAGAACCCTCGCATGCTGCGTCAGTACCAGCAGGCTGCTGTTTACGTCGACCTGTTGGCACACAAGAACCCACACATGCGCATCCTCGAGATCGGTGCGGGTACCGGCGGTGCTACAATCCCTCTTCTGCGCGCACTGGGCGGTGACTCTGATGGCAAGAATACCTCTTCTCGCTTCGCGTCGTATGATGTGACGGATATCAGCTCGGGCTTTTTCGAGGCTTTCCGCGACAAGGTCCGCGCATGGCAGAATCTTATCAACTTCAAGCGCCTTGACGTCGAGAAGGACCCCTCCCGCCAGGGTTTTACTCCTGGCACCTATGACCTCGTCATCGCCGCAAACGTGCTACACGCAACACGCAACATTGGCAATACCGTTGCTCACGCCCGCCAGCTTCTGCGCCCCGGTGGTACTTTGATGCTGATCGAGCTTGTCCGCGTGCCTGAACAAAAAGTCGCAACTGCCGCCGTCGGTAACATGTTCGGTATTTTCGATGGTTGGTGGATCGCTGAAGAAGAGAGCCGTCAAGACTCGCCCCTTTTGGCCGAGACCCAGTGGGATGCTGTTCTACGCAAAAACGGCTTCTCTGGCTTGGACGCTGCTATCTGGGAGACGCCCGATCTGGCAACACACCAGGGTACAACTATGATCAGCACTGCCCTCTACCAGCCCACTGAGGTCACTGAGGAGGCACTTTCGTCTACTGAAACTATCGCTGAGGTCGAGAACGCAACGATTGCATCTGAGCTTGAAACCGTTGCCTCTATCTCCTCCGGAATCCCGCCCACTGTCCTCGTGACAGATTCTGTTGCCAACAAGTCGTGGCTTCAGTCGCTGGCTGGGGCACTCTCTGCACTAGGCTCCTCTTCTCTTGAGTTCCCCATCTTCACCATTGATGAACAGATTCCTCCCTTCAGTGCCGAGACTGTAGTCGTTTTTTACCAGACTGAGGCGAGCACAGTCGGAATTCAGACCCCTGAGACCATGGAGAACCTGCGCCGCCTATTTATCCGTTCCACTGAGGGTGGTGGTGGTTGCGTTCTGTGGCTGACCACTGGTGCAATCGAAGGTGACAATGCTCCTGATTTTGCCCTTGTCCAGGGTCTTCTGCGCACCTTGCGCGTTGAGTTGGGAGGTCGCCTTGTCCACCTCGATCTAGACATGGAAGTCACATCCGATAACTCGACGGTCTTTGAGTCTATCGTGCGTGTATTTGAGCGTTCTTTTGCTGCAAAGAACCTCCTTGATGTTGACAATGAGGACCATCGCGCACCCAGCACCGAACCCGAGCTGGAGCTGGCCATTCGTGGCACTGATGGCACGGTTTACATTCCCCGGTACGACGAGAACCTGGTTGTTGGCAATTATGTCGCTTCGCGTACTGGGCGCCGGAACCTTGTACCCATTTCACCTGTGCAGCCCGGCCGCCACCTCAAGCTTGAGATTGGCCAACCGGGTCTTCTCGACAGTCTTTTCTTTGATGATGACAAAAATGTCACTGGCAACCCTCCTCTGGGAGCCAATCAGGTGGAGATCTCTGTTCGTGCGGCAGGTCTCAACTTTCACGATGTCATGGTGGCCATGGGCCAGATTAGCACACGCGACCTGGGCCGTGAGTGTGCCGGTGTTATCACGCAGATTGGTAGCCAAGTGACTAGTCTCAAGGTTGGCGATCGTGTCGCCGCGCCGGCTGACGGCACAATCTCAACAACGGTCCGCTGCGATGCTTGGCGCGCCCAGCGCCTGCCTGCAAGCATGTCTTTTGAGGCTGGCGCATCGCTCCCTATCATTTTCTGCACGGCACTACACACAATGAACCTGACGAACTTGACCGAAGGCGAGACAGTCCTTATCCATGCCGCATCGGGCGGTCTGGGCCAGGCTCTGATCCAGCTCTGCCAGGAGCGTGGTGCTATCATCTACGCGACAGTGGGCACAGTTGAGAAGAAGCAGTTCTTGATCGACCATTACGGCCTTGAACCGTCTCACATCTTCAGCAGCCGTGACGACTCATTTGCTTCGGCTGTTATGCAGGCTACCAACAACGAGGGTGTCGATGTCGTTTTTAACGTTCTTGCTTCTGAGCTTCTCCGTGCTTCGTGGCGCTGTGTGGCTTCGTTTGGTCGCTTTGTGGAACTGGGCAAGCGCGATCTGTCTCGCAACGGCCGTCTCGACATGGGCCAGTTCACACGCAACGTAACCTTTGTTGCTGTTGACCTTGTTGCCCTGATGGCTGAAAAGCCCAAGTACTCGGCCAAACTATGGGCCCAGTGCATGGACCTTGTCCGCAAGGGCGTCGCTCGCGCTCCCAGCCCGCTCACAAGCTATGGATATGCCGACTCTCATCTGGCCATGCACACAATGCAGACCGGCCGCCACATTGGAAAGCTGGTTCTAGTTCCCGAGTCGCAGCCAGTCACCAAGACCACTACTAGAACGACACAGACTGTGAGCGAGGGCGAAGATGGCACCTCTGTAACCACAACTACCGTCACCAAGACTGATGCTGCGCCCGGCCCGTATACCCTTGCAACCAGGGTCATTCTTCCTCAAGCGGAGCCCGTCAAGTTGCGCGCTGATGCCTCGTACCTCCTTGTTGGCGGTCTCGGTGGTATTGGTCGTGCCCTGTCTGCACGCATGGTCCAAGAGCTAGGCGCGCGCTACCTAATTATTCTTACGCGCGGAGGTATCAACAGTGAGGTCGCTGCTGCTTCTGTTGCCGACCTCCGCGCACAAGGCGCATATGTGCTCGTGTGCAACTGCGATGTTGGCCAAGCAGAGCAACTGGCTGCAGCCCTTAAGACAGCCGAGGACAATGGTTTCCCTGCTGTCCGTGGTGCTGTCAACCTGTCTCTGGTGATGGAGAGTGCCTTGTTCCAGGACATGACCTGCCAGTCATGGAACAACTCCTTGTGGCCCAAGGTTCCTGGCTCATGGAATCTCCACAACGCACTGCCAGGCAGCGAGATTGACTTTTTTATTCTCGTGTCATCCATGGTCGGTATTATTGGCAACCCGAGTCAGACTGCCTATGGCTGTGCCTCGTCGTTCCAGGATGCTTTTGCCAAATGGCGCCGTCGCCGTGGCCTAGCTGGTGTGTCGATCAATCTCGGTATGATTGCAGATATTGGCTACGTCGCCGAGCACGGTGCCGTGCACCAGACACTTTCGTCACAGGGCTTTGAGGAAATTGATGGCTCCGAGTGCCTGGCTATTCTCGAATCGGCTATGCTCGCTCCTGCTGGAACTGATTCCAAGTGGAAGGCCGCCAATGTGGTTACTGGTCTCGGTCTCGGCCGTTATACTGGCGGTGATCCCTCTCGTGCCATGTACAACGATCCCCGTTTCCGCCTATCTCGCCGCATGGCCATGACATCTGGCGGTGACGAAGATTCTGCCACAGCCGGCGGTGATGAGACCCAATCCATCCGCGAGATGCTTCGTCAGGCTGCCTCCCTGAGCGACGTCATCTCCACTCTTGAAACTGCTATTTGCAGCAAGATCATAGTTCTATTGATGCTGCCTGTTGAAGATGAGTTGGATACCCAAAAGCCTCTCGGCCAATATGGCCTCGACTCGCTCATTGCCGTCGAGCTCCGTAACTGGGTCAACAGTGAGATGGAGGCGACTGTTCCTGTGCTTGAGTTCTTAGGTTCTCGCAACATCCAGTCTCTGAGTGGCTTCATTGCGCGCCAGTCGCGTCTGGTCCGCAAGGAGCTTCTTGCCGAGTAGGGGGAGAATATTGGAGGTTATGACTGATGCTTATCGTTGCAATACCTTTTTGTTTTGTTCCTTATATTCGGTTTTTTGTACTTGATAGCCTTATGTTAGTTTGTATATTTCGGCGTGTCTTTTATATCTTGAACAAAGTCAGTGATTGATCACTTTTGCCTTGACCACCGATCACTTGACCATCAATCTTATTTTAACTGCGACTAAAGACATTATGCCGTACGTCTTTCACCAAAACATGACCAAAACTTGAAAGATAAAAATATATTCCAAAACTTAAAATCAAGGCTAAACTTTTTCAATAAACATTCCCAGGATAAACAGCCGATAGCAAGCCAACTTTTTATTTTCTGTTTTTTGTTGTCTGACTTTATGGCAATGTAGCCGTCAATGGGAGCTTGCGGCTACTGGAGCCGACGTAGATTGTCTTCGGGCAGTCACTGATGACCCAGTTCTGGGAGACAGTATCCCAGTTGCTCAGGTCACGGCGGGTAAGGGCGACCTCAAAAGTGGCAGTCTGACCAGGGGCAATGTCATACAGACGGTCAAAGCCACGCAAAACCTTGGGCGGGTCATCGGGGCTGCCAAGAGACAGGTAGAGCTGAGGTACTTCGTCACCGGTTACAGAGCCAGTGTTCTTGACAGTGGCGGTCACTGTGTAGAGGACGTCGTAGAGAGCAGCGTTGCCACCGGGGGTAGCCTTATCACCAGCCGCATGTAGAGGCTGGGCACAGCCGTCGGTAGCATGCTCTGGGAGGTAGGCGGAGTTGGGCTCGCCGTAGTAGGGGTCCTGCGAGGCTTCCTTGCCTGATGATGATGTGTTGAAGTAAGGGTAGATGTACTGCCAAATATAGGGGAATTTGGCGTCAGGGAAGAGATAGTCATTCAGGTCAGTCGATGCCGCAGTTGTAGAAATGTTCGGGGCGGCAATAGTGTTTCCAGTGGTGGGCTGGTAAGCGGTAATGTTATTGCTCTTCACCACCTGGAGGTTACTGTAAGAAAATGTGGTGTAACTCAAGCCGTAACCGAACTCGTAAGCGAGTGAAGTGTTCGCCTGGTCAAAGTAGCGGTAGTCGATAAAGTTGCCCTCAGTGAAATCAATCTGGGGAATATCCCCGTTGGGCTCGTATAGGACATCAGTACCGTAGCTCTCGCGCGAATTACCCCAAGTGAATGGCGTCCGGGCAGCAGGATTGACCTTGCCGTAGAGCACATCGGTAATCGAGTTACCAGACTCTTGGCCAGGAATGCCGGCCCAAAGAATAGCCGTGACGTTGGGGTTGTTGTACCACTCGTCAACAATAACAGCACCAGTTGAGTGAATGACCACAATAGTGTTGTTGCACCAGCTGCTGACGTTCTTGATCAGGTCGTCGCCCTGTCTCCAAAGGGTCAGGTTGTTGCGGTCACCTTCGTTGCCATCGACGCTGATGTATCCTTCGCCAGAGTCGGCGTTCACAAAGACAACGGATGTGACGCCGTCCTGTGAAACAAGAGCCTTAGTTGCATCAGGCTGGTTGTTGGCAAGAATGCTCTGGTAAGTAGAGCCATCGCTGATGGCCTGGGCCTGCAAAGCAGCGTCGGGCGTAACAAGATATGGGAAATTTGCACTGCCAGAGCCCCAGGCCATGCCGAGAGTGCCGTTGTCGCAACCGCGGTCGGAGCATCCGTTAGGGCCAGCTGGATTTGAACCAGCATCGTCACCAATGACAGCGATGAAGCGAGGCTTGTTCAATGGCAGGGCATTGTCGTTCTTGAGCAAGACGGTACCCTTGGCGGCAATCTCGCGAATAAGAGTGCCGTGGTCTCCGCGCACATCAACATGTTCGTTGATCACCTGATAGTCCTTGCCAGCGGCGTAGTGGATGGGGCCGTACGTGTCGGTGGTCCATGAGGCAAAGTTGGTCGTAATCTGCTCGCCGATCTTGTTGCCGACCTTGAAGAAAGCAGCCATGATACGCATAGCCATGTCGTCGATGCGCCACTCAGGCAGAGTGCCGTTGATGACAGAGAGGGTCAGGTTGGGGCCCCAGTAAGCGTAGCCGGTGTTGAAGGCGGTGTCACCAGGCATAGCCATGTCTAGGCCAGCGAGTGCGCTGGAGACACCGGTGTGCTGGGCTGCCCAATCACTCATGACCATTCCCTGGAAGCCGAGCTCGCCCTTTAGGTAGCCGTTGAGGAGCTTGGAGTTTTGGCACGAGTATGAGTTGTTGACCTGATTGTATGAGCACATGACAGAGCCGACACCAGCACGGACAGCGTCGGCAAAGGGCCAGAGGTACAGCTCGTGCATTGTCTTGTCGTCAATATTGGCCGACACGGACTCGGTGATGTTGTAGCCATATCCGACGGCCTCGGGGGCCTGGCGGAAGTGCTCTGTACATTAAGTCAGTTTCAAAAAAGTACTAATTATGTATGATCAACTCGGACCTACCCTGCTCATTTCCAATCAAATGCTTGGCGCACGCAATGACGCCGGCATCCTGGATGCCACGGATAGTTTCGGCCATGCTGACGCCAGTCAAGACGGGATCAGGGGAGAAACCTTCCCAGTTGCGACCACCCTCGGGAGCGCGGCCCAAGGGACCAGCAACCGGGCCCAGCTGGACAGTGACACCCTTTCCACGGTGCTCCTGACCCATGGCAAGACCGCGTGCATACAGGAGCTTGCGGTCCCAAGTGGCAGCGGCAGTCTGGCCGGATGTGAAGACAGACACAAAGTCTGCATCACGAACACCGACAGGCGAGTCCTGCATGCACAGGCTCTTGAGGCCGAGACGAGGCACGGCTCCGACGTTGCCTACGCACTGTTCGCCCTCCCAGCCAACACCAGTGGTGAGATTGACCTTTTCCATGAGGGTCATCTGAGAGACGAAATCCTTGGCTTGCTCGTAGGCTTCTTCCCAGCCCGTGGCCGCGGGGTTCATCCATGGCGAAGGGTAGAAGGGGGGTGATGACGCAGCAGAGTCGTCACGTTGAACAAGCTGAGGAACTGTGTTAGCACGAGCACTTCCTAAGAAGGCGGCCGTGGCCAGAATCCAGGCGAAATGGTTCATTTCCAACCAAGAAAGACCAAATCAAAGGGAGAGGTAAGGATGACAATGTAGGGGGGGGGTAAAACAATGACGAGTGCTCATTGAAACCTCGACTGATAGACAGGTACGGGAAGGGGATGAGAAAAGGGGGAGAGGTATAACGGAGAAAAAGAGAGAAGTAAGGATGGGCGGCAGGATGAAGAATGAAAGACAGAGGATTCACGCGAGAAGGGGCAGATCAGACGGGATATATGTAACGCAGAGAAAGGAAAAGAGCAGGCAGGAAGGCGGGAACCAAAAGCAAAGAGGCAAGATCAACAAAGGGAAGGAACTCGGATTTGCAACTGGGACATGCGTCGGCAAACAGGCAAACAAGCAAACAAGCAAGTTCACATCCATCTCCATAATAGTTTTTGTTCTGTGCCATCGTTCTTTCCTTGTCTAGGCCTGTTCTGCACACTCCCCTCCCTTCGTGCCTTCCCCCATTTTCCCTGGTGCCTTCCAACTGCTTGTTGCTCTTTCCTTCTTCGCTGGGTACAAAATGTGGTTCAGGCACGCGTGTTTGCGTAGCAATGTGCTTGTGACTTGGACATGACTTACTTGGTTGTGTAAATGGGCCCAAAAAGGAAAATAGGGAAGGATCGGCTCGCGCTCATTTTACGGCGTGCTGGGGTATGGAGTAAAAGTTGGGGTCGGTGTGAGGTCGGTCGTACTTGCCACCACTGAACCAGGTCTAGGACCAGTAGCAGCCGGGAAGGGAAGAGAAAGGGAGGATTAAAGGAGGGGGGAGCTGCGAGCAGAGCTGCAAGAAAGACGGCAGGCGCGACTCCGCAAAACTCTACCCCAAACTCATGTAGACAAAACCATTGCCATCATCGAGCGGGAAGGCACGATGGACGGAACAAAGAGGGGAGAGGCGGCAAAGATGAAGAAATGGCAGGAAGTGAGAAAGAAGAGGACTATTGCGCCGCGAAAGAAAAAAGAAAGGGAAAAGAGGTGCAAGAAGTGAAAAAGGAAGGAAGCTCTCCGGTAGGAACAGGTAAGAGCGACCAGATAAAATCAGCTCCCTGGCTTCGTGTGTTTTTCTTGGAATCTTTGCTCTTTCCTTTTCTGCATTCCTCTGCAATTGCCTCCTCGATCCAAGCTTTCCGAGTGCGTTGCCAACCCAGAGCTGTGATTGAATAATCATTTGTGGGATTGGCCATTGCCGTCCCCTCACTTTCCCAATGCACCCGCCATATACAGACTGCTGGGTGTCATCCGCGAGCATGGTGACGTGGGCGACATGGGCGGGGACCGCATGTGCAGACGAGAAGGACCGTTTTTGCCTTTGGGGGAGCCGAGATTTTTGGAGAGCTCCTTCTGCTTCTGGTCGAGCTCGACTTCCTTCTGCTTGCGCGCCTGCTCACGTAATCGCTGCAGCTCAAGCAGCTCCTGGTAGTTTTGCAGCTCAAACTCGAGGTGCTCGACATTGTGGCCGTAAGAGCTGCTGCGGCTGTGGCTGCTGTGGCTGTTGTGGCTGTAGCTGCGACCGTGGCTGCTGTAGTAGTCGAGCTGGTCGTGCTTGTGTTCGTGCTTCAGAGCGAGTGCGTATGTTTTTGCGTGGCGTGTGGCAATGTGACCGCTGCCATTGGCCGGCCGAGACCAGAGCGAAAAAGACGGCATTTTGGTATAGCTGTGGTGGTGGTGGCTTTGGTGCAGATGCATGTAATAGGAATAAAATAAAATGCAGCTTTTAATTGCAAAAATGCAGTCCAGCCAAAAGGGCGAATATAAGACAAACGAGGTATAAAAATGAACCCCCGATAGAATGATAGCGATTATAAAGTAGTAAATAATCGTAGGAAATGCAAGTAACGGGTCTCGGACTGGGAGTGGCTCAAGCAGCGACAGGGTGTCGCTTGTCTTGCTGTTGATGATCTGATCTGGCCCGTTTCTGTCGACGATGATTTGTCTTTTGTTGCTGTTCTTTTTTTCGTTGCTGGCTTGTGCTCGTGTTTGCTATTGCGACTTGACCAGGTTCTGCTGCCGGGTTTCCCTGCTTTTGCGATGCTGTAGCTGCGTTTTTCTGTTGTGTAATAGCCAACTGGCTGGCTGTTTCAGCGCTGGTAGCACCGTCTGTTGTGTTCACGGGAGTGATGCGAGAAGGCTTGCGGCTGTTTGAGCTTGGAGGCTGGTGGTCGCGAGTAAAGAGTAGAGATGGACAAGCGAAGCTGGTGTGGCTTGAGGCCGCAAGGGTCTGAGGTCTCGAAAAGACGGAAGGTATAGTGTTTGGCTTGAGGGTGTGTGTAGCTGTGATGCTGGTGATGCGATGTCGGTGATGACTTTGAGTTAAGAATAGCTAGTAATACGCGAGCATCGCAGAGGACAGCCGTTGAGACAGCGGACAACGTATATTTAAGAGGATGCTACTTGCCAGGCGGGTCGGCCGCTGGAATATTATTCTATGATAATTAATAACCGACTTTTCACGCATAAACTACAATAAAAAGTGACATCAAAGCCGAACAATTTTCAAAATAAACTTTGGGCCGGCCAGACACGAAATCGAAAAACACAAGACGAAAAAAGCAGGCGAAATCAAGAGATGGCGAAGAAAAAGGCGCAATACACAGTACGTACTCTGTAGGTACTGCAATACGTCAGGGTACAGAGCGTAATGGAGAAGAGAGAAGAGAGAATACTATGTACAGCGGCTGGACAACAACGGAGCAGCGAGGAGATGCAGGTCGAAGATCTGATAATCAGATTGATAAAATGAAAGGGACAAGCCGGATGGGTCGAAACGCCAGACAAACTAGGCAAAAAGACACACAAGAGGAGAGCAAGAGTAGCAAAGGAGGAAGAAAAAGTGGGCTGCCGGGACTTGAGCAAGGGAGCCAGGATGGTAGCTCGCCGGCACTCGTGCTCAAGAGGGCAGGAGAGGAGCCTTGGGTGGGATGGAAGAGGAAAAAGGCACGGCGGACAATGGTATTATGGGGATGTTTTGTCAAGTTTTGTAATAAAATAAACAGAAAATAATTAGAAAACACTGCAGCGTGAAAGTGACAAAAGGATACAAGAGGCATTAGAAAGAGGCTAACAGAAATCTGGCGAGGAGACTGGCAAGTAGGGGCCAAAGTCGGAGACAAAGGGGGGGTGGAGGGGGGCCAAAAAAGAAGAAAAAGTGAAGAAAAAAGGGAAAGCGGAAAGAATAGCCAAGATGTCGATCGAGAACTACCGAGGCGTAGTGTGGTTTGTGAATAGTCTTCTTCTTCATGCTCTGTAATTACAGAGTGCTGTAGACGGAGATGAGCCAGAGAGCCCTCGGTAAGACGTCATGGGCGAGTGTGATGTCCAAGGATTCAGGATTGCCACGGACTTTGGACTTATTTTGTCCGCTCTTCAACATTCTTCAGCCGCGGGAAATACTCTGTACTTGTCTCTACCTTTGCTCTGCTCAGTCGTCACTCTCGTTTCTGTCTACGATGTCCTACACAGTATGTACATCGTACATCATACTCACCGTGAGAATAATCAGATAATCTCGACTATCTTTTTTTACACTTGCTAGAGGAGAGGAGAGTCCCTGCCTGCTTGCTGTCTTCCCTCCTCCCGTGCCACTTTGAATACTTTTGGCCAGCACACATCTTTTTTATTTTTCTTTTGTTTTCTTTTGCTTTTCGTGCATGCACGTCTCACGTAGGGTGTCCCTCCTCTACGGCGTTCACTTGCCTATTTGGATTCTAGGCAATTCTAGGTTGCCTTGACATTTGCTTGGTTGCAAGGTTGGAGGCCAACTTACCATTCGCTTTGATTTTACCTTTTTTTCTCTATTCTTTCACGGCGGGCTTCACATATTATATCTTGGCTCCGACTTTCCTACGCCGGCCTGGGCGCAGAAGAATCTGATAACTCTGTGGGGGCTGCGCTTCAACCACGCACCATAGCAGCACGCAGTAATACTATGTCGTCTTACATCTTAGCCTACCTTCCTTTCTTCCACTCGACGCCGTACGTATTGGTCTGTGATGGTGCATGCTTCGTGCGGCGGGAATCAAAAGCCACTGCCCAGGGCACAAACTCGCCCGCTGTCGTATTATTACATTTACCGTCATGTCATATGTGTCTAGTCTGAAAGTGACTGGTGGCAGTCACCACCGTCTGACCGCAAATCGGCCTTGCAGCCACCTTTTTTTCTTAACCTGACTCTTGGATTTTCTTGAGCTTAATTTATCTCTCACGCCCTGCTTGGGACGATCTTGGCCGTCGTTGCCCTCGGTTGACTTCCTATTTGGTCATATCACGCCTCTGTCCGAGTCTCTACATCGTACAATACTACATAGTATATACTATGTACAAAATAGTGTAGGTCTCCTCGGTCTCTATATTTGCAGGTTGAAGGACGACCCTCTTTTATAATCTGATTAATTTGTCAATCTGTCCTGCCCAACTTGCGAATTCTTCCGTGCTATTTTATCTGATTTCCTCGGCGTTAAAACAATATAAATATAAAAAATAACACAAAGTAGAATATATCCCCACTGGCATAGTACATAGTAGGCACTGCCCTGCTTCTTCTTGATTTTTCTTGTCGAGTTTGCCCTTGCTCGGATCCCTGCTGCCGTGTACATACAGTATTAACTATGTAACAACGTAAATGCACCGTGAGGGTGACTTGCCGTCCGTTTTTCGCTGCCTGCCTAACTACCCAGCCTGCAAGCTTCCTCCCAAGACACAGTTTATGCGTTTCTGCTGTCTTCCTGTCGCAATACAATGTACTTCTTCTCTGCATATTCTTCCGTTTTGGCTTCTCTTTGTCGACATGCACACTGCCGTTGCATCCGTTGTCTGATTTGGTAGAGTTGACAAACGGCGATCAACTGTATCGACTATACGTGCCGAGTATGTCGCTCAGGGTTCAGCCCTTGCTGCGGCTCACTCCAGACACCGAGCTCATTAGATTGCTAACATTAATATCGAATGCTAATGCTCGTGTCGAATTGCTGTGCTGTGAGGGACCGGCAATGTCATTGCGTCAAAGCTCGTGGAACTCAAAGATCACACACCAAGAAAACAAGCAGAGGCACAGATACGATGTTCAAGACAAGCTCATTCGTGAATGAACCCACCGTATTGCAGATATGGCCAGAGTACTTACATAGTACCAGACACGAAAACGGCCCGATCGGCAGAAGCTCCGCAGAGTTTTCATCTCCTCCGTTTCAACTCTTCCGTCTCGTCCGACAATGATGTGAACTTCTGTGTTTGGTCGTCTACTCTGTACTCAGTATGCAGTTGCCTCGAAGCATGCAAACCTCACAAGTAGGCGTGCGAGAGGGAACGTGTCTATTCATGCATCATCGGCTGACTTCTTGTAAGTAACAAATTACCACTTTTGGCCGTTCTACCGGTCCAGCTGCCGGCGCCAGAGAATTGCCGCAGCACCCTTTGAATTGCTAGTTTCATTGCTAGCCATTTATTAAATATTTATTCATTTGTTGACGCTGTTCCACATAAATACGATGCATAACTAAGGAGACCCATCCTCGGTTGCGATGAATGTTCTTCTGTCTTTTGTAAGATTTGCCTCCGATGAGCGGTCTTTTCAGGGCAGCTCCCCCTGAGTTGGCAGCTCCCCCTGAGTTGGCAAACCGGTACAGAAGATGCAGACTCGCATCAATGAGTAAGACTCTACTATGTAGCATCTACATCGTTCTCCCAGATTGACACATGCACCGCCAACAACCGACATTTGAAGTTAAATCGTGTCCAGCGATTAAAGACGCATGGATGAGATACACTGGTCAAGTCAGACATTCGGCTCGAGCTGACGGCTGTCGACAACTATTACACAGTAATTCCAGGTGCATGCCGGAGACGGTACGGACGCATCCTACTATGTATGTACTGTAGTATGTGCCTTAAGCACCTCGCTGGTATTTGTACTTCTTACTCCGTACTATGTATGCCTTCATAGCAGGGCGCGGGGTGGCAGACTGCCGATCCGAATTACAGAAAACAGCCACCGAGCCACGTCTGGAACCGTGAATACATACTATGGTACATACATAGCAGTACTACACAGAGACATAGTACGAGATATAATTTTTCTGGGTGTTCTTTGTTTTTTTACCTTCTATTTTTTTTTCCTTCCTCCTGCCTCGCTCATTCTCTCTTCTCCCGTCTCTCTTCCGCACTCTGCAAGGATCTTAATGACAAACAGCAATGTGTGCATCCCACGCGCCCAGCCGCACCTGCAGCAGAGACAAATGAGCGACGATCCCATTACATAACAGACACGCCATCTGCATCTTGCCAAATGACGTCCAAGACAGTTTCATGCCTAACAGGCCGAGTATGCCACCTACCAGGAATCCACGTTACAGGGAGGCAAAGAGAAAAGTACATTACACTGAGGCTGGACGGCAGAGGTCCAGTAATCCAGATTGCCAATGCCCTCTCGTGATGCCCAACACAACGTTCCCTTGAACACATCGTCGAATGTATCTTCGTCTCCTTTCGTCCTTTACTTACTAAACCCTCGATCTTTCATTCCACACGCGAGACCCGTCCCACCTCCACAGTTGAGCTTTCTTCCTTATCCAAGACTGTGGTACCGTTTCGGCCTCATTCCTATGCTTGCTTCTCATGACCCCAGGTTTTATCCTGCGAATTTCACGCAAATATGTATGCAGAAAACATGCCAACTCTCCCTCCATTCACCTACCCCTCAGCGGCAGTGCCGTTCCGTGAGTAGCATCAATACGCACTCTGATGTTGATTTTCTTTTCGAAGAAAAAAATAAAAGGTAATATACACGCAAATATAGCCATCATCCAAGACTTGGGTGTCACAGCATACTTAGTAGTGAAGAGTTTTACATGCACCCGACAGACAATGCGACCCTGTCTCATCTCCTGTGGCGTTCTTCCGTCAATTGCCGGCATCTATGGCGTTTTCCATCATATGATTCTTTCTACATACTTTAGTTTTATTCCACTTGTTATAATGCTGAAATCCATAGACCCTGCGAGAGGAACATAATAGCTCCTACTGACCAAAAAGTACATAGTAAGAGAGTTATCCCACATAGTAGATAGTGGTTTCTTAAACAGGCCACCAGACTGCCTAACTTTTCACAGTTGTATGTACATACTCAAAAGGTAATCGTCTCTCGTGATGCTTCCTAGAGCTGGCTTTGTTGAGTGCATCTTGGGGATCGACACTGCAAATCCTGCTGCCATACACACCACCGCTCACACACTGATCGGCACTGGCCGTCTTTCGTTCAGAGCAGTCTTGCCCACTGTGAGAGCTGCACCATCACAAGCTTTCCCCAGAATATAACGGGACCGCCTATCCTCTTTTGGGAATCTCCGAGATGCATCCAATCGCAACTCATAGTCGCCCCCCGAGATGCAGATGCAGCTGCAGGCCATGATGGCATCATGCTGGCAGCGTGCTAGCAGGCGCCGCCGCAGTGCCTTGCTGTATGGCTGTACATACTATATGGACGATACGTGTATCTCGCACATGCGTGGCATGGATCGCTTCTGTGTCGCTGAATAAGACGGCATACGTAGAACCTATGGCCATTCATAAAATTGGCAAGATAAAATACCTTGATTGATTATCGATTATCTAATCACACGTGCGATATGCATATAAACGTGTAGAACCATGTACTATGAGCTCCAATCAGAAAAGCAACGTTGACTCCGGCGGTCGACTCGGTCGGACCATCGTCATACCCCTCGTGGTCATCCTAGGGTCACCCGCGTGGTCTGCACGCCTGACCTTTTCCTCTATGTCCTCGCTCTCCGCTTTGTCTTGGGGTGTATGCCCGAGCTGACGCCTTGCGGCCCGGAAAGCCGTCGCCTCTTCAAAGCGCTTCTCCTCTTCTTGTCGCCTTCTGCATATGCTTCTGCGGCCTGACTTCTTCATTATGAAGTAACACTGAATAGAAGAGAACCTTTTGATTATATTAAATAATAAATACCACAACTAGTACGTAAATACGTTAAAAAAACACGGAAATATATGGAAATACATGGGAATAAATCAACAAAAGAACAAGACGAACCCGACAATAACCAAGATCGTGAAGATGACTGCCATATCCGGCGCCTCGATCATCGCGTCTTTGTTAGCAAACATGCTTAGTATCCACATTTTTACACACGTCAACTCCAACCCAATGTAAAATTTGGTCGAGCCAGTGCTGCTCTTAGAACAAGAGCTCTCAAGCTCTGCATCTTCGAAGCTTGCTGACTCGCCATGAAAGACTCTAGCTTGCGTACAGCACCTTGTCTGCTTATTAGCTACTCCAACACTACTCCGCACCTTCCCCCCTTGCCCCTGGCCGCTTCACTGTTTGCAGTGGTTGGCAACGCCTATCTAACCACACCCGCCTAAAATTGACCTTGATTGACCTCATTGACTTGTTGTAGCCGATTGTCGACAATGTCGGCGATTGTATTTCCCCGAGATACTTGTCCGATCAATAGAGGCACACCTGCAAGGCAACGATACAACAAACAAATGGCTACCTTGTCAAATGCGATGTCATATGACCGTCCGTTCGGTAAAAGTCTGGCAGAACCGTGCAGCTGGCTGCATGCAGAATGTATGTGAAAAATAAATATAGAAGCCCAGCAATGCAGCCCGGCAGTATCGGCAGAGCGGCACCGGGAGGATCAGAGCGATCATAACCACGATCCGTGCATAGAAGCAGAGCCCCAGTACACTCAGTACACGCCGGGGACAATGTGCCAGCGCACAATCTTCTTGTACTTCTCCCAGTCCTCGCCGTACTTGCGCGCACACTTCTCGCCGTCGCGCATGTCGCGGTGGATCAGGAGAATGGCAAAGTACAGCACGTAAAAGTACGTAAAGATCATGCCGAAGCCCTTGGCCGCACCCGACAGCACAACCTGGCCGTCTGCACGCAAGAACACCTGTTCGCCGCTGGCAATCGCGGCGGCGGCACCGGCCGAGTCGGCTGCCAGAATGGCATAGCCGGCAAAGCCCGTGGGCAGGCTGTACGGCCATGCCTGGATCCAGTCGCCCATGTAGTTGATGTGGCGGGCCAGACCCCACCAGCCCGACACGATCAGGCGCGACCCCGTCTTGGTCTCAATGTACTTGAGGTGAGCGACGCGCGGGTCGTTGGGGTTGGTGCGGAAGTTGTTCTTCTGGCTGTTGGCCAAGCGGAAGATGGAGAAGCCCGTGAGCAGCAGGGCGCCCATTCCAGCGACGCCGACCCAGCCCAGCGACACGGGGTGCGTGGACAGGTAGCGCGTCTGGGTCGAGTATAGGAACGGCACCCACACAAGGTCGCCAAACGACAGCATCATACCGAAGCCGTCGGTGGTGATGTCAATCGTGGTCAGGATGGCAGGCTCCATGACCTGGCTGTCGAGCACATACAGCGCCTGGACAGCGGAGATGAAGATGATGCTGTCGGTGACGAAGCCAAATGTGCGGTACTGCTTGGCGGCAAAGGCAAAGTTGAACAGCATCCAGCCCAACATGCCGGGCCGCAGCTCCATGAACGACTTGATGTCGAACTCGCCCAGCAACGGCAGTGTGACGCGCGGGTTCAGCTCGCGGCCAATGAACCAGTCGTACATGACATTGCCCGTGTGGCCGCCGGCAGCAAGCTCGCGCAGGTCGCCCGGCTTGCGGTCTGCCGGCTTGGGCACGCTGAAGCTCAGCACGTACACGTACGTCGCAAGCGCCATGCTGATGAGGATGTTGGTCGTGAGCAGCTGCAGGTAGTTGTCGGTCATGAACGTCCACAGCGGAAAGTCGGCGCCCTGCGCAACGGTGCCGGCAAGGGCGATGGCCAGAGTGAAGAGAGTCGAGCTAAGGGTGTTGAACTTGTACTTGAGGCGGCCGCCGCTGGACAGCTCGACGCCGTCGCTGACGGCACCGGGCATCACGCGGAAGAGCACAGCGCTAAATAGGTAGTACACGAGCGTCCAGCCAGTAACATGCCAGCTCACAAGGCCCGAGATGCCCGTGGCGGGCCATCCGACCTCCTGCTTGAGGGTCTCGAGATCGAGCGTCGAAGGGCTCAGCAGCGACGGTGCCGGGCAGCCGGAGATGTCGTTGCAGGCAAAGGTGAATAGGTAGAGAAGCACGGGCAGGCCGAAGCTGACACCGAACGCGCCGAGTCTATTTGGATATTAGCAGTGCATAAGCATGGCATGCGCAGGGCGCAGCGAGATTCAGGACGTAGATACTTACGGGCCGCCAAACTCGTAGCCATGAGGCTCTTCCTTGGCCGGCTGCTTTGCCGTTTTCGGGGCCATTATGTTATTTCTGGTTGGTAGGTAGAGGTAGAAAGTGTCGAGCGTCAATGGTCTGAAGGCAATTGCAAACAAGTGGCCGCGTCGTGGTAAAGTTATGCGCTGGCTGGCTGGCCCCTTTCTCCTTTTATGAGGAGACTCGTCCGATCGCGAAAGCTTAAAACCGAAAAAATGCGCCTGTCGTCACTGGTTCGATCACAATGGGGCAGTCATAAAGGGCAGGCGCGCCAAGACGAGCTCGCCCGGGACTCTGGTCTTCCGGGACAGCTGATGTTTTTCTGTTAGTGCAGTTTGGGGCACTTGACAGTGCTGTTGTTAGTGGACAGTGGCTGTTGAAATCAGCTGAACATGGCAGTGCCCCTGATTCCAGTGTGATTATGCGCCCAAAGGAGCCTAGCGCAGCCGCGGAGCAATTAGCGGGCCCGTCCCGTATCTCAGTGCATGTACATAGTACTCTGTAACTGCTCAGTAGGCATAGCTTGCAGCGTGTTTACACAGCATTTGTCACCCGCATTTGCATTTCCCCGCAGCCCCATCTCAGACGGCATAACAGTTTAATATTATTACCTCTAGTTCGCCGAGTCCGAGAGAGATGCTTTGTTTAGTTGCATTCGATACGAATACGGTCTTACAGGTGAAACTAGGCACCGACAAATGGTGGTCTGGCCCGGGACGGAAGCGGGCCACTTGGCATCGGACCATGTTTCGACAAGGCAGAGATGCTCGAGCAGCTTCTAAGACATCGCACACCGTACTTTGTCCATAGCACAGATGAGGAGGCTCTTGCTGCAGGGTCTGGCTGTGTCTTTATGGAATATAGGACCGGCCACGTGCAGAGCTGAGGCTGAGCCGTGGCGAGAGTGATCCATCAACGGCTGTCGATGTGAGATGCCATGGCGTCACTTGCCGGCAGCATCATCAGACTAATCTCATATCAGATTGCCAATAGAGATAGCTCTGGTAGCTCACTTGTGGTGATATAACACGGTATTGGTGGAATTATGATTACATAAGCAGCGTCGTCGAGCGCTGCAGCATCTCTCTCATCTTGCATGACTCGCGGGCAGGTCAGTGCAGCCGGTCGGTCTTTCTTGCAAGCGTATCACTAGAAACTTACATGAAGGACGGGTGCACTGCCAATGGCGGCCATCTCTCGGCCGTTGAGGCAGAATTTGACATAAGACTGGGCTGCAATAATGATGTTCTGACGCATTTTGATAGTAGCTGGCTCATCATATACTATGCAGGAAGTCGGCATTAACGTTCATTCTATTTATTAATCAAGTGTTTACTGTTTAATGTGCAGCCTTTTATCCTGAAAAGAAATATAACTGTCAGTTTTTTATTTATCCGTCTCTTTTTATTTTTCTTTGTTTTTACTTTGTTTTTATAAACTTATAATACATGATAACAAAAAACTAAAGCATCAACTTGAAACAAGTATAAACTATAAAAATAACGAGCTCATTATAAACCAATGTAGGCTGAACGATGAAAATAAAAAACAAACCCTCAACTGTGTCATTGTCGCCAGCCAAAGTAAATCCGACTTATGGCAGAATTGTAAACAATTTACGACATCAACACTGCGCCAAAGACAACAGCAACACCGCATAAGATACTTGATACGACCCAATAAATAAAAGAATATCAATCAAAGTAGACAGACATCCATACTCTTATCAAGTTCTTCTGTTCCTGATATCATAAGCACTGCTGTCGGATGTCGTTGCGGTATGCTTGCATGATCGACGGCAATCATCATTGCCGATGATGCCAATAAAGATCGATAATTACCCGCCATGGTTTTCTGCAGCCATGGCATTATCATGCGGTATTACATAGAGAGATGATATTGAAGTGTGTTGGACTTCAGGTGCAGCTGACGCCTTGTCGCCGTCAGGAGACTCGATGTGCCGATGTACAACGCGGAACAGGCACGCTCCTTGCCCACCACCGACCAATAAGCGACACTCAAACACTGGACGACTGCTACTGCACCAAACACTGACCACTTACCAGCACTCGCCCGCAGTTGGTGGAATAATGGGGTCCCCATCTTGAGAGGCCACCTCCAACAGCGAGGCGTCTCGGTCTAAAGAACCCGAGTGTGGGGCTTTGCTTTTAACCTTTTCCACGACACTTGATCAACAGTCTGAACAGTCTGGAGTATTGGGCGGTAGAAGATGGAGTGCCTGGGGTATAGGGCAGACGAACAGACAGGGCAATAGTCGTCGCTATGCATGTCTCCTGTTTGATGCCAGCTGTTTCCAGCACGACAGACAGCATCGAGACTGGGGGAAGGTGTCTCTAGTGTCTCAAGCATACTGAGTAAGATACATACATATTTGCCGGTGACGCGGCGTCCAGGCGCTCTCCACCCGAGCTCGTCGTTCTGCATAAGGATCCCACGGCGACGTAACGAGTACTTTTGCCTTTTGAGTCCGGTCTACCTAGTATAACTGTAGAGTACAAATAGGACACCCGCACTCTGCAGTCGCTGTTCTCTCCTATTCCTACCGCTCGCCCCTCTACGCTCAATCTGGCAGTAGCGGAACCGGAGCCACGCAGCTCCAACACGATGGCATCATCAGGGCTAGGGGAGCACTGGAATACGGTGGAAATAGCACATGCGATACAAGAAACAGATTACCAGGAAAAACCATGAAAGAAACGATAATGGTAAACTAGAGGAAACCCCATTAAAGCGCGAGTCACAGATGTCGCCGTCGCTTATGTCGAAGCAGTTATACCGACGTCTCTAGCCTGCCCATATTAGTGTGCGCCGTAGAAAAGGCGGGGGTTGCCTTTTTGGGGAGCTGCCGCTCTTGACTCGCAACTTGCAGTCCGGATCCCGTTCCTTTAAAGCGTGCTCCCCTCTCTTCTCTGTGACTTGTCCGCTTCCCCTGTTCTGCTTCACTTCCTACTACGCACTGCTTTAAGGTTCTTTACTATTCTTCTACAATCCAACATACACAATGCCTTACCCCGAACAGTTCACCGGCTTCCAGGTCAACGGACCCGAGACCTGGACCGAGTTCCACAAGAACGAGTTCCAGCCGAAGCCCTTTGGCGACTACGACGTCGACATCAAGATCGACGCATGCGGTGTCTGTGGCAGTGATGTGCACACCCTCAACGGCGGCTGGGGTGCCCAGCACTTCCCCCTCGCTGTCGGCCACGGTATGTATACCGCATGATTGCATGTGCATCACATCTACGTCTACAGCCCCAGAAGCTAACTGGCAACACAGAGATCATCGGCAAGGCCATCCGCGTCGGGTCCAAGGTCACTCTGATCAAGGAGGGCCAGCGTGTCGGTGTTGGCGCACAGTCCTACTCCTGCCTCGACTGCCGCCAGTGCAACAAAGACAACGAGACCTACTGCCCTAAGCAGCTCGACACCTACGGTGCCAAGTGGCCCGAAACCGGCATCATCTCCCAGGGTGGCTACTCCTCCCACGTCCGCACCCACGAGCACTGGGTCTTCCCCATCCCCGACGGCCTTGAGTCCACCAGCGCCGCCCCCATGCTGTGCGCCGGCTTGACCGCCTACAGCCCGCTCGTCCGCAACGGCTGCGGTCCCGGCAAGAAGGTTGGCATCGTCGGCATCGGCGGCATTGGTCACTTCGGCGTCCTCTTCGCAAAGGCCCTGGGCGCCGAGGTCTATGCCATCTCGCGCTCGCACGCAAAGGAGGCCGACGCTCTCAAGATGGGTGCCGACGGCTTCATTGCCACAGGCGACAAGGACTGGACCGTGCCCCACGTCATGACCTTTGACCTGATTGTCAACACTGCCAACTCCTTTGACGGCTTCGACCTGTCCGCATACCTGTCTCTGCTCGACGTCCACGGCAAATGGGTCAGTGTTGGCCTGCCCGAGGGCGAGGGCATCAAGATCCGCAACCAGGATTTCATGAAGAACGGCTGCTTCATTGGCAGCAGCCACTTGGGCTCGCGCCGCGAGACCCTCGAGATGCTGCAGCTTGCTGCTGACAAGAAGCTCCAGCCCTGGATCGAGACTGTGCCCATCGGCGCTGACAGTCTGGCAACCACCCTCCAGCGGCTGCACAAGAACGACGTACACTACCGCTTCTGTCTCACTGGCTACGACAAAGAGTTTGGCCAGTAGAGTGCTGGTATCGATATAAATGACATAAACGAAAGGATCAAGCTCATAGCAAAATGAAATGAGTAACCAACAATGCCTTTGTGACTGAGATGGTGAAGTGATGCCAATAAGGTGAGTGCTGTGACCTCTGACGAGCGAATGTGTGTGCGGGTGGATTGCCTTGAGAATGGATGGAAGTAAAAAGTGCAACAAAGGTGTATTCATGGAAGGACAAGATGCTGGCTTGAATGTGCAGAGAGCGTTTATATACTAGAGCGTCAGCCAGTTGAGAACCTCTTGGGACAAGACCAAGACTGTAGCTCCTCTGTATTGGGCCGAAGAGGTGTAAAGATGGGTTGAGACGAGTGGGGTGACAATGCGAATGACATAAACAGCCCCACTTATCAGTTCAGCTCACGTGTGGCCTAAGCTTATATAATCAAACGATTTGATTTACTGCCATATTTGACCGCTTTTAACAGAATTCATAAATAAAGCCACGCCATTGGCCAGGACTGAAGGGTTTCTAGCCCTGACCCGTTTTATCTCAGCAAGTGAAAAAAAGTAACAAGCGGATTGGGCCACCTGGTTTTTTCACCCTAGCCTTTTCGCTCCAGAAATTCGAAAATTTTGGTGTGCGCTTTATTCCATAGTGACCCCCTCTGTCTTCTCCTTCCCCTTGTCTCTTCATCTCGACCTCTTCGAAAATCGAACATCACCGACGGAACACCAATCTTCCCCGACAACAATCACATCATTCAAAATGAGCGCCCCCCAGCTTAACAAGATTGCGGCCACCAGCCCGTCGCGCCAGAACCCTTCGGAGCTGGAGTCCAGCATCGCCGGTGCCCTGTTCGACCTGGAGTCCAACACCGCCGACCTGAAGACCGCTCTGCGCCCTCTGCAGTTCGTCTCTGCTCGCGAGGTGAGATGAGAACCCGCCCTTTATTGTGACTAGCTTTGATTAGCCTGTGTGATATATTGCATAACCCTCCATGGCATATGGATTTTTTGGCATGGCCTGCCGAACGATAAAAGGCGGATGAAGAACGATTTGGAAAGGAACCGAAGAGGCCGAACCCGAAGAGAATGGCAACTTCTCTTCCACGGACGGAGAGCACAATCGACCAGTAGCTTCGGTATTGAGACGACGGCGAGATCAAATCCCAGAGCGGCCCAACTCTGCACGGTTGTCGAAAGACCCATCCAAGTTGGCCCGCGTTGAAGAAATTCAACAGCTGGACACGCCTCGACGTCCTCCCCTTGACATCTATCTATTGGCGACCAACTTTCTACTTCGCGACTTCTTTTCCACTTCCCGCATCTCTCGCTCGCCATCGTGCGGTCTTCGACAGCCCATATACAAAAACCATATCAGAAAGAGGAGGATACTGGACGGGAAGCGGTCCATGGATGGTGTTATTGCAATATACACATAACCTATCCTGGAGCTCGCATGCTGACTTTGGATCTTTAGATCGAGGTTGGCCACGGCAAGAAGGCTATTGTCATTTTTGTCCCCGTCCCATCCCTGCAGGGCTTCCACCGGGTTCAGCAGCGGTAAGCACCCCCCTTCCCCCCCCACCCCTTTGTATACTTGTCTTGTCAGCTATAAGTACATTTTCTAACAACGACACAGCCTGACCCGTGAGCTGGAGAAGAAGTTCCCCGACCGCCACGTCCTTATCCTGGCCTCGCGCCGCATTCTTCCCCGCCCCAAGCGCTCCAGCCGCTCTCGCAACACCCAGACCCAGAAGCGCCCCCGTTCGCGCACTCTGACTGCTGTCCACGATGCCATCCTGACCGACCTCGTCTTCCCCGTCGAGATTGTCGGCAAGCGTCTCCGCACCAAGGAGGACGGCTCCAAGACCCTCAAGGTCATCCTCGACGAGAAGGAGCGCGGTGGTGTTGACTACCGCCTGGACTCGTACTCCGAGGTCTACCGCAGACTCACTGGCCGCAACGTCGTCTTTGAGTTTCCCCAGAACGCCCCCGAGTACTAAACAGCTCGCTCTTTTTCTTTTGAAATAAACTGAAAAAAGGCGCAGCTGCGAGGTATTAATGATGGGTCCTGTTATGATTTTTTATGTGGGAATCTAGACAGAAGGGAAACAAAAAAAGTACTTTCACTTTCAAATCAAAAAATGGTGTGACGAGACAAAGTCTTTTTTTCTTTTTTTGCTTTCGTTATTTTATACTACCCATGATGCAAAAAGAACGAGGTGTTCTTACGGTTTTTGGCGGAGTCATGCTTGCACTTCTTTATTTGTTTGGTCCCGGTCACACATTGATGAGAGATCCCTACTTAAGATGGAATAATACAAAAAAAATCTTAAACGTGTAACCCTACCAAGTCATGTCTTTGTTATATTACCAGGGAAAAGAAAGAAAAAGCAAAATCAAATATTCAAGACTATCGCTCGCTATTCGTAGTGTATGACGTGACATTAAAGCAGTAGACGCTAGGTATATCGTACATACATCGTAGACAGATCTCCTCAGTGATGAATACGCCCAATACCCAGGACGCACCAATATGCAAGCTCACGCTTCTCCTTGACGTCCTTGTCCTTGCCCGATGCTGCCCCGACGCCGTCCTGTGCCGCATCCGTCTCCCACTCGATACGCACAAACATGGGGATCTCGACAATATCTTCGTCTTCGCGGAGAGGGCTCAGATCAATCTTCTTGGATTGACCCTCGGCTTCTTTGCCAATGGGCTTGCTCGTCATCGCCAGTAGGTCGAGGCTGAGCGAAGGCGGCACCACCTCGACCACAATACTGACCCAGTTGCGCCCGCGCTCCCAGATCTTGCCTGCCACAGCTTGCTGCTGGCCGCCCTCATCACGACGATTGCTGTTGCGGCTACCTCCAGCGCCTGCATCGGTTGCACTATCACGCAGGGCATCGTCCCACACGTCCGTGTTGGAGTCAATCTCAAACTGCGGGCACAGAACTGTCACCTTGCTGGCAAAACGGCCAGGCGTTGTTGACGGGGTCGCCAGTGTCACTTTGACGCTCTCAAAGATTGGATTCTTGAACGTGAGGATATACTGCACGGGCTTCATCGGCTCAAGGATGTTGCTTGGCGGAGCCGGTGCGGGTGCTGATCGCGAAGACTTTGCGGCTGGCGGCGGCGCCACGGGCTGTAGAAGCGGACGGATTGATATGCTGGGGATGTAGCTACCGGCGACAAGCCGGATGCGGAAGCGGCTGTTAGTTGACTTGGCTTCTGGCTTGCTGATGATGTGCCGGCAAAGGGGACACCGCTTGGACCGCTTCGTGCGCAAGAGAACGGGGATGGGCCGCAGGTCGTCGAGGAATCGCGGATCGCGGTGTGCAATGTCTTCCACGATGTAGTCAGGCTGTGCTGCAAGCTGCTCAGACGATGCGGTGGCGTCCCACCCATTGAACTTTTTGTCCTCGTGATTGCAGCTTCCGATGCCTTCGTGTAGACGGGCAATGGCCTCCGACTCGTCCAGCTGCGCGACCATGAAGCCTTCAGTCTCGTCCTGTGCCTCACGCACTCCACGTATCTTTGCCAAAATCTTCTTTTGGCCGTACTCTGTAGTATGTGTACTTCCAGGATTGGTGTTGTACATGTTCATGATACGTGACAGCGAGACAGGCGAGCCAATCTCGCCATAGGTCAACAGCCCACCACTGCCGCCAGAGTCTAGCAGTTCTTGTGTATAGAATGTCCGTAGATGCCTGTAATGCGAGTCTACGGCCATGCCCTCTGCTGTTGGCTGCGATAGATCGATGGACGATGCGAACCCAGACGGAGCCGTGTCGTCAACACTCATGGCAGCCGACAGCGAAGAAGACGCCAGGAGACCGGAACCTGTCGAGGGGATATTGGAGCCCAGCTCGCGCCGTGGCTTCCTCTTTTTCGGGACGAGACGTGGCCGGCCCCCATTACGCATCTTGGCCAACTGCGGATAGAGGCTGTTGGCCTTGTTGAACACGATGCCGACTTCATCGGACTTCCAGTTGCAAAAGCCACAGTATAGTGAGTAGGTGGTCGCGGGCGCGTCGCCCTTGGACTGGGACTCGTCACCGGTAGCTTTACTATCTTTGGGGGGAACATTGGTTGACGATGACAATGGTGCAATGCAGATGGGGCACTGGAAACAGCTTCGTGTACACCTGTGCGAGAACCGTATGTTAGCCTTGCTTTGCTTGCGACAACATGTTTAGGCTTCTGGCCGGCATAGTGTTTTTAGGGTGTATGTCACTCGGCCGGCGGTGATTGGCGAAACAGCCCGAATGAGGGCATCTGAGGCGTCTACGTGCATACAGAACGCACAGCCTTTGGCGTGACACAATGAGGAACTGAACATACCGGTTGCCATCTTTCATGCTGGTCGTGGGCACCTCAAACAGACAGCTGGGACAGTAGTAGGTGACAATCTCCTCCGCCACACAGCGAGGGCACCTAATCTGGTGGCAATCGTCGCAGTACAGGAGGTAGTCCAACGGGTAGAGACTGTAGTTGGCTCGTGGGGACCGGGGATCAAAGGTGTGCTCGTCGCTGTTGTCCGCCGCGCCGCCTGCTTCGCCGCTCGGCGTTTGATGTGACGACGAGGGTCGGCTCGAGGACTCGTTTGCCGGCGATGAGGCATGGTCCGAGCACGGACACTGGAAATAGGTGTAAGGTGTAAACGAAGCTTCTGCCATGACTGTCTCAGATATTAGTCTGCAGCCAGAGTGAGCCTGCTGTCGTACTTTAGCTGCTAGTAAGTCGCGATGTGAGGCCGGCCGTGGGCAGTTAGGTCCCCTGGCTAGCACACCGGATGGTGGAGCTTGGGGTTAACGTAGCGGTGAAAAGCGGCAGAATTTAGCACTCATAATCACAGAGCACAGTAGCACCGTCTGAAATAGCATATTTCCTATTTGGGATATTGTTCTTTGTTTACGATGTACAACTCAAATAGGAAACTGCGAACGACCGCATCCTTCCTTGCTAATGTAGTCAAGCGTGGTGTATCGCGAAATCGTAGGCCGCTGTGCGAGGTCTCTTATTCAAACAACATCAGCATCGATAGCGAGACGACATCCGGCCGATCACAAACCCCACCGTGTGGCAAGACAAGTCGAGGCGGTGACGGAGATGCAGTCCGAGATGGCAACGAAGAGCGTGTGTTACGAATCGTATGCACTGCTTTATCTGCTCTGTTAGAGGTCGCGGTAGACGCGGCCAGTATGAGAGCACCATCTCATCCACACCAGACCAAAACACACAAAAGGAGAAGAGAGATTGCAAAAGTACATCGATAGTACCAATATCTTCTTCATGAAGACAAGCCAGACATCTGCAGCTGATATCGGCCAGACTGGCCTTCCGAAGCCCACACCAGCCTCGTCAGCATCGGGTTTGACCTGGAAAAGTACTGCCTCACATGAGCTTGATCTATCGTTGAGCATGCCTAGAAATACCCGCAATCTTGTCATATTATCACGACTCCCAGCCGCGATATTCCACCCAACTGTGCAACGTGACGCAGTGGCACACCTTGCGCGGCATCCCCCGGCTCGGGAATTGCATAGTGTCCTCTACCCGGATTGCCCCCCCAGCACAAGACCACAGCCCCTGAATATAAATTGCTGTGGTGGTGATGACTTTGAAAACCACACACGGTGACGGCATTCACCATTGCCAGCCATGGCGCCAATGGCTTGGATACAGTCCTGGCAGGATTAACAAAAGCAGGCTCTGTGCAGGGATTATACAATTGTGCAAGCATATCCAAGCGAGGAGACGGCAGGATCAGGTTTTCTCTGAGAGCAAAGCTTGACTACGGATACACAAAACACAAAGCAAGTATATGCGTACGATATGCGCATTTGCAATTGCATTTGCATCTGCATTTGAGTGTGCGTGTGCATACGTACAGAGTACTTTATGTGGGTGTCTACATGTATGCACATATGGTGCACAGATCATGTGTACGCACGGGTGCGGGTAGAGACGAGATCCAAGAAGGGAGACAACGGAAGGAGAAAGTAGGCGATGATGAAGCCGCTTGCTAACAAGCACAGCCGCCTGTCGTGAAGCCGGATGAGCCGTATGTTGAAAGCGCAAAGCGCCAATGCCCAGACGAAAAAAAGGCGTCAACGTGCACGACACACTCGAGCAAGTGAGACGGAAGATGCCACGGTACAGCTCTGGCCAGGCTAGGCTAGGCTATTGCTACTTGTGTGCTGAAGACATTGCAGCAATGCAGCAACTGCAGATATCTGACGGTCTAATGCACCATCCTAGACACCATGGGCTTACAGTTAGACCAGCTATTGGCCATGGCCCGTCATACAAATGCGTCGAGAGAGCCAGAAAATCCGAGACACGCGTACATAGCTTACACCGCCAGTACACACACTACGATCATCTCCCGCCCCCGGCTTCCACACTACTAGAAAAAGAAAGAAAAAAGGTCGATAGATCCGAGGAATGCGTTACAAGATGCAGCAAAAGCAAGTCGCAACAACTGCAGCTACAACTGGGCTTGTTTCGCTTGGCAAAGAACAAAGGAAATCGTACAGAGTACGTCGTGGAAGCTAAAATCACGGAACAAAAGAATCCGGAGGCTGGGGGAGGGGCGCCCCGTGAGAGAGAGAAGAGCTCCTATTGCTACACCTTTGCTGTTCGCTTTTCACTTTCCACTCTTCACTCCCACCTGCAGGCGTGTTTGAAAAATTGGGCACATAGGGCGGCGATCCCAGCCACAAGAGTTTGGCCACGCATGGTGTTATCCACAGAAGCACAGCACAGGCCCCGTCATAATCTGTCTGATATGATCTCTGCCAACTCAGACTCAGGTAGACATTATCATCCTCGAGTGGTAAGACAGCCATAGGGGCACCCCGATAAGAAGGGTTTCCATTTAATGACATGACCAGCACGCACCAAGACATCAACAAAGGCTTGCACATTGTCTCAAGGCCAGGCTCAATTCGTGCGTGGCCAACTTGCCAGGTTGTGCTTGAGCCGTCCTCGCCGTCCTCGCCGTCCTGTGACCGACCGCTCTTCTGCTAATGTTCAAGAAATGTCTGAGTTGTTTCCGGGCTGATTCACAGCACATTACATACCGAGCTGGTGCAAGTACATACATGTGAGGGCAAGTACTTGTGCTATGTACAACAGGGCAACTGAGTGGGAGTGCCAATGCTCATCCATTCCAGCACCCTGTTCACCTGAGAAAGGTGGGTGAGGGTTGACAAGGATGAGGGTGGGGGATGGAGCAAGAACAGATGGCCCATGAACTACAAATTATGAACCAATCTCGTCCATAGCGACCCCGTCCATCATCAATCTCCTCTGACCATGAATATGGCACAACATACCAGAACGTTTTGAGTGCTTCCGAGTCCACTCCCCTCTCCCGGCGGCCGAAAGCTGCAGCAGCAGTCGGACGATCACTTCTACTTTTTCCGCATCTGCACCGCAACTAGCTAGTATGGCTGTTGACTGTGTCTCACAACGCTGCCAAATCGCCACAGATCTTGATAAGAGAAGGAATGATTTGAAGACCATCAACAATGGACAGTAACGGAATTCGGGTGAAGTGAGATTCAGAAAGAGAGAACAAAAACCGATACCGACAAATGAGTGAACACGACAAAACTTCAAATTCAAATTCAAATTCAAAAGAGAAAAATCAATCAAAGGCCACCCAAAACCCATTAAGAAAAGGAAAAACGAAAGATTTGGCGACAATTTGGCGACACCATTGACGACGCCAAGCACAGCAGGGGAGGGAAAATAAAGTTGATAATCAAATCAGAAATCGCAAGACAACCTTGTGGACCAGCCAAAAGTGAGGGAGCCACCACGACTGTGCCAACCAGACGCTAAGAGCGAGAAATCAAACAGCCCCTGACCTTGCCTAAGTTCAGCTGCATACTATGTACAAAGCGTACAGAGTACGATGTGTGTATTACAATGTAGTCACTATTACTATGTATGTATTGTGGCATGGTCAGGTGTGGCGGGGGGTTGATTAAATCTTGCTTGTTAGGTTATCTCATATTACTAGGAGGGGGCAATTATGAGATAATAGGATACTAGGAGGGATCTGGATATATCAGGAAATACTGGGAGATATTGGAAATATTTCTGGTTGGATACCATCATCCAGAGGAGCACCAGTCAAGCCCGACCAAGGCATCCTGCCCTTCTGTGCTCCTGTTGGCTGTTTGCTGGCATCTGTTGGGCTGAAGCTGGTCCCTGGGCTTGCCGCCAATATATTTGTATATCTAACAATTGTATGAACATTGTACGATAAAGCTTCCGTTTCGAGACGGGCATGCATCATATTAGCAGCTGGAAGCTGGACTGGACTCGCCGTGGCCAGCCGCTGTGCTCCGAGAAGTGAAGGGGCATGGTAGAGCACCGAGAAAAGATACTAGAGTACTAAGGACCAGAGGTCTACTTGAACTCAACAGAAGGGAAGCAGAAGGAAATTACAGAGCAAGAAAGAGATCGCAGGGAAGGCTGTCATTGTCGTCATCTAGGAGCAGAGTGAGCGACTACGATGGCGCCGTACTATGTACTCCGTACATACAGGAGCGGCCAGCAACCTAGCCGAGAGAAATGGTGCCAAATGGGGAGCCTTATCGCCCTGCCCACCCTCTGCCCTAGTCCGCAATCATAGTGTGCTGGATCTTACGCAGGCAGGCCACTTTGAGTTTGACTAGGGAGTTGTTGAGTGGCTCTTGCGGACGAATTCCAGATGTAAGTCGAGAAAACCAAATGGAAATGGATGGCGACGAGGCGGGGAGGGAGAGACAGACAAGACAGACAAGAGACACAAGGGTGCAACGAGACAGGCGATGCCACGATGCGCAAGACAGTCTTCATGGCGCCTGAGTTGAGTCTCGCATTCCCTCTGCGATGTCAGATACCTCGCCGTCGTCCGGGATTAGCATGGCCTATGAGACACCCACGTCTGCGCTATCTGGATGTGGGTGGCGAGTGAGGCCAATGTTTGAGAGTGACGGCGACGTTTGCGACAGTGGCACGCTATCCGCTCGCCGTCTCGCTGTAATATGCAGTGTCTCCCTGGGCTCTGAATGCGGTCCTGCCTGCAGTGCAGACGGTATTTGAGTTACGCACAAGCCCCTGTCGGCAGAGGACAGACACAAGATGGGACAGCCATGATATTGCATATGGAAATATGCAGAGCAAGTGCTCTGTAATTACCATGTACATCGTAAGATACATGCATAGAGTACAGTAATAAACACATCGACCAAGAAGAGGGAGAGGGAGAGAGATACATAGAAGGAGAACAAGTCACGAAAGAGGGCGCAAAACGGGGCTGATAGCAGCAAAGCTAGCCTCGCCGCCGCGACCAGAAAGACTTAACGGCACACTAGGGCGTGCACTAACAGGCCAGGAGGCAGCTCTACTCCTGGGTGCTCAGCGCTGAGCTCCAATATCATATCGATGTGCTCCCTCAAATACCACATGTGTAAGTGTGTAATCCCGCCCAGATATTGATGCGACAGCAGGACTCCCCGAAGTGGCGTAACAGCCAGGCGCCAGACTAGGCTGGCGAGTCCGGAAGAGTGCTGAGGCCAGAAGCCTGTACCACCCTGCTCTGTGTGCTTCCAGAGAGGTCGGGTTGTCGGGTAGCTTGTAGCATGTATCATGTATCATGTATCTTATCGAGGATCGTGGATCGTCTACATAGTAAGACTCCATTCTCATACTTTTTATTCTCTTTATCTGGATCTCTCTGGAGCATGTCTTGCACAGCTATGCCGGACATACACACAGTATTACATATGTAGTAATACGTTATATACAGACGGCCATCCCCAGCGACCACATCTTGACCGCTGAGCTTTCTTTTGTCCCTCCTTTTTCTTTTTCTTTTTCTTTTTCTTCTTATTTGACTTTCCCTTTCCGTTTCCTTTTCCACTTGCCTTACCTTTTCGTTTCTTTTGATTACGACTTTCTAGATTTCTTTTGATTGTCCGTCCTCCTTTGATTTCATTCCTCGACTCTCTAACCTCAAACCTTGAATCTTGGTTTGATTGTTTCAATCTCCGGACTTCCTCAACTCTACTACTACATACCTACTAAAACCTAATACCACCCGTCTCTCATCGTCGATTACAATACGACAGCACATGCTGACACTTGGCTGACGACCGTCTGCACGGCTTAATCGACTGGCTTGCACTCTCACGCCCAAACCACTACCACCATTCGAAACCCGCTTTCATTGGACCGGCACTCATCCTCCTTACGACGCTGTTTCGACCGACGACTGGATATTTCCATTGCGTTATCTACCCTCTCTTTTGTCTCTGCCTCTGGTCTCTTGGCTATTCATTGCTGCACTTGCACTTGCAACTGCAGTCTTATTTTTATCCCCTGCCAACTTCTCTGGTTTATAGTATCAGTTTCAGCGTTGGAGATGCCTCGCCAGTAGAAGCGTCTCACATACAATATCCGCCTCTCGTGAGAGGTGATTGTGCTTGGGTGTGAGAGCACAGAAAGAGAGATAGAGAGCGAGACCCGGAGAGAGTGTGAGAGTATAAATCACAAGAATTTCAAGATGGAAGCACCACAAGACTCCAAGGAATTTGCCCTATACCATGGCGTCTCAAATCGTTCGCGAGGCTGGAAGTCTCGCAAGCCCGGCGAGAGCACGGAGCCCCAGACGGCTCGGCATACAGCAATCAGCAGATGGGACGGCAACTCAAAGACAAGCACGGCCTGGGACGGCTTGAGAAGAGTAAGTGTTTCCATCCTCACGCCTCGCAGTCCGGCATCATCGACATACATACTAACAGAACAGGACCCCGAGCTCTGGTTTCGCAATGGCAACTGCTTTGTGCATCTATACACACGGGGCCAGTCGCGCCGCGGGCCGGCCTTTAAGCTGCCCTTCTCGACCCTCCTCGCCGCGCAGTGCCACCCGCTGGTCGAGCGCTTCATCACCCGCGACATGCCAACTTTGTCAAACGTCTCCGACATGCACGACAACAACATGCTTCAGCCCATGCCCACACCGCCGCCGCTCGCCACTCTCGACTACTGGAGCCGTGCCCATCTGCTCGGCCGCGTCGACCTCTATATCCCGCCCCCCCTTGAGGCCGACAAGGACCAGGTCTACTCATACTACCTCGCTATCCGTAACCTCTTCGCCTGGATCTTTCGTCGCCCAGTTGTCGGGGAGCATCTCGGCAGTGCCCTGGCCGGCCTCTTCAGCGCAATGCGCGAGTTCCGCCAGCCAAACGTCGACAATGCCCAGGACCTAATGTGCTATCTAGAAGACGAGGGCTACCTCGCCGTTTCGCAAAATCCAGAGTACGCTCTGGCCATGCTGCACCTTGCCGAAACCATGCACATGCGCGATCTCTACATTGAATTTTTTGCTCACTGTGTTGGCATGTACAACGACTTGTTTGCCGGAACGGAGCACCACTATGTCAGTGCCGTATCCCGCAAACTCATCCGCCGCGCCCGACTTGATATGGACCTGCGCCTGGGCTCGGCTGGCTCCATGATCAGCAACTTTCTCGAAGACGAGCTCTCCGAAACGAACCTTGGCATGCCCGGGCAATCTCGCACACACCTCAACCGCTTCCGCGCATTCATCCAAGGCTACTACACAACCCGCCTCGGCTTCTACCCGCCCAAATCAATAGACACACGCAGCACCATCTTTAAGCCCGAGGTATATAGACTCATGGCCGAGGACTTCCAGATGCTGTACGAATACCTAGTCGACACAGCTTTCCTTGCTGGGTCAACAGAGTCGCCATTGGCCCAGGACGGATTCTGCGTCCTGCAGACCGTCAATGCCTTTGATGTGCGGCAGAAGTACACACCACTACAGCATCCCCTGCCGCTCCTCCCGGAGACAGTCATCCAGCCGCCCATCACAACCTCGTTCAGTGCAGCTACCACCGCAACAAACACGTCCACAGCAAGCAACGGCCTGCTTGGTGTTCCCACGCCCAAGCGCAGCCTCTCCAGCCGCCGCATGTCATGGTTTGGCAGCAAAAAGATGGACAAGCTGCTGCAATCCCGGTCAGAGAAGCTGATGCCGGACACACGCCTAGTCGCCAACGCATCGCTGCTCAAGGCCACCAACAAGCTGCATCCCGACACGGCCCGCAGCGACTTCATCAATGCCTACCGCCAGTTTGAGGAGGATTCGGTGTTCAAGCCGTACAAGGCTGATCGTGTCGAGAAAATCTCGCTGATCGAGGCCCGCAAAGTGCGCTGGATCCTCGTCTATGCCATCCACCAGACCCTGCAGAACTGCTTCATCCCGCCCCCCTCACAAGTCACCAATGCCGGCTGTGTACCCTACCACATGTCCATTTCCCCCAGGTACATTCCGGAGTGGAAGGATGGCGAGGCGATGCTCCAGGTATCTTCTGCATCGACCTTTAGCTCGCCACCAGTGTCTCCTACCTCGGCCACGCTTCCTCCTCTGCGTACCCTGACCAACTCGTTTACCTTCCCGGCTACTGAGCATCTCTTGCCGGAGCCGTTGACACCCACTAGCCGCAACAAGATGGCGTACAGCAGTGCTCACCACGACCCCACACCCCCGCCGCCAGCCCGCTGCATGTCAATGACGGCTCTGCCAGACGGTCAAAGGCCCAAGAGCATGATGGCGATGATGGTGCCCGACAGAGGCGGCGCTGCGTCACCGGTCTTCGATATCCGCCCTGATATCGACTACCTAGGCCTTGCCAACCGTGCCGAACCGGCATCCCTAGATGGAGAAGTTCAGGTGGTTATGCTGCCGCGCTCGCGCAGCTTGACCCGGACACTGTCACAAAAGGCAGCCTTCCGTCGATCGCTCAGCTTGTTCCGCGGCAACAGCAGCAACAGCACCTACACACAAGCCTTGCAGGCATCACACAATCAAGAGCCACCGAGCCCGACAAGATCGGTGAAGGGGAAGCAGGCCGAGGGCGGCTCTGAAAACACCAAGTCTGATCTTTCTTCGCTGCAGGCCTCGTTCAGATCCAAGCGCAACAGCCTCTTGATGCGCCCTTCGACTGCGTCCAGAATTGAGGAGAGAGAGAAGGAGAAGGAGATGGAACATGAGAGAGGAAAAGAAAAGACGCATGACCGCAAGAACTCGCCGTACCATGAGATTGTCGTTCACGGCTATGGCAACGGAACCAACCCAGTGCAGCTTGCCTTGACGACAGACATGGGCGACCAACCGTCGAGCAGCGAGAATAAGGAGACCGCTGACGAAGGGACGTCCCCGATGACTCCGATGGAGGGCGCCGCCACGACACCCTCTACATCTCGCTCGCTTTCTACGTCCTCGACTACCTCCAATACTTCAGCTGCTACTGCGGACACTGCACTGACTGCACTGACAGAGGCCTCGAACATCTCGTTTAGCTGCCCTGGCGTTAACTGCACCGACAGCGCTACTGATTCCAGCAACGTCCCAGGCCTGAGCCGGTCGTCTAGCATCTACAGCACTACACCCGGTAGCAGCATGGGCATGTCGAGAAACAACTCGTTTGGCACAGTTGAGACCCCGCCTATCCCGCCGCGTGCCCGCCAGCCCCGAGACAAGCAAGCCATGCCCATAGCCCCCCTGCCTGGGACCATCTCTCGCAGCAGCAGCGTCTACTCTACTGCCTCGATGATGGACGATGGTCTGAATGCTAGTCTTGGTACAGGCAGACCTGCGACGACGTCCATGTCATCCCCGTCGCTAGGCTCTTCCAGACGCACCCCACCACCGCCGCCTCTGCCCATCCGCAGCAGCGCCCGCCACCGGCGATTTAGCGTATACGGCGGGGGTGACGAGTATGCGCGCCTCGAACACAACCTGGACGCCCTGAACGCACTCAATGCTGCGGCACCCCAGCGAAGCAATACCACGGCACGCCTCAAGTCCATGGTGTCTGGACCCAGGCGCCAGGACTCGCAGCAGCAGCCCAACGTGCTCCACAAGCAGCAGCCGCCGCTTCAGACGCAGCAGAGCCAGCGCCGGTCCAGTCTGCGCAGCGCTGCAGGCTCGTCTCATCGCCCGCAGTCCATGTACGTCGGCGGGCATTCCTCGGCGGCTCAAGGTAGCGGCGGAGGCCAGCGCTTTGACATGGTGCAAGAGGCTCTCGAGGCTGTTCGTGAGACTATGGAGCAGCACCAGATGGGCCCGTCCGCGCCAGTATCGCGCACCTCGTCGTTTGGTGGCGTTGCTGCCCTGCGCAGCGTCAATGAAGACGATGAGCTGACAATGACAACGGGGGGCGCACCCGCGCTGGGCGAGCGACGCCGCAGCAAGACGCTGACGCTGACGCAGCCGCGCAACTCCTGGTACCGCCATAGCAGCTACATAGGCCCGCGCGACGACGGACATGCTTACAGCAGCAACAGCAAACACAACAGCAACGACGACGACGACGACGATTTCTACATGGATTTCACTCGCCGCGGCCAAGCCCAGAGCGAGCACCCTGAGTGGGACAAGTTTGCCGGCCTCGGCGGACACACTGCTGCCTGATCCCCTCCCTCACACACACACCACAACCCTATATGCACCGTACACGAACATTATTCTTTTTGATTTATTTTCTACTATATATCATCATCACTTGTTTCACTTTTGCATTTTATTTTTATTTTGTTTTCTTATTTCTGGTTCTATGTCTGATACCCATCCATGCCAGGAATCAACATCGTCGACACCTGGCCACTTTCGTTTTAATTTGGTTTTTCTTCTTCTTTTCCTGTCTCATCTAAATACCCGATTTGCTATGGGCTGCGTTCTTTTATTTTTATTTTTTTATTGACAGATCTGGGATTGGTAATGGATACCGGTTGAGTCTGGATTATGAAATGATTCGCATTCTGGCACTCTTAACAGCAACACAGCAAGCGTGCTCCCGCTCTTTTATATAGTTCCTTTTTTTTCTTATTGCCTGTTTTGTGGCTATACCGTCTTTACCTAAATACCATCTTGTTTCCTTGTACACCCTTGCAAGCTCGCCATCGTTTATCGTATATATCAGTGTTGTGCATGATTAAACACGAGTAGTATGAATTCAAAGAGAGAGACACAAAGAGAAGGAAAGGAGAAAAAAGGGTGTCTAGACATAGAGACCAAGGAGGCAATACCGGAAGACCCCGAGAAGAAGAGAAGCTGCAACTGAAATCAGATGATAATCAAACGGGGTAAACGGCCAACGCAAATCAAAACAATAGAACAAGAAAACAACCAACAAAGCCTACCCAAGGCACCAAGAAGAAGAGCAACAAAACATCTGAGAGGGCTGGTAGCCTACACTGAAAATTCAAGGACGCCTCTCAATCGCCACTCTGAATAAAATAATCACTCCTCCTTGACAACAGCACCCGATGTGCTAGCCAGGACATTAATGATCTCGCCGCCAATCTTGTAGATCATGTACGACGGGAACAACAGCCAGAGGCCGCTTATTTGTTAGCATATGTCATAGTACTTTCAATGAGAATGTGCCAGGTATGCAAAACTTACTTGGGAATAACCCAGAGGAAGATGAGCGAGTAGAGGTCGTTGTGGCCAATGTTGTCAAAGCCCGAAAAGTACTCGTTGAGCCCTGCATTGTTATGTTAGTATGTAGCTAGGCAGGGTGTGGCCGTGCGAGGCAGCAAAACCAGGAGGAATATATGACGTACAGTAGAGAACAGTCTTGCTGAGCGTCATGACGGCCGAGGAAAAAGCCAGCAGACTAGCCCAGGCAGCAACCCGGCCGGCAAGGCCCTTGCGGCTGGACTTGCTGGTGAAGCCGGCACCCTCGACGGGGCGGCCGTATGCCTGCCAAAGGTAGAGGAAGGCCAGGTAGAGCGACGTCTCGATAAAGTTGAGTGCTCCCTGGGCGGCTGTGAAGCCGTTGCGCGCATTCCACTGCTTGAAGCCGTAGATGTGGTCGACCTCACCGTAGAGCGCGTAGGGCGTGTAGAGGGGCCAGTGCAGCGAGCCGCCGGGCATGGTAAGCGGGCGCAGCAGCACGTAGCCCGTGTCCCATACCACGAGCGGCAGCGACACGGCCAGCCAGACGAGGGTGACAGAGTCGGGCACGTAGGTCCATGCCGACGAAGATGATGCCGCCGAGGCCATTTTGCGGCGCACCACAGCCAAGGGCTTGTTGTCGCCGTCGAGCGCGGGCGTCATTGATCTGCGAGAGCGAGTTGAAGCGGGAGGTTTGCGCGCCGTGTCTCGTCCAGAGGAAGCAGGGCGGGGACCAGGCGTGGATGGGACGTCGGCGCCAGATGACGAGCGTGTTTGAACCATTGCAGGCGAGTAGAGGGAGGAAGGGGGGATGTCGAGGGGGTGAGGATGATTAATATTCAAAAGGGCTGTGCCGAGTCGACCGAGTATATCGAACGTATCGAGTGGGTTGTTCAGAGGGTGTTGAGGAGAGGACAGTTGTTGCAAGGTCGCTGGAGACGGTCAAACTGTGCGAATGGCAGTCTGGAAGACGTGATGACGGCGAGTCGGGCTCGGGGGATCGATGACGCCGTTTCGCAAGGGGGCAGTGTTGCAGGTGCCGAGTGCGTTGTCTTGATAAGAGAATAGGTGGTGCCAGTATGTAACAGCAGTCGCAACAGTGTAGGTAGAGTATGTATGCATGTAATTTGCTTATTGTGGCATGTAATACTGTGTAGTTAACTGGACAAAGTCTGGGGTAATCGAACAGCCTATTGGCAGAGCGAGAGGGGAAAGGGATGTCAACAAGTCAGCGAGCAAGTGCGACCGGATGCTACACGTTCCTTTCTCTAAGTACACTACTCCGTACTACTACCCCCCCCTTATCCGCCAATCTGCTCACCTGGTCATTTTTCGATTTACATTTACAGTGCACCACGAGACTTGGCTTTTACGCTAACGGCAGTTCCAAGCATTTGATCTCCTGGTGCATCGCGCCTTCCTGTTCGGACGCAATTGGTGCGCATCGGAAATTAATGCGGCACGCCGAGCAATTCATTTTGGAAAAAAAGAAGTCGCGGCCGGTCTTCTCGTCGCGGCTTCCTCTTCGATTATGAGCGTCGACTCCGACTGCCTCAAATGAGGCACTCGCCTTGGAAGCGTATAATTAGTCAGCATTGCAAATGTTGGTGTTCAATGATTCCAAAGTTTTGCGCAGCACACCTGTTTGAATTCCATTCTACCATGTAGCGGTGCTGAGGGTGGAAAACATTGTTGGCACCGATGACTGACGTCAGCACAGTAATTAATCATTGTTTTTTTTTTGTTTACCTGCGATGTGGACACAGGTCACTCTCACACAATCAGAGTCTCGACGATGATGTCAAATCAGAGAACAGAGAAACGACTAGTAATGTAAACAAAGCACCTAAACAAAGAACGGGACGGGCACTAACAAACTTACACATTGGACATCGGATGAGATCTCGTGGTGCGGTGGTGTTGGCGTAATTAGTGCCGCGCTGCTTCAGGCACCCTTCAGGCACGGCTGGCCCAGCAGCAACTATGAGGCAACATGAACAGAACTACAAGTATGTATGTATATACATAGTATTACGGAGTACACCAAGTCTCGATTTGCTTCCTCTTCTTACCAGTTCCTCCATCGGCTAATCCGCTGCTCGCAACCGAGTCTCTCGTCGCCACGTTGCGCCAACGAGTGAGAATGGCAGCATGGCATCCAAAGACGGGGCAACTCGAATGCGTAGATGTGATGTAGGCTTCCATCATCGGGGTGTGCTGTGGCATGACTGGCTTGTTGGGAAGTTGCCGCCACAGAGGCACGACAGCTCAGGAGACATCAGCTCAAATATCAATCGGTCAACCTGATCGGCCAGAATCACCTGCAGGCGGCCAGATTTTAGCATCCATTCGCTCGGGGTCCATCATATGCAACTCCCTCGATATCCAATTACTGTCTCGGAACAATTTCGTACCCGACATCGTGATGGCTCAGGGCTGAAAGCCGATATAAAGCCAAGAACTGACAATTGTGGTCTGGCCAAGCCACGAGATGCACCTTCAAGAAGAAATCCCCGCCTCAGCACAGGGTGAAGATCAAGAGGATCTAAATGTTGAGACATGCCCGTAGGTGTCTTGCGGATGCAAGAGGCGAGCTGAGCTAAATGCGGCGATTCTGTTCTTTGTACTGGGTCATTAAACGTCTCCGACAAACACTATAGCCGGGCCCTGCCATGGCGGGCTGGGTATCATAACGGCCAGTCTTTGCGACTCCTGTGCTTATTTTGATGGCGACACTGGCCTGGCCATTCCGGAGACTGAGAATGGAATACGAGCTGCTTACGCTGCATATGGTGATGAACAGCGTCTGACATCTCAGCTCCAGTTTGGCCCCAGTCAATCCAAGTGCTGCACAGCAAATAAGCATAAACGTCAACTAATCTGTCAGGCTGCCGGGTGATCAGCGTGATGAGAAGTGGTGGGCAGGAGGGGAAGTCCGTCGAGTCCGGGTCTAGTGGTGAGAGATGGGATGGTGGGAATAAAATAACAGATAGGACGCAAAGAAACAAGATGAAAGAAAGACCGAATAGACCAAATATGACGGCCACAAAGACACGGGCTTCGCTAAACTCAAAAAGTACCACGGACGAGAACAAAAGCAATCAATCAATCAATATAATGTACGTAGTACTTTACTTTACTATACCGAAACAATCGGTGAGCTGACCCGCTCGAAGCCTAATCACGACCAGCTTCGTCTTCACTCGTGTGGTATATAAGCCGTGATCCCTTTCACTTGATTCATCTTTCCAGTATTACTTACTACCTGGTCTTCATACAGCGCATATATCAGTCGCCATGCTTCCCAACCTACTTACAACGGCCATTGCCACCTTTGCTGCCTCGGCCTCGGCCGTCATGGCACGCTCTCACGCAGCCGAACCCAAGCCTCCGGTCGCCACGTTCCTGTACGCAGTCAACCTTACTTCGTCTGCACCGCTCGAACTGGGCCCGTCTTTTGCTGGCAACCGCAGCGTGCTCCCAATCGTCAGCGGTTCATTTGCCGGCCCCAAGCTCAACGGCAACGTCACTGTCGGTCTGGACTGGGGCATCCTCGACCCCAAGGGACACTTCAGCCCCGACGCCATCTATGTCCTCAATACGCACGACGGCGCCCACATTCTCGTCCGCGAGCACGGCCACTCGCCCAGCGTGCAGGTCTTGTTCGAGACAGGCAGCGACAAGTACAGCTGGCTGAACCAGGTCGTCGGCTATGCCAATGGCGGCCCCAACAGCGAGGGCGTTGTCCAGCTCAACGTCTGGCAGGTGAGTTATCAAGTGCTCGTCTAGCGCAACACACCGGTGGCACTTACTAACAGTAGAAGCTTTCGCCCGCGACATAACAAAAGCACCATCAGGTTCGAGAAACGCTTATGTAACTAGATACTTGGTATATACAAAACAGAAAAGACGTCGAGCATGCCTCGGAAGAAATTCAACTGAAAAGGGATAGCACATAACTTCGTAGCTCAATATATAAAGCTCCTTGCTCAATGTGACGTTGTTGACAAAGACCCTTGATATCAATTTCACATCGGCAGTTGGGTGGGAGCAGCTGGCCGGGCTACGGGTGTAAACGGTGCCTCGGCCGGCGCGACTGGCGGCGCGGCATTTGGCCCAACAGCTACGGGAACGGTGTGGTGTGGAATGGGCGACCCATACATCTGCTGTGTAGCGAGTTCTTGCGGTGGGCGTGCTTGCGGTATGCCGTCGCCTGCCTCCTGATAAACCACACCCGGTACAGGCTGGCTTGGATGGGCTGCTGCGTACCCGAAAGGCGATACCACTGCCATCTCCTGCGGTGCTTGGCCAGGAACTATGGAGTAGCCCTGGACAACGTACGGCTGCTGGTCAGGAGCACCGTACTGCTGTTGCTGATGCTGCTGGTGCAGTTGGATGTGCTGCTGATGCTGCCACAATGCCGCGTCAGCAGCTGTGTACCCGGGTACATTTTGAAGACTGGCCGGGCTCACAGAGACTGGAGGGCCGGACGGCATAGAGGTTACAGTGGGTGCAAGGAACGATTTGCCATCGAGCTCAGTATGGCCGGCCGCGGGCGATGTGTTGGCAAGTGCAGCGGCAGGCACGGCGGCAACACCACTCATTGGGCTTACAGCAGCGGCGTTGCCTGCGCCAGGTGGGGCTGGTGATGGGGCCGGAACCGGTGCAGATGTAGCGGCCGCCACCGGGGCAGCAGCATCACCTGCCTTGCGGCGGCCAGTGCAGCGGTAAATCAGAAAAAACAGCACACAGAGAATGGTGGCACCGCAGGCAGCGCCGACGGCAATACCAGCAATGACGCCCGTGGATAGCGATATGGAGGCAGGCGAATTCGACGACGAAGAGGTACCGCCGCTGTTGCTGCTGCTTCCGCTAGATCCAGACGAGCTCGTTTCTGTCGCGCCGGCCGCCGTTGATGTTGCAGTCGTTCCCTTCTTCGACGAGGATGTTTTTGTTGCAGCAGTGTCGGAAGCCGTGGTGGTTGCCGTGGCTGCAGCAGTCGTCGTTGCAAAGTACTCGTACGTGACGCAGATATCCTCGAGTGTGCTCCATGCATCTGTTGATTAGCAAATGTTCTCTATCACTAGTCAAGCGTATGATAGCCTACAACATACAAAAGGCAGTCAGAAAGCCACAGGCAGTGTAGACACACGCCGTTGCTGCCGACGTGATGAGGGCTGCATTGGAGTACTGGCAGCCGCAAGCATAGTCGTCGACCTGGCAGTCCGTGTCGTTGGTTACGGCACTGGCAATGCACGACTTGGCGCAGTCGGGTAGACTCAGGCTCACAGAGCGCCATTGCAGCACAAGTTCCTGGGGAATTACCGGAGGTGCTGTGATAAGAGGGCCGACGGCAGCTGCAGCGGGCGTTGCGCCAAAGCCACCGTGGGATTGTCCTCTATACCGGGCGTGAACGGCAGAGGCGGTAGCAGGCACTACAATACTGGCCAGGGGTGCAGCGAGCACCAGCAAAGAAATGCGTGTCATGGTGTCTGTTTTGTAGATGGACGTAGTTGCAGATGGTGTGAATGGATAATGCCAAGGCCAGTGCCAAGTGTCAGTCTCAAGCCAAGGCCGGGGTGTCGTGATGCTTGGCTACTCGATGCGAAGACCCAAGAAGTAATCTGTTGATGATAAAAATAAGAACAAGTCTAGGAATAGTATGCCGGAATAGACAAAAGAATAATAGAATTCATGCGACGAGATAGGAGACTTTGTAAAGCCAATTTAAGAGAGCTTTCTTCTCGGGCCGGGGGTGTTTGTCGGCCGTTATTATCATACTCTGCTGTGCTGTTCCAGGGCTTACTCCCTTCCCCCAGTCTGCTCAGTTGGCCATTGCCAGTGGCATCCCGCGTGTCTTTTTGTGAAATCTTACACAGGGACCTGCGTCGACCCCATATCTGGCGAGGCGTTCTAGGAGAAGCCGCCTCGTAAAGGCAGTCTCATGTTGGAGATAGCTCGGGCACCCTCTCCGATGTCATATCGGTCGTTCTCCGGGGCCAATGGTTTCTTGCCATCAATTACGATGCTATTAGGAATGCGGCAGAGGGGTGTAGTCATCTCTCATCGCCACCTCTCAGGAATTACTGGTTCTGCTTCGTCGTCCTCTACAAAGTACTCTTTGATGTTCATTGGTCTTCATCCACTTGACATCACTCCAGCTCTATCCGTCCCCGCGTCGTCTTCGAGTCAAGATAATGCGACGCAGAGGCAGGGCGAAGGCGGCTCCCGTCTTCATGTCCTGTGTTTCAATGTTACTGAGTAGCAGCCGTTGCCGCCTTGGGAATTTTCCACTACGAAATCAATATATGCCCACGATACGGAAACAAGCTTACAGTCTTCTTTTGTTTTAGTGCATCTTCTTGATGGTCCCTGCACTCCGTGTCATTGGTTATTTCTTGGCTCTAGCGAATAGCGTTGCATCCCTATTTTTTTTATGGCTAGGGGCTGCCGCGCTGGTCTCCTTGTATTGCTGTGTACTGTATCTCTGTACTCTGTACGCTACTGTAATTTTCATCATTCCATATATTGCATTATCTGCCTACTCCACGCGCACTTGACAGCATAGAATAATATTCATGTGACTGAAAGGCAGTGGAAGACGCGCAGCAATTGCAGGCAAGTTAATGGGGCACAGGAGGAAGACGGGAAAGCAAAAAGGAAGAAACGGGGCCAAAGAATAAAGATGGGCTGGAGTCACAACCCTGGCTGTCTTCAGCCGCACTTTATGCAAGGCAGAACCAATACTACAAAGTACCATCATACAGTTTTTGTCTGTGCCAGCCAGTATCACTATGGGTGTATACATCCGAAAGTGCGCAGACAGCCGTGCACAACGCTTAATGCCTATTTTATACTGGACATTCTGCATAACTCTATCAGCCTCACCTACATCACCTACACAGCAAGTATCGTGATGAGCCCGAACACCAATAAACGCCACAGTGGTAGGAATTCCTTTTTGATCTGGTCTTTGTTTGGGCTTCTTCATTATCAGATACAAATGGCACGTGGTATTCGCAAGCAGATCTGAGATATGCCATCGCACTAACAGACGTATTACGCAGGTCCACATGTATCACATATCAAAACTCATTACTCAAAACTCGTAGTGAGTCTATGATAGAGAATAAGCCCATGCTGCGGTCCGTCACTCCGAAAAACATAATCGGCCTCGGAGAAGGCCATGCACGTGTTTATTTACTTTGGTTATTAATGACAGCAATGATGCCAAACTCATAAGGCCGGTGCGTGTATCTGCGTGCAAAGTTGAGGAAATGGCATGATATGGACCTACATAAAACAAAGCAATAGGCCGCTGCCAGTATACCATTGATGTTTTCGCATCCACTATGCTTATAATTTGTATTTTCCTACATAGCTCCGAGGTTTTGTATATTTTTTCACAGTAGTTTCGAGATTTCGATATCAACTTGTATCCGATGCCTTTTTAAATTAAAAAACTGAAAGCCGTAAAATATACTTATTCGGGTGCATTTCTCCCATACCAATGAGCTCGATATAATACAATATGTAATACGACGTATTCATGTATACATACAGCCGAATGTTGAACATATCTTCAAAGTTGCTTCGCTTCCACCTCCACGGTGAGAAGGTGAAACAGAGTCAAAGGTGAGTGGTCACGCCTTAACGGGTAGCGGCCAGCCAGCCATTTCCAGTAATAAAATGCAATGTGGGCAACGACAAACAGAGTGTGCAGGGTGATAGAAATGCGGGTGTGTGACAGTGCGGGTGGAAGTGTGAGAGCTCGATAAGCAGCAGGATGCCGGTACATAAATTGACAGGTGCTACAGGTGTGCTGCATGAATGCTGTGTAGCCTTTCCAACCAGCGGCTTGAATCGTCATCTTTGATATCGTATTCAAATTCTGTCCAATACAGTGGTTGAAGCACAACTTATAACTGGGATGCTAACAGGACCATACGAGGGTCACTTGGCCGTCTTTAGCGATGAGTGTAGCGGCTTCGTAGCATACGTTAAGAGAAGGAGAAGGTAGATGCGAAATTCAACCCATGGAGAAATCGCGTATATCATGCCAGAGGCAACGTGTGAGCAGACAAATGCATGAACTGACACCGGCGGTTGTTGTACGATGGTTGACGTGCAAGACCGCGACACGGCAAGCATCTGCTGGTGTACAGCATGAGGCAGAGTCATAATTCGCACTTGTGCAAGATGCATAGAGTTTGTGGGCAGACGTGACCTTACTAGCCACCTTGCTTAGGTGGATTAGGGATTAATTCATACGTTCGTGGTCAGACTCGCCGACGTCAACAATTTCAGACGGCAAAACCCCATTCGAGAATAGGAGAGGGGGGAGGAGGATAGCTTTGGATTTGTGCTGCTGGCAGTAGGACAATATACGCGTATTTCAGTATCCAGAACGTCTCCGTATTGTCAGATTCTCTCTACTGTTTAGTGAAAAGTGACGGCTTGTTGATAACGAACATATTTATGAGAATAAGCATGGATATGAATTGCCACGAGTACCAGGAAGTAGGCCTGTGAAGCCTTGAATGACAAAAATATGACAGGTATTCGTAGACTTTGTCAGTCTTTGTTTACGTCGGGAGCACCTCGTATCAGGCGACGCAGTCTACCCGAGCCGCATGGATTTTTATTCCAAGACCTGATCGTGGGCGTGTTGATATTTGGCCGCTGGCTATTTATATATAGAAAAACTTAAAACAAACTGGGTGTATGTTGTTGTGCATTCTACTTCTTATCTCCAGCTCGGGGCTGCAGCAGCATTATTTTGCCATTGGTTTGAAATCCCGCGTCTGCTGGACCTGAGAGTAAAACCAAAGGGAGGTCTTCAGCATGTCCACTTCGTCTTCTTGCAGAATCATGTATTAGGCACTTCTATATGATGTAGCACATTGCATTTCTGAAGGTGAAGTGTATGCACAATTCCAACTTCACAACTTGGCGAACAATGTCTTTATATCCTCTTCATAAATCAGACAGTCCTCACGTCTTGGTAGACTGGCCTCTACAGGAACACCATCACTGTCTCACAATATCATATATCATTTTACGGAAAGGTAGCCTTTAGTTCTGCAAATTAATGGCGGTGGGATGTTGTCCACGGCGCCGTCGCCGACTTGAACTGTTTGCTCAAAAACCGCGTCGATATATGATAATCATTTAACCACGCAGTATTTTTGGTCCTGGTTGAGCAAACCAACTTTGTTCTAGCAAGCCACAACATATGCCGTCAACAAGCCCTAGTCGAGGACTGTAGAATGGAAGTGTACTTGCAACAGAGGCTAGGGTAGCTCCCGTGGCCGCATGAGACCATCATTCTGGCGTATGCGTTTCTTTCGGTTTCCCCGATTCGTGTCCTCTGCGGGGCCCATGGCAAGATTATTCGAGGTAGCTTCTTTTGGCGCTCGTATTGTCATGGTGCATTTTAGCATCACTCGTCCCGGGGAAGCGAAAGGCACGTCCCGGAGGATGACTGGACTAGCTTCCCGATGTCAATCCGCCAATCCCCACACAGTCCCGGCAATACATAGCTTATCCACTGACAAGGTTCTACATATATACTATGTACTCCGTAGACAGCTCCGTAGACACTGGTAGACTGTAAACTGTAGCGACGCTGTGGCGGGCTGGCTTTTCTCTATGTTCTGTTGTTGTTTTTGTTTTTATAAGGTCTAAACGAGATACGGTGGCGTACGGCCTCAGTAGCTGCTGACAGCCGACAATAGTAGCACGCCACATTTGCTCGGTCAGACACGCGGGTTCGCTAGGCTGTCTATCAAGACATTTCTAAATAGATATTGTATGTACATAGTATGTACATACAGTACCCATATCATTTGTATCTTGGAGAGTGGGGAGGTTATTTGGCAATTTTGTTATGACTTGCAGCATTGATTGTTGAAGATCGGAGGATATGGTGTGGATAGCATTGACTATAAATCGCACGCAGGACTGGCTGATATCTGCTACCGCGCGGAAAAGCAGTAAAGACCGGGTTTATGGCTGAAGGATGCCGAGGATTTGTCAATGCAAATCATGTCGCTTTGCCTACATAAGGTGTGTTTTTGGCGATGATCAGCGTTCGCTTCCGTCACGTATGTGCGATGTATTGTCAGACTTTGCTGATCCTTTGTATAAAAAATAATAAATAATAAAAGCCTAGACTGTGCTGATGAAAAGAAAGTGAACTAACAAATGATGGGGGTCACAGCGACAAAACATTTAAAAATGAAGAGAATAAATAAATTCTGAATAATCATACAGCCTTGAATTTGCCAATAATATGACAACATACAGAAAGTGTTTGCAGTCTTTACAGACCATGCAGCAAGCTATCGACTCGATGTAACGCTGAAGAACAACGCATCATACATATGCTCATGCAGTCCACAGGACTCGAAAGATACAAGAAATAACTGATTAAAATAATGAGAAGGAGTACATCAAGCAAATCTACAGGAAATAAATGAAAGTAAGGTGAAAAATAATAACTCAGGCTACTATAATACAGAACTTAAGGTGCGAGGGACGACCTTGGTGGCTGGTGCGGTAGACACCGCCAGTCTTCTTTTACTCTTTATTAGTTGTCGGCCGTGCTGAGTGCCATGTACCAAGATCTTGACTCGACTGGGTTGGCCTTCCTCCTTATCATTCCACATTCCCCAGGACAATGTATCGAGGTAACTATAGATACATCGTAGCATCGTTCCGCATTCCCCGTATCCATACTAGAAGCGTCGTAAAAAAGGCGGTTTGGCTTGATGATTTACATTGACAGGGGAACCCGTTCATTCAATAACATAGCAGGGTTCGTCAATGGTAGGTAGGATTACATAGTAACAATCTAGCGGGCGCGGCCGCCCCAGAGAGTTGGGAACAGGGTTGCTCTGTATAGATGTAATATCTGGGAAATCGAGCATGGAATCTACTATCTGCTATTGAGCACGCACCATCCAAATCTTCTTTCAACGACATCTCATAAGCGCCAATTGCACGAGTGTTTATATAATCAAAAAGCCGTTGCGAAACCGCATAAATTACGTCGTTATGACTGCATATGTGCGTGTCTCGCATTTGGAACGCAACGGTCGCGGCGGTTTATGGAGAAGTCGTCACAAAATGTCCGTATGGGTGAGCAATGAATCATGGCTAAGAGGGGCGCTCCGAATGAAGATAAGAGAGGGGGGTATGGAGGAATGGGGAGGATGATGGAGAAAAGAGGAAAAATTAAGGAGAAGCAGACTAAAGGGGGAAATAAAAAGGCATAGGGGATGATGAGGGTGATGGGGGAAACAGCCCAACGGTTCATTCCAGGTAGCCGTTAAAGAAGAGAGGAAAAAATAACGCTTCTACAAACACAATATGCACCTGGCAGTGATGAATCCCTGCGGCATTCCGCTTCAGGAATAGTGATGTACACAGGGATGATCTTGGCCAGCTGTCAGTTGCCTGTCGTCACATGAATGATGTTGAGGTGATGAAGGAGTGGCGACGATCACCTGCCCTGTCGTTGCAGCTATGGAGTGAAGCTACTATGTAAAGGCAGGCCGGGATCAAGCGAGGGAAAGGGGAACAAAGTAAAGAAAGTTTTTATCTCAAAGAGGCTGGTAGTATCTCAGGTCCACGACGGGGAAGCAGAGGCCGGAATAAATTGACGGATGTCGCTACAGCCACTGTCCCCTCAGCATATATTTGGAATGGCCGGGTGTGCACAGAAACATTTATTGGATCCTGTGAAAAGTGCACGCCTCTCTTTCTTTCTTTCTTTTTTTCTTTCTTTTCTTCTTTTCTTCTTTTGTCTTCTATTTTCAGCCGTCAGTTACATACATCCTATGTCGTGCTTGTGACGTCGTGGTGATGCAGTCGGAGTAGCATTGTGGTATTTAGAGTGGCTGTCCAGCCTCCTAGATGGTGGTGAGAGAAAAAAGCAAAAATGACTTAAAAAAAAGATAAAAAGAAGATAAAAAGGCAATCCGGAGAAATCCAAGAAAGACAGGAAAAGAAAACGGAAACGTCTCGGAGAAATGCTACAGAACAACTCAACAGCACCTCAAGCTTTATTGACACCCCTGAATGTAGCTTCACTGCCCTTGAAAGGAGTCCATGTTTGTTTAGTTCTTCGGAACCAGCGATTCTACGACTATAGATATAGTCATTTGTCAAATGTTGACATCGTTCTTGAAGAATTCCACCGTGCCTCTTTCATGAGTTTATTACAACCAAGTTACACAGTCCCAGGATATTTTACTTCCCCCTGCCCTGCTTCCCCCTGCCCTGCTTCCCCCTGCCCTCCCTATCTTTGCAGATACTAACTACTATCATCAACCCTTGTCCGTGCCTTTTATCCGACCCTCAACACAACAGACATGCGGCCCGGCTTCGGGATGTGGGTAGTCGATATGGGTAAAAAGCGTAGCAAAGTACGATAAATGCCCCTGCTTCCATTTTCTTATTTAATTCCTACTTAGCGTACGTTCTGACTGCATTTCTAGTCGTGCTCAGGTTCTGGGCCTGCGTTGATGGCCCAGTTTTCGATGCAGCTCGCTGTTCATCCAAACTTGCAAGAAACGGTGAAGGGTGAGGAGGCGTCTGGGATGCAACGAGAGACTTCCTGGGAGTGTGACTGCAGCTTCACTTCTGGCTGAGCATATGGGGACTTGCGAGTGTGTCAAAGAGTGCGAATGCATACCACGTCTGCCCAATGGCATACTATGCACATCACCCTGTTCCGCCCATCACATCCATCGCATGTCACACCGCAGCGTTGAGGCAATGTTCATAAACGACACTCAACGACACTCAACGACGCGTCCCCAGGAAGCAGTCTCATTAGCATGCCTAGTCCCCCGTCAGATGGGTGAGATTCCAGACACCATCACCCATTCCCATCTGCTGTACATCTCCGTTGCCTTCTTGCCCTGGCCTAACCTAGCCAGCGTCCCCCTTATAAGCTTAGTTCTCCCGCCGGAACCAAGATGGCAGTCCGGGAGAGCTCTCCGTATCTGGGCGTGATTCTAGAGCCTTTATATTATAAAAGGCGGATGTAGATGCTAGCTGAGTTGATGGAGCGGTTTAGGTAATCGTTGCGAGTTGGTTCAGGCTCCAGCCTCTATATTTTCTCCGATCCTCTGGTGATCCTCTGGCATGCCAAGTTTGATATACAGGCGGCGAATATATTCTGCACATTGCAGTTGCCACTTCCTGTCGCCGCCTGTTCTCTTGGGCCACGCCAGTGCGGCCGCTATAAAGTCTTTCTGGCCGAAAGGCTCGACCAAGTTATATGCCTCTGCAGAAATGCACATACAAGTATATGCCGTTCATCCTTTTCACCGCGTCCAGTGTTCATCCACTCCCTGGTCTGCCTGGCCCCCCTGATCTCCCTGCTCTCTCTACTCTCCCTCTTCTACCTGCTCTACCTGCTCTACCTGCTCTACCTGCTCTACCTGCTCATGATCGACTCTAGAAGATGCATGTACCCTCCCCACTATCTCGCTCGATGGAGTCCGGGCTGTAACGAGTGTTACCGCATCCTTGCTCTTTGTCCTATATGCTCAATACTCAAGTCAGCTTGCTTCTGTTCCGCGCTTTGTCTTCTTTTGTCTTTTCTGTTTTCTTTTACTGCTATCCACAAGTATACCAAGTCTGAAATAAACCCAGACTGGGGGTCTCGGGGAGAAAAACACTCTGTTGTGTGTTGTCCTCGCCACAGCCACGGCCTCAATACTTGTTCCAAGTCCCCGTGGCCACACGGAAAGAAGCATGGGCCTCGGCCACTCCAATGTAAACATAGTTCTACAGAGATATCCCCCAATTTAGGTATTCTTGAGTTAGTACCCCCATACAGGTGAGCAGCACAGCATCGTCAAGGTGTTTCTCGTATCGACTCAGAGGCTAGCCGCGTGTTTTGAGACACCGAGGCACAGTACAGCAGCATGTAATCCAGCAGCATATGAACCAGGTTTGCGCTTCTGGTCCTCTGGCTTTCATCTACATTGATCTCCCCGGCCTCGGCTCACCACTCATAGCTTGTCCCTCAACCCCAGGCCACTCACTTCTCATCTCTCGGTGTCATATTTGATTCTGTTCCATCCTTATCCCGTCCTTGTTCTACCTCGCCGACTACTCTGACTGCATTCTCCATCCTCTGCCCTGATATACTCTTCCTCAACACTGGCACCCTCGTCAAGGCGTTCCGTCGGCATCGGAATCAACCATTGTCCCAGTCCCCTCCTCTCGGTTCCTCTCCCTTCCACTATATTAGAGTCACTTTATTCTCTGCTGTATTGCCATTGCAGCTGTTTTGACTTTTGAGACTCGTCATATTTATTAGTGTTTGCTCCGCTCGTGTCTACGGTTATTCTACCCAGCAGCAGTCGCTCCTGTTGTTCTCATAAAGCTACAGCCACAAAAATCAAAACCAACTACAGCTGCGTCTGTCTTATGTTGTCTCTCTCTCATGCCTTGTCAGTTCTGTCATTTCTTTCCATATATCATATCTCATTCTCTTATTCATACTCACCTTTGCCTCCACTTCCACGGCATCTCGTACTGACACTGCGCCATGTGGATGTGGCATACGGGCACAGCGGAACACTCAAGGCCTCAAGGACTCAACAGAATTAGATATGTTACTGTCCAATCACTGCCTTTCCATGATCATAGTCGGCATTCATGTCTATTGTCTCCTCTGTCTTCTCTGTCTTCTCTTTTCTGTTTCTGCCTCCATCCCATCTTCTTCTGATAGACGCGAATAAGGGTACTCCCAATCCCCCCGTCTCCTTTATTTTCCATGCACGACTTCCCTCTTGTCTTTTTCTCATCCATCCCCTTGTTCTGTCCACCGTATGGCTCCCGCCTCTTCAATATAAATGACTGGTGTCCCCTCGCCACCTTCTCAGAAACATAGCCATTCTCAATTCATCATCTCTCATCTCTCACCTCTCACCTCTCATCTCTCATTCTTCTTTGTTCTTCCACATGCCCTCTTTTCGGTGGTAGCCTGACTATATTTACTTATATAGTCGTTCTCACTCACATCTCCCTCCCTCCATCACTCTCACTTAACGTTGCCTTCAGGATTCTCGCTTTGGCTTCCTTGTCCAGTCTTTGGTCCGGCCTTCCTGTCGTGCTACCCTTCATTTATTGCCTCCCTCTTGCACCAAATCTGAGCCACGGCTCCTCGCACACCCAGCATCACCTTGCAGCAGAACCAGACTCATCGTAAGACCTGCTTCTGCCTGCCTTTTACGATCACCTCTTTTTTCGGCGGTTCGACCCACTACTCTGCAAATATCAAGGTAAACCCGCCAATGGCTTTATTTACTCTTCTTACATCTCCCTCCTTATAATGCTTGATAAAGACTCTAATCAGCACCATCAACGCAGGCCGTCTTATTTAGATATTGCAACAAGCGGTGAACTTGTAAGTTCGGGAACTAAGACACTTTATATAAACTTTTGCCCATGTACATAAAGAAATTATGCACGATGCAGCAACTAACATGACGACAGCAGAACCCGGGAGCCAGAACACACCGTATAATATCACAACTAAACAAGGCACTTGCACGCAAAACCTCATCCTCTCCACGCAATACACAGCCTTTAAGTTACGGTCATTGTCAGTTCAGCAAACCTAGTCCAGCCTCCTCATTGCCACACTAGTGTATGCGTCTTGAATCTCTTTTTGCGTCCAGATACATTTTCGGAATATCCAGAATCACGTCTCCCGCATCATCTCCGCATCCCCCCCCAAGCAGAGTCCAAAATGCAATCATATCTACTTCAGACGGCATCCGTCGATGGCCAGTATAACTATCACGACGGCGGACACCAGCATCGACAGTACCATCAGCTCGATCCCCAGCCCCAGCCCCAGCCCCAGATTCAGCATCAACGTCAGCAACAACATCAGCAGCACATAGAGCAACAGCCACAAGCACTCGTCTTCCCGCCCCAACCGCACAGCTTCCTCCAGGTGAAGAGTGAAGAGCTCCAGAACAGCAGTCAGCAGCTTGCCCTGATCCCACACATCACAACAGCCTCGGTCCAGGCACCAAGAGTTCACACAGCCCATAACACCCAGGCAATCCGAAAACATCACCACCAACAAGACCACCGCAACGGCCCTCGCCAGTACAGGTACAATCCAGAACACCGCCAGCAGCTCCAAATCCAGCAATCGCACCAGCAGCAAAACCATAAACACAAGCACAATACCAATCAGTGCCTCTGCCATTTGCACAGCGCTTCCCCCAGACAAGCTAGCAAACCTGGACGCCGTCCTGCTAGGTTCTCAAGAGAAAAGGAGGCATCCCTCCGCTGCTGGCTGTCGGAATACATTGACGCTGGTGAAGTCCAAAGCAGTGAGATAGACAACCTTGACGAAGCTGAGGTGAGTCTTGATACGTAGGAGCTTTTTGATTCAAACAGATAGGTCTGACTCTTCGACTTTAGCACGACTCCGAAATGGACGAGCCTCTCCCTCTCATGCCCACATCGCCAAACTCATTGGCCCTGTCGCCCAGCCAAACTTGTAAGTTATCTTCTCTAATTAGTTTGTCCTAAGTAGATCTTGAAATATAGCGTCATAGCTCATTGCTGATAATTGTAACTTATTTAGCAAACGGCCCTGTCTCAGACTGCAGCCACCACCAAAACAAAGACAGAGATGGCCAGCAAACGCTGCAGACGTTTGAAGTCAAAGGCGAGGTAGACCAGACCGAAACTGCCCTCTGGGGCCTCGCCCCTTTTACCTCACAGGAGCAAGCACATGCCCTGGTCCAGATGCAGTCTTCTTTTGGCATCGGACAAGAGTTGTTCCCGTACAGCAGCGCTCTCATGCTGCCGGTCTCCTACTCGCACTCACAAATGATATGCATGCCGGCGATTCAGGGAGGGCAAGAATCCCAGTTCGATCCTCTCGTCACCGGATACCACCAGCATAACATGAGTCTCGTCGGCGATGCTTTCGAGCGGGACCCCCAGCAGCCACAAGGTTCTGGTGTCAGCTTCTTTTCAACAACACCAGATAGCAATCCCGTGCCCAACTGCATGTCGTTCTCATCCATGTCAACTGATTCGGGTGAGGGGCAGCTTACCCAGCCTGGCTCTGTTCGCATGAGCCGTGAATGCAGTGGCGTCTCCATTGCTCGCTCTCGTAGTAGCATTGAAGGCACAGCCAATACTGGTTCTGTCGGTCCGGCACAGGATTCGGTATGTTTGTTATTATTATTTTTTTTTCCTTACATATATTTACAACTCACTTTAACATCACTTTCAAAGAGCAGAGCTAACACCTACCAGGCCCAAGAATTGCATATTACCAGTCTGGGCATGTCTCGATCAGTGTCAGCAAGAACGCTGACTGCTTCTGAGGGTAGCCCTGAGAGCCGGCAGCTCGCTCTCGTGGATCCATCTCTTGCACCGACCATGTCCCCAGCAGCACCAATGCAGCACAGCCTCTCAGCGCAGTCGGCCTCGTCAGGAAGCTCGTTCATCTCTCACAGTGCCCTTCACCCTCTGTATGCACCCTCGATGATTCCGGCGGCCTTCTACAGCACGGGGCCTGTCCTAGGCCAGGCCCAGCCGCACTACCTTGATGTCCGGCGGGCTAGCAACAAGCGTTCCGCGTCATACATGGACAGCCATCTGGCCGCTCAGCATGCTTCCAAGCGTAGAATGGACGAATGCACCTTGGTCAAAGAAGAGCAGTCCCCGGCCCCGTGCAGCAGTGGTAGAATCGCCGAAAGCTCGTTTGATTTCGACGACTATATTGACATGGCATCCTCCCAGCGCATCACCGACGTCACCGCAACTGGTTCGTGCATGGGACCTGCCATTGTCCGACACAATGGCTCGGCTGAGCAGGCCATGTCCGCCGATCTCATGCACTCGATTGAGGTGCTGTCCTCGGAGGCTGCTCGCCATACGACGCTGGTCACAGCTGTGACCCCCCCTCCGCACAGCCTCGAGCATAATGGCACAGTGTCTCCCCATGACCTGTTTATCAACCCTCTTTGCGGTGCCCAGCCCGAAATCAAGAGGGAATCTGCAGAGGCGCCGCAGCCGTGCATGACAGTGCTGTCCAGGGAAGACGCATCTTTTTTTGCAGAATTCGATCCCGCCCTGGCCGGAGTCGGGGGCTATAGGGGCCACTCCGCCGCCAATGATAGCAATGCCACAGAGCTTGATTTCGGCGGCCGAGGAGTGGACGACTTCTATCCCTATGACGGATCATCTGACGGGTCGCCGCGAATTCCGCACCCAAGCCCGGCCTCTGATTTAAGCCCTTTGTCATGCCACAATCAGAACTGCGGATTGAGTAGCCAGGACTACACACATGTGCCGATGGCACACTCGCACGCTGCGAATGAGCGTGGCATGCACGGCTACGAGCACCACCAGACCCCCTACCCTCCCTGTTCAGAAGCACACGTCCACCCTCATGGTGCGTCTGGTCCCCCTAGTCCCCACGACGCATATGCACTCCGAGACGCCCATTCACTCTCAGTGCCTCGGTCTGCCATGGGCCCCATAGACGCTGCCGAGGCTGAGATTTCTCGCATGCGTGCTGCCGAAGAGCAGCGCTTTTCCGAGTGCGAGCGCCGCCGCAAAGACCACGTTCTGCTGCAGCTCAAGCGTGAAGGATATACATACCGCGAGATTCGCGCAAAGGGTAATTTTACCGAAGCTGAGTCGACTCTGCGCGGCCGGTACCGCACTCTGACCAAGACCAAGCAGGAGCGTGTGCGCAAGCCCACTTGGACGGGGAATGACGACCGCCTACTTGTCGAGGCCGTCAATTTCATGGCACGCGGCCGAGTCATGGGTCACTTCAAGGTGGCATGGAAAGCGGTATCCGAGCGTATTGTGGACAATGGGGGCTCGTACCGATTTGGCAACACGACATGCCGCAAGCGGTATGATTTGCTTGTCGATCAGGGTCTAATCCGGGACTCCCCCCACGGCGCTCGCGAGGACGATGATGACGACGACGATGATGAAGAAGATGACGAGCCAAGTGTTATTTATTTCAACGACGAGGGCTATGGCATGGCCGAGTAGAAACCAAGGGATCAAAAGGTAAGACATGAATCGTTATCGAGAGCCCGACGAGGTGAGCGGCAGTTGGAACAGGAAGGCCTTTCATTGATTAGTCTTGTTGCTTGCAGTTTTGTCTTCTTTGTTTTTGTCTGTAGTAGTCTTTTTATTCTGCCTCATGTTTGCCTTATTTTCGTCTTTGTTTTCTGCTATTATGATCTAGATGGAGATTTTGGGTATTCGGGACTATTGGGAGAGGACATACCTTGTTTGTTATTTTATTTATTTAGTTGATTGCAGAGTTATAAAAGTATTTGGTTATTTACACATCAGCATCAAACATATCAGGTATACCAAATTATAAAGATGCAGTTTGAACTGCTTCCTGAGACACGCCAATCTTCTCAAGAACTCGTAGAAGATGAGACGGGTCGTGACGAAGGACATCCCATTCTGCCTCGTTCTTGACAAGGGCTGTGCCGGCGAGGAGGGTGCCGTTTAGCGAGACAAAGCCACCCGGTGTCTCTTCGCCGGACTCTGTAAGCAATGTAGAGCCCTCGGATGTGCGCGGGATGATAGCCATTGTTGTCTTGGTAAGTGCCAGGTTGTAGCTAATCCGTGCTGGTACTTTGCCGCTCTCCTCGTCGGCCTGGTTGGGCTCGTCGTTAACCAGGTATGCGGAGGTGCCTTTGGCCGCGGTACACGCCTGTCGGTAAAGATCCAAATATGTGGAATGCAGTGTTTCCGGAGACGGCGCAGGATCTAGCTGGGCCGTCGCAACGAAGAACGGAAGCTGTTGTGTCGCTTTGCCTGCTGCCGCCTTGTCGACAAGAACAATCCATTCGGACGCGTCCGCGCCATCGAGGCCTTCACGCATCCGGGCCACGGGTAGAAGCTGCAAGTGCCGATGTGGCTGGCTCGCACCAGAGTTGCCGCCGCTATTGAAGAACACATAGAGCTCCTCTCCGCTCAAACAGTATGCCTCAATGCATGCATAGGCGGCAGCCAGGTCGGCCGGGTCTAGCAGGTGGTGCTGTGGCCGGAATACAGCGGTAGCCAGAATGGCATGGTCTTTGCTGATAGCAAACTTGTTCAGAACAAGGCGATGTGACGGGCCGAGCTTAGGAACAACGAGCAGTCCCGGCACGGGGTCCTCAAAGGGGTTGAAGGGCTTTTTGTCGTTGTCATCTCTATCTTGCTTGGGCGCCTTTGGCTTCTTTGCCAGAGCCGGAGCAAACCGCAGCTGGAACTAAAAGGTCGTAAGCAAAGGCACGGGTCAACCACGCCTGGCAAAGAGGCCACTCTTACCGGGACACCGTTGACACGGAGGAGGCTGACTTGGGTCGAGAAGAACGTGAGGTCGCCGTCAGCGCGCGCACGTACAAATGCGCTGCGGACCAGAGTTGGTAAATTCTGCGGCGCGGAAATCACGGAAGCCATTTTGTTTTCTTGACAAACTTACACAGAAGCTCATCGTGAGATGGGGATGGGAGTTGACGTCAGTCGCGCGTTATCGTGAGCAGTAAAAGTGGGGATATTTATCACCGTGTGTATAGTTCTATTATCATTATCTTTTCTTATTTACACTACTACTTCACAGCTCGACAACTACCGCGACCGACGGCGCAGTAATGGCTAAATTCGGTATATAAAATTATCTATCTATCTCTATCCTAAAGGCCGGGAAGACCAACAACATGCCGTAGTGCTGGGACGAACCGGGGGACAACATACACGCCGTAAAAGCCAGCGAGGGCAACAATCAGGCCCGTCAGCTTCTCGGGCCACGTGTGGAAGTAGATGGCCGTCATGAGCAGCATCCACACGGACAGGCCGACGACGCCAGACGCAAAGCGGGTTACGAGGACAGCCAGCAGCACGGCAGAGGTCTCGACCACCGGACCGCCCAGAGCAGCCTCGACCTCGGCCGACTTGACTGCGCCGTCATCCATCACAATGGCCCGAGAGTCCACGGCCCGAGCGCCATTGGTTGTCGTTGCCGACACCTTGCGCCACAGCACCCACCCAATCTCTTGCGCCAGGAATGTAGTGCCCAGCGTCAGTAGGAACACATGGCCGCTGATGTCGTGGCCGCCGCTCCACTGGCCGCCGGCGTGCTTGCAGGCAGACGACGACGACGCCGCGTTCAGGAAGTGTGCGCTCTTGGAGCCGGCGCGTCCATGCTGAATGGCCTCGGCCTCGATATCGTCGGCCAACGTTTGAAGCGCCTCGCAGCCGCCGCCAGTCAATCTAAAACTGCGGTCGATCAGCGCAGGGCCAAAGAACCACTGCGTCACAATGATCCACCAGCCGGTGACCAGGGACCAGCGGATGGCGGCCGATACGCGGCGGCCAAACAACGTCTTGGAAGGAGCTTTCTGCACGGCGGCAAAGTATGGGTGCGTCGCGACAAATGCAAAGAACGTGACGGTGATCCAGAACCAGCCCCGCTTGACGAAAAAAACATTCAGCACGTTGTTCTTGCGCGCAAAATAGCTGGGGGCAAACTCGGGCGACTGTGGGTAGTGGGAGGTGGCCGAAACCGAGCCGGCAGTGGTAGCAGCAGCGGCTGCGGCACGCGTCTGCGGCGACAAGACACTGAAGATGGTGCCAAACAGCAGCAGGGCTGGGAAGATCGCCAACAAGAGCGTCTCGCGAGACGTCGGCAGAAAGGGCGAGCCGCGCAATGAGACGGGGGCCGGCCGGGTTGGAGAGGAGGCCGCGGCCTCGCTAGCTACCGGCATCTTTCCTCGTCGTTGCTGCGGGGTCGGCTGGCCGGACATTGAGATGGTAGAGGTAGACTCCGTGTGGTATGGGCCTGTCGTCGTCGAGGCGTGGCCACCAGGATCGCGTTACGTCGAGATGATTCAAAGGAAGAGGAAAAGTGAAAAGAAAGCTGCTCGGTAACAAATGTAAAATAAGAAAGGTCGGCGCTGTTTGTGCGCGATCCGCCAGGTATATTAAGCTGATAGTAAAAGAATGGCGACGGGCACCGGCAGGACTGAAGAAAGGACGGAAATTTGGGTCATGACATATGAGCTTCACTTCAGCTGGGGCGATGACGTCTGACGACTCCGGAGGCCAACAAGTAGTGTTTTAAGTGGGGCTTCCGAGTTGCGCCACACTAAAAAATGTACCGTGTCGCAAATTCAAATTATGTAATCAATCTCAGAGTGTCTCTATGTACACTACAACAGTGTGCTAAATATACTTTTTTGTCTGTGGCTTTGTAGTGCATATAGTTCAAGACTGGACATCATAGTTCACCGTATTCGTCAACAGCTTCCATGATGCAAAGAAATGATATCTTGATAACGCCAAAGCTACGTCTGCTGCCCAGTTCCTAGCCATAGTATGCCATACCCCAAACTCCGGACATGTAAAAAAAAAAAAAAGGCCTCAATGTAAACGCAAAAAATAATAATAAAAATCTACTCAAACTTGCCCGCTCCAAACAGTCCGCCCACAGCCCGGCTCCGGCCCTCGGCGCTCCGCACCTTCTTGGCCTGCCGCCGCTTGTCGTTCTCTGCCACAATCGCTTGCCGCTCGTTCTCACGCGCAAAGGAGTGGATGCCCGACATCTTGCTTGCGTTCTTCTTGATCTTGCCGCTATCGGGTCCATTGCTCGAGTGGTTGCTGCCGCTGCTTGAGGACGACGCCTTGTCCGCCGGTCCTCTAGTCGTGCTCATGCTAAAGTTCATGCTGTTCCGGCCACTGCCGTTCCGACTGCTGCCACTTGATGCGAGCGAGTTGGCGGTGGCACGGCGTAAGAGGGCAGGCACCCGGAAACCCGTCGGGCCAATGGCACCGCCGGTCTCTGTAGAAGACGGCGATACCGATGCCAAGGAAGCACTGCTGTTGTTGCGCTTAAGGCTGATGCGATCAACAACCTGGACGTTTCGTGCACGGCCACCCGGGCGACGGAACGACGACGCCGTGGCCAGCGGGTTGCATTCCTTGCTGCTAGCCCGGCTGTCGCTGTCCTTGTCCTCCTCGTTGTCCGAGCCAAATTCAGAGTCGGCCACCATTGACAGGCTGCTCAATTCGCGGCCGTTGTGCTGGCCCTCGAGCAAGGTTGACACAGACTCGCGAATCTCGCCAAGGTTTGATGGCTTCTTGCCACCCGTACCAGACGCACGGCGGCGGCGCGGGTGTGTCAGGGCTGCCGCTGCAGGTGTAGGTGTAGGCTGGCTGTCGGGAATAGCCACCTGCGAGGCGTCAACCTCGGTGGTAGGAGTGCCAGTAGGGGGTGTAGGCGTCGATGAAGAAGCAGCCGGGCCCTCAAAGAGGAAGTCCATCTCGTCGTCGCTGCCCCGATCCTCAATGGTGCGCATAAATGCTTTGTTGCGCGGATTCTCGGCCACCTTGGACACACGCTCGTCGGAGAAAAGTGCCTTTTGCATACGCATAAACTGGCGACGCTTCATCCGGCGGCGTGCCTCGCCACCGTCGTCCGAGTCGGACAGATCGTAGTCGCCGCCACCGCCGCCACCGCCGCGCTTTCGCCGCAGCATGCCGGTAGTGACATCGTGGAACAGCTTGTCAATCTGCTTCTTGTCGCTTTCACGTTCGCGGTCGCTGTCGTTGTTAGCTTGCGTCAAAGGCAAAAATACTTCAGGGGGGAGCGAGTACTTACGCATCGAAAGCAGCCAGCTTTGCATTATCAGAGGACGACACCTTTTGGTCATCAATCAGGTCCTTGACGGAAGCCAGGGACTCGTCGTCACTGTCCTCGCCATCGGCACCACCAAGGCCCGCGTACTCGTCCTCGGACTCTTCGGCCTGGTCCTCAACCATCGCCTTGGCCTTGCTCTTCTTCCGGAACTTCTTCTCCTGTGCACTGGCCTCCTTCATCTTGGCGAATGCCAATGCCTGTGCAGCAACCCGTGCCTCTTCGTCTTCTTCGTCCTCTTCATCTTCTTCCTCCTCCTCTTCTTCACTGTGCTCCTCCTCCGCCTCAGCCACGGCCTTGGCCATGTCAGCCTTGCGGAAAAGCCGACCTCTCGAGCGGACAGGCGCAGTAGGCACAAGGGAGGCTGTGCCAGTCGGCGCTTGCGATATGATCTGAGTCGCCTGGTCTAGCTGCTGGGTCTGCCTGTCCAAGACAACAGTCTCCATGGTGGAAGGCTGATGCTCTATAAAGCGAACCTTGAGAGGTGAGTACTCCTGCGTGGCGAGATCTTGGCTAGGGCCGAAGAACTGGGACATCTGGCTCATCTCAGGCTCCCGGAGCAGACTGTCGAGGCCGTGGGCTTGAGACTGGCTGAAGTTGAGATCTACCGTCTGGCTGGTAGTGTTGCTCGTGCCGCCCTCCTGCTCCTCGCCAATGCTGTCGCCAGCACCCTGCATTCTCTTCAGCCACGCCTGCGTTGGCTGGCTGTCCATGACGCCGGAAGCCTTGTCCACCTGAGAGTAGTCTGGTTCGGCAAAATTGCCAAGGGTGGGCATGAGCTCCGAGGGAGACCCAAAACCTTCGGGCACACCTGAAGCCATGGCCTGGCTGCCATCGCCCAATGTGCCGGCAAAGATCTGCGTCAGGCCCAGTCCGGCAGGTCCACCAACAGCAACGGGCATGCCGGGGATAAATGGCTTCGTCGCGGAGCGCAGAACAGACGTCGGCACAGCGGGCGAGTCAAGGTTAGGGTTCAGGCCAGACGGTGTGTTGACAGAGAGGCTGGACTTCGGGCCTGGTGTCTTGGCCTCTATTTTGTGCGGGACTGGTGTTGCAGAGGCTGTTGCAGGAATGTCATCCTCATCTTCGTCGTCCGAGACAATGAAAGCACGGCGTTTAGAAGGGCGCGCTCGGGTAGGAGTAGGGAGAACCTCATCAGCTGCGCCCATGTTGCCTTCAGCCTCGGCCTCAGACTCTTCGGCAGACTCGGCTGCATCGTCAATGAGAGCACCTTCCATAGTCTCGTCCTCACCTTCCTCCTCACTGCCGTCGTCCTCTGAGCCGGACAGCTCAATATCCTTGACCTCCTCTTCGTCGTCTTCAGGTGCGTAGTCCTCCTCATCCTCACTGTCGTCCCAGTCAAGAGGATCCACAGCCTCATTATCGTCGTCGCCAGACTTGCCCTTCTTCGACTTCTTGGCCTCTTCGCGCTCGCGCTGCATGATCTCCTCAGCCTCTTGGCGGGCACGCGTGACGATGTTGTCAACCTCTTCCATCTCCTTCTCACGTTCCTCCTCCGTTTGGATGCGGATACCCTTAGCCCGAAGCGCCTCGAGACGCTGCTCACGCTCCATCTTGGCCTGGGCGCGAGCACGATTTTGCAAGCTCTGCTCAAGCTCCGCAAGAGAAAGATCGGGCTTTCCGTTGCCGTTTTTGGCCGCGGCGCGGCGGGACTTTCTGCCAGGTGATCCAACCTGGGCAAGACGGCGCAGAGTCGTCATCGAACGAGGCTCATGCTCATGCTTGAGGGGGACATTGTCGAAAAGAATGTCGATCTTGTTCTTGGAAGTCTGCACAATCTCCAGCTCCGCCTCATCATCCGAGTCGATCATGACCAGGTTGGCCGAAACCGAAACCGGTATCCGAACACGGACCTGGCGCTTGGGTTGGGCCTGGGGCTGCTGTTCGGAAGTAGCCGCGGCTTTGCCCTTGCCTTTGTCAGCAGCCGAGGTCGTCGTTGATGTGTCAGTCTGTTTTGAAATGGGCTTGTCCTGGTCATCAGGAACAGGCGGTGAGCTTGGCGGTGTGTCGGAATCAACCTGCATCTCAGCTTCGGAATGGTTGTGAGGAGACGCGGGAGATGTAGGGCGGCTAGAGCCTGTAGCTTCCGCCATGACGGGCTCTGCAGGCACAGCTGTAGCGCCTCCTTGTGGCTTGAAGTTGAAGCGCTCGAAAAGAGAAGCCTTGGAGATCTTCTTTCTCGTCTTGGCTTCGTGTGCCAGCTGCTGGTTACGGCTCATGCGCTGCGTCTCGCGGTGCATCTCTTCGAGTGCCTTCTTGCTAGCTTTTCGGGTGGGGCGTGTCGCGCCGACTTTTTGAGAGAGCTTGTGGCCACCCTCGTCATCGGTAATGTCCGAGACATTGTCGTCATCGGCATCAGCCATAAGCAGGTCATCGTCGTCTTCCTCGGCCATTGCAGCCTGGCGAGCAGCGCGCTTCTTTTCTTCAACCTCCTCACGGGCCCGTGCCTCTTCACGCTTGCGGGCAACCAGCACCTGGAACCGTGCGTTGCGGCCGGGCTTCTCTGCACCGTCAGCAGCAGCATCGCTGGCATCGTCACCGCCCTTTGTCGGTGACATAAACATGTCCGGAGAGTCCTCCCGCTCAGTGCGCTTGGAAGGGGTCATAAACAAATTGGGTGAGTCTTCGCGCAACAGCTGGCGAGACGGGGAGCCACCGCCAGATGAGACTGATGCACTTCTCCGTGCAGTGCGTGTGTTGATCAGCCGCTTTCGTGGACGGACAGCTGGCAGAGACACATCCTCCTCATCTTCAGCCTCGTTGATATCATCGAGGTGCTGTGGTGTGGCATTTTCGGCATCGCTCTTTTCGGTTAAGGCATCAAGCCGGAGCATCTGCTTCATGCGATCACGCGCGTTGTCTGCCAATGGCTCAGGAGACTTACTGGCAGCTACTGTTGTGGGAGCTGCGTTATTTGCCTGCATACGTGCTGCCAGCCGACCACGCGGCCGAAGCTCGATATTGCTGTCCTCGTCGCTAGTCAAGTTCAACGGGCCAGCACGAGGCGATGGTGTCCTTGACCGTGTGGAAGACGTTGTGCGGAGGGGGGAGTGTGTGTTGTTGGTACGCGCAAAGGCGGCTGCTGTGCTGGCAAGTTTTGGTGATTTCCGGTTGGGTGTCTTGCTTGTAGGGGACTTCTTTGCCTTGCGGCTGGGTGTGTGGTTCTCCTCGTCGCCTTCACGCTCACGGTCTGAAGCACTGCTGTCGTCGTCGCCGTCAATTGTTGCAAACAGCTGCCGCATTTTGGTCCGTGGTGTCATGGGCGTTGCAACGATTGAGTCGGAGTCCGAGCCCGACCGCGCAGCGGGAGAGGGTGTTCGAGATAGAGTCGCCATCGTCCAAGAGTGGCACAGGACGGGTGTGTGTATGGGGTTCGTAGAAGAGAGATAAAGATGGCTTGGTTTTGGCCGCAAAGTGTGCGTTGTTGAGAGTATGTTGGACCTGAGTCGTGTAGGTGATTGGCGGAAAGGGTATGACTGTATGTATGAGAGACGCAAGACTTGTGACGAGTGAAGAGTGAACAGAAAAGAATGAGATCAAGCGAAATGTATATTGAGAGTGTGCTGAGATGAAGAATCGAACGTGAAGCATTAATTAAATTGTTTGACTTTAATTGATATGGAATAGAGACGTGAGGTAGGGAAGGGCTGGGGGGTCTTACCGTGTAGGTGTGGAGAGACGCGCTTTCCCGACGCGCTGGTCGATTCGTTTTGTGGGACCGTCCCGGCTGCCCTCGAACACCAAAAAACGCGGCGCGCACCTACGCGCACTGCAGCACAGTACAAGACCGGCTTATGTAATTGGAGATTTTTTATCGATAAGCGTGTTGTTGTACAATGTTTCTCGTGCAGCAACGACAACGTCAACGTACGTGCAATACTAGTCCTCATCATTGGTGGCTACACGGATGTTTGATAGGCTACAGTAAAGCACATATCCTACAGGCAAGCTTTGCTACGGCACATATTTATTTGTCTGCCATGTCCACGCAATGACTTGGTCTCGCGATGCCTCAGGCCATGTCTTCGATGAAACATAGGACACCCGCTGTGCGTGAAGGCGTCGTGGACGAGGTTGCAGGCTCGGCCTTATCATTACTTCAAGCCAATGCAGCTAAATTCACAGTAGAGCACATGGTCACAGAAAAAGGTATTTGCAGTCCAAGAAAGAATTGAAGAAGGTGATTGTTTGAAGAATGATCTTCGAGATAGATAAGTAAGTACACCGGTTATGGTAGCAATGTGTTTTCCGTCCAATATGTCCAACGAAAGCAAAAGAGAATAGGGAAGAAGAAAAGAGAGAAATGAAACAGCATGGCAAATACCAAACGCCGAGGACATGTCTGGTATCTTGCGATAAGAGAGGGTGATACCAGAATGCGATTTGGAAGAAAATAGAAAAGCAAAAGATAAAGTATACAAACCAAAAATACATGCGGATGTAGGACATGGCCGTCAGTGAGAGATCACACGGCCAGGCCCGGTGACATGGCTTGCCCATTGGCCGGATGCAAGTAGTCCGCGGCCTGCTGGAGAATTCGAAGCCCGTAGGGAAGTAGAAGAAAACCGGCTAACTCTCTAGAGATGGCCTGCCTGGAAAAGAAGAAGAACAAGAAAAGGTATCGAAAATAAAACGCCGCATGTTGCCAGCCCTCCGATCGCCACCTGCGCCAACCATTGCTGAGAAAATAACCATCGCCAACCGAGTCCCCAGGCGGGGGGACATATCATTAGAGCAGCATGTGTATGCCACGAAGACGGGCTCGAGCTGCTTTTTGCCGTCGTGGAGAGCGACCCTGTCGTTGGCATTCAAAGGGTGAGTACCGTGGGGTATAAACAAAAAAGGGAGAAAGTGTGATGTACAGATAAAAACGAAGAGAAAGACCAATAAAAGGGGAGCGATAAGGGTCGGGGCCGGTAGTGCTTTGCCACATACTCAGGTCCTCAATTAACAGCGAGGCAAGAGTCAAGCACACCGCCCAGGTAGTCGACATCGTTACTGTCTGCGCCCTCCCAGGGATTCTCTTCTTCGTCGACGTCCATGAGATCCGAGTAGTCGGCGGCGGCTGGTAGGCTTGCCGCAGTATGTGACACGTCCACGGAACCGACACCGGGGACGACACTGGCAGAGGAGTTGGATTTCTTCATGGCAACTGAGCCAACGGCACCTCCAACAACACCTCCTACGCCAGGGGCAGCACCCGGTCCATCCGCAGGCCCTGGTGGGGCTGTGCCGTTGACAACAACCGGCAAGTGCAGTCCTGGTAATGAAGACTCGAGAGCATTACTGCTTTCGTGGCGGCCGTCGATCCATGTGTGGTCGTCGTAATTCTCCAGCTCGCCTTCCCGATAGCTTGCCATAAGACTTTGGCCAACAACGGGGAAGTGTGTCAGGCCACAATCACCCATCTCCAGAGCGATGCGGAACTCGGCTACGCCCAGAGGGCCACGCTCGCTTGCGCGCTTGGCTTCAATGGGGAGAAGGCCCATCTTATCGCGGTGGATCTCGCCATGGAGGGCACGCTCTTCTTCACGCGCCAGCTGTCGCCGATACTTGCGAGTTTGTACCCAGTTATTGCCGCCGAAGCCAGCACTGCCGTACTCGCCCGGGCCGTTACTCCGAGTTCGGCTGAACACGGATGTGAGAAACTCTTTAACAAATGCCTCAGTAGCTAGAGACATATAGTTGGCCGCCTCTGCGGCGTGTCCGGAAACAAGGCCGGCTTCGTAGCAAAAGGGGAGCATGCGGGACTCGATGTTGCTGGTATCTGGGAACTCGCCAGACTCAACAGCCAGCGGCTGTGTGAAGCGCTTGCGGATTTCAAGATCGAGGTCTGAATTGTTAGCTCTGGATCTGACCTCTTTGAAGAATATTGTTTCCTCCCATGTCCGCATGACATACTCATCCGGTTCAGGCCGCCACTGGCGCTGGCTGGCTGTGCCTCGCTTGGTCGGGCAGCTCTAGGCCGCTGGTCTGCAAAAACGCTGGACAAAGCGTCGTAAGGGTCAAATGGCTGGGACATGGTTAGCAAGCAGCTCGTGGCGCGTAAATCAGATGTATCAAGTGCATCAAGTGCATCAAGTGCATCAAGTGCACCACCGAGCCAGCACATACCTCATTGAGTGCGATGTCCTTGATGCGCCGCCGGTCCTTGTTGGGGAGGAGCATGACCTCGCCCTTGAGGCGGCGTTCATTCGCATCTCCGCTGGTTGCTTTGCTCCCAAGGCCTGACGAGGGCTTGTCATTAGCACTGACCCAAGGGGCCAGGCCCTGGTCGGGCAAGTCACGGGTAACATTGCCGTAGATGGCTGCAATGAGCTGGTTGTGCAGGTGCTCGCGCTCGGGGGTTGCGAGGATGGGGTCGATAATATTTGAGAATTCGGCTTGGCTGAGACGGCCTGCGCTTGGTTAGCCATTTCTTCTTGTGCATAGATGTATATATAACCGGTACAAGCCAGCGAGCTTACCAATGAAGAATTGTGTAGACGCCGTCTTGTATGCCTTCCACTCGTCGATGCCGATGGCGCTCTTGAGAGCCGTGTATGCCTGCTCGAGCTCTATGCGAGGGGGGATGATTTGGCTTGTTTTTGGCTTCATAGAGGATGAGACTGTGATGGATTTGTTGGCTAGGACCGGGGTCGAGAGGCCCATGGCCGGCCGGCTGAGATCGGCGGGGTTGATGTCGGGCATGGTGATGGCTGTGGCGGGCTACACCGGAGTTGCCACGTATCTAATGCTGATTTTCGGATGCTCCAAGTCCCGCAAGAAAGATGCTTTCATTGACTATCTGTAGTATGCGGTTGGTGGGGATGCCGGCAGGGTCGGAGAGAGCGGCGGATGATCGGAGCCGAGGGACGGAGGCCGATTTGTCGCGTGCGATGAGGAAGCACTGCGCCACGCGAAAACCGTGGATATTATCGCATGGGCTGGTAGAGGAAGATAACGCGCATCAGGATCCGATGCTAAATAGATGAGATACGCATGTTGTTGAGGTCGAATTGATAAATACAAGTAGCGATTGGGTGATTTGCGTGGAGAAATTTCCAAGGACAGAGCGAGTTTGGTCTGGCAAGCCCCAGACGGTTTCGACAGCGATGCGATGCCCCTAGCGTGGTCAACAGTGCGTGGTTCTGACAAAGTGAACTTTGTACAGGTACATAACAGTGGCAGCTGCTTCTATGCAATTCCCAGAAGGTCCATGTACTGGTACTCCACATCTCCCACATAACCAAGGGGAAGGAGCGACGCTGTAATGGGCGCTTTTAGCGGCGCATAGGCCGCAATTGACGTCTACAGCAGCCCCCCTCACGCTGAATTGCGAGAAGGCACGCGTCAGTGGCTCCTGCCGGCCGTCGCGTAAAGTAAATAATCGCTAATGTCCAACGTCAAACAGTAAAGATAGATATCATCTTGCAGACAGGAAGGAACCTCCCAGACTTTAGGCCGCCTTCTAAATCGAGGCTCTTTCCACAGCATACAGGCAAAGCAGTCTCTCGTAACCTCCAAACGACCTCATTGTCAACCCAAAAGACTGTGCCCGGTCACGAACGTACCCCCGCACACCGCCAATACCCCGATACGACACCGGCGCCATGGACCGCAGGGCCCGGAGACCGCCGTCGGCTCCGTCCTCGTCTCGAAAGGCGGCTCCTGTCATGTCCGACCGCATTAACACGGCCATTCACGGCCTGGTCAACCATATCGTCCCGGACGACAACCCCGAGGAGGATGAGTCGGCCCAAGAACGCCACCAGTACTGCTTCAATCTGGTGCGCTCCGCGTTAGAAGCGTAAGTGTTCGCCGTGCATGTTAATATGGATATGGACATCATTACAGTCTGCTAACTGCACCCAGTCCCAACTCGCCGGACCTAGCCACTGACGTCAACCATACAATGGACTTGATCCGCAAGAAGCTGACGGTCGACCGTCCCAACGATGCCTGGCGCTTCTCACAGCTGTACTCTCGGCTTCTAGCACTCCCGGTGCTCAACCAAAAATGGGCCATACTCTATCTCCTCTATCAGCTGTCCGATTCACCAGACCCCAGTAATCCGATACCAGTTTTACCGGAAGTTCCAGAGGAGGAGGAGGAAGACGAAGAAGGAGACGACAGCGAAGAACCGGAAGATGAGAATGGCGACCGGTACGGCCGCGACGATGGCGGCGCTGCATATAGCTCGCGTGCTACTGATCGGCGAGGAGTGCCAATGCGCGGTGCAGAACGGCCAGAAGCACCAGAACGCGCATCACAACAATCACAAGGACATGGACCACAGCAACAAAGCCAATACTCGACAAATACTCGGCATGAACAGGAGGCATTTGACGATGCGTTTGCGAGAGGCGGTCTCAAGAGGTTCCCGCCGGACAAGGCGCGGCGGGGCCCGGAAGAAGCAGCAAATGCCACCGAACAAGATCCAGCAACGGCAGCAGGATCATCAGGGCGCGATGTCGCACTAAAGTCGACGCACCTCGCAAACAGCTATGTCGAGACAAACCCTAGCGAGACAACCCTCTTGCGTGATATCCCATACACACTGCAGGGGCTAAACTCGGAGACTATGGTGTTTACGAAAGATACTGTTCTTGTCTTGCCAACCACATTGCCGGCGCCCATCATTTCGCTACTGCACGCCTTAGCTGAACCGGCACTGCTGTACCGCCGTTTAGATGTGTTCGTACGGTCGCCCGCCAAAGGTCTTCTGGGTCAAAGCTTGCGGGCTGCCATCAGCAGTGAGCTCAGAGCTTACCTCAGTCTTGTCGCTACTTTGGAAAGCCAAATCAGACGGGCTTTGGCAGCACTCGATGACTCGGCACCTCGAAGCGGGATCGGAAAGGCGGGAGTCACTCTAAAGCGCTGCGTCGTATGGACACGAGAGGCTACAATGGGTCTGCGGCTGATGGCCCTGATCGCGGAAGAGTCAGTCAACAAGCGTGGCGGGCAGCTCATCTCGCTCATCCACAGCTTCTCTACATCGCACGGCGATCCTGTTGTCGGTGCGTTTGCCGAACGGCTACTAGCTCCGGTGGCTCGGCCTTTTTACGACATCCTGCGGCGCTGGATCTACGACGGTGAATTGGCCGACCCCTACCACGAGTTCTTTGTGCGCGAACAAGGAACAGGGGCAGAGGATGCCAAAAAGCAAGAGGCTGCAAAGGCCAAGGGTCACAGCTCGGTGTGGAACGACAAGTACGATATTGACTCTGACATGATCCCATCCATTGTGCGGACAGACTTTGCTGAGAAGGTTTTCCTGATTGGCAAGTCGCTCAACTTTATCCGGCACAGCTGTGGCGACTCGGAATGGGTTGAAAACTACAGCATGGGTGCGTCCAAGGAGCTGCAGTACGGCGATACAGCAACACTTGAGACCTGGATCGACGAGGCGTACAAGACAACAATGCGCCGTCTCATGTACCTCATGACGGACAAGTTCCACCTATTCGACCACCTAGCAGCTCTCAAGAAGTACGTCCTCCTCGGACAAGGTGACTTTGTTGCGCTGCTCATGGAGTCGCTCGCACCAAACCTAGACCGTCCTGCTACAGCTCAGTACCGCCACACCCTCACGTCGCAGCTGGACCATGCTATCCGCGGCTCCAACGCGCAGTTTGAGCCACCTGAGATCCTGCGCCGCCTCGATGCCCGCATGCTTCAGCAGTCGCACGGCGACACAGGTTGGGATTGCTTCACTCTCGAATACAAGATCGAAGCTCCTGTCGACTGTGTTGTCACAGAGTGGGCCAACAAGCAGTACCTCAAGGTATTTAACTTTTTGTGGCATGTCAAGCGTGTCGAGTTTGCGCTATCGTCGACATGGCACAAGTGTATGACTGGCTCCCGCGGTGTCCTCCAAACCGATGACCCGGCTGTGCTGCAGGTGTGGAAAACAACTCGTGGTACCCTGGCCGAGATGGTCCACTTTGTCGGACAGCTGCAATACTATATCCTATTCGAGGTCATTGAGGCCAGCTGGGATACGCTGCAGACTGCTATCCGGCGCGAAGACTGCACACTCGACGATTTGATCACAGCTCATACGACGTACCTCACATCCATCACCAACAAGGGCTTGCTGGGCGTGCGTCGCCGGGCCTATGTCGAGATGAAGCAGGCAGCCGCCCAGGCACAGGCCCAGGCACAAGCGCTTGCCATGGCTAACGGCGGCAGCGCAGCCGACATCAGCCGCGCAACGGCAAACCTTCCTGACGTCCCGGCCGAGGATACGCACGGCTTCCCAGCCCAGCTTAAAGAACTGCTGCGCACGATGCTGTCGTTCCGCGACTCGGTAGACGGTCTGTACAGCTGGGCGGTTTCCGATTTCACCCAGCGGCAAGAGGCGGACGTGCTGCGCATCCCGCGCATGGCAAGCGGCGGTGGCGACGACGGGGGAGAAGGCCGGCCGGCATCTGCCGCTGCAGGTGCTGCTGCAGTCGAGTCCGAATGGCCGGTTCTGCAACAGCGCCTTCAGTCGCTCGGCAAGACGTTCCGCAAGCGTGTGGTGTACCTTCTGGCGGATCTCGGCTACCAGAAGGATGCTGACCTACGCTTCTTGGGTGTGTCGATGAACTTCAACGACGTGTATGTTGTTCCGCAAGGCAAGCAGCGGCAAACAACCAACCGGTAAAGAAGGGTTTTTTTTCTTATGCTTCATGCCAATGTATTTTTTCAGGGCTACACTGCTGTTCCGTATCTTTTTGTCTCTATGTCGTGTTTACGAAAGCCTGTCATTCATTTACAACCCGAATTTACTCGACGATTTACTATGTATGTTTTGAAACTGCGACAATTCACTATATCTCGGGGTTGTCATCATAGTAGAGTGAAAACTTCGTCTTCTCGTGTTGGCTTGTGTCTATCTAAAGGTCATAAACATAAGACCGGTCATAACTATCGTGAGTGCCCATAACATAAATAAAAACCAAGGCAAACCAGTATGTACAGAGCCGGGCAGCAAAGGCAAAAGGCAAATTCCAAGCCCTGCTCCCAAAATCATCATCTTCCTCCACATCCAAGATCTCGGCGCCATGCTGTTTATTCACTTCAGGCCCGCGCTTCTCCATACAGAGTGAGTAGTTCGTAAACACACTCAACAGAAGAAAAAAACTATACGCAGTCAACTGTAAAGAGTGAAAACAAAACCGATAACAAAAAGACAGACAGATTATTGATAGCAATGATTCGACCTGTTCGAATAGGAAAGCAAAATGCAGTAACAAGAACAAAAAAACAAAAACGCCAGTATTCGTTGATAGCGAGTTCCCTTCGCAAAGGTGCTATAATCGAAAAATGCTCGGTACTCCATATGTGCTTGCTAGGCAATGCATGTGTGCGAGCTCTCCTCTTGGAAAATATCCCGAAAATGAATCAGGAGAGCTCATTGGTAGCAAAATAAAAAGACGTAAAGGGGGAAGTGGAAGTGAAAGAATGATCATATAAAACATAAAGTGAGGGCAAGGCCTCCAAAGTGTACCGGATGCATATATCCAAAGGCCAACAAGAAGTATAGCTTAGACATCTGTCATCTCAGTGTCATCAATCTCCGCAAAAGAGATGTCTGCTTCCTCATCCTCGGGGCCCCAGTTGCCCTCGAAGATGGTAGCAGGTGCCCGACGGCGAGCATGGACCCACTGGAGAGAGCTGGTATCGAGGATCTCATGGACCGTTGGCCGCATCGCTGGGTCAGGGCTTATCATGGACGCCACGACAGAATCGAGTGAGCCGAAGCTGCTCTGGCCGACCATGAATTCGGGCGGGTGCTGAAGGCCGATTGGCTTGCGAACGGGGGACCCAAATAGGGTTCTAGCCGCGTGGATCGACTTTCTAAAGTCAACAGGGGTGTGGCGACCCGGGGTAGTAGACGGAAGGGCACCTTGGTTGTCCAGATCAGCAACAACAGGCATGCCAGACGAGTCGCGCACGAGCGCGTTGGCCTCGCCGGCGGTCAGGCTGGGGACAACAGACATGTCACCCTCGCGCAGAGCAACCCAAATGGGGCCGTTGTCGGGGAGGAACACGTTGCAGGCAATCTCGAGGACAATCAGGCCGAGCGCAAAGATGTCTGCTGGCTTGTCATACTTTCCCTGCAGAATCTCGGGCCCCATGTATTCACGGTCTCCTTCACCCTCGATACCCTTGGAGGCAGGCCAGGAAGCGGCCATTCCAAAGTCACCAATCTTGAGGTGGCCCTCGTACGTGACAAAGATGTTGGCCGGCTTGATGTCGAGATGGATAAAACCAGCATCGTGCACGTAGCGGAGGCCCTGTGCGGCCTCCAGGAGAATCTTCCAGATACGGAAGTCATCCAGGCGGCCATGCTCGCCCGCCTTCTTCAGGAAGCGGTCAAGACCACCCTCATCGCAGTACTCAGTCTGGATGTAGAGATGGCCGCTTTGCTCCCAATGGTCAACAATCTGGAGGACATTTTCGCGGTCGCGCACAGCCTCGAGAACCGAAATCTCGCGAAGCTTAGCCTCGCGCTCCTTCTGGCCAAAGTATGGCAGGCGGACCTTCTTGACAGCAAACACCTTGCTGCTGTTTGAAGGAGAAAACCCGGGAGTGCGGGAGTATGCACGCTTACTAGGCGTGGCATTCAGGTAGGACAGCGGGCCGGATCCATAACCTGAGTCGCTGCGCGTGTTAACGCGGTAGACCTGCGAGAACTCGCCCTTGCCAACACACTCGACTTTTCCAAACATGTTGCTCAACACGGCATCGGTGTCGGCGGGAGCAGCACCGTGGACAGGAGTGATACTAACACGGCGGTCGATGAAGTTGACAAATGCCTCCCGGTCTGTGGTTGGCGTGGCTGGCGGAAAGATGGTCGATGTCTGCTTGTAGGTGGGCAGCGAAAGAACAGTAGGTTTAGCTCCGTTGCTGCCATCGTTGGAAATTGAAAGACGGCTCGCGTCAGGCGGAGCCATGTTGCCGCCAGCATCCATATCGTGCAGAATGCTGTGCTCGCGCGGCGTTCTAGGCGATGCCTTTTCAGAGCTTGTGCTTCCAGCTGGGCTAGAGAAGGAAGTAATTAGGTCCCGCGGTGCAGCGGCCTCTGGAGTAAAGCTGGGAGGTGCAAGAGAAGCATTGCGAATGGATATCGGGCTGGAGTTGCTGCGGCTCTTGTTGCCAAAAAGGTTCTTGGCCAGAACAGACTTTGTTGGGGTGGGAGGCAGGTCAAAGGCGTCAGCTCCGCCCTGGCTGTCGCTGATATCGCCGTCCAGGCTCAGTATGCTCCCTTTGCGAGCATGGCTAGATCTTAATTTAAAAAAGTTCACGACACTCTCGCCGGAATTGTTAGAAGATCCACCGCGCTGCTGCACGGAAGAGTTGAATGGTGTCTCGGGCATGCCAGAAAAGAAGAAGCGACGCTGGTGCTGCTTGCGGCCACTGCCAGAAGAGGGCGGGTAAGTGTTGGATGGGTAAACCTGCTTCTTGCAAGGAGTGTCAGGCATAATCAAAGAGCTACCGGCCTTGCGCAGAAGCGGGTCGTCTTCAGAGTTGATGCTCATCTTGGATACGAGACCAGCAGATGCAAAGACGGACTGCAGGGGCCGCGCCGACTTGTACTGGGGCGTGGCGACTGGGTCAGGCCGTGGGCGGTGGGCATTGAGGGGTAGCGAGCGGGCAAAGATCGAGGTCGGACGGGGTCTGTCGGGAGGCAGCTGAACGGGGAAGTGGGTTGGTGAGTCGTCAGGCAAGCTGGAGTTTGACGATGAAGTTGTGAGAGTTCGTGAGAGAGGATGGGGTTGGTGGGAGGGGGCAGCACCGCCGATGGTGCCAGTACGGTCTGCAGGTTGCATAGATGAGTTAGGCAATGGGCCCTTGGTGGTAAACGGGCTCTCCCGTGCCTCTGGCTTCAGAAGCTGATCCAGGGAAGCACGGGGTCTAGAGCGAACAGGCGAAGCCGCAAAGAGCCGTTCAAACGAGGGTCTCTTCGCATGCTGGTGTGCATGTGAGGAAGAAGACGATTGCTGGCTGAGCTGCTGCTGCTGCGCGATAAATTTCTCACCTTGCCGGCGGCCCCAGGACGAGCGAGGGTCGTGTCTTTGCTGAAGAGTAGACTTGCGTAGGGAGGACGACCGCTTGGTAATAGCAGAGGCGGGAGATGGCGGCGCAAGGTCGACAGGGTTCAGAGGCGGCGATGAAATGGTGGCGGATGCGGGAGTGGGCGTGGTTGCTGTGGGAGGTGGGTTTTGCTCGCGGCTCAAGTCATCGTGGATATCAAAAGACGAGCGCGGTGTAGATGTCACCTTGGGGGAAGCAAAGTCAAACACGTTGAAGTCGCTTCCCAGGTTGGAGATGCCGTGCAAGCTGCGACGCTTGGCCACGGGGCTACCCATGCTTGCCTGGTCAAAATTCATGATGGCGTCGCTGCGCTTCAGAGGACTGGAAATTGTAGATGCCAGAGCATCGGTGCGCGCGTCACCAGACAAGTCGAGGTGAACACTGTGACGCGACGATTTCTCGTGTGCCCTACGCGGCGAGGAGCCAATAGCTTGCAGCAAGCTGCTGAACTTTCCGGTGCTCGCAATGTTTTCCTGGCCGAGCAGGGGCTCTGACTGGACGGTAGGGGGTCCGACAGGCGTTGTCGATACGGACGGAGTTGAAGCTGAGGGAGCCGCGTTGCCTGCGTCCGAGTTGACGGTCAAGGCGCGCTTTAAAGGGCTCTTGGGAGACGCCCGTAAGCGTGAGATGGGTTTTGATGACGTGGTCTTGGGCCGCGCAGAACGCAGAGATAGCTTGAGGCCTGAGCGGAGGGGAGTAGAGAAGAAGCCGGGGTGTGCGTTTGTTGATGGCGGCGCAGTGGCAGAGAGTGCAGGTAGAGTAGATGATATCGACAGATCACGGTCGTTTGAGAAAGGTGAGTTGGAGAAAGAGTTTGAGAGGGATGGCGGCGTGTGGGTCGGAGTTGCTATTATTGTTCTGTGATGTTGGGGGCAGGGCGAAGGGGCTTGGAATGAGCCACTAGAGCTGTCTGAGTTCTGGGATGTGTGGGACTCCGCACGCATGAGATGGAATCGGGACGGCGACCGAGACAGAGAGCGGCGCAGAGTACGGACGGAGGCGCCAGAGTCGGCGTGGAGGTTTGTTGGCGAAGGCAGCGTGAGGGTTCCCCCGCCGCCGCTTAGAAAGGACATTTTGGGCGAGGTAGCGGCAACAGGCCCCGCGGTCGTACTTGTAGATGTGGATAGAATATGCAGCTGCAGCTGGCAAGCCGAAAAAGTCGACAGACGTAAGAGAAGCAGAACAAAAAGAGAAAGAGAAAAAGACAATAAGGCGTAGTAGAGGGCGGGAAAAAAGCCTCAGTTTGTGAGTGCTGGTGTGTTTGTTGATTTGTTGGTTTGTTGATTTGACTGTGCCAGGCACCAAACAATGATGCTGTCGTGGTGAGGATGTGGTGGTGAGGATCAGAAGTATATAACAGGCAACAACATTTTCTTTACGACTTGTGCGACTGGTATGCGCCGGTGTCAGATTCGAAAGGGACGAAGAACGGGAAGCGAGTCGAATAAATAGCTGATCAGACAGAAGCTTTGAGGGAAGCCGTTGGAAGTGAAGAGGCGAGAAGAGGCCGTCAAAGGCGCCGAGGAGTTCAGGACATTCCGATCAAAAGATGGTGCGACAATGGCCTCTCCGTGTCGTGGCCGGGAAACGTTGATGAAGATTAGAAAATGGCGGATGAGAGATGCGGATAGATAGTAGAGAAAAGAGGTGCTGGGAGGAAAAACGCGAGAAATAATGCTGGCAGTGGTAGCAGAAAAGGAAGACGGGCGAGAAGAAGACGGTGAAGCCGACTCAGATGAGCTATCGCGGTGTTGACTGGAATGGAGGCGGAGCGGAAAGCGGATCGCTGGTGAGAAGAAGCGTGTTTGAGAGTGAACACTCGAGGAGGCGAAAGAGAAACAGCGATGGCAGTTGGTCGCCGGTAAAATAGCTGGTGGCGATAGTTGATCGAGAGGGAAGAGAGAGAGAGAGAGAGAGAGAGAGAGAGAGAGAGAGGGAAAGTGATGATAAGATGTGGAAAGTGAGATTTGGGGAGGATGTCAGTTGTCAGTGGTGGGCAAGAGCAAGAAGAGGAAGGAGGGAAAGGGGCGTGAGCCAGTGCAGTGCGCCGTGAGGTGGAGGGTAGACAAAAGTGGGTTTTGCAAGTCCAAAGGCAGCAAGAGGTTGAGATGAAAGAGCACAGAGGAGCAGAACTACATAGTACATGAGTCGGTCGTGTCTTCCTACGATTGCTTCTTTACTGCGCGCACAGAGTGATAAATTTGGGCAAAGGCAGGCACGTCCTCAATACGGAAAGGTGGGAGGGGGGATAGCGTCAAATAGTGGCAGACGATACAGCAAAAAGAGGAACTGAAAAGGTAGGGGTGATGGGCACTTGTTGCGGTGTAGAGACCAGGGGTGCTCAAGAGGAGCCAGAGCGGGCAAGAGCGATGGGAAGACGACGATAGTTTACAGTAGTTTACGGGGCTATGGGGCACCTCCAGGCGCGCTGGCAGCAGGTGCGACCGGTATTACAAGGGGAAAACATACAGAGTAAATAATGACAAGTAAATAACAATAATGATAACAGTGAATGTGAAAATGATGCGCGGTAAGGTGCGATGGGTGGGTTTGTATGCTTTTTTTGGTGGATGCTGTGGATGTCGTGGGTGTGTCGTGGATATTGTCCACACGCGTGTTGTTTACTTGTTTTCCGAATCAGGAAAGAAAGCGTGTTCGAACGCGTCTGGGGGGCGAGGCGTTGAGGCCCACTTGCCCATTGTTTGTACCTCCATGTACTGTATTTGTGGGTCTTTTCTATTGACTTTGAATTGGAGGATGGCCTCGCCACGCGCGCTCCAGGAGGAAAGAGTAGGACAGAAGGACAGACAGTTGGAGGTCACGCGTCCTCAGCCATGCAATCGGGGCTCTGCCACTTGCGTGTCGTATCGTGACTCGTTTCCAGCGTGCGGTCCCCATCACCTATCAATATTATGAGACTCTTATGATCACAGTGGGTTTACTACGGAGCACAACAGGACTTTTACAGAAGCCGTTGTTTCTTCAGCGTTTCATGAGACTGCGCGCCATTCCACCAGGCCTAGCTCGAGACTCAGAGGCTACAGAGTAGCTACAGGTTGAGCTTGAGCTACAAGAGCAAAGCAATGTCGACTTGCTATTTGGGTGGGACAGGACAAAGGGCGCCCCGGAGCCAGTCGACTACTCTGTACTATGTACAGTATAGAGTGGACGGGAGAGTGGCCCTACACATCCCAATACACGGCCGGAATGCAAGTGCAATAACGCCTGTCGAGAAACCAATGGCATTACACGGCAGACGGCCTGTCAGTGGAGGCAGGCGAAGAGGGAAAGAAGAAGAAAGTCAATGGTGGAGAATCAGGCAAAGTAACGGCCAACAAGAGCCCAAGTGGGAAGACGGAAAGGGAGCCGAAACGCGCTGGATCGAGTTGGATCTCGTCCAGAGACAGAGTCTAGGGAGTGCCCGCGAGTGTTGGAGCTCTTTTTCTTCTTCTCTTTTGTCTTTGTGAGGCCAGGTAACAAAGAGCGGTGTTGGTCCTGCCATGGTGGTATCACTCGACGGGCTCACAGAGGGGCAATGGGGCTGTCAGAGGACAAGAGGAGGGCAAGCTACTACATAAGTATATATGTATGTATGTATGAGAGGAGAGAGAGCTACATACTCTGCCGAAGAGGAGCAGGGAAATGCTGAGAAAAGACAGAGGATGCGGTGGGACGCCGTGTCTCTCTCTGGCCCCTGCCCTGCCCCTTCGTCTCCTCTCAGTCCTCTTCTCTGCCCTCCTCCTCTGTCTTTCTATTGCTTTCTTTTCTTTTCTTATTCTTCTTCATTTGTCCTCTTCGTCCTCTTCGTCCCGTTTTTCTCCCTGATCGGCGCCAGTGGCTCTGAGCTTGCCCTGTCCCGGAGCCTTGCATTCCATCGTCGTCTTGCTGTCAGTGCTCTTTCTCCTCTTCTCCGCCTGCCTTGCTATTTTCATATTATCACCACAGCACCCTTACCTATCTATATCACACTCTCAGTATCTTCATGGCCTCCCTTCTTCGTTGTCATATATTTCATATCAGATCGCTTATCCCTCTGCCCCTCGCCCCTCCTCCCCAGTGGCCCAAGTGGCCCAAGTGCCGCCGTTACGACGTATTCAAACGCACTCGTGACGTCTCTGGAATGCACGCTGTGTTGTCGTCGTGATAATCCGCTGTCATGTTTGTTTTTAATTTACTTGCCTCTACTTTCTTCTGCACTTGCTTCTTCATCAACGGTATACCCTTTCGCGTTCTCCGATTCGGATCAATAGTAAACAAACTTAATTGTTTTTGTTTTGTTTTATTCCCGAGTTTATTTGAATTGTTTCCATTTATCTAGCTATTTTGTTTATTTTCTCTCTATTTATTTATTGACTTATCTCATTATTTACTTGATCAGTTTTCGTTTCCTTTCTTCAGTGCATTTCCTCCCTCGAATGCTCTTTAGCAACAACCGTGTTTGGTCTCTCGTTTGATTACTTTCGTGCTCGGCTTGGACAATCTAAATTTATATGAAATTAGCTCTTTGTCTGCGGGATTCTTCCCTCTCTTTCTTATGCTCTCATTTCCATCCCATCTTGTAGTCTCCACATATGAAAAGGCATAAGATTGCGACTAGAGAAATACTCCGGGCTGTAATACAGAGTATATTCTGTGTAATTCTGTATATCCACGTCCTCCCAAAAGCCTCTCAGAAATCTGAAGTTGGCAAAGTCACTCCGGCAATGTCACCCGAAGCCCCAAGGAACGCGAAAGGCACCCTCAGACCCCTGGATGGAAGCCTTCTATGCATGAACCGCGGGAGATGAAGACACCATCTTGCTTTTTAGCTGCCTTTATCAATTTGTTTGTGAAGCCGCGTCTTGTTTACTTCAGCCCGCTTTGTTGCTTCTCGCGATCAAAACAATGAACTATCTGCCCCGACTACATATGTACATAATTTATGCAATTCGGAATAGGCATGAGCTTAATATAGACATTCCCTCATGTTTTTTTTTTGTTTTAATTCCCAAATGCGCAGAGTCAGTCTCCCGGCAGCACGGCTTATTGCCATCAAAGAATGTTCATGGCATGACAGTCCTGTCAGCTCTTAATTACTTTTAATTACAACGTGCTTGATCGCTATTTCGGTTCATTGTCTTGTCATTGACTCTTCTGATTCTTCTGTCGTTGTCTAACAAGTCTGTGTGTCCTTTCGTTCTTTGATCCTTTCGTCCTTTCGTCTTGTCATTTGACATTTGGACCGACTTGCTTTTTCCTTTTCTCATCTCGTTCTTCCATATTCACCCCCCCCCCCCGTCGGCCCGTCACGTACAACGGCCCCTGATCCACTCGCACCACAGGCCAATGTCCTCGCATACCTCGAGCATTCGTCCCAGGTCCTGTGGGTAGAGCCGCCGCCCGGTGGTCCCATTTCCATTCTGCTCCTCACCATTACCCTCCTCTCCTGCAAGCACGTTCTGCGAAACCACATAGACCTGTGCATTCTGGCGGATCTCGAGTAGCACATTTGCTGTCCTCGTGTGGAATGGGAACATCACTTGTAGCCGGGGAACCGGATCGACCGTCAGAACCACATCAACGTTCATCCGGTCCGTAGTAGTGTCGGCGTCGCCGGGAGAACGATCGACATTTGCGTGCGTCTGCTCCTGGCTTTCTTCTCCGTTGCCGTCCATATAGTGCTCGAACTCGTCGTCAACAGTTGACAGGACATCAGTCTTGACCCTGCCGTTGATGTGCGGCGACGCCAACGCCGGCTGGGGCGCTGCCGACGATCCCAACTTTGTAGCTCTCGCAGACTTTGTGGGAAACTTCGCCGTCGCTTCTTGTGAGCCCTTGCCTGCAGGCTTCGCATCGAAGCCGTTCCTCAGCAGCGTAGACAAGAACGCATACTGGCGTAGTGTGGACAGTACCTGCACCAGTTGACTCGGGTGCGAGAACGGCAGCTCCCGCAGGACATGGCCGTAGACGGGCTTAAAGATGAATAATGTGTGGCGGTGCTTTTTGGTGGCATCCTCCCCATCGCCGCCGTGGTATACGTCCTTGTCACACTGGATCGTACGCGGCTCGCTCGGGTCGTGCTGGGTGCCTGCCGACACGGGGAAGAACAACGAGTCAAACGTGACATACGAGTCCGTCGCCAACACCGAGCTTAGAAAGTTCATTATGTTCTGCGCAACAGGGAGCGGTATAACCACTGGTGGGCTGAGTACCGCATTAAACCGCACACCAGGTAGCTTCGCGCCCGCCAGCGCAGCGGCTGCATCGCCCGGCTTGTCTCCTTCCGGCGGCGTTGATGCCAGAAAGGTGTTTTCCGGCTCAAGCCAGTCCAGCTCTGGCTCTGCAATGCCGGTGCCAGACAGAATACCGTCGGCCGGCTTCTCGATGGTGTCCGACAACCACTTGTCGGATATCCGCACGGGCTGGTACACAAGAGAGTCGCCAATGGGTGTGCAGCCGACCAGGATGCTCCACGTCATGTCGTCTGCATCGTCATCGCCATTTCCAAACACCTTGTCCTCCTCTTCCGCGCTTGGCTGGGTAGTCCGGACCCGGTGCATTTGCTTCCAGTAGTCGATGCCGAGACCCAGGTTTCCGTGCTCATGCATTGTCGGCCGACCGTTGCGCGCACACTGAATTATGACGGCCAGTACATCGCCCGGCTTGCCGCTGTTGGCCGGATCCGATCGCAACCGGTGCAGATCCCACTCGTATAGCCGGTGCAGCGTCTCGTAAATTCCAGCCACGGCCTCGTACAGATTAAGTCCGGGGTCGACGCTCAGTCTATCGAGTAGGGCCAGCGCCTCCAAGTTGGCGGCAAACCGGTCAATCGACTTATTCAGTGGGCTCTCGTCCGGTCGCAGCTGTAGGTCGTGTAAGAGGATGTTGTTTGCGCGTTCAATGTGGCGGAGCACGATGCTTTTCGATTCGGGAAATGTCACAGACACTGACTCGACAATGTTATTCTCGACAACAATATCCAAGGCGAGAGCCGACCCGGCTATGATAAGCGTCCGTGCCTTGCTGTTCTTGTCCATCGCTTCTTCCCACAAGCACTCCAGTCCGAGAGACTTTGCCAGTCGCTCGAGGCCTGCCTCGCTAACCCGCCCTTTGCTGGCCTATCTTGTTAGCTGGTAGTGTTCACAAATCAATGGGCATGGTTGCTGCTACCCACCTTTAGTAGGACCAGCACGGCACGCAACCGCCGGCCACGCTCGTCATCATTGTTTCTGCCGACCAGTGGCTGGCTAAGACCACTGGCGCCGACGTTATCAAGCCCCAGATCCAAGCTCATGGCTCCCATTGCCGCTGCCGCTGGGCTGTCGTAGTTGGCAGCCGCCGTGCTGCCCGGGCCCGTGCCAGGACCGACATAGCCACTCGCATAGCCGCTGTTACTGGCCGAGTGTCCCATCAGTGTGGCCGAGTTTGCAGGTGACTTTTTGACATTCTGCGGTGATGACCGTGGCGCAAGTGGTGAGAAGACAGCGTGTGCCTGTGAACTGAACGGGGTTGATACTGGAGGCGTTGCGGCAGCCGGGGTTCTGCCTTGCTGCGAAGCCGCATGCTTCATGGCCGTTGGCGTCGCCATTGTGTGTTTCCTCGAGGGGGTAAAGGCTTCACAGTATCGTGAAGTGACGGCCAGCAGCTCAAGAATCCAAAAAGGCCGCTGTCGCAAGGGCCAAATGTGCCCACGGATCCAAAGTCGATGTTGATTGCCGATTGTAGACTACCGAGTGGAGTTATAATGCAGTGCCGCTTCTTCTATGCCGAGTGCCAGGCTTGGTCTGCTCTCCGGCGCGAGACCGCCCGTCTGTCAATCTCGGGGTGGTGCTTTGAAGCGGAGAGGGGATAGGTGGGAGTATGCCGATTGGCTGTCGCGCCGGTCTCTATCGTGTATCTTCGCGATATATGCCTCGTCTGGTCCAATTTCATAGCTGTGCGCCGTTTGAGGGTAGGACGTCAAACTCTTGGAGCAGGCGATGGTATATGTCGAGCTTCAGCCGTTGCTTGTTCCTGTCTGCCCCACTTTTAGCTACCTCGCTGTCGACAATCGCACGGTGGCTGCACTGTATGCTCACACGTGACCTTGTCCAACTTGAGTTTAGAACTAAGAGTTGACAATTCCAACCAATTTAATCCGTACACTATGTTGTAACCACCTCGATCGTGAGCATTGCTATGGTTGCATCTTTATATATTTTTTGGTATTTTCCTTTTTATATGTCAGTGCTTATATTAATGCAGAAATATTTACTGGGTTTGGACATGCTGATTATAATATGGACATTGGTTTTCCTAGACTAACAAAATATTTAATGCGGTATATTTTCACGAGATGGTTTATAAAATAAAAAAACAATCGATAACCAACTATAAAAGCTGTGAACAATATATGTAAACTAGATACCACAGAATTCGCGTTACTATACAACCGGCCCAGCAAATCATAAGCGTAGACATAGTAGACCATCAATTAGCATATGATGTTCACCTGCGGTAGAGGCGACCCTGACCATGATCAGTATATGATAACACCTCCCGGGGTAACATAGACACGCCAGCTGCGAGTCGAACTGGCAAAAATAAATGTTGTAGTGCCATAGCGGCAGATGACCAGCACGGCAAAAATATAGTGTGCTCCGATACGGGGAATCGAACCCCGAGCTCGACGGTGAGAGCGTCGGATGTTGACCATTACACCATATCGGACGAGATGCTTGATCTTGTGCTTGGATGATGATGCGGAGCCCGGCGTTGGGGCTAAGACGACATTTTTGCCAGCCCGGACAGTGTAAAAAGAAAAACAAAGAAGCACCGAGTTAGGTCTGCAAAACATAGCAGAAGAAACTAGCAAAAATATGATATGAGCTCCGATACGGGGAATCGAACCCCGAGCTCGACGGTGAGAGCGTCGGATGTTGACCATTACACCATATCGGATAGAGAAGCATGTTCGGCTTTGGATGTGGACCGGGGTCGCCAGCAGAGTCTACATAGTAAGAGGAGGGCGCCGGGCATACGAAACATCAAACAAAGCACAGGGCCCAGCTCTCCGCCAGACTACGACTCTTAGATGACGGGGAAGAGCGTTTTGCTTCCGGTCATATAGCATATATGCCCAAAAATGAGATGCGACAGTCTTGTGGCCGAGAGCTTGGGATCATGAACAGTTGAGAAAATGCGAAATGCGAAAGGCAACATGGCAATCTCACTCTCCATTGAATACGGCCCAATGATACCGAACTACTCTTGTCAATATCAATAGGGCCCTATCAATAGTGCATTCCATCACATGCCTTTTTGATCAAACGCGACCAGGGTTCAGAATTTGCAATGTATATTGTACATCGACGGAGTGATACTATTCGTTGCTGATGGGAGTCTGTTTCTCGATACGGATAACGAGTGCAAAGCAGTGAGATCGAGGGCTATCACTGCGATGCACATTTCGCAGTACTATGTAATACGGGTTGGGAATGCAACTCAATAATGTGAGATGGGGTTTGTGGCTTGAATCTCGAATCTGGTCCCCCCCACAACCGACACAACCGAGACAGCCGAGACAACCGTCTGTTGCGTTGCATTCACACCTTGGTGCAGACCCCAGAGCGAGAGCCGGTGGCTACGCGGGCGGCCAAGTCTTGTCGCCAGAAGAATCTCCTTGCAAGACCGGTGATCAGCGTAAGATATACCTCGTATCGGCAACATACGTGGTTGCTACAGGGCAGATTTAAGGGTCGATGCTGCAAATCGCAGGCAATAATACTATGTACTATGACATGCACGGCAGTGCCAAGAAATTAAAATGAGCGAGAGAGCAACTATTGAGTACGATGTACATAATAAAGACAACAAGGAGACACCAAGGACGCAAAAAGAAACAAAGTTATGTCCCGTGACCGAAGCGAGTATGCAGGCAGGCTGCAGGTGCGGCAAGCAGGTTGCGGATGTTGGTACAGATTAGGGCAAGTGAGACGGCAGAATGGGTGTTGTTACGACGAAACTGGTCTATTACATAGGGATAAGACAGGCTTACAGGCACAGACAAGATAAGCACAGACGGATAGGCAGAGCAGGGGCGTGTAGGAGCCGGGCCTGTGAGATTGAGCTTCTTGAGAATTGTCATGTATCATATGTAGTACATATACACACCGTAGGGGTTGATATTGAGGGCATTGGCAGTACTATGTCCGCGTGGTTTGTGACCTGTAACTATAATGACTATCAACACACGGGCTGTATTAAAACTCAATAGCAGGCTGATATGCTTCGGGGTGTGGCATATGTGAGGTGAGGCTGCTGGGGCTGACCTGGACAGGGCGCTTACGACGTGGTTCATGCAGATGCAAAGAAGCTGGGTGATGCTGAAGGATTACTGATAGACAAAGCCAGTGTAGCAGCCCGGATGGCTATTTACGGAGCCAATACTAAAACGAAAGACGAAATATGAGAGATGAGAGATGACAAAAATCAATATGATATTACTCCGTGAGAAAAGGCCGAAGCAATGGGCCTGGCTAGGCCTAGGCTGGGCACAGACAGAAGAGGAGTCAGAGGAGTCAACCGCAGCGGCAATGCGGACGGTTCACGTCGGCCCTGTCGAGTACTTGCTAGGTAGTATCTCATCAATAGCAATGAGATCGTATTCCTTTACTGTCAAGCCGAGCTGTTTCATAGGATGCCAACGCAAAGATACGAATAATTGAGAATATAATCAATACTCACACCCGCATGGCCGCGCACAGGACGACCAACACCCCCAACATGGCCTAGAAGACACCAAAAGAAAACACAGGATGCACGCGTCTAAGAAGGGTGCGGCATGTTGTGGCATGAAAGCGTGAGATGCAACGGTGGGCATCTAAATGGGGTAATAATTGCCGCTGTTCACAAATTTGGGCAAGTCATTGGGCATGAATTTGATATGCTGGTAACTCTGTAGATATACTACATAGTATGTACGATGTACAAGTACAGAGTATATGAGCCGTATTCAACTGTGCAGGTATGTACAGAGTATGTTTATGTATGCATGCAGAGTAGATGCCTGCTATGAAACGGTGCCGAATGCGGTTCGCCGAGGCAACCGGTCGTTTATTATCTGATTTATCTTAGAGTTTATTATCTACACTTTTGAGTTCCACGAGAGTAGAGAGCACATGAGCCCACAGTTGAGTAAAAAGTGCCTACGATTTACTCTGTAGTCTTCGGCACACACCCTCGACCAGAAGCCAACAGGCGGTGGGTGGTGTCGGGGATGATGTTTGAAATTCCATTCGCCCGGTGCGTCCAATGTCCTGGGGTGTCTACTCTGAATAGCTCCAATGCTAGCATTCGCTTGGTAAAATATAACATGCTTCAATTACCGAAATGTAATCTGGGTTCCCATCAGGCTGCGGTATGCCTGATCGAGGGCCCTGCGCTTCCGCTGGCGTTCTTCCACGGCTTGCGGTGCCGCATCTGCGTCGTTGTCGACCAGCTCGTCCTCTGAATGAGTGGCAACTTGGGGTGTCCATGCACGGATCTGTCCATCGAGATGGCCGCTGTAGACACCACCCATGGCATCGCGTCCTCCCATGACAACACCGCCCGTCTCACTGCCCAGACCACCCGCACCGCGCCAGACGAGGCTGGTGACACGATTGCGGCGGGCCGACGACCGGTCTGCGACCATTGCAGGGCGCGGGTTGGACGGGGGTGGCCGATTGGGGGTTCGTATGTTTCTTGAAGGCGTGGGAGGTATAGAAGGTGTTGTGCCTGCAGATGTGTTTGCAGAGGTCTCGGCCATGCGTACAGCAAACTGTGATGGGCCCATTCCGCGTAAACGCGTAATAATAGAGCCGTCATGAAGCCGAAAGACGAGAATTTCCGACTCATTGGGCCAAAAGAGCAGCTCCTGGTGTGGCGGCGTCATGCCCGAGGGGCTCACAAACATGGGGATGCTGGAGAGGCTGCTGTTGCGCACAGAAGGCCCAAAGCTGACCAGGGTGTTGGCGCCTGTCGCCATGTCCCAGACCCGAATGCGCCTGTCGTGCCCCGCCGAGACGAGGTAGGCGCCGTCGCTTGTCCACGTCAAGCCATTGACAGGGCCCATATGAGCCTTGGCCGAGGCGCGGTACGATGAGGGCCTTTGCTCGCCGTTTTTGTGGTGGGCAAGACCAAGCGAGTCTTCGTGGTCCAGCAGTGACACAAGACCGCTGGCGCGGCGAATATCCCAGATGCGCACTGTGCCATCGACGGCGCCACTAGCCAGGATATACTCGCTGCGTGGTGACCAGGCCACCGATAGCACGGCACCAGCAACTTGACCAGAGGCCACGAGAGACTGCACGGCGGCGCCTGAGCGCAGGTCAACCAGGCGCACTGCAGGGTGCTGGGTAGCACATGCCACGAGAAGATGATCGGCAACGGGCGAAATGGCGTGGCTGTAGACCTTGGAGCCGAGTTCAAAAGAGCCCGAAAGACGGGCCGAGTCGGTGGCCCAGAGCTTCAGTGTCTGGTCAAACGACGACGACAGAAACGCAGCCGAGTCAAAGGGGTAGAAGGACAAGTGAGTGACGCCAAATCTGTGGCCCTGACCCACCCTAGCCGGCTCGGCTTGCGTGACCGTCTGCTGGCGCCGGAAGGGACTGGACGTGCCCGAGCTGCCGGCGCGAATAATCTCTGCGACTGGCCGGAACGTATGGTCAGAGGGGTCGGCAGCCTGTTCGAGATCCCAGATCCGTATTGTAGCATCCGATCCGCCAGATATCAAACTTTGCTGTCAGTATAGCTCGGAAACCAGTACTGAATGAAATATCAACCAATGTACAACAATTATACAGCAATTATGTACCAAAAATGTGATATTAAATACAATAGTACAAAAAAAAAGACGTACATTCGCCCGTCGAAGCGTTCGAGGGCAAGGGCGTTCACACCCGCCTGATGGGCCCACAGGTCCCGGCCATCGGAGCGTGCCGGCGCCGGCGCATCGAAAGCGCCTCTACCGTCTTCTGTTTCTATATTTGAGCCCAGCTCGCCGCCGTCGAAGCGCAGCCGGGGAGCAGGCCGAAGGGCGTGAGCGAGCTGTGTGTAGTGCTGGCGCGCAAGAGCACGCTGGCCCAGGCTGCCCGCGGACCTATCAAACAACAGCTCATTCATGCATCTAAATTGGTTCAGTACTGGAGGACTGGTATTGTCGCCGGTGTTTAGAGTACGTAGTCGTTGTCGATGGCCGTCTTGACGTTGATGGTGAAGACGCGGTGGAGCGGGCCTGGAGTATGACGAGAGGATCCGCTTTAATTCTACTCGGAGCCCCACTGTAAAATCGCCGCACTTCCACAGTCTCAAGCTTCACCTGCGATTGAAAAGACAACGGCAAAACAGGCAAACCAACGGTCTCAAGATCAGAAACGGAGTCTACCACCGCCTGTGCGCGACCGCAACGACGCACCGGCCTGAATCAGGTGCAATGCATTTTCAGCATCAGCGGCGATCGCAGTTCTTTTCCAACGCCCTCTGCGCCAGATAGCCGTCGACGGACGTCCGTTATACAAAACCAAGACAGACAACAAACACGACAACCGCGACGACAATGCGACCGCAGTCTTTAAGTGCCGTCGGCATCGGCGCTGATATCGACATGGACGGCTCCAACGACTCTCTAAGCGACGCCATTGACGGTGGCTCGGAATGGGAGGACGATGCCGGCTCTGACGCCAGTGAGGCGCCGTCATGGGTGCTGGACGAGACGGGCATGCCCGAGCGCGACTTTCGGCTGAAGAGCGTCTACGATGCTGTCGCAGGTGGGATCTCCTCACTCCATTTCGTTTTGCTACACTGTATAGACTACCATGAAACAAGACTAACAGGCAGGCCGCGTCCGAGTTCACGAAGCACGCGCTCCGAAATGGGCGGGTGCCCCGACTCGGTACCTCGACACTGTTCTCTCGCCCGAGGAAGCCTTGTACCGCAGTAGCGGCGCGCCCGACCGGTACGAAGAGACCGACACCTACTTTGCTCACGAAAAACTAGCTGCTGGCGTTCTGCCGGACAGCGACCTAGTCAAGGCAGTGCACCACTATGCCAGCCAGTACTACGAAGTCCTTGCGCTGCGCGAAAAACAGGCACGCGACGCCGAGAAGGAGCGGGCCAAGCGCCTACAAACGGAGAGAAGGAGGGAGAAGAAGCGGCGCGAGATGATAAAGAGACAGGACGCAGCCACCGGGAAAGCAGGCAAGAGAAAGGCGAGGATGGACTACGACGAGGAGGAAATGAGAGACGGAGACGGAGACGAGGAAAAGAACCAGGAAAAGGATAAGCAGGACGACTCGGAGAACAGCACGCAAAAGTTTGTCTATTCGAAGCAGCGGCTACTGGACGAGAGGAGCATGGACGAGACGGCCCTGCTGGCCTTTAGCATACTGCTGGAAGAGGCTGGCCGCCAGGCGCTGGGCGCGAATGGCGATCTTTTGTTTACCGAGGCAGCAGCAGAGGAGGAGGACGAGGGAGAGCAGCAGGGTGGCGGGGAGCAAGAGGAGCTGGAAGGGGGCAATATGGAGAAGATCAAAGAGGAGACGCGCAAGAGCAAGGCAAAGAGGCGAGTCCTCGACGTCGAAAGCGGCCGAGTTTATGACGAGAGCAGCGATGAGTAGGCAGCCTACGATAGCCGACCAACTCTTGGCCAACGGCGCCGTCATCATGACGACTGAATAGGAAAACGAGGCGTGTTTTCCTTCTTCCTTTTATTTTTATCTGCTTATCCAAAGTGCATCCACCCCTGTCCATCATTGCTTATGCTGCTCCTGCGGTAGCGACCGACAAGGTGAGCACGCCCGTTTTGGGCAATGCCACGGTAACATGGGTGGCCCGGCGTGTTTGCAGCGTCTCGCGTCTCGCGTCTTGTCTCCCAGCGTCCCAGCGGCCAGGTTCCAGCGTCAGCGTCCCAGCGCCGTTTACAAAGGGCCATGCAGCATAGAGATGAGAGATGTGATAGATAAACGAGTCAATGCAATACATACATAATATGTCCCCCCCCCCCACGTTCAAACGAGCTGAGGCCATCTTACGCTGTCTTACCCAGTACAAAGTACGCTTTGGGTCTTAAGTCTGGGGTATCTCCTGATAGAGTTTCTTCCTCGCAGAAATTACTTTGGGCCAAAAAACGGCCAGAGCTTGAGGATGGCGTTTGATACGTTGATGGGCCGGAGATGATGCTTACAAGAAGGGCCAGCCCCGTTGTTGGATGCGAGGAAGCCTTGTGCCTTGTGTAGGCATCTTGAGATATGATGGGTGCTTGTGGTTGTCCGTTGCTCCATACACGCTGGCGGCTGATCCGTCAAGCCCCGTGGTTGTCTTTCGAGTCGGCGTGGCACCAACCTGTTATGTATGTTTTATGCCTTTTTTTCTTTTTTCTTCTTTTTTCTGCGTTTGCTTGTCTTTCCTATTTCTTTTAGGCCTCCTGTGGCCTGCTCTCACGCCGTCTCCATCTGTTGGTTTGAGACAGTTGCAACAGGAGAAGAAACGCAAAGATGCGATTGGCTGGTGGCGAGGAGGGGGATGAAGATGCGATATATCAGATTAATTAGAGAACCAGAACAGCAAGCTACCAGAAAACAGAGGGGATCGATGTCTGAATAAAAACATTGATCAAAATTAATCAAAAGAAACCAAGAGAAATGAAAAGAAAAGAACTAGACATCAAGCAAAAGGACTGCGAATAAAGTGATCACGATTCCAGCGGCTGAAGAGGCCAGATCGTGGGCAATCTTGATGGTGATTAAACTTGCTTGTTCATGTTCCCAGATAGTTGAGTCTGCCTGTTTGTTGACATGCACGACAAGTACATGGCATATGCACTCGGGATGAAGCTGCCAGCTGGCATGCATACACATCAGCTATGCATCAAGCAACGGCATCCTTCAATGCTCGTCGCGGGCCTTTTCGCAACCAAGATCTACGAGTACTTGGCTGGCTGTGGCCATCGGAGGAGTGAGTGCTGTCGAGTCTGTTGCTTTCTTTTTGCTCCCTCCTTATCCTGGGCCGTCAACCGCTTCTCTACTATCTTCTTCCAGCTTCTTCTCCTCTTCTCCCTTCTCCCATTCTCCTCGTCTCCTCTTCGACGGCTCTCCCACCCTTCCCCTCCATTTCCATCTTTCATCTTCCATCTTCCATCCACCCCTTCGTCTACATTGGATCGCCAGTTCCTGCAGCTATATTGGCCACCATCTAGTGGCAAGGCCGTTCTGGATTACCACTGGTTGAGGCGCGAAAGCGTACTGAACTTATGCCATGTGTAGTCGATCATGAGAGCTTGCCGGCAGCGCATGTCATTGAGCTTAACATATTAAATAATAAACATGAACGTGGCGGCCGGTGGCGGTGATAGGCATTAGCCAGAATGGTGAGGCGTGCCCGTAATACTACACCGTCCTGTCGGAGTACATACAGAGTGCTGCTTGTGCGGAACTTTGTCCATCAAGCTGAAACGCCGAAGCGAGTCCTGTGCAGATGGCCAGCAGATGGTCATCTAGGGTGCATCACTAGTCGACATAAACAATGCTAAACATGTACTAGACATGAAAAGACACTTTGGATGCAAGAGGACGGGGTTTGTCGGCAAGCCATCACCAAGATCACCAGTGCAAGTCTTGTGCAAGTTTTCTCGGGGACCTGGAAAGAGGACAAACAGCCAAAAGAGTGACTTGTCATTTTGCGTCGAGTTTTGTTTGATTTCCAGCTCAAGCAAGATACCATGTAGAGAGTGGTGCAACAAGCAGAGCCTGGCGATGGCTGCCGTATAGTTGACTGAGGCCTCGAGAGGGATATATTGCGCGCCTTTGTTTTTCTACTTGTATTTGAAATTTGGTGTTTTGTTTCTTCTTCGAGCGCACCTGGCACACATTCTGGGTTTCTGACAGGGGTTGCAGTGGCTTTCTATCAGAGACACTCTCTCCAAGTACAGTATTTCTGCAATCCTCCAGTGACGTCTCCCGTCCGTGTTGTTCATCCTCTCGTCTCCGTCTACCTCATCACACTTGCGATCGACATTCGCCTCGTTTTTTCTACCCTTCAATTCCCTGACGATGGCACCCTGGACGGAATCGGCGTGTCCATAAGAGCATGTGATCTGAAGTCTGTTATGTACGTGTCTACAGTATCTACAGAGTAGTTACTTGGAAGACTCAAAGTTGAACATGCAAGGAAACACTAAAGTGCATATGAATGGACGGAGTACACACCTTGTAGCCCAAGGCTGTCGAAGCCTCCACTGTCCACTCTCGGCTATGACAACACCCGCCTGACATGCAAGATTGCCCACTGCAAAGTACTTTTTCTATTCTTATGTTGTTCTCTTTTCATTTTCGTTTTCATTTTCATTTTCACTTAATCACTGCCTCCGAACCAACTTGATCTTGACCACTCAATGTTGGCTTTAGGGAGCGCTCTACTGTTTAATATACATAGTATGACTACAATGGTTCCGTTCGTCCTCAGTGCTTTGACCAACGCTGACAGTGCTTACTACAGAGTACATACACACTGCGGCTACTACCACTAGTCTTGTCGCCCCTTTCTCGCTTCCAGAGTACCGGCATAGGGATAGGCTGGCCACCAAGCCAGCTACCCAGTCAGGTGGCATGCTATGGTAGACATATCTGCGACTGGGCACGGGCGTCCTTCCAGATAATACACCTCCGTACACCGTAAATCGCAAGGGCATATTATAGCCATGTGTCCATGCTTCTCACCGTCAAATCATCATTCAATCTCGCCGTTTTCACATTTTCTAGCTTAAGTCTACACCACAGACCCTCTCCCCCCCTCCTCCCTTGCTTATCCCTGCTTGCCACCTCCTATGGCTTCAAAATCCACGAGCCTTAACCCGACTTTTGCCTTGACCGGTGGTCCCAATGCCCTGGTGGCGGGATCCTCTACAAACAAGTGCACTTATTCCGGAGCAATATCGTCGAATATGATTGTGGTCTGCAGTCAGCGCCAATAATGTTTAGTATTGACTCCTGAATACGTAGTACGTCAGATACAGAGTAGAAATTTTAATTACCAAAAGGTCCAAGCTGTCGTCGGGCTTCGACCGGCTCCCGTCCCTTGCTCTCGTATCGTCTCTTGCAAGTCTCTCAATAAATACCCGCGGCGAACCAAGTACATACTATGTACAGTACTATATACGCAGTAGAGACACTGGCCAATATGTGCTCCGTTTTGTGCTTAGCTTACACCTCAGCACGACTGACCGAGACAGCAGCTCGGTGTGCACCCATGTTCTATCAGCAGGGATTCAAACGGTGGGTTTTCTCTTGACTATGTGATCAATGATCAACAAATTGAGCACTCTCTACAGAGCATAGAGTATGTAAGATACGTTGGAGTATCTTCTTTGCTTTCTGTCTCTCAAAACGGGCTCATCTAATACCAAACGGACTGTGCCATGTACCCTGTGAAGCTGCCTTTGTACACACCTCGAGTGCAAACGCATACATCATACTTCACACACACAGGGTGTCCGTATCCGCATCTGTACTCATGACCACCTACTCTACCTTCACACCCCTCCATCTTCGGACTCACTCCCAGTCCAGCAGCACAATATCATTCGGCCCTCACCTCACAGCGGTGCCCAAGCCGGCGTACTATGTAAATTACTATGTAGAAGGATGCCAGCCAGATGCAAGGCCGGGTCATCTAGAAATAGTTACCATCCCAATCTACAATGTATTAGAAGATAACGTGGCACATAGTACCGAGCCTGTACTTGATGTCCCTGGAAATGCCAGCTACTGTTGTAGATGTACATAGTAATAGTCTGCAGCTTCGGATATCTATATGTGTACACAAGCATGACAAGCAGTGAGTAGTACGAGACTGCGGGACTACGAGGCCGACATCACGGAAACACCTCTTTACCGCAAAAGAAGAACAGATTAAAATTAAAAGGGCTGCGATGCAAACCCAAAGATACGCACGGGCATCCCAGTAGTCTGTCACGTCTGTACTAAAAGCATTCTCGAGCTCCAGCCGTTGATGCCCAAACAACCCCGTGCCCATTGCGGAGACTGGCAATGTCCATCTACGGACCATTGGAGATGGTTGGATACGACCTTGTTTCGCCCATCTGGGACTTGTTGGTCCTTTGAGACGGCTCGACGCGGAGCTATGCGTAGGATGGGTTAGTGTACGCCTTGCTCGTGGAAATTCTTCCGCCCTTCTTCCTCTTGATCCTTGCGTTCAAAAGCGTTTGTGTTCTGTGACCCGTCTCGTTATCTTCGGCGTTGCAATTTCATAAAGACATCCTGTTCGCTGTTTTTGCCTGTTCTTTTTGTATGTCAGTCTTTTTTTTTTTTTTTTACACAAGCAAACACCGAGGCTGAGTATGTCTAATAAAACACCAAGGCGATTTTAAAGATGATCGAATGCGTACATAGTAGTGGAATAGAAACCATATGATACATCATTTTCTCAGTCCCCAAACCACGCACCTGGACCGCCCGAGGCGACTCTACAGAATAATTACCTGGCGCGCGACTTTCTGGAGTCCGGTAGATATAGTCGTCGTAAAGGGACAAAGCTGGTTCTGAGTAGAGTAATGCACAGTAAAGAAGCACATCAAGCTGAAGGTGGCCGAGATCGATATCAACGGTACTTTTTGTTTTTGTTTTGTTTGGTTCGCGACTGAGATTCCTGCGTTCCTGCATCGTGCATACTGCATGTCCGTCGGGACAATAACTATCCTTTTCCAGTTCGTCATCTCAAACTCTCCCCATTGCCATCCCGCCCGTGATCCTTGATTCGCAAAGGCGGCGTTCCCGAGCCGACTACGGACGGTTCAGCGTCTCATGGTGCACTGTCGTATCGTGGCCGTGTCTGTATCTCTGCCTGTATTTCTGCCTGTGTTTCTATCTGCATTTCTTTCTGTATTTCTTCCTGTATCTCTATATCTATCTGGATATGGGTCTGGATCTGAGTTTGAACAAATGTGATGAAATTCGTATTACCCAGCCAGCCTCAATGCTTATCAGGTTATCCAACTGCGCAGGATGTCGGCGGAGTACGCCGAGCTGCAGCACAAGCACAGAGTACCACACTTGAGCCTTACAATTGACGTTGTGGTGTAAAGATGCAATGCTTGGATGCGCTTGAAACGGACTGCAGAGATAGGATTGCACAAGTCCGTTTTGATTTCTAATAGAGCACAGTATGTACTGTATCTGTACGCGCTTCTTGCCATTTAATCACCACTGGGTACGGCCATCACTGTCACTACAGACTCTTTGCATTGCCTTTATGCAGGGAACAGTCGGTGTGTCAAGTGTATGCGTGCCATCACACCGCAAGACATTGCACAGACAGCGTGGACTTTTCTGGAAGCATGCATGTCTTATCGCTTCTTAGAGTGATGGACGTGGTAGATCTTGTTTGATATTTGTTTATTCGGCTGATACTTTTTGTGTCATATACTAAGTACTATGTATGTATTTGATATCCCCAAGTCAATGCTTTTATCGTTTGCGACTATTCTGATTGTTCGTGATAAGATTAGCTTATTTTATCATCCCAGGTCGGCTAGGAGCGGTGTGTAAGTACATCGTATGCGTAACATACTCGGTATTTTCCCGGGCAGCTGATCAGTCTAGGATGTCCCTTGCAGAGTAGGTAGTAGAAATTGAACTTCTCTGTAAAAAGAGATGGCCTGGCCATAGAAGCCGCCTTCCTGTTTTTTTTTTTTTTTTTTTTTAGCTCACTCTAGAGGGGGATATATGTAGTACGAGGTGATAAAACATGTGTATGTATTATTTAGATGTGAATCGTTTGATGCACTCGATAGTTTCTACTATCTACAAAACTCCAAAGCCGGCTGAGACATGCTCGCTCGATCAGGCCAACACGTGCAGGCCGTGCATTGTCTCTCGGCGCAGTGAAACTCTGACAGCAGTGATGGACAAGCAAGAGGCAGCGATGGACAGGTATCAGCGATGGACTGGATACCTGTGCCGACTAAATACTGTATTACAGCCATCTCGTTTGGTGTGATCGCAGACCCAGCAAGAGAGAGCCCCCACACGACGTTCTACCGAGCTCCAACAGTCGACTCTCCCATTGACACGCGCCGGTGAACCTTATTCGCAACCCTGATCCTGGCCGACATTGGCTTGTCCAAAACGCGGTGTGCTCTCATCGAGAGTTTTTTTTACATTTATAAACGAGTAGGGCACAATTATAGAACAGACTAGAAGCGACACTCGGCCCATACCTCATCCCCATCACATCTGCTTCCTCTGCCCGTTTCAGTCTGACTCTGACCATCGAGATGCCCTCCGCATGGAAGTACAGCACAGACAGGAACCGCACCGCCTGTGTAGCCTCTCCATTGAGTATTTTATCTCATATTTTGGACTTTTTTGTTGTTTACAGTCCATCAACCACTGTTATGTTGGCTGTACATCGTACAATGTACGTGGTAGCACTTTGGCGAGACCCTCAACAACATGCTCACAGGCTGAGCCTGGCTATCTGATTCCTTTGATTCCTTTTATTTTTCTTTGGCAATGAACTCCCTAGACTTCCGTCATTGTCTTTCGTACGAGACGAATACTTTCGACTTGGCCATAGTATGGTTTTGGCTGCCTTCATTGGGGAATAATTTAGATGAAACCCATTTTCAGCACAAATACTAAAGGCGCATGTACATATACATACATTTGGGCGCGGCCGGCACCAAATACCAAGTACAGTATCTTTTCTGCGCGTAGAGTTGCCCAACATGGGGTTTTTCTTCAAAAAACACAACTCTTTATTTTTGTTTATCGCCTGGTTGGGTTTCTACCCTAGCCCTTTTTCTCATCCGCTGTCTGTTTTCTTCTTCTTGATTCCGGGCTCTTATCTCTCCTCGCCGCGGCGACATCGCCTTCCGCTCACTCTGGTTAACTGGAGTATCTACAGAGTACTGGAGACAGCTCAGTCAATGGCATGGCCACTGCCGTCATCTCGTCTCGTCTGACATCCTCAGCGGCGGCGGGTACCAGAGGCAGCATGCACTTACCCGTCGTCTGTTGGAACTTCTACCCATCTCATCCCGACGAATCAGCTGTACATCATATGCACCTCACGCATCCATGCATTTTAACATGCAGTCAATGTGCATCCATATGCATCCGTATGCATTCAAATGCAATCAAATGCAATCATATATGCTGCCCGCCTATTTCTCCCGTATTTGTCCTGTCATCCCTTCCACCCAGACGCACCCTCGGCCTAGACCTCGACCTCATTCTCAACCTCAACCTCAAATTCAACTCTTGACCGACAGTGTCTCATGCATACAACGTAGACCACATTGTTGATCGTTGGGCTGTGGTTAGGGGCACTATGTACCTGTACTTGTCATACCCCGTACCCCATGCATTTCCCTGCTTGCTCGGTATACTGCACATGTACTCTACATCATGCTTAACGTTCTTGTCGTGCCCTGTCTCTTGTCTTCGTCTTCTTGCTTTCTTGCCTTTTTTCCTGTCCGTCTTTTTTTTCCTCCCCCTCTTCCTCCTTTGTCCTCCTCTATCCGCTGTCCGTCCTCCTACTACCTGTCCTGCATATGAGGTGGCACAGCGGCAGACAGACATATGCATGCTCTTAGTAGCCCAATCCATCCTCAAATCCTTCACTCACTCAACATCTCATCAGAAACACTCACGACTCTACGTGATGGAACAAGAAACATACAGAGTAGCCTACAGATAATTATCCTACAGCGTACAACGTAGGGGCACCTTCTCGGATGCCCACTTAATGTGGCCATTCCGACACCCTGGGCCAGCCATGGTCACAACCAGGCGTACATACTATGTAAGATACATCAGAGGGTAGTAGTTTTTGCACTCTGGGCTGGCCCTGGCTTGCCCACTGCACTTTACTCTGGCCTAGCCCAAGCCATAGCCCACCAATTTTGTGGCCCTCTACTTCGTATACCGCGTGAGGGTAGGTGGAATGGGCGCGGAAACGTTCCTCTAGTGGTCCTAGTTCTTTTTGTCTGTCTTTTCCTTTGTACATACTATGTAGTAATTCTAGTACATAGTAATACAGAGTAGCCGTATCTCTCCTACGGAGCTGTCCCAGTAAAGACTCCAAAGTCGAGTCCATATCCGCCCCTCCTTTCTTCCCTCCCGGCGCCATTTTGGTCTTCGCCAGACTGGCGGAATCGTTTCTTTGTCTATATAACAATAAGCTTTGACTAGAGTTATCTGTTACGATGAGATGGCATGTCTCTTTATCTGCAAAAACAAGGGGATTTAATCCCATTATAAAATATTATCAATGTCGGTTTGAGGTGGCATAATTGGTGCAAACAAATAATATAATAATAAGACTAAAAGCGGTTAAACATCTCGGCTTTTAAAGGTCTACTTTAAGCTTGATGTGGTGAGTTTGAACACTAAATTGTCAAAATGCTTCATAAAATAAAATATTCTTATGCGAAAGAATAAAGAAGAAAAAACGCCAAGGGATGGCCACCGCCATTTGTCCATGTTGCACAGCATAATCAATAAGATGACAGGCAGGCGATGCTCGTGAATAATTACGAAAAAAGATGCTATGTACTGAGTAAAGACGAAAAGTGAACAGGCTGATGGGCAACATTATCAAAAACACATCTGCACCACCACTTCCGAAGCCACGGCCGATTTCCAACCCAACTTCCCCATTGCGTCAAGCGTCGGCTAGCCAATCCGACGAAAACAGCATTATCCACCATACATTACCAGCACTTGGCCAGGCCTGTAACCCACGTCTCATGCTCCGTACATACGGTAAACATAATCAAGTACCATGTAATAGTAGGAGACCAGTAAGGCCGCGATGCCTGGCTGCTGGTTGTCCCTCACCCCTCGCCGCCAATACCCGCAACCTCTTCCGCTGCTGATACCGCGAAAGCGATCTGATATCACACCCAGAGTGTGCAATGCAAACTCAAAGTATTCTGTAAGATAAGATACATACATATGTATATTTGTTCCTACTACAGCGCCCATCACTACAACGCTGGCCTGCCTGACCAGCCCCTGCACTTCTTTTTATTTTACTACTATGCTGGTATTCTGGTTTCTGTTATTCCGTTATTCGGTTAATTATATTTCTTCTATAATTTGTGTTCTGTAGGTTGTGATCTCTTCCCTACGCTCTTCCATCACCCATAACCCGTTCGATACAGAGTATTCTCCCGCAGCCCAGCTTCGCCTGGCTAAGTAACTGTACTACTATGTATGCACAGTGAATCACATCAAATCAATACTTGTACTCAGTAGACAATAATACACATCAAAGCACATGACCAAAATGCCTCCCCAAATCTCCCCAGGACACAGACATCCCCACATGGGCACCTTACCCTGGTCCTGTTTGATTGAGCTTGGCTGGATTCTGGAGCAGTGCCTGAAGCATTATTACGGAGCAGCTGCTCGAGCTGTCTGATTATTTAATAATAGAGAGCACTCAGTAATAATAGGAAAAAGAAAACTTAATGCTACTAAAGTGCATTATCCCCACTTATATGTTTTCTGTGCTTGTACCTTACGAATCTCATCACCTAGGTTGACGTTAGAACACGAGCTAGGGGAATAGAGGAATGAGAATACAACGCACGAGGCGGGAAAAGCATGCAGAGGAAGGCAGGAAAAGAAATATGAAAGAGAAAAACACTCGCGGAAAGCAAGAATCAAGAAACAAAACGCCCACTTGTCTTGGCCTGAACAAGCGCGCTTCCCTTCGTTTATTTTCAGTTCCCGCCGAGTGTCTCTGCTGTAGTCTCCTGCGAAAGTCTTGCGAGCGTCTGCTTCACTATGGTACTGTAATGGTACAGTACTTGCTTAGTATTGCCTGCCGTCCGGCGTGCCTTGATTCCTCCCTGTGCCCCAAGTTGTACTTGCACACGTCCATTGCCCCATTTTGGCAGCACCCTTGACCTCACCTTGGCCTTGATATCGGCACTTTTATGACCAACATACGGACTACTATGGTATGCCTGCAGCTGTGCCATCTCCTTACACCTTTGTATCTGCATCGCATTCCTCCCTGGCACATAGCTATTGTTTGCATTTTCATGTATTTGCTTATGCATACAGTCTCGCCCCTGGTTGACTTTTCCGATATCCGCTAACGATAGCAACAGTTGCTGCGAACAAAAAAAAGACTCTGTTTGCCTCGGCCGCTTTGGTGCGGAGCTCAGCTGAACACACTCAAATACTAAGATACAATGTATTACATACAGTAATAGTATGTAAAACACCCTGCAGCTCATCAATCCCGCCGCTGCTTTGACTTACTCCTGTCCTGGTATTGCCAGCCTACCTCTGCATGTGGACAGACAAACAACGTACCATAGTAAACCAGAAAAAAAAATACCGATAGCCCGCCTCTACATACCACATATGTACATACCAGCCTCTTAAGGGCACGATCTTCGGAGCATTATCCCCTCGATGCTCCGTCCTCCCATGTGCTATGCTGTGCATGCTCTCGTCATTCTCGCCTCGTTTTGGCCGATTGCTTTGTTTTTATGGTAATTTTTCTTGTTTCTTGCCGCCACTAGAGTCCTCCGAACTCTGCATGTATTACAGGGTACTCTCCTTGCCCCTTACCGCCCGGTGCCTTACTGTCTCCTTTTAACCCTTTTTGCCTCACCCTGCTATAATACTCTACTATTTACTACCTCCCTACTCCGAAATAGAAATACCCATGGACTGTTCCTAGCGGCTCCGTCCTGACCGCGTCCGCTCGTTCCCGCGCTCTTCGCCGGCACTATTACTAGTATTTAAGCCATTGTTGGTCTTAATTTGGATAGTTGCATGTATTAATACTGCTGGTTCACAGTGACCACCTCTACCATCCCACTGGTATCTTTCGAACTGTTGGTGGAAAATTGCAGATCTACACAGATATATACTATATGTACTCCCACGATGAGTAATCGTATTACTAAGCAACCCCTAAATTTTCAAAATATTAGGTTCAAAACTGCTGGCATCACTGGTTTGATTTTTACACTCGTCGTTCCTGTCAATTCGAGGCGGCTTTTTCATGTCGATGTCGCCCGTGTCGTCCTGCATAGCCTGCTGCTATTCTTTCCCTGTGTTGTCACCCGGTTCCTCAAAACGGGGCTGTCTTGGTTGGCACACCCTCTACAGCGTTGCTTTGAGTTTTCTTCGATTTTTCTTGTGTTTTGTCAAAGTAAGTTCTCACATAAACTCTCAGATATACTTTGCTATTTGCTAGCTGCTATATTAGGTTTTCTCTTCCACTGTCTTCCTCACCTGTACGATGTAAGGTATCTTGGGCACAAATGTAGCCCGCAACAGCCACACCCACCCCTCCTGGTTCAGGTCACCCTCACCCGATATCTGCGCCTTTTCAACTTCTTTTGATTATTTCTGGTTCGGATTTGTGCTTCTATCTCTGTTTACCAGTAAGAACTAACAGAGACAGAGTACGATTTAGTACAGTGGCGCTCATCCCCCAAGAACACCAATGCTATTTTCTACCGCCGCCTTTTTTCCACTACTTCCTGCACCTCCACTCCGTCCCTCTACCTCGCCGTCCCTTTCCTTGGCCCCTCCCACTCGAATCTTACGAGTGAGTACGGAGTACCTGCACTTGCACTCACGCTTCTGTCAGAGCTCCTGTGGGTTACACTTGACACGTTCGCGGCTGTCACAAGAAAGCTTGCTCCCCACTGGGCATTAGCTTCTGCTGCTATCCTTCTCTGGCCTTCCTTTCCCCTACAGAGTAGTCACCTCGTCGCCAGCTCTCCATCCCCTGGCCTGTCAGCTGTGCTTTGTTTCTCAAATACAGACCCTGTCTTGCTTTGGCCTACACTAACTGGACCCTGTCGCGATTCTTCCGTCCGTAGTCCGTTGTCTGGTGTCTGCCGTCTCCGTTTCCCACTTCCCAGTGCCTCGCTTGATCCATTCTCGTCAGCCAATGACCTGCCGGCGCATCTCGCGCTCTCTCCTCTCTCGGTTTGATCTCTTTCTTGCACTTTGCCATCTCGCTCGCTGTCCCTGCTAACTGCCAATTTTTTTTAATTTCCCACTATTCCATCTTACCTCCCCTGTATGTCCAGTCACCCTTGATAATTGTTTATTATTATTATTATTATTTGTACTTCAGTCAACCCGTTTTTCATCGTGGCCACCCCTCCCATTCCCGTTAAACCGCGACCCGACGTCCCAGTTAGGTCAGCCTTTCAGTGATTCTGATTCTTGATGCATTGTTTCACGTAATCCTGACGTTGACTCTCATCCTCCTCCATCTCGGCCCCTCCCATCGCCGTCCTTCATCCCATCACCATATTCATCCCATCTCAAACATAGAGTAGATTCTCATCACTCGCGCTCCATCCATCACGCGCGCTTCTATCGGGCATTTGCTAGTACCCGCCTTTTGCTTCTGCTACTACTTCTAGTCCTCTAGACCCTCTCCATCCTCTCTTTAGCTCCCCTAATTCTTGACTTTTTCCCCTTGAAGATTCTCTTCCTGCCACTTTCTGCTTCTTGCTTCACTTCCACATCGTCCAACTTCCCTTCGCTGGCTCAATAGCATTCCTTCTACATCCCACAATCTACACCCCGTGCCTTTTATTGCACCCCCAGTTCTTTGTTCGTTCCATCCTGGCATCTCACAACAGCAAAGCCGCTGGCGTACGCACCTTTCCGTCTCGTGTATGAATGAGCATACAGAGTAGATTGTATTCTCTTTTCAAACCATTATTTTTTGGGCTATTTTATTCCTTTTATTCTCTTCTCCTTGAATATTGTTCTATTTGATCCTCAATTATCTTCCCGGGGTGTGGGAGAACGAAAGTACAGAGTACTGAGTAAGGACAGCGAAAGAGAAAAAGAGAAAAAGAAAGAAGAGGGAAAATAGAAAAAATAAGAAAAAGAAATAGAAAAAAGAAAAAAAGGAAAGAAAAGGAAAAAGGGAAACCGTTTCGCAGGCGCCCGTTTGGCCTGGCTTGTCTCCCCCGGTTCGTTCTTTCAAGCTCGGCTTTGCCTAGCTCACAGCACCTCTACCTCCCTATTGGGCTCTCTCCCCTGTTGCTCTTGTGAATTGGTGTCTCTCCGTCTGCTTCCCAACTCTCCTCCTACTACCTCCTCCACCTTCCATTTGACTCTACAGAGTAATACCACGCCGAGTCTGCGCCGTTTCCTTCCTCTCCTCGTCCTTCTACGACATACGCCTCTACCTCTCTCCTCCACACACCTCTCTACCTCATTGCCTAATGGGCTTTCTAATCTTTGTCCCTGTTGTGTGGCCTTGATGTTCCTCGCCTTGTCCTTCTCTTCCCTCCTCCGTCCTCGCCTTCCTCTTTCTTCTTCACACGCCCCCCCCCTCCCTCCTCTCTTGCCTCTCTGCGTCTCTTTGCGTCTCTCGCATTCTTTCTCTCTCCTCCTCTTTCTTATTTCCCTCTTCTACCTTCGTCCCCCCCCTCCACCCGTTTACATCTGAACTATGGACCACGGCCCTGAGACCAAGAAGGCACGTCTCTCGACTACTGGTTCACCATGGACTCCTTCTTCTTCCTCGTCCTCCTTCAACTATCAACATCAACCGCACCACTCCGCCTCTCACCCCAGCCCTAGTACCGCCTCTCACCCTCACGTCTCTCATACCTCTCACTCTCACGCGCCGCCACAGTATCAACAGCTTCAACCGCCTGCGTTTCATCCCCCCCAGCAGCACAACGGCAACCACGGTCACAACCACGGTCACAACCACAACCACAACCACAGCGTCAACAACCACAGTACCTACGGGAACAACCATCACACGCCGCCGCCTCCCGGTCCATATCAAGCCGGCCATCCCTCATCCTCTGCAGGTGGCCCTAGCTCTGTCCCTCCTCCATCCAGCCCTGCTCCTCCATATCACCATTCTGCGCCTCCTCCTGCGCCGCAGTCTCTTCGTAATTCGTCTCATCCTCCCGACCACTACCCAATAGCTGCCACCTCGCCGGCGCCTGCTACCCCCGTGTCGGCGCATTCATACACACACACGACCACCCTTCCTCCATTGACGAGCAACGGCGCAAACACCAACGGCCGCCACTCGCGCAACCACTCACACTCGCAGGTGCACACCCAGGCGCATTCGCATCCGCAAGCGCACCCGCAAGCGTACCCGCAAGCGTACCCGCAGTCGCAAGGCAACGCGCCGGTGCACCATCTCGACAACCGGCACCACCATGAACCAGAGCCATACGCGGCGTCACCAGACCACAGACAGCTAGAGCACCGACAGTCAGGTGCCCCAAGCGACTACCGGCAAGGACAAGACGTGCGACCGGCGTCCGACTACCGCCAGCAGCAAAACATCGATTACCGCGGTGATTTCCGACACCCAAGATCGCCTGCTGCGTCCGGAGGCCCACCACCGCCAACATCGCTGTCGGCGTACAGCTCCAACCCAGGATACAATCGCGGTGGCGACGGCAAGCAGCCTCCGACTTTACCACAAGGGCCAGGACACCACACACCCCAACAACAGCCACTGCCGCCGCCACACCAGCAGGCCAACGACGACCCGGCTCTTCGCAACCGCTCTGGATCAGGGGCGTCCGGTGCAGGTGCAGGAGCAGCACCTCAAAGCCAGAGCCAGCAGGGCCCGTCTCCTACGCCATCGCACCAAATGGACGACAGACCCCACATGAGCTTCGACAGCCGCGCTCACCCCAGCCTGGGCGGTGGGCAGCACCAGCAGCACCCGCAGCAGCAGCATTCCCAGCGTGCGCAGCATGCGCAACATTCCCAGCACGGGCCACATGCGCCTCAACATTCCCAGCACGGGCCACATGCGCCTCAACACTCCACGCATCCGCCACCACCGCCGCCGCCACCGCTGAGCCATGCGCAGCACCGTAGTCAGCCTCCGTCACAGCTACAACCGCCACAGCAAGGACCCCCGCCAGCACCTTTGCAGCCTTTGCAGCAACACCCTGCACAATCCGGCCCCCCTCCGCCATCTGCGACAAACCCCATGTACCGGCAGGCCAGCTACACGCCAACGACGCCGACTACTGGTCCCCCAGCATCCCTGCCGCCCCTGCAGCAGCAGCAGCAGCAGCAACCACCGCCGCAGCAACAACAACAACAGCAGCAACAGCAGCTGCCGCCGCCTCCACCGCCGCAGCACTTTGACCAGCAAGCCGGGTACAGCCACCCAACGCCTATACAGACCGATGTCATGTACCCGATAGCGTCGTTTGCAGCGGCGGCTGGAAAGAAAAAGGCACAGCGTGCATCACAGGCATGCGACAGTTGCCGTGCGCTCAAGGCGAAATGCGACGAGATGAAGCCGTGCAAGAATTGTCGCGAGAAAAACATCGATTGCAAATACCGCGATCCGATACCGAAGCAGTATGTTTATATAATAATTAAACAGTACTACATGTTGTTTATGAGGTGATCTTACAGCAACCTAAACTGACTCAAATAGACAAGACAAGGTGTCGGCCGACATCCTGGAGAGCCTGATGATGATGCGCACAGAAATGGAGAATATGTTCCGTGGCATGCACAGCGAGCTGCAGGGCGCCGTGCGCAACGAGGTGCACAATGTGCGCAACGAGCTGGTGCAAGAGATGACCAACATTAAGGAGTCGCTCAAGTCCGTGGCTGCGAGCGTCGAGGACAGCAAGACTCTGGCAGCAGCAGACGGCACGGGCGACTCGCGTGCGGCTGACGACATGGATGTGGACGGCAGCCAAAGCGGCAACGCATCCCAGACGGGCGTTGTCGATCCAGCGACAGACAAGGCGCCAATGTCGCCTCACGAGGCGCACCGGATCGTGCAACAGATGCAGGAGATGCAGGAGAGCTTCTTTCTTGGGGTCAAGCCTGGCCCGGCAGTGGCACCCGGCGAGCCTGCAATCCCGGCGCACCACACCACCTTGGCCGGCTTGCTGCTGACGTGGCCGACCATTCGCGAGCGCGTGCATCATCTACTTATCAAGGAGGGCATTGACTACCCTCTCGAGTACCCCATCCGCCAGGAGGAGCAACGCGGCAACATTCGGTTCTACGGCCGCGGTGAAGGCTTCGACAACAAGCCGGCAGCTCGCAAGACGTCGCCCAACCAGACGGGCGAGATGCGGTCTTTGCCGATGGAGCGCGGCACGAGCAGCGGAAGCAGCTCGCAGGGCAGTGATGACAACGAGGGCAGCAAGAACCCGTCGGTATTCCCCGGTGAGCTGTGGGGGCAGGTGGGCGGCTTGACTCCGCCAGGCAATGTGGACTACGTCAAGAACGTGCCGCCGACCGCAGCCGGCAATGCAGCGCCGGCATCGTCGACCTCAGTGGACACTACAAACGGCGACCTGGACTTGAGCCCTGAAAAGGTGTGGAAGTACGTGAAGAGCTATGAGGAGAACATCCAGAACATGCACCCGCTCATCATCCCCGAGGAGCTGTATGCGATGGTGTCGCAGTTCTTGCGCAGTGTGCCGAGGGCCGGCCCCAATGGACAGGGCATCCGGGCATACACCTCAGCACCCGTGGCCACCTTTACAGACTCGCCTGACACGTCCCAAGGTGGTGTCGGCTCTGGTTTCGGCCAGGTCGACGGCAGCCTCAAGAGGAAACGATCGTCTCCCGCACCTCTTCCGCAGGATAACGTACGAGCCGGCGGAGGCAGCTTCGGCAGTGTCGGTGGCGAGAGCAGTTCCGGTGGGGTTAGTGCCGAGCAAGGCGCATCGGGTGCCCACAAGGGGGCCGTGCCGACGCCGACAATGCCGCTTAAACCAGGCCACCCATTCAGGACCATGGAAAGTGCCCTGGTGCTGAGCATCCTAGCGCTGGGCAAGATCTGTCTATACACAGACTGCCCCATCCCTGATGTTATCAGCGAGAAGGACCCTCCTTCGCCAGCGGCCGGGCCGTCACCCTCCTCATCCGAGGCACGTGCTAGCGGAGCGACGAACACCATGGCGTACTCGCCTGTTGTTTCTGCCTCTGCTCTCAACTCGCCTGCACAATCTCCGGTCATTGTTGGTGGTCATGGCAACACACCCGGTCGGCGCACGTCCCAGTCGAGCGCTCTGCCCATGGTCAACATTGCCGGCGCGAATGCTGCAGCAGCAGCCGCAGGTGCTGTATCGGCGGCAGCATCAGCGGCAATGGCGGAGCCTTCACTGACAAGCGGCGGCAGCAGTTCAAGTCTTCCGCTTGCATCGCCCGGAGGGTCCGCCGCTGGCGGTGGCGGCGGCGGCGTAACCCGTACGTCGTCTAAAGGCAAGCGGAACAACAATGTCACGATGCGGCGCAACATCGACGAGATCCCTGGCCTGGACTACTTTGCAGTGGCGTGTGATATCATGGGCCAGCACATTGGCGGCCGCGAGCTGCAGCACGTGTGGGTGTTCATCATTGCGTGTCTGTACTACGGCCAGCTGGGCCGGCCGATCCAGAGTTTGGAGATGGTGGCCATTGCGGGCCGGCACCTCCAGGCCATTATTCGGCCAAACCTGCACCGGTACAGTTTGATGCGGTCCGAGGTGTCTCGGCGCCAGGACTACTCCATTAACTATAAGCCGGTGCCTATCGAACACCACAAACGCGACAACCTGTACATCTTTGCTTTCTGGACGTGTCTGCAGCTGGAGAGTGATATCCTGGCCGAGCTGCGGCTGCCGCCTTCAGGCATTCTGTCGTACGAGCAGATGATGCCGTATCCGAGCGGCGAGGAAGCCCTGCAGAACGGCTTCCACCAGTATGTGATTGAGAGCTACTCCGCGCAGCTGTACTTGCGGAACCAGCTCAACAACATTCACAAGAACCTGTACGATGGCGCGCGTGGCGACGACCACCCCAACCCGCAGCAGATCGATGTGTTTACCGACGTTCTCGACGCGTCGCACTGGGTGCCTCTGTGCTTGACCTTTTCCGACGACGATACGCCTCCGCACGAGATTCTGGCGGCACGCGTGCGGGCCAAGTACTGGGGTGGCCAGGTCATCCTACACCGCTTCTTTATTAAACGTATCCTCGAAGCCAACTTTAACAAAAGTGCCCGGCTTCTAAAGCAGGAGCAAGCCAGGATAGATCTGGTAGCATACCGGGTGCGCGGCGAGGAGCCCCCACCCGGCTTTATCATGCCCGAGGCGTACGACCTCGACGAGGACGGCAAGGCTGCCGACAACGAGATTTTCTCCCTGTATAGTTTGCAGCTGGCCGCACGCGGTATCCAGGCCCTGATTGAGAGCACGCGCGCGTTCCACGGCCTGCCACAGAAGCGGTTCATCATTACCAACGTGTTCGGCACGGCCCACGCACAATGGGGCAACCTGCTGATTCTCGACTCCATCCAGCGCGACCCGACGCTGGGCTGCTACCTGACCGCAGATGTGGTTGACCTGCTGTTTGAGCGTACAATTAGTTTTTTCGAGCTGGTGTCACAGCCGTCGAGCTCGCTGGGCTACGACTTGCGCATCCTGCGCGGCCTGTACGACAAACGCAAGCAGGCGCCGGTCAGGATGGAGCAGAAGAAACCGCCGCCGCCGCCCGCGCGCAAGCTGGGACCCAACCACAGGCCACCGTCCCTCCCCATGATGCCAGGCGGCCGCAACTCGCTGGCGGCCGCTGTCAGCCAGAACTACCACCCAGCACCTCCGCACCCCTACAATCAATACGCCACCACGGACGACTTCAACATGTATCCAGGGGTAGTCCCCCCATACGCAATCTCGGCGGCGCCGCGAGCATTAACAACTACGGTTGCGGCTTCGGCCGCCGAGACATCCGTGACCGTAGCCGACAGCCCCCTGCAGAGGCACCACAAGGTCATGAAACAGCACTTGTCATCATCGCCATCCTCTGGTGGCTACTCGCAAGGGTCCCAGTCGTCTTCGTCTCAGCAGATGGCACAACCGCAGCAACAGCAACAGCAGCCCAACACCGCTGCCCACCACATCTCGCCTGAGCAAATGTCCCCCTTAAACATGTCGCCTCCGCAAATGTCCCACAGCCAGTCCTCCCAGGGCAACCAGTACTCGCATGTGCATGGCGTGCCGACGTCCGCGGCCGGCTCAACGCGGTCTCCGCTGCAATACCGCCAGGGATTACAGGGAGGGCCACAAGGACAGCAGAGCTATAACTCACCTCCCGGGCCGGGCAGTGCCATGCAGAGCCCGATGGAAAGCCGTCAGCCGCACCCATTGTACAGCAGCAGTGCACCGGCTGTCAAGGTACCCAGCACGCCGAGCGAGTCGGACTTTCCCCACCACCTGCCGCAGTATGGTGACCAACGGACACATGGATAGTGCACATGTCCCTGCTCCCTCTTCTGTCCTGTTCCCAGTTTCCAGTTCCTGATCCTATCAATGCTTATGAAGAATGCCGTTTCGATCTATACCCCAGCCATGGCATTGCAGCGAGCAAGTGTTGTTTGTTCACCTTTATAGATGCATAGCAAGCGTGGTTTTTTTCCTTTTTTCTTTTTAGTCTCTTTGGTTCTCTTCCTGATGCTGTCTTTTCTATTGTTACTACTGGATACTTCTCCCCTGTCTTTACATACCATCACACATATTAGTTTGCGTCGTCATTGGTTTTCATAGCTCATGTCTTTCTAGTCTTTTTACTGCCTTGCTTTCTGGTACTCCTACATCTACACTTCTTTCTATTTATCTCCTAATCTTTCCAAAACATTGGCTCCCAGAGGAATGTCATTCGGCGGCACCATGGCCTCAGTTCTGTTTACTGTTTGTGCGTTATTCGCTTGCTGCTTCTTGGAGGATATACCATCCTTTGTTTTCTTTTTGCCATTTTCATCTACCATCCATAGCATGTCGGCACTCAGACCCGTTCTCTGTGCCAGCTCGAGCGCGCTGTAGCCCTCGAAGCCCAAAACAAATACGATACCACTTACAACGACCGTTTTGTCTTGCTGTTTCACCGCCTACCGTTATAACGTAACATGATGACCCTGCTGACTACGGTTTGACTACAATTTGACTACAATTTGACTACAATTTGACTACGTGGCTAGCATGTCTATGAAATCTGCAATGGCTGCAATATAACCACTGGGCCACAACTGACGGGATTACAAAATGACGAAAGAGTGGTTTGATGGCCACGGGTGTCTTGGATCTCAGCTGACACAAGACATAAATTCAAAAAATCGCTCGCCGAATAACGTATATACATGTGCAATGGTGCGGTAATAAGCCAAATCTAGCAAGGCGTGGGGAGAGAGAAAAGCCAAAGAAGAAGAGACAGCGCAAATCAACAACAAAAAGAGCCGGTAGAACGAAGAGGGGAACGGTCGAGACATGTGTGTGCCCAAGGTTGGACAGGCTGGAGTGCTTCCTTCTTGCCACACGTGGAGACTGGAGGCGCAGGGCAAAACAAGCGCAAAGGCTCTCAGCCAGACAGTCGTCACCGCTCTGGCTGCTTGGCTGCTTACAGTAAAACAACAATCAGACAGAGCCAGCCGTCTGGGTATGCGGCCTCGCGCATCAGCTCTTCCAGCGGCGCCTTGAACGGCACTGGTGCGCCGTGGAGAATCACATTGGCAAGCACGGGATCGCGACTGCTGGGGAACAGCAGCGGAAGCAGGCTGCGAAGAGCAGGGCCCAGAGTCTGCGGCACTCGGCTGCTTGTCTGGGGCGTCACCAGCGCCTGCATAACCTTGTACGACCCGGATGTCGTGGGCTTTGGTGCCGTTGCTGCAGCTGCGTTGCTTGACACCTCGGATGCCGACGGCGCCGACGTGGGAATGTAGATCCGCAGGGGAATGTGCCGCAGTGGTGTCGGCGCGTTGAGCAGTAGGCTGTTGATGCGGGCAAATGCCGCGTAGTCGTTGTCCTGCACGGCATGCCACAGCGCTTCTGTGTTGGCCTTGGACAGGCTCATGATCTGCTTGGCACTGCCGTACCGTACATAGTCGGCCTCCTTGGCGCCGTTTAGGAACGTGTCGCCCAGATGCCATGCCTCGCCGTCGCCCACCACGAGCCGCCAAGGGGTCAGCCGTCCGGCACTGCTTCCATCCGGTATTATAGCATCGCCGCCCAGGCCCTGTATTGAGATGGGCCGGTAAAGGTCCACCAGCAGACCAACGGGTAGGTTCCGTAGTGGCACCTCTTCAAAATGGAAGCTGGAGCACGGACGACCAAAGAACGCGGACAGCCGTGGAAGCAGCTGCGCCAAGTAGCCAAATCGGGGGATCGTTGTTGCGTAAAAGGGCGGCGTCTGCTTTTCTCCTGCTCTTGCGCCAGTGCCGTTGTCATCCAGACTGCCCAGGGCTGAGTGCGTGATGATCAAGGGAACTCTTCGTTGCCACAGGGCGCGGGCAAGGGACTGTGGTGCAGGCGATGCCGATGACTGGCCGTCACCGCCTGGCCCCCGTCCAAGCCCTCGTATTGACAGCCGACTGGATGCCATGTGGCTGTGTAAAGGTTGCTAAGTCTGTGGCTTCGCCGAGGTTTCGCATCTACACCTCCCGTCTGGAGCTGTTGTGCTGCCGATGTGCGCCCGAGTTGTACGATGTGACTATCGAATAGTGTACTATGGTGATGAACGCTTTATCGCATGGCGTCGCATTGTGTGTGGCGCGGTACGGTGCAGCAAGTCTTTATTGAACAACGAAGCAACTTCTGAACAGGTAGACAAGGCTGCAGGACACTTATGAACTGATGCTGTTGCACACAAGGCGCGGGAGGCGATAAGATAGTCACAGTATATTATACAGTGTCAATAATATATACAGTGTATCATTACCGATTACGTAACATTGACGATATTTACGTCATTGTTATTCTCATCAAATAGTTCGTCATTTCTTCATCCAACTCATACGATTCATTTTGTTTTATTACTGTAACTAAAAAGGATAGAGACATATGTCTCGCGCGTTAACTCCATTTTAGATTCCACTGAAACTTTCTTGGTGCGTGGCCGAGCTGTTACGGCGAGCCCGGTTGTGGCTGATGTCGCCGTGGTCCACCGTTGGCTCACCAATGTGTTTGGCGAGGACCGATGGCGGCACCTGAGAAGCATCTGTAGGGTCGCGGGCACTAGTCCTAGCTTTGGTTAGAATTCAATTGATTCGCTCGATATATATATGTTAGGGAGAGACAAAGGAAACTCACCACTTACGGGTAGTTATTGCCGCTGGCACCGCCGCGGTTACCACCAAAGCTGTCCTTAATGTCCTCAACGGTACCACGGAGGCCGCCCTGCTGGGAGTTGGCAGACTGCTGGGAGTTGGCAGCCTGCTGGCGGACGTCGCCGCCTAGGTCGCGGTGGCCGCCGATGCCAGTGTTGCCTGCCGACGCGGCACCAGTGCGACCAGAGCTGGCAAAGGTAGGGTCGTCAGAGCGACGCACACCATCCCAGTCGCTGGGGTTGTTGCCCGTGTTACCGGCAACACGCGAACCAGTCTGGCCCTGCGCGCCTGACCAGTCGTCGGGGTTGTTGTGGCCGACGTTGCCGACGTTGTCGTAGTTGCCTCCGGTGCGAGCAGCATTGGCGCCGCCGACACGGCCGGAGCTGGCGAACGTAGGGTCGGACGAGTCATTGAGACCAGAGCCTCCAACACCGCTGCCAGCAGTTTGGGTGCCACGGCCAGAGCTGGCAAAGGTAGGGTCAGAAGAAGAATCAAGACCGCTGTTGGCAGCGTTCAGGTTGCCGGCAGCACCAGGGCCGACGCGGCCGGTGTTGCTGTGGCTGGCAGCGTTGGTGTTGTAGCCGGCACCGCCAGCAGAGCTGAACTCGTCTAGGCCACCCGCGGCGGCGGCAGAGCTGCGAGTGTTGCGGCCGCTGCCGACTGCACCATGTTGCTGCTGGGCGCCGCCAACACGGGGGTTGGAGGGGTCGTCGTACTGCTCGTTGGTGCGCTGGCTAGTGTTGTGGCTCTCTGAGTTGTTGCTGTCGGAGCCGTGGTTCTTGTCCGGGTTAAGGGCGTCCTTGACCTTGTTCACGATGGAAGACATGATGTATGAGATGTGTGTGATGTGTGTTGTTTTGTTATGTGTGTTTGTAATTGAGGATGATGAAGCAAAAGAGAAAATATTATTTCTTGGACAAAGATATCACTGGCCTTATATATCCCTTCGGCACACTCTTGAGGCACCTTCTAATCCAATCTTTTCGTCATTTTGTCCTTTAGTTTTTTCAGCAGGCAGTTCTTTGTCGTTCCATCTGAATAGTATGATGTCGTCATGATCCGGAGTCAATCTACATGAAGTATGTACGAGTTGCCCCTTACCAGCAATGTATGAGGTTCTTCTGCACTTTTGGATGCCGTCATCATCCAACAAAACCCATACCAGAGCTTAAGGCGTGATTTCGTGTCTTCGTCATCGCCAGTGGGATGTGAGACACCGGGGGGTTGATGTAGCCCAGCTCAATGCCGTAGACTGTAGCCCAAGCTGTGTATACAGTAGTAAACTGTGGGGAACTTCTAAAGGACATGCTCATTGTTTGAATATTCTCGAGGCTCGAGTGGGCTGGTGAGCTTGCTTGGGATCTGGAGACGTTCGAAAGCAGGCTCTAGATGCTTAATATGCACCGATGACAGGCTTAGCTTGAAGCCTCTCCGTAAAAAGGTACCTATAGTGGGTTTGGAGATCGGGCGAGTACTCTGTGAGGGGTCTCATTTGTGTGTTGCATAGATTCAGCACCCGCAAACCTGTTATTTCCTGTAGTCTCCTACGAAATCCGGAGCAAATTGGACAAGCTCGACAGGCTGACAAGATACTAGGACCTTTACATATATAGTATTTCCCCATAGGGCATCAGTGTTGACGTACATTATCCATCCTACAGCCTCTGATGCCATGTGGAACTGCGGGAACACAGCATATAGATTAAAATAGATAGTGTTAATGTCAGACCTACATCTCTAAAGTTGGCTTCTTTTGTTTTCTCATTGTTTGTTTTCAATAGTCAACCGTACTTTTTACTACGGAGGCCTTCGATCTTGGACCCGCCAGTAGATGCTAGCTTTTGTCTCTCTAAGAGGCGGCGTTGTAAACAAATGCTGAAAGGACTGCGGGCAGCAACATCAGAGGCTACTATTTTTTTTTGAAGGGACTTGGTGGCGAATTTATGACAACATACACCTCACGATACTATTCACTCTGTACACATTTCTAATTTTGTATACGATCATCTTGTCTTAAGTTGTTTGCATTGAATGAAGGATCGTATGTGAAAGAAAAGCCAAACTACATAGTACTAAAACAGAACAATTGAAGGAGTAAGGTCGGGGTATCAGTCTTTGTTAACAAAGAGCGCTGGCTAGTCTTGGAGAAGTGGAAACAAATGCAGATGTTACTGTAGACGAGTAGCAAGCAGGACGAGGCAAGACTCAAATCAAAGCACGCCATGTCGGTGTTGCTGTTGTCGCTGTTATTAGAGACAGCACAGCAAGACAAAGTAGGTTAAACAGAGAAACAATCTTATATGGAATCCAAATAAGCAAAAGAAATCAAAGAAAATAAATAATAATAAAAAAACACAAAGAAATCAAAGATAATCAGACTTGGCAGTCTTTAGTAAAGAGACGGTAGATCGTGGCTGTTTAGTATGCACTTAGACGCGCGAGCGGTACCAGCGGCGGCGGTGGCTGACAGGCGCTCTGGCTGTGGTGGTGCGATGACGGTGAACCCAGTAAAGGCCCAGGAGAGTGGACGCCAGCCAGCAGATGGCAGACAGGAAACAAAAGGCAATGTTTGCCTTCCACTCCGAGCAAGTGTTGTTGCCGTTGATCTTAATTCCGGTCCAGTCAAAGACATTGCCGCAGGAACCATCCAGCCAGTTGACAACCAGACCAAATGCCACAAACCAAAGGATCGAGACGAGCAAGTCAATGGGCCAGTGGATGAAGCTGCCCGAGAAGGGAAACAGCCAGATGATGGACAACAGAATGGAAATACCAGCAACAACTTCGGTGTAGATGAAGCGGCCCTGATCCCAGGTCGAAGAGCCACGGACTGCGTGAAGGTAGTCACCGGTAAGACCGGCAACAATGGCAGCAAAGGCGAGCTAGCAGCCGTTAGTCGTTGAGCTTGGTTACAAAATAAAACATGTACCAGTTGAAGAAAAACTCACCTCCGCCAAGCGCAAGATCATACTAGCTAGGTCGGCCAGCAACATGTTGACTGAAGTTTAGTCGAGACAGTTATGTCCTGGAAGTAATGGTGATGGTGTGAGGAATGAAAGGGGGCCAATGAATGTGGTGAGTATGACTGATGTTTCAACTGTGATGAGAGACAGATCCTAAGATATATTTTTGGGAGGATAGGATTCTCTTTAAGTAACCTTCATTCTCGACATCATAACCGTCACAGTCTCCGTCACATAGCCACCGTCATACAGATTCCCTCGCACACACCCACACGCCATAGTTGCACATCTTATTGCACATGCAACAAGCCCAGTTCAAGGCGCATGCAGAGCGTAAAGCAGGGATGAGGTAAAACCGAGAGTATGATGACATACGCGACTCAAAACCGACGGAACTATTCAGCCAAAATGTGAGTTGTGGCGTCCAATGGCCGACCGTGAAAGAGTAGCCATTTTACCCATTCTTATCAAGATCGATGTAAGCTGCAAGCACAGGTGGTCAAGTGGTCTCTTGACAGGAGCCCAAAGCGGGATGGCCCTATGATCCCCAGCATCCAAAGCAAGGCGGCCACACATTACTGTCATCGTGGTTGCACTCCCAGCTGCACTCCGTATACTGCTTTCGCCTCCCACAACGCGGTGTTGCACTGGGCATCGAGATTTCGTTGTGGCCTGCAGAGGCAGCCTGCAGCCCAGAGCTTGGGATGAACTTGTAGTCAACAGACACGTATGGGATGTTTCAAGTTCGCCTAGTGCATTTCCGCTGCAAGATGCTGGCGAATCATTCGCTCGGGAGGCTTCTGCAGCCCAACGAGTCAGCGACATAATAAAACAAAATAGAGCAAAATAAATCGAACCATGTCGTCGCAAATCGCCAGTCACACGTTTGCACACCTAAATGACGTCAAGGCTCATGTTGGCGTTAGTGACATCACTACGGTGGCAGAGCCGTCTCGTCTCGTCTCGTCTGTCTGTCCACTTGGGTGTGGGGCGGCTCTATCAGATCGTAAAAAACGCGGGGGAATCGTTTTTGGGGATGGCACACGCGTTTTGGCTCCTTCCTTTTCAGTTTTCTTCACGAACTGCTAGACTAGGACACTGTCTGCATCGTACAGCCACATGTACCGCCACATGGCTACAGACGCGGCCACATCCATTGACCATTTGGAAGGCGCAACCCAACATGCCATGCGCCTTCCACTTTGTAAGTGATCATTAATTAGACTTGTAAGAAACCACCCTAATCAGGCAGGAACACCAGAACACCAAATAGATCACTAGAACAGTAACACACTTCGGTCGTACCTTCTGGCATCTCACAACTATCTTGCGCTGGTTGAACTCACGTGATTTTCATATCATGTAACGTCTAGCTCGAGTCTAGAAACCATAGCATTGGCACCACCGACGGTCTTGGGTAGTACGACTGGGTATTTGTCTTGCTTCTGGTCAGTTGCTTTACTAACTTCTACTTGTGCTCGCCGATGGTCTTGGCTTTGTGCTTCAAGCGGCCGACCGTGGAAGACAAGGCTGAGCCATAGTAGTATCGAGGTGTCCAAGTGCTTCCTCTGATAGTAAGTGTCTCCTGACAAGACCTCTCACACGTCGAACGAGCTATCATGTATGTACGGCCGGTCCTTTGTCTGCAACATCTCACATCCGGCCCAAATGGAGCAAACGGCAAACTTGAAATTTCTAGACCTGCATACGGCATGTCTTGTAGATGAAAAGGGGTAAACCGAAAGCCGATGATGCAGTTACTCGAAGCATTGTGCAGAGTCAAAGGGCTCTTATAAAAGACGTCGAGACCTTGATGAGCCCCTTGTTCTCCCGTGATTAATACCATGCTTTGAAATATTATTAAGATCAAGTTCAAGTCTTTCGCAATTCTCGACATCATGTTGTGGCATCGTCTGCTTGCTACCGCTGGGTTGGCGAGCACGGTTCTGGCCGCAGCAACCACCAACAAGTGTTTCCAGGGTAGGCACATCGTATATGATTCCACGCAAGCTATTTCTAACACAGACAGAGATTGTCGGAAACGAGGAGGGCAGGGCCGACTGCGATCGCTTCTTGTCAACGACCATTACCCTGTCGGGTTCTGTCTCGACTATCACCGCCACTGCATCTCCCACCACAGTCATCTGCACAGAAACTCGTACTATAAACGTATCGAAAACGGTGACTACAGGCACCATTGAAACCACTACCACGCACACGTCCATCATCGAGACAACCCCTATCCTGGAGGGCGTCATTACCAGTACTGTCCTCGCCACGGGAACCCTGACCAGCTACCAAACAACAACGCTGGCCACAGTTTATGCCCCGACGGTCATAGGTAGTCGCAGCTTTGTCCTTGCCAAAGAAAATGCTGCTGAAGCTACGGGGTCGATTCCGCCCCTACCCAAGCTGATTCCTATCTATGCATCCAACTGCGACGGCTACGCCCAGTATTCCTATGAGTGCCGGTGCGCCGGAGCCACCATCGGAATCATGACGGTGTCACCAACGGCTGGCGGCGCCAATGCGACCCTCCAGACTACGACAGTCACACCGACCATTACGGACAAGGTCTATGTCACTCGTACCAGCCCCGCGACAATCGTGGACGCCTCTGCGACAGAGATCTCCACCCAACTAGTAGGCGAGGTATCATTTGTGTCGACAAAGACATTTTTGTTTACTCACGATACGACTGTGACGACTATTATAGCAACCACGACGGGCGGCACACGCACCGAAACAACTACACTTGTGCCTACACTGAACACATTTGCTGTGTAGGGAAATACTATGTATGAGAGAGGCTTTAGCGCGCATAGTTTTTGTTGTAAATGCTCTTTTCTTCTATATCATGGCGCACTTTGCAGGCAATACAACTGTCACAGATGTTAAAATGATTGAGTAGTCATGACTTGAGATCGCACTGAAGTAAATTTTGATATTAAATACAAGAAGGAAAACGTAGAGGTATATTGAGCGCAAAGCCAAGAAGAAATGTGGTAATAATAGTAAAACAGGAAAAACGCAAACAAAATACAATCTGTCTGGTGCTTTTCTAGCACAGAAGAAATTCTAGGCAACAACATACATGCAGCCAAAAAGAAGAGAAGCAAGAAATATAAAGACAAGGCAAGTGATAAGTAACCAACAGAAAAGGAAATGAAGAGTGAGATCGTAAGGAGTGATAGGATACAGAAAACAAACAGTTGGTCCAAAAGAGCGTTGAAGGTATGTAGTCGTTGGATCCCACCTTTATCTATACTTTGTATCAAGTAGTGACACAAGCCCAGGGAGAATCAAAAAAACACAAATAACCAAAACAGTAATCAAACATGCCGTAAATAATCATTACGTCGGATCAGAAAGAGAAAAAGAAATATTGCGAGAAAGAGGCAATGTAATGAAAAAGATGCTCAGCCGCGGAAGGACTGGGCCGGGCCGGAGTTGCGGAAAAAGTCGGCCAAGTCCTGTGTCGCACGCGAAGAGACAGATGAGGCCTCGCGAGGCTCAAACTTCTTCATCGCTACGCGGCCAGAGCTGGCAGCCGTAGGACGGCCTTGGCTGGAAACAGGGGGCGGTGCTGCACCGCCGATAGGGGTGCCGTACTTATCGTAGCCGGTGGGGATGTTGACCTGGATAGGAATGTGGTTGCGGTTGCGGCCGGAGAAAGCCGAGCCGGCACGGCTGGCAATCGACCGAGCGTCAAAGATGCTGTTGGACGACGAGTGGGTGCCGCTGCTGCTTTGTAGGTTGCGCGAGTTGTGGTTGCCGCTGATACTGTTGTGGCGGGTAAACCGCGAGATGAGGCTAGGGGCGCTGGCCTTCTTCTTGGGAGCAGGCTGTGCGGTCCGTGCTTGGGAAATGTTGAACGGAACAGGCCTCTGGGAATCGCTTGGTGGCGGCACGCTGTTCAAAAAGTCCATTAGGCTCTCCTCCTTAGGAGGGGGAGGACGTCTGGTAACGGGGCCGCCAATAGGAGCGATGATATCATCAAACTCCTCATCCTCGTCGCTGAGATCAATTGCGTACGGATCTCTCACACGGCGCGTCTTGCGCTTGGGCATGCCGTCGGGCATGCCGTACATGTTGCCTTTTGGGGCCCGCCCGGAGCCCTTCTTGATCAGACCGGCCGCGGAGCCCATAGAGCTATCGGTAATGTTTGTCGACGCGCCACTGTAGCGCACGTTGGGGATCGAAGCATCTACAGCCCGGCCACCAACAGCACCCGACATCAGGTCAGAGTCCATAGTCGACCGGAAGGGTGCCACAGTGCGAGGAATGCGAGGATTGCTGTTCGTGTTTGGCGGGCCACGGCGAATAAAGTCGATCAGGTCAGAATTGTCATCCTTGTAATCGACGGCAGCATCACGGGCTTGGTAGCGATGGCGATTGCTAAAAGAAGCCTTGCTGGAGTCCATACTCGTCTTGGAGAGGCTGATCGAGCTGCTCATGTTGCGCACGGCATTCGACACGGAGCCCGTCATAGGAGGATTGTTGGGGCGGATTGCTGGGGCGGGTGCCGATCCACCAACAGGTCCAGTCTCGCGGATGAAGTCGGCAAAATCGGCGAGGGACTCCCGAGGGACTCTGGCCTCCCGAGCCTGCGAGATGGAGCCGCGGGGCTTCGAAGACACAGACATCATTGACGGAGCAATACTGCGAGGCGAAAGAGGTGCGGCACCGCTCAACTTCGAGTTTGACGCCTCAGTAACGCGAAGGTCCAGAGGGGTAGGGCGCGCGACAGATGTCGAACGCTTGCCCTCGGCCCGGTTGTTCAGCGACGAAGAGCGCGACCGGGCCTGGCGGTTGACGTCTTCGCTCTTGCGGCTCTTGAAGCCAGAGTTCTCGTGAATGGAACGGGTGGCATCAATATCGCGCATACCCTCGGGCGTGAGAGTGTACTGAATCGTTTGGTCACTGTGGATGAGCTCCTCAAAGTTGCGGGCAACATCTTCGGGGCGCATTACAGTGCTCTCCTCCGATGATCTCTTGGGCACAAGCTTGCTAATCGATGATGCGATAGAAGCAACACTCTGCTTGCGGCCGACTGCCTCGGCATCAGCACGGATCTGGGCGCGGATCTGATCACGAGCTTGGTGCTCACGGCTCGAGCTGAATGATGACCGGTCTGTGACCAAAGATGGAGATGGAGGCACCTCGGACCGGGGGCCAGAAGCACGCAGAACGGTTGAGGCAATAGCACTGGTGGCTACTGTAGATGCCGCCGCTGCTGCTGCCGCTGCCGCTACCGCAGCACCTTGGCGCTTGGCGCTGCGCTCGGGCAGTGCGATCTCGGCAGGCTGGGTCTTGGGAGGGACTTCGGGTTTGTCGTCGAGGAAGAATGTGCCAGAAGCAGTAGCAGGGTTGGCAATAGCGACTTTGCTAGTAGGGGAAGCTCTCGAGGGCAGCGGGTGGACAGGCGAGGTAGGAGAGTGGCGTGCTGACGAGCCGAAAATAGGAGGCTCAGACTGGAGCTGGGCCTGCATGTCTTCGAAACGCTTCGGGGGCACAGACGACGTAGCTGCAGCATCGGGCTGCGTCTCGTTGATATCCTCCTCGGTTTCCGAAATAGACTCGTTAGTCTGCGAGGTTTGAGAAGTTTGCGATCTGGACATGGTGGCGCCAAGCGATGATGACCGAGGGCCGTGAACGACGGTCGACTCCTCCGCAATGGGCTGTGACGAGATGCTGCTGCTAGCGCGGGACGTGTTACTGGCACGTGGGGCACCAACAAGTTCATTAAACTCGGATGATCCATTGCGAGAACGCGCCACAGGGCTGCGGGGGCTAGTCACTTCAATCACACGAAGAGAATGAATGCTAGGAGAACGAACCGGCATTCCGGGATTCATCGACACCGGGCGGCTGGATTCGGACACTGTGGGCGAATTGCTGCGGCCTGAGATGGAAACACGCGACGATGTCATAATCTCAGGCTCCTCGGTGAACTCGTCAATCTCACCGCCCTCCTCCTGTTTGGTGGCGGTACCCTTCTTCATCGAAGCAGCTGGGATCGCACGAGGAGATGAAGTGGTGATGGCCGCGCCAATCATGGCGGTCTGCAGAGGCAGAGGCAGAGTCGGTCTCTTTCTCTGCTTCAGGGGAGGCGCCGGCAGAGACTTTGGAGACTCCACAGCTGCCTCGCTAGCAGCATCAACTTCGACCTCAGGCACAGTCTGCTCGACTTCAGGTTCGGTGGTGTCGGTGTTGTTTTCGGTCTTGACCTCCTCCTCGCCCTCCTCGGAAGGCTTGACACGCTTAGCGGAGGGTGTTGTGTAGGGGGATGTCGAGGGGGTAGGCAGGGAGTTGGCCCGCTTGCGGTGGATGAGGAACTCGGGCGTGCGTGGCTCGGAGAAAGTCGGGGTTGGGAGGCCGGCCATGAGGAAGGGCGAGAAGATCATGAGGCTCTTGGGCCGTGTGGGATCGTTGCGCCTGTTCTTGCGCTGTCTCTTGATGACAGAGGACTCGCCCTCGTTGTCGCTGTGGTCGGCAGTGTTAGGGAACAGCAGCTCGGCCAGATCACTCTCCTTGGCGGGGAGAGGTGTCAGGACAGCTTCAGCCAGCCATTCCTCCTCGTTCTTAACGATGATAGGGGCTGGGACGGCGGCGGCTTCCTTTGCGGCATTGGGCTTGGCGTCTTCAAAAGAAGCGACAGAGGAAGTGCGTTCTGAGAGTGCAGGGGCTGACAGGTTTTTCTCGGTCTTGTCAGAAACAGACTTGGTCATGGCAATCTCGTCAAGGCTGTCGCGGTGTAGGCTAGTGGCAGTGCGGACCTTATCCATGGAGCGAGGCTGGAAGGCGTGGATGTCAGTGTTTGGCGACCGGACCCTCTTCTTCCAGACTCTCCAGAGTCTGCCAATTGTGCGATCAAAAGCCACACGCTCCATGTCAACCTCGTCGACCGTTATGCGCTCAGCGACATTAGTCGTGGCAGAGTTGGCACTTGCGTCTTTGCGCTCCTTCTCCAGAAGGAAGCGCATGCGGTGGAATGCCGCCTGTCCGGCAGATGTGAGGGCCTGCTCGCCCATGAACTCAAGGATTGAGGTTAGGAAAATAGCGACTGCGGGAGATACGGTCTCGCCAAGAGCTTCGTCGCCGCCGTCAAGGTTCTCCTGCTCCCTGAAAAAGTCCTCGTCCTCCTCTTCCATGTCGCCGAGAGAAGAGTAAACCATGCATCTAAGACGTGTGCGCTTCCAGACAAGTTCCAGATCCCAGTCCTTAGGAGAATCTGGCTTTTGCGACTGGAGCATATCCTCATCGTCGCCGCCACCAAGATACTCTCTCAGTTCTTCATCTGCCTGGTTGATGGCGTCTTTTGCGAGTTTGGGCTTCAGCACCTCGGTGACTGCCGGGCGCAGGGCGGAAAGGGAAGTTGAGCGGGCGATGGAAAGAAAGCCAAATAGCAACTGGTCGAGGAAGTTGTTGACGAGCTGAAGGGCAGCCACAGAGACCATAGCAGTCTCACCAGATGGCTCGATGCCGTGCTGGTCGTACCACTGGTTGGCATGGTTGTCGTGGTCGTTTGTGACAATTTGAGAAGCTGCAGAAGCAGCAATAAAGGCTGCCTCGGGCGATATGCAAACGGGTGGAGACATCAGCGCATTGCCGCCGTTCGAAGGACGGTCACTCGAGATGCTCTGAGCCCGAGATCTTGCCTTGATCTGGGGGGATGTGATGGACGAGGTCGGCCGAGATGGACCGCCGGTAGACTCGGATGATGGGTAAGCCATTTTGTGTGATGGAAGGTGTGAACGAGAAGAGAAAATTAAAGGATAAGAAGAAGAAGAAGGAAATGTGGTTCTTCACGTATTGAAGAAACGACGATCCGCTTAACTTGGCTCCGCGATCTTGCGATGAAGATTGCGTGCCCGCCTTCACTTCTGGAGACGGATGTATGTCTTTCCCCTTTTACAGATGAGACCTTTTGGTTTCCGTCCCGCTCTGTTCCTGGCAGTAAAAGAGCTCGGGTGTGTGATCCTTCGTGAAATAGTGAGCCAGTCAGCTCTGCTCCTGGTGAGACAGTTGTCACCCAAACGGTGGGACAATGCGCAGAGAGATGTCGAGTGTGGACGGTGGCTTGCGGCTCGGAGATGAAGCTTTGGTGTAAAAACCGAGAGGGCGAGGCTAAAAAGAGTGTGTGAAGAAGGGTAGAAATGTCGAATTGTTTAAAGGAAAGGCGAAGGTGAGAAAAGAGAGTCGGAAGGCTGGAAAGTTAGGTATTAGCGGGTGCGATAGAGGAATAAAAATGGCAAGGAGAAGATATAAAAGATGAGAGGAAATTGACCGCTGAGTGAAGGCAAGATGAAACGAGAAAAGAATGAAGCACGCAAACAGGCAAAAGAGAAGATCTGCGAGAACTACACAACTTCAATGCGCCTTTGATGCAACCAGAAATCAGAATATAAATCAGGAGTTCCTGGAATCAATAATAGCCAGGGAAGCAGATGCAGCAACGAACAAAGCAGAGCAGACAGAAAGAAAGAAGAAAAGGGCAGAGGAATGAAAGGACCCAACGAGGGGAAGCTGGCCGAATGGATAATGGGAAGAATAACGGGAAAGAGATAAAATGGCCAATTCCAAAAAGAAAATAAAAAAGAAGAAAACAAAAAGAAAACAATTGGGGATTGAGCGCGAATAGGAAAGCCGCCTAGGAAAGGAATAGTGATCGCCGGGGTAAAAGAAAAAGGCAAGCTGTAACCCATGGGCGGCGGGAGAGATGAGGCCGATCAGATGCTAAGTGGAAGACCAATGGGGGGGAGGAGTAGTGCGCTCCCCTGCTGTGGCCTGCTCTGGGGCCTTGGTCCTCTTGGTCTTTTGATTTATGATTTATGATCGTATTTGGTTGGGGCGTCAGTGGCGTGGCCGATCTGGGAAGAGCCAGCTTCGACAGCACAACCAAGCAAAAGGAACAATTGCCAGTGGACGGGCAAATGGGCAAATGAGCAAATGAGAGCGGCAGGTGGTTCCAGGGTGGTTTGCATTGAAGGGCGTGAAAGAGAGGATGAAAGTGAGCATATGAGTGGCCAGGAGCCGCCGATGCCGTTCAGATTCAGACGGGAGCAGAACCCTGCACTACTATGTATGTATGTGGAGAGGTCGATAGTGGTGGGTGAAGGGACGACTGGCCCGTCCCTGGGCCTGGACAGGTGCTACTTGCAAGATACGGGCCGAGAGAGTAGCACGAGAACACCAGATGTGTGGTTGAGTCGAGGAGGAAGAAGAAGAAGAAACAGGAAGCGGGTGTCTTGTTTTGTTTTGGGTAGTTCGACGGCTCGGTAACAGCCTCGGTGGACGTGGTTGTCGGTACCGTCAAAGCGTGGTAGAGTAGCCGTGGGAAGCGTAGGATGCAGGCGGCGTGCAGTCGATACCAGAGATACCCAAGGGACCAGAAAACCAGACGGCCAGACGACCAGACGGTCAGAAGACAAAAGACCGGGTCAAAAGAACAGACGGCGCCGACAGCTCCCAGGATGCAGCAGGTAATGCGGTAGGACAGGAAATAAGATGCACAGGACAGGGGCGCAGTGGTATGACAAGGCAGGGACAGGCAAGATGAACGAATGGCGAAATCAGACAGACCATACGAAATGCAGGAGCAGTCTCAGGCAGCAGATGCAGAGCACAGTCGAGATGTCTGAGCTCTGCGATGGCATCCACCTCAAAGAGCAGAGTGGGAGGAGCGCAGAATGGACCAAGCAAGAAAAATCAAAGGCAGGGCAGGAGCAAGAGACAAGAGCAGAGTACATACCGAATCGATGCGTTCAACGCGGGATCAATGTCGTCACGGAGGCAAGAAAGAACGGATGCGAACGAGAGCGGAAGCGTAAAAGTTTGGGTGTCGAGGATGTGATGTGCACAAGGGGAGGGCAAGCAACCTCGTACTATGTAGAGATAATCTGGGCAGACTGGGGTGGCGGGACGAAGCTGCTTTTAGATGGCAGCGTTGTCGAGAGCATGCAGAGAACAAGGTTGAGAGATGCAGAAGGCAGAGGTGCAGAGGTGCTCCGGAAAGCTGAGAGCTGGCGATCTTGACCTTATTTGGCGGGTGGGCCCTTGTTGGGTTCTCGTGGGTTTGTGGGAGGAGGATCCGGCCGATGAGGAAGTGAGTAACGAAAGTGGGCGAGAGAAGAGGATCAAGTGCAGGCAAGATCAAGTATTTGCAACACGACGATGGGGCAGGTATTGCGTGTATGCGATGTACTCCGTACTCCTGTCGATGTGCAATGTCGAGATGGCGGCGAGACAGCAAAAGGGCACGGGGAGCCGGGTGGAGGAGGAGAACAAAAGGATGGGCGATAGAGAATACTCTGTAGAAAATAGTCTCGAGTGATAGAGAATGGCAGATGGAAAAAGGACAGGACTAGACTGAAGACTAGAAGAAAGAAGAAAAGAAAAGGGGGGCTGTTTGAGACAACAGGTGCAGGTGAGACACAGTTGTCGTTTGCTCGCCGTTTGGCAGACGAGAGGCAGACAAGAAGACGAAGCAAGCAGAAGGGGCCTCTAGACTCTAGTCTGTATTCCCGAATAGAGAGAAGAGGGAAGAAAGCGGTGCAAAGGAGATATTGAAATTGAAGAGAGAAGATGGAAAGGGACAGGGAGGAGGAGAAGCAAAGAGCCAAGGAACCAAAGAGAGCAGACAGGGGTGCGAGATCAGAGACTACTATGTACAGTAATCCTACATAGTAATTACATAGTAGGTACGCAAATAATATCAAATAATCATAAAATATATAATCAAATAACAAGTAACCGCCATGTAAATATCCAATATCCAAAGGAAATCAAAGACAAATAAATCGAACCGAGGTGGGTTGACTGCTGGGGAAAGCCAGGGTCCATTGGAGAGAAAGGGGTAGGAGTAGCAGTAGTGCAGAGTACGGCGTACTGTGAACGTATGTATTCTGTATGTAGACACAGAGGCAATGGAGTGCCAGAAGACGGGAAAACGAAAAAATGACAGGACGAAATAGAGAGAAGAGAAGATAAATTGGGGGGAGGGGGTGGCTGCCGACCCGGGCAGAGCGCGCAGCTTCAGTACAGCGTGCACTGCTCTGTATGAACACTACAGGCACAGGCAGCAGAGACAGCGGAATGCGACAGCTTCCAAACACGTTGGTTCTGGTTCATATTCGCGTGGCCGTGGCGGGAGGCGAAAGGGGTGAAGCATGCCGGCATGCGACGTGAAGTCGAAAAACAACGGAGAGGGAAAGGGGTCGACAGACTATTTCGCTGCTACTGAGACTACGAGGTAAAAAAGGCAAAAAGGGGAAAGCGATGGCTGCAGAGTGGATACCGCGTGGAAGACTAAAACTATATTGCAATACTGAGTACATATACATATAGTAGATGGGCACGATGGGGCACGATGAATGGCCCAGTCCACATGATAGATTTACTCCGAAGAGGAAGGAGGAGGGAGGAAGGAGGAGGGAAAGAGAGTACGAGCATTCGGTGGCGAAGAGGAAGGAAGCATGGCAACGGGAAGGGGCGAGGAGCGAGACTGCGACGAGCAGATGGAAGTTTAGAAGATTTGGAAAGAGAAACGTACTCAAGCAGAAGGAACGGCGGAGGTAAGTCATTGTATCCATGGAAAGAGCACCCTGCGCACCTTCCACCTTCCATCATACGTTCCTGGCATATCTGGAATTAAGGTCCCCGATGTTACTGTGTAATTTAGCACAGGACGTCAGGTCGACCAAGCCACCACAGTACATCGTAGAGCTGCATAGTATCTTACGTATGTATTGCAGAGTACAAAAACTATGTACCATAGTACACCGGTATCAATTGAAAGAAGCAGTGGCCTCTGCCCTTTGCAGATTAGCCTCGACTGAGGAGGGAAAGGGCTGAGGACGCTCGTTTGCTGGGGGGTGGATTGTATCGCCCCGCTTGTCCCGATATGGCAAGCGCGAGAAGGGACAGGCAGTCGTAGAGAAAGAAGAAAGAAAAGAAGAAAAGAGACCAGAGAGGGCAAGAACGACTGTCATTCTCGCATCCGTTCTGTCACCGGATTGTCTGTAAGTGCGTATGCAGTAGGAGGATGCAGAGTGAGCTGGATCGTTCCTTCCACAGCTGGGCGATTCCGTCGGAGCGGGTTCCGGAGAGTTTGCCTCTGCTAGACACTCTAATGGAATGGTCACTGAGCACGACCACTGTAGATGTACGAAAGTGTAAAAAGAGGAAGGAGCTCAAAGAGAAGTTTGATGAGGAAACGGCACTGGATAAGAGCTAAAAACTACACTCTAAGAAAGAAGAAAGAAGGGTAATTTAAGACGGCTGCTTAATCTTGTAGCGGGTATTAGAAAGCGCTACTAGTGTCGTTGGTGCTTCTACTCTGTAATACACACAGTAGGACAATTGAGTTTCAGGGCACAGGTGGAATGTGCCGCCGCATCAAAGAAGTGAACAAAGCAGCAAACAACTATAGAAGCCAGCTACTACAGTATGTAAGTAATCAGGGGTAGCCCATGCCATCGACTAAGATACATACATATGTATACTCGTATCTCAGTTCCTGGTAAATATGGCGACGCCTAAAGATCTGAAAACGCATTGATAAATAGTTCGAAATACCTGTAATTACGGTGTACATTGAAGAGCATTCGAAGAAGCCAAATTAAAAAATGGCGATGGTCACTTTACTATGTATTGAATAGATATGGATAGCAAGATGTCAGCTTGTCTGGATGCCCAGAGGTGATACGTCTCATCAGGCAGAGCACGTCACCATTCACCATCGCCGGCTGTCGATCACTGTACGTGGAGGTGCTTGAGGCATCGATATGTCAACTATCAAGTACCAAAGTCCGTCGTATCTGGCGACTGGCAAAATACGTACTCCAGCGTACATACATACTACATATGTATATCGTATCAAGTGGATGGAGCTGGATCACACCAGTGTCGCTTCATAGGAAGATGCTCGGAGTAGGTATCATCATCATGCTCGCAACCCTAAAATAGGGGTCCATTTGAATGCAGGCTCTTTGTCTGGTGCAAGTCAGATGGTACTAGCAGACGCCACTGGCGTCGGGAGGAAAAGGCAAATGCAGACAGGCGACAGGAAAGAAAGTAATGCTAACGCCAACCGGAGGCCACATTCCACTGAAGCTCAACTGCCACTGTCAGATAGTGGGCTAACGGGCCTCGTGCGAGCTCGTAATAACTGGGATAATAGTTCGCAGTGCGGGTATGTATTTATCACATTCTCTACGGGTAAGCACGCGGGCAGTACAAAGAGCACCGCTACGACCTCTACCAACGACAGTAAAATACATCGTCCGTGGGAGATAATCCATGATGAGATGCAGCAGGTTGCCGTATGGGGAAACCGACGACGAGTGGACATGGCGGGCGAGGACGTTCAAAGCTGGTCAGAGCACAATGGAAGGGAAATGGAACAAAAGAAGGCAGACAACAAAGAAGCGTGGCAACAGGAATGAGCCCAGCGTCGCGGGAGGCTGGCGGGCAGGGAGAGACGGATAGACAGGTCAAAAGAATGGGGGTCTAAGTTGAAAATGGAAACTTTTATTTAATAACAATAACAATAAAACATTCTTAGAAAACAAGGTCCAACTCAAGCTCGAGCTTACGAGAAAAAAAAACCTCAAAGAAAAGGCTGGTAGGGTATTACAGCCGACTTCGCCATGTCGCCAACAGCACGTAGCGATGCTGTGCTACTCTTCCATGTTGATATTGAGGACCGTTCTGTCTGTAACTATATAATATACTTTCTTCTGGAAGGACATTCCTTGTTGATGTCGTGGCACAGGCCGCATATTGCATTCCTGCGGGAGGACAGGTAGAGTACTTAGCGTACCCAAATGCAGACTGTCCGGGATATATGAAAATCAAATGCCAAAAGGATTGCCGAGTTTTTTATTATTAGTTTTGTAAAACCCAATAAAAATCAAAAGAAAAACAAACGTACTGTGAAGATACTGGCTGTGATGATAATGTACGAAGATACCAATACAATACGGAGTAGTACTACGTAGAAACAAAATGGTCTGCAGCCTTCAACAAAGAAACACTACCCGCTGGAGACGCTGCTGGCGCTGAAAACTGGAGTCACTGGAGCTGGTCGTTGGAGTCCTGTAACTGGAATGTGGGCAAGACAAAGAGGGACAACGGACAGACCTCGTGGGCAGCCCGCCTGCTCGGGCACTCCGCGCTTGTGTTACATACATATTACTGTAGTAGAAAGTGAAGAAAACTTGCTTCTGTGCATTGCAGCAACTTTGACAACCTTTGCTGATGATGAAGGAACCAGTACTCTCGAACATTGTCAGTGCGAGGTGGCGTGCCCTCCACTCAGTACGTACTTGGTACTTTCTGGGCGTTAGTCTGACCAAAGGAGGCATGTGAACGTGAGGCACGCCATCTGCTTAGATCTCAAGTAACTGTTACAAATAGTTGAATGTTTGTAGAAGAAAAATAAACCCAAAATAATTAAAAATAGCCAGAAATCAATCTAAATAAATCAAACAAGATATAGGGTCGTCGATCTGATAAAGATGACCGGCGTCGTCCACATAAATGGGGAGAAGAAGGATTAATAACGCAGTAATTGTGGTAAATACATTGCCGTGGTATCTCGGATTCAAACGGCCCTGACGATGACGTTTAGTTTCTGTGCCGGTTTGGTTTCAAGTGATGATGATTGCGACACGTCTTCCAGACTTCTAGAAGCCATACGCAAACCCGCAAACCGCAAAACACTTCGGTATCGTATACTTGACCATACTATGCACAGAGCATCAAACAGTCCCGAGGCTGGCGCTCTCTACTCTGTAATTTTATTTATTTGAAATAATAGTACACCTCACACCAAACCACTGGTCTGTCCAGAGTTTGCGCGTACATACTCTATCCTAATATTACATCGTACAGAGCTGGTGGGTGGCTGGGCTGTGGAGATATACTTTTCAGTCGCAACATGCTCACCGATATTTTCGTCTTCCTGTCGATCACGACGACATATGCCACACTAACAAGACACTACTCTACGGAGTATCTGTCTGTTCCGTCGTGTCCGTGCTTGTGCCTTTACAGTGGTAGTTACTTCTGTCCATCCATGCGCGCAATATTTCTTCATCTGTCAGGTATCAACGGCTTTCTTTTTCTTTTTCTTTTTGTTTCTCTCTACATGATATGGGGCAGACCCTTTTTGTAGTTTTGCTCTTTGCTGTCTCACACTGTTGATGAGAGGCGGGCGAAGAAGAAGAATAAGGAACGAAAAGGGTTGGCAAATGAGAGGGAAAGAGAAAAAGGACACAAAAGAAACGAAGAAAAGCAACAAAATAAGAAACAAAGCCGAAGACGAGATGAAAAGGGGAGACACCATTCGGCACCAGCCAATACTGCACAAGCTGATGATTTATTCAACCTGCCTAATGCATGTCTCACAAAAATACATACATAGTACTCTATTACTTGTACAATAATGAATTATGATTAATGGGTCTTGATGAAAGCATTCTTCCCCAAGAGAGTATTCTACATAGTACAAGAGCACCCCACACGGCATCGCACAGCACAAGTGTAGATTGTACGGAGCAGCAATCTACAGTAGTTCTGATTTTGAGAGACAATATACGATGAATGGAAATAGCACTGAAGAACGTTGGGCAGCGTGGAAAAAGTTAGTATTTGGAGAAGAGCGTGGCCTGCTCCGTAGATGGCAAGTGACTGCAAGACATATTGAGTAATAATATCTGCAAGTAATGCTAATAGAACGCCGCACATTGAGTAGTGAAACAAACAGGATAGCAAAAAGACCACTCAAACCTTCCATGTTCTAAAATCTACGACGGATGTTTACTGTTTGGTCGGGAGATTCGGTTCGATAGCTTGCCAGTGCCTTGATATTCTCCGACATTTTCTGTTGTTTTACGTTGTTTTGTTTTGCTTTATTTAGCCTTGCTTTTGCATTGTAAGCAATACTGTGCAGAGTGCTGCCATCATCACACTATTCAATCCGAGCTCTGCTTTCTCAAACAGGATTACCGTTTCAAACGATCCTTGGGGCCGATGCGATGATACTCTGCCCGGGGCGGAGAAGGGCGCCCACGCGGACTAGAAACTATAAAGACACAATATATTCACACGTTCGAATAGGTAGCATCTGGATGGGTCACAGGGATGTCAATTATTGACAGCACTGATTGCTATGTAGTATTGCCCGTATTGCCATTGCCAAAGTTAATACTCCATAAACCTATAATAATCAAATCGGCCCCCAAGCATCGTACGCAGTACATGGAATAGCCGTGCTTCACCTCAAATACAACCCGTCTCACACAGAGTACATACTATGTAGTAGACAGCACAGACAGCGTCGTATTGCGTGCAGCCGATGCAGAAAATAATCAAACAATCGCAAGAGAGGCAAGGAGGAAACAATGGGAAGCCGTGTATCCATCTCTGATGCAACTTTTAACGACCAGAGAACGCAAGGAGCAAAGGAGACATGCCGGCTCTGTATAATGTATTAGCTGCACTAGTCTGTCCCAGCCCGGTATGCACTTGCATAGTCGTATGCAGGGGCAGCTGGATAATATCACAGAGGGGAAAGATCTGATTTTATGCTGTAAAAGTATAAATCGGATGCCGTATTTGTCCATTTGTCTTTCACAGAGTATTACATGGCCAGCCCCTGTCATGTACTCCATATTGCATGCGGTCTCTCAACTTGCGGCTTGCAGGCACTTGCATTGCATTGCATATGGCCGTGTATGGCTATAGTACGGCTCTGGTGCTGATGGCTGGCTTGTCTATTGTGGACGTCGGTTGGCATTTTCGGGCTGAATAAATGGCAGGCTGAACACAGACACTTTGCCAGCTGAATGATCAACGACCAGCTAGGCATTTCTGGCAGTGTCTGTTCATCTAACCAGACGTGCCAGGAGTTTGGCTTCATAAAGAGCAAAGAGCAAAGTGACAATAAAGAAGCACACAGAGCACATCCGGCCGAGGCTACGTCTGCTCCTCGAGTACCAAGGTGTATCACATTCCCTGAATCATTAAAAAAGACAGAAAGACAAATCAATCATCCACTCCATAAAAAGAATGCATGCTCACACAACTCACGCAACCCATGCACGTACAGAGTAGATTCGAAGAAACGCCGTTAGATCTGCCCTTCCCCTATTCCATACGTCTCAGCCCGGGCCAATCTGCATCGCAATCGGCCCCTCTCCCGATTTGCAAGCACAGTAATTCCGCAAAGCATATGAAGAACAAAAGCACAAGAAGAAATACCAAAGAGAACAGAAGGAATAATACGATATTGTGCAGTAATCGAAGCAGAAGCAGACAGAAAAGCAATGAAATATCCATAGATGCATATGTCAAAGCAATGCCAATCGCAAAGTGGTCCTTTCAAGCTCAGCTGTACTATGTAGGAAGAATTGGTATCTTTACTAGTTTTCCCCGTAGGCCGGCCGATTTTTGGTCATATTCTTTATTGCTGAAAATTAATAAATACCATATTCAAGACATTGGCTAATAGAAGAAGAAGAAGAACGAAAAAAGAAAAAAAGAGGGAAAAAGAAGATAAACAGAAATAAAAAATACCTCCAATTTGGGATTCTACCAGGTATCACCTCTTGAACTTGCGGTCAACAACGAGACACAAGCATAGCACGGACGGCAACAGTAAGAACAAAGAAAAGGGTGTGTATTCCGTAAATGTCAGGATTGCCGTATAAAATCAACTTAAAATCAACGTGTACACGTGTAGATACTCATCGGAATGCTGGAGAGGGACATGGCCGATGCAGTATCGTCACATCCAATCACCCAAGCACTTATATTGATGTGGCATGGCGGCATGATTGATATCGACTCATGCGCGTGACGTCTTTGCATCTGACGGCAATCCTCTAGGCTGTGCACAGCCTGTGCCACCTCGAGGCACTGCCTCGCTGAAGCATCTCTAGATCTGCTTGCTGGGGCGGTCATTGGGTGGTGGGTGGTTTGTTATTGCTGACATTACTGATGGTGCTGATGTTGCTGAATCGATTCTCGTCAGCGCCATAAACGAAATGAAAAACATGCAAGTACAACGTGCGCCTATATAAAATGCAGCCTCCGTCACTGCTACTGCCACGCTTGTCATCTGCTTTCTGGTGTTAATCACGGGTGTCTGCGCATGCGTATATGCATGCGGAACAGCTGTAAGGCGTACTCGCAGGCACATATGGGCAAAGATATAGCAGAATATACAACAGAAAACCCTTTTGACCGAGAGCTGCTTTCAGCAAGACTGGGGTGGGACAGGCAGGGCGGGACAGTACGATATCAAATACTGCTTCCGTGGTGGCTTGCACGAAAATTAGACTGCAACCACCGGAAAATGCTGCTCGAGCCTATGTGCTTGGCTTTCCGCACTTGAGGCACTCGTCTGAAGGACTCCATTGGGAAGCATCGCTGCACGCCCATGTCGGTTCCTGGCTGTGTCATGGCCGTGCCATGGACCTACACCACTCCTCGGCCACCTCCCTTGGGCCTTTTGTGCGCACAAAAGACGTATCTGCACGCACAGAAGCAGCCAAACCTAGCACAAAACACAAGACGGCACGGTATTGAACACACAGACATATGTACGCATGCCTATTTCTTGTGAGATATCGGTGATCATTTCTCGTAGTTCTTATTTCGTGTTCAATGTTCACTGTTCACTAATCACTAAGTACAAGTACTGCCTAATCCAGCAGCCGGCCCATGCCGATACCATCAAACAGAGGAACCAGCCACGAGTCGATGCGCGGGCTGTCGCGCATGGTCGTGCTGAACTCATCGAGGGCCTTAAGGTCCCCGTTGGCGCCATAGCGGTCGGACTCGCCTGTCGTCTTGCTGGGGTCAATGCCAAAGTCGGCCGTCTCCGGGTTGTCGGAGCTGGGGTCGGCCACAACGCCAGCCCGCAGCACGTTGTCTGCAATAATCAGGCCGCCAGGGCGAAGCAGACGCCGGGGAGAGCCGGCCACGGACTTTTCGAGCACGGTCTCGAGATAGCCGGGGTAGCCCCATTTCTGGGCATCGATGAAGACAATGTCGTAGGGCTCATCGGGGTCCAGTCCCTTCAGTCTGGGCTGTCAGTACATATGTAGTAGCCATGCAGTAAGTATGCATATATCGCAGTCTTGCACTTACGTCTCGAGGGCGTCGCCTTCAATGACAGTCACATTTGTGACGTTGTGGTCGGCCAGTGCCTTCTTGGCGAAGGCAGCATACTCGGGCGACTTCTCGAGGCCCGTGACGGTGCCGGTCGGGCCGACAGCATGTGACCAGACCATGGACGAGAAGCCACGAAAAACGCCGATTTCAAGGACTGCAGTGTTAGTGACTATGTCTCAAGGCTGAAAGCAAAAGGGAAAAGTTATGTTCATTCACCTCTCTTGGCGCCAGCAACCTTGGCGAGGAAACTCATGGCCTGTGCCTGGTAGGTTGAGATGGACATGTTTGACTTTTCGAGGTTGATGATCTCGGCATGGTACTTTAGCAGCGCCTCGGGCACTTCGTCTGACTTGCTGGCTGCATACTCTAGCACGCGGGCGCCGACAGCGGCATTGGGGTAGAGGGCAGGGACGTTGGCCTTCATTGTGTAAGTGCGATGAGTTTGAGATACAATGGAGAGTTGGAGCTTATTTAGACAATATTGCAGATGCTATAGGTGCAGATGTCGCGGGATGGTTCTTGGCACAAGGAGCAGGGAAGAGAGCGGTGGCGCGAGCTTTTTATATGCGTGCTGGGCAGGTATACCACGAAGCAGTCCAAGCAAGAAGCAAGCCCCAATAAGGGTACACGACAGTACACGACGCGTTGGCGCTGAGAGGGGTAACTTGGTTGCTATCTGTGTTTGGACCTCGGACGATAAGAGCTTGATTTTGGAGGGGGGGTGAGCTTGAGCTTGGGGTTGGATTGAGACAAGAGTGCGAATTTGTCGAACACGTTTACCGAGATGATTGTGAGTCGGGATAATCGAGCGTGTGAGATGGAGTCGGACACGATGCTTACGGCTCGGAGGAAGGGTCCAGGTGGTTGAGTTTTGGGCAGTCTTGGATGAAGCTGTTGGGAATGACGACGTGGGTATCTATAGCAGTGACACCCGTTTATTTTCCCTGCGGTCTACTTCTACTAGGCGACTGGTCCGTAAGCTTCGGCTAAGCTCCAACCAAGCTTTGCTGTGCAAGGCGGCAGCTGGCTGATCACAGACGGATGCGTTACATGACGCCGACGCTTGGCTCGTATTTCCGCGGCAGAGTGTTGACTGTAGGGTACAGACAGGGAGGACTAGTCATTCTGGAAATGGCAGGCGGCTGTCTGATTGCTGGTTAGTTATCTGAATGTCCACTTGCGTCATTAGTGGCCGGTTTGGGCCGTTGCACAGGGTGCCATCTAGGCGACTCTCGGCCCCGGCATCGGCATTACGAGCCCGGGCCAAGCCTGCTGTGGTGGGGGTGTGTGCAATGTAGTAAGTGTTTTATATGGTGCACGCACGTATGTGCAAAGCTGTGTAGTGGTGATCTGGCACGTTATGTAGAACTTGAGCTGTAGTGAGAGCTTGTTTAAAAGCAAACATGATATTGATTACTAATCATAGCTGGCAATCACAAAGGGCTGACTGTTACTTTTTATAAAGGTTCTTCTTTTTTATAAAAATAAGAAAATCAAGTAGTGATACCTCAGCAATTATTTAGATTATAAATACAGTAGAACTCAGGGATTAAAACAATGTTACTTAACAACAGAATGAAAAAACGGATGTTTTTGTAATAAGAATGAAAAAGAAGGCTCAACTGAAAATAACGTCAAATACAAAGCTAAATTGTTAAAGGGTCGCACATAGCGGGCCAACAGTTATTTCCCCCAAACTTTTCAATTACAGACGTCTAACTACTCGTTATCTCATCTCACGCCGCTCGGAGCAAAGCTGACAGCCGGACCACACGATAGCCTCGTCGAGATATGTCAGAGTCACAGTATCAACAGGCAGCCGTCGGACATATCGGTGAGTGAAAAGTCTGGCTCGGGGACAAGCAGAACAGAGCCATGTCAAGGTATAGGCAGACAAGTCAGTAGATGTGCATCACCATTGCCCGGGCATGACGGAGTCCGGAGAGACGGAACAGACAGACCCCGCAAGATAGACGAAACGTGGTTGACAAGATAGAAATAACAAGTAGAGAAAACAGAAAAGGCCATCATATCATACAAGCGCAAACAAAGGACGCACCCATCAGTCTTCATCCTGGCGTGACAAAGAAAGGCATAGCAAGACCGCAAGACCACAGGACCACAAGGTCACAAGATCACAAGATCACAAGACCACAAGACCCAGCTTACCACACAGGAACATTTTTAACAAACGCCTCGCCCAGCGGTGTTTGACCAGACACAAAGCTCTATTCAGAGTCCTCGTCCGACGTCGCTTCAATGTTGGACTTCTTTTCCTTGGTCTTTGCTTTTGCCTTTTCTGGCTTGGCTGCCTTGTCTGCCACCGCCGCGCCGCCCTCGTCGTCTTCTGCGTCGCTCACAGCAGAGCCCTCTTGCCGCAATGCCGCATTGATGTCAGGAATCGCCGCAAGCAGTGCCTTGTACTGGTCCAGAGACAGGGAGATGCCCTTCTTGCCGGGCCTCATCTGGCCGGCGCTGTCATAGTACTCGCGGATGTTGATTAGGACATTGCTGCGAAAGTGCGAGATGCCGATGCGGCGCATCTTTGACAGCTCCCAGTATGCATTGCCATCGCCGTCTACGCCCTTTGGCGGCGCCTTCCCCCGGCTGGCCTTGCTCGACGCCACGTCAGCACTGCTGCTACCCTTGGCCAGCTTGCTCGAGCCGCCGGCTGCGTCTTCATAGGAGCGCTTTCCAGCCATGATGTGAAGTCGGTCGTGTGTAGATTTTAGGGTGTACTTAAGTCGTAGGAGGGAGAGGTCGTGATCGTAATCGTGGTAGTACTAGGATAGGCTCGAGGCTTGGATGTGGCGTCTAGCAAAGCATGTTAGAAACTGACAACGTCATTGGAAGCAAGAGTGTCGTGTGATAGAGGGCCATGTGAGCGATGGGCGTATCGATAAGGTCGACGCGCCGTTGAGGAAGGCGCGCATACATGTCGATTTATAGGGAAGGTGCGATGGAGATGACTGACGCAATGCAGCTTACTAATGCCAATTATACGGGAGTCGGGCTCTAGAAGGTCGAAACAACATACACGACACACGAGGGATGATGATGCCGATATGAGGATGTTCAGTCTACTGCACAGCTTTCAGACACGATATAGATAGACAGCCGCGTCAAGCTCCCGCGACACCAATCTGGCTACACCAATCATGTGGGGGGCCTGGAGCTCATATGGGGCACTGTCTCTAATTATGGATGTATTACTGTATGTACTTGCTCTGAGCGGGAAGTGGCTGCTGCTAGACTTGTTCTGGAAGTTGCGGCCTGGTACCGCCTTCCTATTCTGTTTGGCTTGTTCCGGTCGCCTTCCGACAGCACGATAGAACGACATCAAAGGCCACGCTGACAGCACCTGCTCCCTTTTCTCTCCCTCTTCGACACCGCTGCCGACCAATACCTCTCACGGCGACAACATCTGCCCATCTGTCGCCAGACGCGATACGCTGACAACACTACCCACATCGCTCGATCGCACGCCCCTCTCCGAACAAACCCCCACGATGAAGGCGTACATTGCCGTGCCAGCCACGCTGGCCCTCGTCTACCGGGCTCACAGCAAGAAGAGCCTTACTACTGGCGGTCTCGTTGCCGCCGCTCTGACCGCCATCGCCCATGCCGTCCACCCCTGGAACCTGCCGTTCGTGCTGCTAGTCGTCTTTTTCCTTGCTGGCACGCGCGCAACTCATGTATGTCGCTTGTTGCTCCTCTTCACCCGGCCCAAGGCCCTCAACATGCTTACATGTAACAGGTTAAGGAGCACGTCAAGTCCCAGCTCACCATGCCGGCTACTGGTCCCACTGCTTCTGGTGGCGAAGGTCCTCGCACCTCTGTTCAAGGTAGGCTGCATTTCCTTAGATTTATTTTGTACCAACAGCTCTAACAAATCAGTGTTTGCAAACTCGATCGTCGCTTCGGCCCTGACTCTCCTCCACGCCTACCAGCTGCGCCAGCGCAAGCAGGCCATGCTTGCAGTCTACACTGGCGCGCCCACCGAGAATATCGACGTCCAGAACATTGGCAGCCTCTGCTACTCGTGGGGTGGCGACCTGCTTGTCATTGGTATTATTGCCAACTACGCCGCCGTTGCTGCCGACACCTTTTCTAGCGAACTCGGCATTCTGTCAAAGTCTACCCCTCGCCTAATCACGAGCCTTACCCTGCGCAAAGTGCCCCGTGGAACAAACGGTGGCGTCACACTCGTCGGCCTGGGCGCCGGTCTCCTGGGCTCAATCATCATCGTGACTGCGTCCCTGGTGTTCTTGCCTCTGTGCAACAGCGAAACCACAGTTGACCCGCGCCTGTTTGGCAAAGCTGCCGCTTCCGCTTCGGCAGGCTGGTCGGCCGCTGATCGCCGCACTCTCATGGTGTTCCTGACAGTCTGGGGTCTCCTTGGCAGCGTGCTCGACTCGGTCCTTGGCGGCCTGTTCCAGCGCTCTGTCAAGGATGTGCGGTCTGGCAAGATTGTCGAGGGCAATGGCGGCGAGCGTGTTATTGTTACGGAGTCACCTGGAGAGCACCTGCACGACACCAGCCGGGACACTGAGCCCAAGGAGAAAGAGAAGAAGGGCAAGCAGGCAAAGGCAGACACTGCCGCCAACAAGCAGCGCCGGCCAAGCTTCGGCGATGGCAAGCCAAGCCGCATTGTCGAGAATGGCTGGGACCTCTTCGACAACAACGACGTCAACTTTTTGATGGCTTTAACCATGAGCATCAGCGCCATGGGTGCTGCTGGCTGGTACTGGGGCATTCCCATGTCGTCCATTCTCAAGCCATAAATGTGTTGAAGTGGAGGCTTGAGAGCGAGCCAAATTGTACCGAAAGCTTGCAGACAGTATTGTTATCGGTGACATTTATATAAACAGTAATCTGATGTGCACTATAATCAACGACAAAACTAACAAAATGCTGGATTGGCTTACAAAGTAAATTGTGAATAAAGGGATATATATCAAACAAGAAAACGGTCAAGGAAACACGGAATAAACTAAACAGGCTTTTCCCTTTTTTCCCTAGACGCCAAGTAGAAGTGATAAAAAGAAAAAGAGAAAACAAGGCAAAAAAGTATGCCAGCTAAAGACATCAAAAACAACACATCTACTCGTCATCAAAAATGTTCTCGACACCCGTCCAGGTGCCGCGTGCCCGCTCTTCCCAGTAACCATCCTTGCCGCCCTTGAGCCTCCACACCTCGTCGCCGTCAGAGCCAGTGGCCACCTTGACAAACCAGCGTGGCTTGTGCTGCTCGCCGCGCTCCTCGAGCTGCCGCCGGCGCGAACGCTGGGCTTCTTCCAGCTTCGTCTTCCACACCTCGGCCTCGTCCAGCTTACCATCTTCGGCGAGACGCTGGTCAGGCCGCAGCCGGCAGTCCGTCGGCGCCACCCTGTCTTTCTCCAGCGAGGTCACCTCGTTGAGCGACACGGCAAACTGCGTCATGCCGTAAACCTTTTCGGCATTGTCAACGAGGGGACCGACTCGCCAGATCTCCTGGCCACCCGCCTTGTTCCGTGGGTCGGCAATACGCAGGCTTGCAGTCCAGTTGCCTGTCAGCGACAAGCCCGTGTGCGCACCGGACGGGTCAAACGTTTCAATCTGCACATCCTCGCTGCGGCCGCCAAACATGCCCTTGGACCGGAACTCAACGGCAGCCCTGGCACCCGTCGTGTCGTTGGTCACGGCCATAGTGCCGACAGGCTCGACGTACTTTTCGCCCATGACCACGTTGCGCAAGAACACAGTCGCCAGGGTCCACGAGTAATGCTCTTCCCCGCCGCCATCGGGCAGGCGCAGCGTCACACGCACGCGACCCTCGGTGATGACCTCGGCACTCTTGCCCCAGAACTTTTGCGATGGCGCCGCTGCTTGTGCAAACGACCACGCGTTGGCATCCGCCTGGATGGCCAGCCGCACAGGGCGATGGCTCACCTTTTCGACCAGCAGACGCATACCGCCACCAGGCAGTTCTGCGTCTGTGCGGAGCAGTTCAAATGTTTCGCCCAGCAGAGGATTGAACGGCTTCCGGATGGCACGCTCCTTGGCGCGACCGCCCGAAAACTGCGACACGGCAAAGGCGGTCACATACAGCAGTCGCTCTTCCGGACGGGCTTTGCTGGCCGCCTCGTTCAGCAGCTGTGCATACTCGAGCTGTTCGGCGATACGCTGCAGCATCGATGTAGGTTCGTTGGCCGAAGCAGGCATAGAGATGGTGGACAGATCCTTGCCGACGTTTTTGCGCACAAACGCGATAAGACTGGGCGGCAAGACAGTCGACGGCGGAATGGCCTTGCGACGCGTCACAGATTCGACCACAGGTAGCGGCGTGAGTGATTTCGGCTTTGGTGGGAACAGATTGCTGCCATCTGTGGCACCACCCTCAGCATCACCCGCAAGGTCAGTGTACTCGTCGTCGCCGCCGACAGACGAGCTTGAAGAAACGCTGCCGTGGATCGACGCGGCATCAATCTCGGACGTGGGAGACTCCTCTGGCTCGCTGTGGTTGTCAATTCGGAGTAGCTGGGACCTATCAGCGGCATCGCCCTCAGCAGCATCAAAGAACTCGTCAGCAGACCCCGTAGACTCGAAGCTGGCACGCGGCGCGGCAATGTTAGCAGCCACAGCCGAGGCCGTGCGTCTGTGCTTGCTGTTTGCGAGTAGCTTGGTGAACTCAGTCACGACCGAGTCCAGATCGCCGAGTAGTGCTTGGCAGTGGTCCTCCATGCTCCGCTCATCGTGTGGATGGTTGTGCGTAGAGTGCGTGATGGTGTGAGCAGACGACGGCAGGGGCACGGCCAGAGAGGAGGCGACTGATGACCGGATAGCCGACGGTGCTAGCGGCGATGCTGACGAGCGGCGTCTCCAAAAGGGACGACGCTCGTTTGGGCCGCCTGTGGAGGTAGATTGCTGCGCCGAGAGATAGTCCTCGGGCTCTTCGTTGACCGACGGAGTGCTCGGCGCCAAAAAATGCGGTTTTTGCGCACCGGGTCCGGGAGCAGCAGTGGTAGCAGCATAGGGCCCAGCCACAGCCATATCCTTAACGAGCCGGCGCAAAGCATCCCGCGAGCCGACGACGCGGCTCACCAGAGCCTCAACCTGCTGCCACTCGCGGTTCTCTTCCTGTACGCTCGGTGGCGACACAGCAGCAACGGCAGCAGCTCTCGCAGGGTTGATATTGCGGGTCGTGGACGAATCGGATCCGATTCCCGGAACCTTTTCAAGGCCGCGCGCAACACGGCTAGCACGGTCGAGAGCGCGGGCCCAGTCAGTGAATTCCCTGTCGTTGGAAGCCTTGAGGTGCCAGACTTCGGCGCCAGAGTCGATAGTAATCTCACGCCTTCGCTCGTCAGCTGCAACGGCTGCGAGACTCAGCGGCACAGCGCCGCGCAGTGCAGACGAGTTGCGGTTGTGGTAGTAGGAAAAAGTGCATGTGGCGTAGTCGAGAGAGAAGAAACGGCGTGCGTAGCCCTGGCCACGCTTCCGGCGGCGCTTCAGCAGAGTGCCGACATGGTAGTTGTGCGAAGTGGTCGTGGACGAGGACGCAGCAGATGTGCCAGGCCTGGCCGTGTTTGAGATGACGCCGGCTGCAGCCCCTGCACCCCCGACGGCAAGACCACCGCCCACTGCAGCCGCAACGCCACCGGCTCCTGCGGCCACGCCGTTGATAGCAAGGTGGCTTCCAAGACTGTCAACCGAGCCGGCCGCATGGGCACCGAGCTGGGGGCTGTTGTTCTTGCCGAGACTGGAACGGCTTGCATTTGCAGCGGTGCCGGACTGAAGGGTGGGCAAGCCGCGGGCGCCCTGAGGGGGCTGCCCGGTCGGATAGGTCAGGAGGACGAACGTTGCATTTTTAGATGTCTGTTTGGAAAAAGTGTTGTCGAAGACGAGGCCGAACATGCCGCCATTGTCGGCCTGGACGTCAAAGGTGCCAATGGTGACCTTGTCGGCGTCACATTTGCCGTGCCAGTCGACGAGCTTGAAGCCCTTTTTGCGGAGCTGCTCTTGCGCGGTGCCGGCATCTTTCTTGGAGAACAGGCCCTGCTTGCCCTCAGTTGAGCCGCCGTCGAGTTGGCTGTCATCGAGGTCGGACTGGAAGGTTGTGAGTTTTGTCGCGCCGGTGCCAGGGTGCTTAACGATGCCGAAGTTGCTAAAGGTGAGAGGAGATTAGCTGGTGCACGGATCATAGGGGGGATGCAGGATGCAGGATGCAGGATGCAAGGTGACGTACATGGACTTCTTATGCGGCTGGACACTCCACGAGAGAGTATGGCCCTCGTCGACCTTGATCCACCGCACAATGTACGACTGGCGAGTTAGCAAAATAGCTGACGGGGGTGGTTGTTGGCGAGGGAGAGCTCACCTTGCTGTGAATCTCGAGCTGCTCGATGCCGGCCATGATGTCGGTTCGACACGAGCTATGTGCTCCGTTATGTTGAAAGAGTAGGGAATAGAGGAGAGATAGAGGTGGATGCCAAGATAGACGGATGCTGGGCGTAAGACAATCTCGAGGTCGTCAAAAAGGGGTGTCGAGACGCAGAGGCAGCCGGGGGTTGCGGCACGGGTATCGAAGCTCGAAGCTAGCTGCGGGCCATCACAAGACTATACACAGCACAACGATTTGGATGATCCGCACAGTTGTCGAGGTGTCGTCTCGGAGGGGGTCGTGGCGGCTCGAGGTGCGGCGAGAGGAGGCCGTTCGATTATGGAGGAGTCGGACAGCTAGCTGGAGACCGCTAGAGACAGCTAGAGACCGCCAGAGAACGGGATGAACCGGAACCGAGAGTGTCAGGGGTGCAAGAGGCCGGCCAGCGACAACCGTATGAGGGCGCACGAAAAAAAAGCGTGGCGGCGTCGAGGGGGGCGGGCGTGGATGCAAAGGGCGAGGTTGGCTCGATGGCTCGTTACTAGCTGGAGATTTGGCAGGCGATTTGGCGCGGCAGGAGACCGTATTAAAGTTAGGCCAAAGAAGGAAAGATGGAGAAAAGGCAGCAGCGAATGCCAGAGGGCGCAGACAACACGTCGTCGCCGCGCGTATTGCGACGGGCAGAGGAGGCTGCTGCTGTAATATGGTGGAAAGGGCGTTGATTAGGGGCTGTACCAGTATGGTTGTCCCCTGTAGTGTTCATCAGAACAGGCGGCGTTCTACTCTGTCTGTACTAGTAAAGAGCTCTATTTTAGGTGTTATTTTGCGAATTAATTTAACACAAATCTCACAATAATCCATTTCGGCACTTAGCGGCTGCGGCCCTGTAGGACATCACCATCCTAGCACTATTTCGAGACTATTCTCGCTATGTGGCGGGGCTGCTAGTGAGCTGTTAGTGGCAGAAATGGGGGATGCCTGGGCCGGGCCATGCCCGCTGGCTGCCACTACACCTAATACGAGGGCCGGCGATTGGCTGACGCTCGTGCTGACATCAGCAAGCCGCCAACGGTTTCATCTGACAGGCAAGCCAGCAGGCAGGCAATAATGCAGAGTAGATACGATAATCAGTACCGTCGACGAGAGCGATGTGCATATGGGCATATGTAGGAATATAGAAATACGGCATAATAGTCACTGTTGCCGCCGGCAGAGCCGAAACGTGCGAGAACGAGAGGCACCGCGTGGTGGAGGCCGAGCCTTTGACGGCGACGACCCGAAAGGTTTTCTTTAGTTTTCGACTTGGTTTTCGTCTCATATACGCTGGGAATCTCCGGTAGTTGCTGTGTAGGTGTAAAATGTCTGAGTTTTGGCGGGCACGGCCTATGACGATGTTTGGTTACTTTGGTGGCGGATCTGGCGGGGTGAGTGAGCTCGATACTAAAATAGACGGGGCACGGCGTGCGGCTATGCAGTTTGCAGTTTGCAGGTGTCTAGGTATCGGTGAGGTGTGGTAAGATAAGACAGGTCGGGTGAGCGAGGCAAACATCGGAGGTGGTGAGACGTGATCACAGCAAGGCATCGAGGCATCGAGGGACGAAAGAAGACGCAATAAGATGGAAAAAGAGCAGCGCAAGCAAAAGTAATCAAGAGAGATGTCGCAAGTCAGAAAAGAGAACAGGAAATATCGTGCTCATATCGCGTTGAATTGTGCCATGTCCAACTATGCAAATGCAAATGGTCGTCGCGTCGTGCAAACCGCCTCGCAGGCATTTATCTATGTATCATGTCCAATGCTGAAATAACAGCACCTAAAAGGTGCACTCGCGTGCCTTGCCAATCTGGCCAACCTCATACTCGATCCAGCGTGCTGCTCCCCGCCGCCCTGCAACAAGCATACTGCCGGGGTTCATGACGTGGCAGCCCTCGTAGGTGACACAAAAGGGCGGCGCTGTCGAGTCCACCAGCACCAGCGCCGACGGCAGTGGGTAGAGGTGTAGCGCGCCCGCAAAGTCCCAGTGCACCGGGCGTAGAGAGTGCTTGAAGGGTGCGAGGTAGCCCTGGTCGAGGATGGTCTTGACCAACTTGCGCGCCGTCTTGACATCATAAGGGATGGAGGATGCACCTGCACCAGAGGTCTCGCCATCGATATCCATGTTGTCCTGTATGGGCTCTCCATCAACTGCATCGTCTGCGGTGGCTCTGGCAACTGATGCTGTCTCCGCCGCCTTCGACGACTTGGTGAGTCGCACCGCAGTGCGTCTAAGCCGGCTGGAAATATCGTCGCGGAACAGCACCATTTCGTGGTTGGGGCCAAACAGCGACAGCCTGCTGGGATTGGTCGTCCAGATGGCCTCTCCCGGCACGCGGTTGCTGTTCGTACTGGCCACTTCCGCATTCGCAGTGGCAAACGCGCGGCGCACACGCGATGTAAACAGGTCTGGGACCGGCTTGCGAGGCAGCGGCACGGTGGCGCCGCCGCTAAACGATGACACCCAGCCGTCGTTGTCGCCCGGCACAAACACAAATGTCGACGACTGCAGCAGTGTCGGGTAGTCGGACAATGCCGACGCCAATGTGTCAAAGTACTCCTTGTACTCTATGCTCCCACCGCTGCCGCCACGTGCCATCACGGCGTGCTCTGTAAAGTTGCCCGTCAGCACAAACGCCACGGGCGTCGACCCTTCGGGTTCCGCCGCATAGAGACCCAGAATCTTGCGCAGGGCCTGCAGCGTGCGCGGCTGGTCGAGGTTGACCTCGCCCAGGATGACGACGCGCTGCCAGCTGGGTGAGGGCGGGCCAAGGTCTGCATCGGGCATGGCATTGGACTCCAGAGACTCCTCAAATGCGGCATCGATGTCAGCATCGAGATCGTCGCCTTGTGACTTTTGCGTGTCTTGGGTCTCCTCTTCAGGCCGCTGCGGTAGGTGCTGCTGCTGGCGCTGTTGACGCAGAAGGAGGCGCTGGCGGCGGTGCTGATTGCGCTGGCGTTGCAAGAAGCGCTGCTCGAGCTTTCGCATGCGGGCCCCCACTGCGCGGTTGCTGCCTACGCCCAAAAAGTCGATCCATCCAAAGCCGCCGCCAATAGTATTGTCTGCTGCCGTGCCGTCGGGACCGGTAATGCCGAGAGCGGCGCGCCGTGACTCACTAGGGGGCTGGCCGATGAAAAAGGCCTGGAAGCGTCCACCAATCGTGCCGCCAACGCCCGAGGCGCCGTTAAGACCCCGGCCGGCGACTTCCTCCTCTTCCTCGTAGACACCGTCAACAAGGACCAGCATGCCTGGTGTAAACCAGGCCGAATCCTCGGGGATCGCTACTGCGTTTGTCAGATCCAGTGTGATGGACGACGTCAGGTCGCAAAGCGACAGACTGCCCGTCGGCAGCACGACAAGCATGCCTAGTAGCATGTGGTGTGTACCATGGCGACCCAGCAGGTTGGCCACGGGTGTAATCTTGTGCGTGGACGAGCCCGTTGTCTGCGCCGACCCAGCAGCGCGTGCTTCAGAGACCGCCGAGGTCTGGAACATTTCGTTGCGCATAAGACGCTGGTGGATGACGTTGAACCGGTTGCGGAACAGCGCCGTCTTGTGCGTCGTGCTGGGCAATATCGAGGGCTTGGATATCTCTCTTTCAAAGTGCTTCTTCTGCACATTGTACACCATCCGCGGCTGCTCGTAGGCACTGACCACCTTGAGCCACCGTCGCGGATCCAGCAGTCCGTCGCTGTCCTCGTCCTCGTCCCCGTCGCCACTGTCTTCCACCTCCAGCCCACTCATGCCCATACTGGCCTGGCTGTCTTCCCTCACCAGCAGCGGCATACCGCCACCCGATCCTGGCACGGCCGAAGACACGGCGGGCCGTAGACCCAGTCGCGTGTTGGCAATATCCGACTCGCGTGTTGAGTCAAGCAGAAGACTATTCTGCCGAGGAAGCGACACGAGCCCTCCGCGCAAAACACCGTTGCCGCCGCCGTCTCTCAATCTGCTGACACCATGAGGTCCGGGAGCAGGGACTCCCGCACCACTTGCTCCCTTGCCACTGCCCGCCCCGTTGGCGCCGCCCACTACGATGCGGCCGCCGCTCATGTTGCCCTCGAGGGTCTTCAGAATCTCTTTGAGCTCTTTGCTCGCACCGTCCACAATAAACCCGCAGTTGCGGCCCTTCCAGCTCTTCGCCGTCTCTTCCAGAACTCGCTCGGCCAAGCCCTCTTCCCGCCACCCGGAGCCACAGTGCCGGCCGATAAACGTGGCCATCTCCTGCAGCGCCGACGATGCGAGTGTCAGACTGTGCTTCTTTGTGAATGTGCGGAAGGCCAAGGGCCGGAGAGTTGTTGGTGGTAGGAGAATGGGTAGAATGGTCGGCTTTGCTGCTGCTGCTGCCGCCGCCGCGACTGTTGTCGAGGGTGCAGCGCCGGGCACAAACGGCCGCATGGGATGCATGGGCGTGGCAAATGCTGGCGATGACGAAAACATGGTTCCTGAAGAGGGCAGATTTGCTGCTGGTGTCCTAGAGCCGGCAGCGTCGCCTCCACGTGCGCCAAAGAAGGTATCGGACAGTGGCTTCGACTGCCGCTGCTTTCGCGGACTGAGTTTCGAGGGCGTTGCCGCCGCGGGCTCGGCCTCGGCTGTCATGGTTGCTGTTGTATAGTTGGTTTTTGGTGGCAGGTATTCAGATGTCAAGACAAGAGAATTTGCTATATCAGACCTGGCTCACCTCCGTTGATGTTTTGAAATCGACCCGTGATACTTGAGAGCTACGGTCAATTGATAGTTAAAGTGCATTTTGGCGGGACGCGTCGCTCAACGCGTCAAACTGGCAGAATATCGCGTCCGATGTCTGTCCCTGTCTACCGTGTGTGGGTCTAGACCCTGGACGGCAGCTCCCTTGGAGCTCTCTCTACCAGCAAATTGCACTAATACACCCAGAGAGCTACCTGAAAGAGCTTCACCGCCTTAAGACAGCCCCGCCAATCAGAGCTGATTACTAAGACAAGCAACGGTTTTAGTGACGACATGCCTCGAATTGGCACACGAAAGACGGCGACAGTAGAACGACAGCAGACTTGATCCGAGAAAATACAAAACAGCAATAAAATCAGTTGCAGTTCCAGAAATATGACCCCCATGTTTTCTTTGCAGGCTATCCAGCGGCGGCAGATGGCCAAGCTGACTCCTCTCCTCCGCCGGGCCTTCACTGTCCTCGCGGCCAACCCTCACATTGTAAGCAACGGGACCGAGACCGGACGAGCCTGGGGCTATACGTATGCCATGACAGAGAGACAAATAGCTGACTTGTAGAGAAAGCTTACCGTCTGGCGACACTGCCACCGGCATACCTCTTGAGCTACCTGGACAGCAGTGCACCGTCAGCAGCAACAGCCATTGGCACCACAACAGAGCTACAGCCCACACCGCGGTCTTTCCGGGCAAACGATCGCTTCATGGGGATCTTGAATGATGTGTTGAGCAAGTACGCATCTCAGGATACTTATCTCAAAGCACAGGCCGTCGCATTTGCCTCCCCTGGCGGTGCTCTTTTTGGCAACCAAGGCAGCGGGAGCGGCGGAACCGGAGGTGCATCGTAAGTCAATCAGCCATGCCTCTGTATGGACGAGAGCTATTACTACTGTACATATTTCTAACTCCTTGCAGATACCAGGGTGGCTCTGGCGGCGGTGGTGTAGGCGGCTGGGTCCATCTCAGTGATGTAAGTAGAATAGCAGTGCAGCCCCATACACCCGTGGCTAACAAGACAGGCACGCAACCCTCCAGACTTTGGCAGAATAGCCTGGCCAGAGGACATTTTTGGCAGCGTCGAAGTAGACAGTGGCGGAAACCTGCTGGACAACTTTCAAGTCTCTGGCAGCTACCGCATTCTAACAAACGAGGGAATGTAAGTCTACTCCAGCTTTGGCGTCCCTCTCATGATGCAGACCCATGTTCCAGACAGACTACAGCGAGACACTGACAACATACTGCAGCCTTGGACTGAGTGACTTTTTGCGGGAGAAGCTTATTGAACGCCTCAAGGAAGAGGACAAGAATGACACCAGCGAACGGCCGCATATCCTGGAATAGATGCCCTTGGCCCGCATCATTGCGCGCCAATCCTGCCAAGAAGTGTGAGCCAACATAGCATCTTCAAACCAGCCAGAGACGTTATGGCGCCTCGCACACCTAGCCGCAACTGTATATAACACCACAATTTCCTTTCATGGAGGACATCCCGCATATATATCTGACTGGTCATCTACTCCTGGCCATCTTCACATTAACCCGCTCCCCCCCCCCCCCCTCCCCAATCTACATTCATAACCTTCTCGCTTCTTTTTTCTCCATTGGGTATAACTCCGTCTTGATGTCAAATACTTCCCTTCACCCGCCAGCCTGGCCAGTTCAAAGGGGTGTCTTCATCAACATTGTCTCCGCCGCCCACTCATCGCCACCCTACTATAGTTTGCAAAAAAAACGAGGCAACTCCAGCAAGGAAAGGAGCTTGGATCTAGCCACGGAGAACTATACCGCCCCGGTGGCATGTTTACACTCGGAATGCGCTAGGCCTCAACGGCAGTTGGGCCACCTCTTTGACCTGTTAATAACACCAGACGAGAAGAAATCTTCGAGTGCAGGGTTGCCAGCTTGGTATATGGGTCTCGATAAAAACTCATGGCTGAAGTGCCTAATGGTGCTGCCCGTTTGTGTTCCATAGTCGATGCCAACGGCTAACGGTCTGGGTTCAGAAATATAGTGAATATGATAAGCTTGAAAGTCTGCTGGTCATAGCTGGGTGGTGCCGAGCTGTCAGGACATCGGCAGAGGCATCGGCCAAAGCACGACTTGATAGTGGCGACGTAATCGGCTCGCTCGCATCTGGTAAAGCCAAGTATCATTCCAAGCTTATATGGATACTCCCTACTATACTAAAGCGGTAGAATATAAAAGCATGCGTCATCTTTCGCTTATTTTATAGTGGCCCGCCATATTTTGACAGTATGTATTGCTCCTCGCATTCCGAGGAAGGTTATCATCCCGGTAGCCAAGGATATGAAGGGGTGAAGACGGCAGACGCTTCTGCAGTAACACTAAAGGAACTCTGAACGCAACACCCAGCTACCACCAAGATGGGACGAGGTTGTAAACCTGTCCAATCATCAGAACAGTGAAAGTCGGGCTCCAATTTACGAGCCAGCCAGTAAGAGGATCTCTTAAGGTAGCCTCTATAGTACAGGTATAGTGCGGGTAACTTGTAGTTGGCGAGCATCAAATCATGTCCTCTCCATGGCACGTCCCGCAAGACTCCGTGTCTCCGGCCTGTCGGTCTCTCGTTTACCTCCATGGCTTGTGTTTGAGGGTTTACCGGTGCAACTATCCGTCCGAGTGTGCATATCAAAGTATTTCTGCGATGTTTGAGGGTTTGCTGATGTTCTTCCCGTCTGCTCCATTCTGGAATAGCAGCGATTGTCAAATATCAACAATTTTATTTACGATTAGCCGAGAATGCTCTCAAGATTATCCTGAATGATGCTTGTGACTAGTCGAATTTCGGGTTGGCTGATATGTTATTGCACATGATTGGAATTACATGGCGAGGAGGTTTGTGAGAATTGACATGCCTTCCCGTTGACAAGGCATCACCTAGATCTAGACCATTTCGGCTAGTGTATATCTGGCCGTTGATGATCACGCACCAGAGCCTGTCTAGGTCAGCCGAGGAGACGAGAATAGATGAAGCGCAGAAGAGACGATGGGGGGGATAAGCAGAGGGGGTAGAGTCGGCAGAGGAGGTAGTGGAAGTGAAGACCTCTTACTCCGGGCCATATCATACGGATAGCAACGTGGAATGGTCGCAATGACTGGTCTGGATCGTGGAGTTCTCACAAGCAAGAGTCTCATTGGATGAGTTGACCCCAAGTTGAAAATGAGGGTGGTGAGAGAGGCTTGATCTGTGGACTACCGACACCTAGTGCCATCGTAGTCGTTAGGACATCGAGCCAGTCACAGTCCATCTACAGTAGCTTGAAACATATACACCTTGACTAGAGGCCCCTTGATGGCTGTTGTTTTGTTTGGATGTGTGCTGTTGGTGTGTTGGGGCTTGCCGTGTTGCAGAAAGCTTTCTTTTATTTTTGATATTCTGTATGCGGATCAGATCGTGATCTGGTTCCCGTAGGTGCGTCCGGATATATCCCGAAGGAGGGAAGAGATGCAGTAAGAAGTTGCAAGGCTTGAACCGATGGATGGCCGATCGTTGTCGGGACGGTGCATATGTAGCTGTTATGTGGTTATATGCTGCATGATTTGAATGCATACATCTTGAGATGGATGAGATGCGAGTATGCTGATGTTGGTTCTTATACGGATGAGGTAGGGTACCCTGGTCTGGCGAATTCCACTTATGCAGCCAAGTCCGGAGGCAATGAACGGCACCCGATCGGTCGGAGGATCAAGGATCGGCGGATAATAGATGATAGAGGATGGGCGATGATTGCACTGTAGTGCGTACGGAAACTTGATGAAGTAGTTGGTCGATCATTCCATCCGGCCTGTATCTTTGTCGAGGATGTCAACCAAACTCTGCTTGTAAATGGTTGGCATCTTTGATGGAGTTCTTCCTAGCTATTGTGAGGCCTTTGCCAGTGGTCTGAGGGGTGTTGAAGATATGGCCATGGTCGGTGGTTCATGTCAGGTACTATGATAAAAATACAGTCCGATCGATAGACGGGAGATGAGACGGTGCGGCCTTATATACACCTCGCAAATCTCAAGTTCAGGATCGACCTTCGGGCACGGAGACGAGAAACTTTCGACGGCTGGACACGGTTTTCATGCTACGGGACCGGTTCAAAGTGCTCTGATACTAGATGATCTATGCGTAGAAGTCGTGCACCGAGTGGCTTTTGGGGTATCTACAGGATCTAAGAGGATTCAATGGAAGATGGCAATGGGTAGCTCGGATCCTGAGGGAATATCATCGGTTCCGACGGTCAGACTGACAGATTCTGTCACTGAGATTAGTTGATAGCATTCAAGAAGCAAGAAGGAGTCCGAATTTTATCTATGGTGCCATTCTTGGGGTATTAAGACTGGCAAAATGGTCATTAGGAATGCTGTCTGATAATTGATCATAGTATTGACAAGAAATGCAAAAGCCGCCACCACTACTGGCCGACTGACAACTCCTTCACCTGGGGTTGGTATCACCAGTCCCTTGACAATAGCTTTTGATAGTAACTCGGACCCGACATGTATTGTCTATTGCAAATAGTTGCAGTGATTGTTTACTACTCAGTCATGGCCCCGTCGAGCTATATAAAGTTTTGATACACTTCACCTTTGCCATCCTGGATTTGCCATACCTGGACAAACAGACCCCGAAGCGGCTCTCGAGGCATCTATAACGTCGCTTCTCTAGTATTAAGTAGCTTAGGAGTGAAGCCCCGAGTATTAGTTTCTTACAATACAAGCTTTGTAGATATTGGGTTGTAGATATCTCCTTGGACAAGCGCAGAATCAGCAGCATGAGCGTGAAAAAGTGTTCAACTGCCGGTTGCTCGATGTAAACCGTACTTGTTACTGGATGTGCAGTGAACTGTTGATATCGACGTATGGGGATGCTTGATCATGTGAATATGTTTGTATACGTCTGCACCAAGGAGCAGCTCGTCTTACGCGGTAACATGCCGAACATGTAAGCAGGTCAAGCACTCGGAGCCACTCCGATGCAGGCCAGTAGCTGTTGATATCACCCGAGCTATTCGTGATCTAGTAAGTGTGTCTTTCTATATTAATCTGACCACGGCTATATTGGATTTTTGGCTAAACCATCGTGTATGCTGTATGCTATTAAGAGCCTAGATCACGACGATATTTAAAGTAGATACTCTATACTTAAGACCAGCGAGTTGCAAAGCGAAAGTTCCTACACCAACTAGACCTGTTACGAGGTTGCCGGGCACTATCGGTCACCGAAAAGCCGTACTATGCCATACATAATATGAGCATGGGAACCTAGCACGACGAGCAGATGCTTTGAGCGTGCAACTAAGCACATAACTTATGCCGCGACAGACTACAAAACATAAAACAAGGCCATAAGTAACTTGACTACGTTTAAAGCATACCTAGACCCTATACCACGTACGCTTGACTTGCATCTACTCCGGAAGCACTCCTACATGGTGACATGGGAGACCTTGGCTCTGATTCCGGCAATCTCGACAATCTTGCAACACGATCTGTATCCCCGTGGAGGCATGCTGTGAATGATGGCGCTCAATGCTACTGTAGCTTTAATTTAATGTATTCAAACAAGTTATTAGAAAACCTTCCAAAAACAAAACATGATGCGAGGCACCTGCGTCTGTCACCTCGGTCTGCCGCCGAAGGAAACAGACATGTGTGTGTAATTGTTTATATTTGATAGACATTTATTGCAAATAAACTTGGATCGACGTTCAGAGAGGCAGAGCCCACAGCGTTTCACAATCTGAATCATTTCGTTTCTTTGTTCAGGTGTAGGTCTGTCTTGACCACATTCACATATAAGAAACACACCAGAATGTTATGCACAGCTAGATGCACGCAAGCCAAATTTGATACAAGACACCCTGTGCGATACTGTAAAAACAAAAACCGAAAACCCCCCCAAAAACAATAAACTCGAGGACTCTTGGAACCTGGATAATATTTAATAAAAACGCAATTTAAGATAAACCAAGTAAAATTGACCCCCCAAAAGATAAGGCGACGCCAGCACTACGGCGCCACTTGCGTCTGCAAGTCTCGGTGACCTGCAGCTTATTCTGCTTTAGTCTGGATCTTATTCTTAATCTTTGTGCATTTCCTAATTGTTTTCATTATCTAAATTTAATGTCATATTTCATATTTCATGACGACCATCATGCTTTGCTGTCACCCTGTTGAACGTCCCGGTCATGCTTGGGTCTCGGTGGTTTAAAGACGTGAGATCGCTGTGAGATTGTTACTTGTCAGGACAGATACGACTCTATGCGAGTGATCCAGAAAAGTCACAATAAACAATTAATGTAGTTTGTATCCTTGATGGCAAGTCTATATTTACTGCGATTTGTTTCCTAGAACATTACCATGTTACATCACCACAAACGTTGTCTTGGTACCCCATGCCATGCTGGGTGGTCGATGGCGAGATGCACAAACCCACAGTTCGCGGGTACCAGTGAATCATGGGCACGGGTAGGCCGGTATTTAATTTGCTTTTACAAAGATTTAGTTTCTGCTTGCTTGCCTGGGCTTTTGGGGGGTTTGGGCTTCTATCTGCTTCCCTTCTAACCGCCATCATGCAGGCCAATACGAGATGCATGCGCCTCGTCCAGCGGAAGCAGTGCAAGCAGCACAAGCAGTGCGAGAAGGCATTTCGGCGGGATAGAGAGAGTCAAATCAAATCGCATAGAGGGCAAGTTGAACAGCATCATCGACAGGGGTAGTGTCTCACCAGTTGTTTGATACTGTGCTTGTGTTTGTGTTTCTTTACCTTTTGAAATATCGTTTGGCTTCTGCACCCCTATATTTCATTGACGAGGTACCAATATATACTACTACTTACTGGCCACACGGTCCAGGTACTCGAGTACCGAGACAAACAGGGTAGAGAGTCGAGAAGAGATGAATTTGACGATTGAAAAGCCCAAGTATCAAATAGGAAAAGAAACACAAATGCTGTCAAATGCTTTGACCGCCATATCCCAGTCTCAACCTCAAACCTGTGCCACCTCTTCACCGGTGAGTTGTGTTTTGTTGAGGATGCGGTGGAAGTTAAGAAGGCAGCGGGAAAGAGATAGACTAAAGGAAGACAGGAATGAAAAAGTCAAGCTACTGCAGGTCAGCAAAACGTAGAGCTGGAAGACAATCTGGACTCGAGGCATGCTACACAAGGAGGTACCCCCAAGTTGACGCACATATTACGGTGAGAACTGGTATCGGCAGATGAATAAGTCTCCGATGTGACGAATTCGCAGAAGCAATTATTTAGGATAAGCAGGCAATCTATGGAGAAGTAATATAAAAAAGGAGAATAAAAGGAAATGGAAAGAAGGACAGAAAAAGAAAAGAAACACAACCTGCTTCCGGCATTCTCGGCTGATGTCGAGCCCAGTAAGCTGTTTGAGCATGCATACTTAACGGTCGCCCACCGCTCTATTTCGTTTTTCGAAGAGTCAAAAAAGAAAGCAGCGATGCTCGCCGACAAAGGTTAAAAAACAACACGAGCTCGGCTTGGCCTAAATCGGATGGGCGGTCTTTTGCTCGACTATTGATTACATACACCCTTTACTTTTCAGACATTCACGCAGTATAAAGAAGAACACCCAACATAGACCACATACATTCGACTTCCATCTATTTGCTATTATTAGCTTCCACCACAGCATGCGCGACCCAGGATAACCACCTTGATAACGTCCGCTGCCTGTCGCACGGCATGCACAATAAAATATCGCGAGGCAACACTTGTGCAGCGTACCACGTGCGAGGGTATATGATAGTGCTGGCGAGTTGAAGATTGTAGATAAATAAAGCAAAACGAGGGTACATACAGATACATACATAGACAAGAGGCTTCCGCCTGGTTGAGCAGGCTGGCGTAGGCTGGTGGTGCACTGATGGTGCACTGGTTTGGCGCGTTCTACCACATTTGGCGGGGAAGAAGCAAAAGTACTGTGCATACAATGCAGGACATTGATAAGAAACAAGCAAGACATGGAACTATTGATGCTCGTAGTACTGTAGAGAAGAACCTCAGCGGTGGCTATCATTCTGTTTTCTTTTGGATAGATGCCGCTCGCTGCTCGGAGACACAGGTCCAAGTGCGGTCTGCGAGGCAGCACAAAGCACAAGACGCAGCCAGGCCAGGTCCACTGCGTCACAGCGTGTTTACATGCATGTCGTTGTTTGGCGCTCGTTCGTTTTCTTTTACGCCCTTGGTTTTCATTTAGTTTTCTATTTTTCTATTTTTCTATTTTTCTATATTTCTATATTTCTATTCAGTCTCTCTTTATCACTTGCTTATATACTTTTCAGAGTGTTTTACAGGTTCAGGCTCACTTCATCTCTCCATGCACAGCTTCGGTCCCGAGCCTGCACCGACAAGGTAGACTGCACATTCGACTGCGTATGTGGCTTACCTGATGTTCTGCCTGCAGATTCGTTGTCCCCAGCTGCATCTCACATAGAGCCGAGTCGCATTTGAATTCGAAAGGGATTGTTTGGGAGATTTCTTATTTTATTATGGAATTATTTACAAAACATGAACCATGGTTCTGGTCGCCATACCTGTGAGCCTGGTGCCAATACCGTTTTTTATGAACACTTGGGCTCTGGATGAGTTGGGTATTGCTGGCGACTTGAGTCTCTACTTTGTAAATAGACTACAGTCTGCTTCTCGTTTATTATTGCTCGGATTTCGCGTCTTATTCTTGGATCAACCCGATTTTTCCAGAGTGTGCAATCCATACAGCCAATGCAGGCAGCGGCACGTTGACGCACCAAAGAATGGATAACGATGATAGACAACAGCAGGCATCCAGGATACGGCCGATACTGAGATAGATTAAATCAAATGAAGATAAATACAGGAAGTCGGGGATTGGCTGGGCCGCATTCGAATTCTCTCGACTTCTTTCGATTTTCCTTTTTGCTTTTCCAAAATACCTCCTTCTTTCCCTCTCGTTATTCTGCGCCGGTCCCTTTTCTGTGCATCATCGTTAGACTTTACGGCTGAGTGCCAAGACGTACAAGGCCGAGCCGCGGGCTGCTGGCACTTGCGAAATGGCACGGAACGAGAGGGCAAAGAGAACAAGAAGAGATAAAAGGACCAGCTTAGTTGCCCTGCATACGCTCTTTCGGGTCGACACGAGCAGAATGACTGACAAATACTCCATCACGGATAGCACATATTGCATGTGGTTATATGGAGGGCATGCTTTGCTTTGTGCTGTGCTCATCCTCGAGTGTTTTCGTGCTCTGTAATCTCAACGTCGTCAGCATGTCAGGCCGTGTAATGTGCTGCCTTGCCAGCTTTTGTCTTTGTGACGCTATTTGCTTTTCTGACATCACTGTCGATCGTATCTCCTCCATTCGTTATGAACAGTCTCGAAATGCAAACATGACGTTTCCATGTTAGGATTCATTATGCGGCATCTTGCTCGTGTACGCTCTCGTCATGCCAAGATCGGCACTCCGCCACGCTCACCACTTGTATTTGCTCTCTCTTGTGTCTCTCGTATATGCTTTGTCTCCTACATTTTCAATTTGAGATTACTCCGTCCCCGTCAAGTGAACTTTATTACCCGCACACACTTTACGCTTGGCTCGACTTCTCTCCTGCAGAGGGTTAGAGTTTAAAGTTTAGTGCGTAATAGCAGCCATAGAGCCAATGCTTGTTTCGATAGTTTGACTACTTGCTATTCTTAACTCCTTACGCAATCGATGTCGCCAGTTGGTAATTTGGAGCAGCGAAGTGAAGCTGTATTGATTTAATAAAAGGTGCCGATTCGGCCAGTGTTAAACAAGTGGTACATATCAGCGCTGCTATGGATTGCGAAACATACCATCCGCCTACTATGCGAAGCGAGTGTCTCATTTTGAGGATTGTATAGATGAACAAGGCTTTGTAACCTCTCTTATGTCTTTCGTATTTCGACTTTATGAAACTGCATCGGCCGGCACGGCAGCGGAAGCGGCTACTTGCAAGACTAGTATCGCAAACCACGAGGTCTCTGGGAGGATAAAACGGCCATAAGAGGACTCATATTGCGGGGAAGTAGATATAGTCCCTTGCCAGCGACTCTCGTCATCACTCTCGAGTGAAGCATTTTGCCGGAAACTGACGTAGTCGCTAGTACAGAGTAGTCAAATATAATCTGGGCGTGGTTATCATCGTAATCTAGAATGAGCTTGTGAGCTCAAGGCCTGACATACTCCATGGGCTCAGATTCTGACCGTAAGCCGGAGTGTGACGGGGACTGGCCGACATCATTGGCTGAGAAAACGCTGTACAGGCTCCCGGCGACCGGGCACGGAACGAATTCGCAAGGGATTACTTGAAAACATTGATACGAGATGCGAGAGAAGCGAAGCAAAAGGTAGATAAAAATAAAACCGAAAATGGAAAACGAAAACAAAAGAAAAGAAAAGAAAAAGGACAAAAGTCTAACCGCGTATGACCGCTAATGAGCCGGTCGGCCTTCTCGTTCCATATCCTGTCGTTCAACTCATACCTGCGATTACGATGTACACTTGAACCTGTCGCATGTCTGCATTCCGTTATGCCATGTCCTTTTGTGTGCGCTCCCTCTGTCTTTGTCTAATCTGTACAATATCATGCCGTCGTCGTTCCTTGATTTCCCGTGCTTGATACTCGTCGCTATCGCTCTGCCGGGCCATCTACACCGACAGGACCATGAGGGAACAGTTGGCTCTGTGCAGCTTTGCAGTACCGGGTGCCACAGACCAGCAAGCTTTCCTTTCCTGCAGCGGAAGCCCCTGGAAGGTTGCCATTTTGGGCGACAGAGGCGAGAGAGAGACAGGATCAGTAAATGGCGAGAGGCCAAGGTCCAAATTACAAATCGCTCAAAGAAACAAATTACTCTTCCAAGTATTGGTCTTTATGCATGCTGCGAACAGCATCTTGTTGTTGATGTAGGCGGGAGAAAGACGGAAGATAATCCTTTTGGCGTGGAAAAAGAACCCTGTGAAAGAGGAAGCTTATATAAGCAGACAAGCCGTCTGTCAAGACTACTTGTATAGTTGTGTATTCAAAGTACTGTTCACACTATGAAAATACTGTATGCTATGCATTACAACAAGGCCGCTTTTGTCACGGCAGGAACGACCGGCAATGGGCTAGTCGATGGCGTGGGGTACTTTTCTCCTAACAAAGCGAAGCGGAATAGCCAGCAGCAGAGGCTAGAAGTACCGCACGCGTGCAGGGACCAGGAACAACAAACGTTATCTTGCAAACTTGTATGAGAAGGCCGCCGTAGTCAAAGTTTATTTTGGGTCAGAACGGCAAGGGAAAACACAACTATCAAGAGAAACGAAAAGTGCAGGTCGGAGGGGTGCACCCGTCGGGGAGTGGCTTGGTATAGGGGGGGTGTATCTATCAGACACGATATGTACTCTGTATCTGAATAATATGAAGAGACGAGAATAGAAAGAGCGATGGAGGGGATGTATGATTTAAAAAGCCAAAAAACCGGCGGAAGGAGACCGCAGGAGCGTAGCAGAGGTTAGACATGGAAAGGGCAGGCGCGCTCGAGCAACAAAAAGAAACGAGCATTACGGAAAGAGGGACCTCGCCGACGGGGAAGAAGAAAGAGGCAAGAGGCAAGAGGCAAGAGGCAAGACAAGAGGCAAGACAGGAGGCAAGTAGCCGCGAGGTAGTATTGGCCATGAAGCCGTGCGGGCTGTCTGTGAGGGCTGGCTGTGAGGGCTGGCCATGAACGTCGTGGCTTTGCCTTGGGAGACCTTGGGAGACTGCTGGCCGAGCTGTTATACCGAAACTTGCGTCGATTAGCTCCTGCTTGCACCGTGGCCAATAAGGGAGAGATGGGCTGCAGGAGATGCTGCTTTCTGATTTCCTATTTGGGCCAGGGTGGACTGCCTGTATTTTGTATTTTATTTTGTATTAAACATTTATTTCTTTTATAGAATACGACGCTGTCTGGACGTCACTCAACCTCTTTCCTTTCCATGACGCTTTTCTGATAGCTCGCAGATCAGTGTTTTTTGGTTGATAACCAATTTGTAGAAATACTACCGGCTTGACTGATTACAATTGTGTGTAGGGATTAGTGTACTACGAATGATTCTTTTAGGCCTTTTCTTATTTATTTTCCTATTCTTTTTCTTTCTCTTTACTTCTTTTTTAGTGCAATTCATTCTTTTTTCCACTTCGTTGAATATCTCTCGTTTTATTCGTGCAGTATCGTAAAAGACCTCCATGTCAACCCGTTTCCGGCTATCCTATTTTGTATTCATAGTAGTACCAAAGCAGTAATGAGCCGAGAAAAAGGTACATAAAAAAGAAAAGAAAACGAAAGAAAGCAAGAGAACATATTGAATTTGGACGCAAGGTCCAAGATCCTTAACCACGCTCAGATCAACCCACAAGTACACCAGCACGCCAGCACACCTCCGATGCAATAAAGAAGAGACAACAACGAAGGATGCAAAGACAATGGCTCTCTTGCATCAACGGCCAGAAAGACCTCGACATCCTCAGCTCTGCCTCATAAGTACATGGAAAACACACATTTCCGCACTATGCCGGCGATGTTTGATCATTCCTGCAAGCCCAGCCCACCCTATTTCATCATCAATGCCCAAAAGAAAGCAGAAAAGCATGAAAGCACCAACGGTAAAGAAGGATGAGCAATAAACCAAAAAGGGCTGAGTCGAGAGTCCACAAGTTCTTAACCGTGCCACATTGCAACTGCAGAGATACACGCTCTACCCGCACGGCCAAGCGGCTCACATCGACCTTTTTGATTTTGAGTTTTGCTTTACAGATAGCACATCTACGCATGTGTCACTCATATTTCTACTATGGTCATGCTGCCTTATGCCATGCCTACCCACAGAAGCTCCGATTTCCTCCACTGGCCGTCTCCATCGACTGTACATACCTCTCTGTATCGCTGCCTGTGCCCCCTGCCCTGGCCCAGGCCCTTTTAGCTTTCCACCATCTATGCCTGGCTTGATTTCCTTCATCGTGCCCGCATCCATTATCGGCCTTCTCGCCACTACCCTGTGCTCGTGTGTTGTTGTCTGTGTGACGCTGTCTGCTCACTATCAACACACCGATATACACCTTGCCTCCCGCGATTCTGCAGCAAGTCTGTGACCAGCCCATCACAGTCACACTATGATACCTTACGACCGCACTTCCACACTTGGCCATTCCTAGTGTCGACTGCTTGCCGTGAATATAAGCAGGATATACGCAAGTGCGGTAGTAAAATACGAGAACCACGGACTTTCACTCACCCGCTCACCTTGGAATCTTCTTCTACTTCTGTCCCGTCTGCACACGTAACCGGCTGCGCTTCGGATCGTCCTCGACTATAGCCGTCATCGACACGGTTTCTTGCTTCCCTAGCTTGTTTGATTCAATATTTCCACATCTAGCCGCTTGAGTTCATGAACACATGATCCCCAAGAGTCACATCGTTCAGAATGTCTGCCCATTACATAACCGAGGGCAACTTTCATCACCTCCCCCGGACACCTCCCCGGATGCACCTCTGTCGAAACATCCCCTGCTGTATTTGGTTTATTCGAAAGCTTTTTCGATCTGGTGATGCTGGAATCCGGAACTCGCGAGGTTCCAGGTCCTTTTAGAACTTGATCTTCCAAATAATCACAGCCTGCTGCCTCCGGTGTTCGTACTATCTCGTCTCCTCTTTAATTTTTATATGCCCCCCCCCTCTCTCTATCTCCCAAGGCTTTACGCTGATCGTTGCCCTTTACACTGCTTTGAGCTTGTCCCCTCACATCCCGCCTATGATATCTGATTAATATAACGATCAGGACAACATCCCACCACAACGCCTTCAACTGGGCTGATATGGGAAAAGGAAATAAAGCTGTCCCGATCTGTCCTGCATGGCTACTTTCAGGCGGCTGAACTCTGAAAACAACCTGGCCTGTTGACTCTACATGGCTTCTTGCCTCTGCCATGTCTTGGATGCCCGATCCTAGACCCCTGCTGTCTTGGTTGTTTATTTTAATCTAGTGCATTTGTTTTCTCTTTTTTTTTGGTCCCAGTCTGCGCTCTCTCCAACTCACGCACAACTAACCCCTGGCATGACTGGCATAATAATATACGGTCAATACATCCACACTCCGCCTCTCGCCAGCAGGTGAGCTTATGTACGCAGGTGGTCGACTCTTATGTAGGGTACTGTAGCTTGTGTCGCTGTACACATATTTATTTTGTGTCTCCTTTGCCCAGTGTCAAGGTATTGCTCTTGTATTGTTTTCTTCTGCTTTTCTTTATCACCTGTCCCTCTATTTATATTCATAAGCCATTACACCTTCCTACCCACCCTTGCCCGATCTGCTTGGCCTTTGCTCCATTATTCCCCGAGTACTATATCAAAGCTGACACGCCTTTTTAAATTTATCTACACTCTACATGCCGGGACCAGCTCCTCGTGCCGTACTGCAAAGTTATCTGCATGCTGCATGCTGCACACTGCACACTACTCCAGCTCTACTCCAGCTTTACCTTCGATCTGCTAGTTAGGCTTGGCTTTTTACACTTTCAAACACTTTCCATTATAATATAGTTCTATAACTTATAAGTCTCAAAGTCTTTTATCTCTGGTTTTTACTTATTTATTCCTAGTTCCAAGTTTCTTTCCATCTCTCATACTTAACACGACGCTCCTGTTTTCTTTCTCTTCTTTCACTTTCACTTTTCTTTTTCTTTGTTTTTACGTTTCCTCTTTTCTTTCATGTGCTTTACCCTCCTTTTCCTTCTTCATATCATATCTGATCTTCAAACCCAACTCTGCTCACATCCGTTCTTGAGCATATCTGCATCTACATCTACATCTGCATCTATATCTTGCTTTGTCTCTACCTATCTCTACATATCTTGACCACAGCCTTAATTTTCCACCTACTACCAACCTGTTGGAACCGAGACCGTGTTCCATCCACAGCATAGATATCTGCTCCTCTCTCCCCTCCCCTCAACCAGATCACCTTATATTTGCATCAAGCATCACACAACCTCTGCTTGTTTACCACAAGCCTTTTACCGCCGGACTCTACCACCTGTATCTACCCCCTAACATACAGCCGGCCAGGCAACAGCAGTCAAGCTGGCTTCCCAAACAAAGTCACGACCTGCCAACACGGCCAAGGCTCCAGCCATGGTCTTCTGTGCCTACTGCGGGAAAAGCTTCACACGCAAAGAGCATCTAGAAAGGCACATTCCCAGTCGTATGCCCTCTCCACCCCATGTGGTTTTGACTTGAGCCTGAGCAGACCAATACTGACCAATAGACACAAATGTAAAGCCGCATCGGTGCAGTGCATGCCAACTCTCCTTTGCGCGGAGGTAAGCCCAGATATATACCCATTGCCTACCCATGACGCCTACCCAAGTCAACGCATGTTAACGCCCAACCACCAACAGAGATCTTCTCCAGCGTCATCACTCCACCTACCATGAGGCCAGAGATCCCATGGAACCGCTACCTGGCGGTGTTCCCACGGTTGCCGGCCGGACCCCCATTGCATGCCAAAACTGCGCCAATGCCAAAACTGGCTGTGATAAGCGCGTACCATGTTCTCGTTGCGCCGAAAAGAACCTCCCGTGTGCTGCTCGCTTTGCCCGCCGCTCCAGTAAGGCAGCGGTACGTGCTGCCCAAGCTAATGCTGCTGCTGTTGCTGCTGCTGCCGCCTTTACATCACAGCTCATCACATCCCCAACACAAACAGGTCCGGGCCAACCACCACTCACGTCACCCTTTATCGACCTTGATCAACATGTCAAGACGGACACACCTCTTCGGTCGCCGCTCGGCCTAGAGCATATGGCCGTCGGCGGAGCTACTGGCCTTGATATTTGTCTGTCCGATCCAACCGGGCTACAGCAGTCTCATATCCACCAGCAGCTGCACCAGCACCAGCACCAGCATCAACACCAGCACCCACACCAACACCCACACCAACACCAGCAGCAGCAGCTCCAGCAACCCCATCAAACGTTTGCCCAGCAAAACAAGTCTCCCACAAACGGACATAACCAACTGAGCCCCGATGACTTTGCTTCGCCCCATGGCCGTGTTGATGGACTGGATGACTTTATGGGCTTTGGTACAAGTGGGGAGTTCCTCGCTCCAGAGTCCACCTACCAGGACCTTATATGGTCCGATTACCCAATGGACATGGATATTTACGCCAACCCCCTGCACCTGGGACGTCCTGTCGATATGCCTGCCCCCGGCATGGCACCGCCCTTTACTGCAAGCACGGAGCTCAGCGATATGTCGTCGAGCTCAGAGCCCATGACAGTGTCGTCCTCACAGGGGTCTGTGCACACCCGCGGCACAAGTATTCTGTCGTCGGGCGGTGGCGAGTACGACTCCCGCAAGAACAGTGCAGGCACACATAGGACCAACATTCACGATATCTCGGCGAACATGTTCAAGCAGCAGACTCCATCCTTTTTCGACATGGCTGCCATGACGCCATGTGCGGACGGCTGTATCCCTGAGTTTGAGGTTGTTGTCGCCTCCGAAGCTGCATGGCCGCTAGCAAGGTGCACGCCGCCCATATACTCGGGAGCATGCCCTCGTACTGCGATAGTCCATCTCGAGTGCCTCGAGCACAAGTCGAAGCAGGAAGGCACCTGGTTGGCACTGGAACAGTTCCTCGAGAACCGCAAGGACGAGATCGATGCTCCACATGTCGTCCCCTTGACATCCCGCTCGCGCGACAAGATGCTGGCGATCACACAGAGCTTCCTGCACAAGGCTCTAGAAATCCACCGCTCTGGTGTCTATCCCAAGAGCGGCCCCGGCAGCGCTGCAAGCCCTGGTGCCGAGTTCAACTTTATTGTGCTGCCCCCCTCGCGCATTCTCGAGTACTTTCTCAAGAGCTACGTCCAGAGTCTGGCAATATACTACCCACTCATCGTGGGCGGTATCGTGGACCCTAACGAGATGCTGGACAACAACCAGGCTTCAACACTCCTGGTGCTTCTGATGATTGCGCAGGGTGCTGCGACGGTACCAATGGCCGAGGCGCGCTATCTATCATCAGGCTTGTCTGAGACATGCCGCATCTCACTCTTTGATATCATCGAGAAGAATGTTGAGCTGTCTGCCGACCCTACTGCTCTTCGCTGTGCCCTTCTCTTCACTCTCCTTGGCGCCTGGGGTGGCGACAAATGGCAAATGGACATTGCCATGGGCCAACGCAGCATGTACCTCTCAGTGAGTTATCCCCTTCTTACCTATTTCGTACTTTAGTATATTTGTGATGATTTATTTATTTTGGAAAATCCGAACTAACAAAAGTAGATGCTCAAACATGCCGGCATGCTTGAGCCGCAGCCATCCATGGTGCCGAATTTGGACAGTCCGATGAATGGCGAGCTGCAGTGGCGATCATGGCTGCACCGCGAGGCGCAAAACAGACTGGTCTACAACTGGGTCATGGTGGACCAGGAGCTTAGCTTGTTTCACGACACGGCGCCCGTGCTGTCGATTAGCGATCTGCAATGCCCGCTGCCAAGCTCGGAGGCGCTGTGGCTTGCCCCATCCGCAGAACGCTGGGCATCACTGGCCCAGAGCACCTACCCATCCTCCGCCACCAATACGCAAGGGGGTAACAGCGCTAGCGGCCAGGCACCCCAGGGCACGCCATCGCCGACGCCATCGCTGTGCGAGCTGTTCCAAGACTTTCTGCACGATAACCTTGCGCGCCGCAAAAACACACTGTCACCACAGCAGCTTCGCTTGCTATTGCACCCGCTGCAGAGCCTGCTATGCCACCTGCGGCAGATGCTGTCGTGCCTGCCCGAGGCCATGACGGTGCGCCGCGCGTCGAATCGTACCGTGACCAAGGCGTCGACAATGCAGCGTCTGGAGGAGGTGCAAGCCCAGCTGCAACACTGGTATGAGCTGTCCATGGTGTACAACAAGGCCCATCCGGAATGCCCGATTACGCGCTGCAACTTGGTGCTGTACCATCTCATCTCGCTCAATGCCGTGACAAACTTTACGGAGATTGAGCGCCTCGCTCGTCGCGAAAGCTTCTCGGGCCCTCTGTGGGGAATTGAGACGCGCTATAGTCGCTGCATCTTCTTGCGTGAAGAGGCCATCTTCCACAGTGGCCAGGTGCTGCGTCTGCTCAGGCAGATGCCTGCCAACCGGCGCCCAAGCTGGTGGAGCGCTGGTCTTTACCGTGCCATTCTCATACTCTGGGCCGACTCTGTGTGCATCGCAGGGACGCAGATGAAGTCGGTCGATCCCCTGGTGAATTGTTCTACTTCTACTTCGTCTGCAGCTGCAGCAGCGGCTGCAACGGCAACGGCGGCTGCATCTGTAAATGCAAACGCAAATGCAGCCGCCCCAGCATCGCCTAGCAAAGCTACGGTACCATCGCCCAGCATTAGCACGAGCAGTCACAGCAATAGCGCCGGCACTTTGGGTGACGCTAGCACCAGCCCTGTAATTGCTTCTGCACCTACCATGGCTACTGGGATTGCCAGCGGGTTGGTCGCTATTGACCAGGTTACGCCTGAGGACCAGGCCGTCATTGCCTATCTCTGGGGCGGCGATGGCACAGCTGTGCTGACCCACGCGAATGGCTCACATTTTACACTTCGCAAGCCGTCAGAGGTCCTTGAGTACGGTGTCAGATGTGTGGACGAGGCTGTCAGTGCGCGCTTCAGCGACGGTATTCGGCGCAAACTCATTATGCTAGCTAGCAACTGGAACTTTGAGTCTGTCTAATGTTTTTTTTTCTGCCGGTGGAACACATTCTTTTGATTTGTTTATTCTATTTTAGTGTTATATTTTGTTTTTATTTGGATTCGGTAGTCTCACGGGTTTATAACGGCAAAACGGAACGTGCAATCGGTGTCAGGGGAATCAATCTACTCGAGTTTTGTTTGATTTATCATTTGTTTGATTTGGCTTTTCTTTTCCTTCGCAGTTTGCAGACATGCTGGAATTTCGGGGGATGGTCATCGCTGGACGCTAAATAAGTTGACATAGCCACGATTACTGTGGTTTTACCACGTAGGTAATACGGAAGCTTGTGTCTAATAATACTTTGCTATATTTTACAAAAATAATCTCACGATGTCTTTCAATAGTTGTCGACGTCGTTGATGTATTTACAACTATTAGGTGCTCTATATAACCGAGATCGCTGCCACTAAAACCACCAATCCTACATACTGCACCTATGCTGACACCCGTACCTGCCACTAACGGCGGGTACCGTTCCCGTGCGAATCATCACAAATGCATCAGCAACTGCCAACACATCCACACCCCACTGTCCCTTGGCCATGATTAATGGCATGCCATAGCAGATCACTCCTGCATCTGGTGTGAGAAATGCGACAGTCAGCCCTTCAGCGAGTGTAAGCTTACTGCAGTGAATGACAGCTGTTCGTGTAGTGCTTATGGAGTAGAACCGGAGAAGAGAAGTATTTCACGCACGGCAGGCAAGCCGACTTCTTGCCGCTGAACATGCAGCGTTAATGTCGAGTGTCTTTGGCCGTCAGTTGAAAACAGTGGACTAATGCGACCAATAAAAGCAAATACTGATAGCCGGAACAGGTGTTGGTGCTCTTTTCATGTCAATGTAGCAGTCATGACGCCATCCCGACTGCACAAAAGCCCGGCAGGGTTGAGGAGAGGGTGTATGCCATGAGAAAGAGTAAGATTTGTGTTGTACAGTACATATACGATATGTCCAGTAATGTGAGATAGCGCATGGCCTACTTTTATTTAAACACAATTGTGCTTTGGGATTTATGCTAAATGACTTGTGTGAGAATTGTGTGTTGAGCGCACCCGCCGGGAGGTCATTTTCCTTTCATAAATTCATCCCATGTAGCACACTTACACGGATCCAGCTAGACCTAATTAGGACTAGCCACCGGATGCCAATTTCACGTGGAATCACGTAGCATAGACCCACTTAATGGACACTCACCACACGACGTCTGGACAAACCACAACGTAGTAACATTACTTGATATTTGCTTCAAAGATGACTGAATACCAAAAGACATTGAGAGTAAGTCAAGATCCGGTTGCCGTCTTATTTCACAGCCTACATTCTCAAAGTTAAAAAGAGCGGAACCGCGTGCTCCGGGCTGGTGCTGACTGCAAGCGGATGTCCGTTGGGGTAGTGGAGCAGTATATAGCACAGTGAGACTCGGGAAACATACCGGCTCGCAGTGTAGAGCTGTCTGGAGTCGGAGCGACAGGGCTTTTGACAAAGAAACAGTGCTGAATGGGAGGGACGGGTCTGGGACTCTGGCCCTCCCCGTTGGACTACCCCAACAATGTCCTTGTGGATGACGACGAGGACAGACACTGCTGGCGGCAGTAGAGACTAAATCTGGCTGGCTACTCTTGAACAGAGGACTCGATGTAAATGTGCATTTCTTTGTTTCGTGCACGTGCTGTTAGCTTTTGCAGACCTATACTGGCCGCCATGATGTTGTACGCACGAAAATACGCTCGTGCACACCGATATCGACCAGTGTATCGTAGGATGAGTTTACTTACACCGCAGCATCGCTTATACATGCACAAGAATGTGTTCCAAGTCAGGGAAGTCTACTAGATATGCCACAAATTATTTTATTTATTTTATTGCATTCATGAGAGAGATTCTCAAATATACGGCACGTGAGTTGACGCCGACTCCGAACCCCATCGGGTCAATCAGGCGAGAACCACAACAATCCAGCGGCTGACACCGACCCGCACAATGCCAGACTAGATCAGGAGTGTCTCGAAAGTTCACAAGCTATCAGACTGCAACTTGTCAAGGCCTCCCTCTTGACGGAGTCGCTACTTCGTCGCGTCCCGACTAACTTCCCCAACTAAAGAACCGTTTCATGTACATACGGAGGTTCCTTCGGACTTCGTTGTTGAGACTGGCAGGGCTCAGCACGGTGTTGGGGAAGTCGACGCGTCTTTATCCGTTTTTGCCATGCCGTAGCAGCTTTATAAGAGATGCCGTGCTCGTGCTGGTATCATCTGATCATCTCAATTCAGCATCGACATCTTTGTAATCAACACTGCAACACAAACAGACACACTCGCATTCCAATCCTGAATCTCACAAGCTATCATATCCGCACACTACACACACTGCAAATATGTCTCCTGCAACTATCGCTGACCCAGCCCGCCCCTTGGCGGGTAAGGTGGCCATTGTGACCGGCGCTGGCCGTGGCATTGGCCGCGGCATTGCCACCGAGCTGGGCCGCCGTGGCGCAAAGGTCATTGTCAACTACGGCAGCAGCAGTGCCGCAGCCGAAGAGGTTGTTGCTGACCTCAAGGCTCTGGGTACCGATGCCGTTGCCATGCAGGCTGACATCAGCAAGCCTGACCAGGTCGTCGCTCTATTTGACCGTGCCGTCAACCAGTTTGGTGGCCTCGACATTGTCGTGTCCAACTCGGGCATGGAGGTCTGGTCGTCTGAGCTTGACGTCACCCAAGAGCTGTTCGACAAGGTCTTCAACCTCAACTGCCGTGGCCAGTTCTTTGTTGCCCAGCAGGGTCTCAAGCACTGCCGTCGCGGAGGCAGCATCATCCTCACCTCGTCTGTCGCTGCCTCGCTGAGCGGTATCCCTAACCACGCCCTGTACGCTGGATCCAAGGCTGCTGTCGAGGGCTTCACCCGTGCCTTCTCCGTCGACTGCGGCGAGAAGGGTGTGACCGTCAACGCTATTGCCCCCGGCGGTGTCAAGACCGATATGTACGACGAAAACTCGTGGCACTACGTTCCCGGTGGCTACAAGGGCATGTCGCAGGAGGTCATTGATGAGGGTATCCTCAAGGCTTGCCCGCTGAAGCGTGTCGGTACCCCGAGCGATATTGGCAAGGCCGTGTCTCTGCTCGTCAGCGAGGAGGGTGAATGGATCAACGGTAAGAATTGCTCTCCTTACATCTCTTTAATCATTGAGAATACACTAACAATATCTCAGGTCAAGTCATCAAGCTGTCTGGCGGCTCTGCTGTTTAAATGGACAGTCATAAATCGAACCTGGTTGATTGGAGGGAATCGAATATGTATGAATCATAGCGAAGCTCATATGAATATATATCAATGTGTATTGAATCGACTGCGATAATATCGACTTTATTAAAGCTGTATCGGTGACTGACTGTGACTGGCTTGTATTTTCAACACCTTTTTGAGTATAAGATCTACCCCTGTTAGACCTATTCACACAACAAGCGACATTGGGTTGCATTAAACATTGTCTGACATTCCACTAGGTATTACTGTGTGTGTGATTGTGTGGGTGGGTGGATGGTCGGTAGGGTCCTCTTGCCGGCCTCCAAGTGTGGCAATTGCAATGCCCAGATTGGACAAGTAATGTTGTCGAGGTGGTGTCGAGGTGGTATGCTCGATGCTGACGCTGTCCGAATTGATGCGGAATATGGTGACATGAGTTTCTAACTCAACAAGACAAAATGGCTGTGCATCGGCCTGAATACTGCAGCGAAGTGCGTTGTGCGGGACTTGCACGGATACTCGCAGAAAAATCACAGACTGCATCTCCCGATCAATCCGACAGCTGAATATAATCGACACTGGCATGATGCCACTCATGATAGTTATCCAAGATGGATAAAAGACTGAACACGTTCTTTGTATGAGGCACAACACACACAAGCTTATTGTGCGGGAGTCACGGAGAGACCCGTGGGGTGTATATCGTCTATCTTCTTTTCTTGGCAATCTATTAAATATAATGAAATAACGTTTTAATGAAATATGTTGCATCCCAATTCTCAGCACATAATCCTGCAGCGTGCACACATCGAGTGTCTCGAGGAAGCAGAGGAACCCCTGTCAGGCTTGTCTTTGTAGAACGCCAGGTAGAACACAGACTTGTCTTGAACGAAAACACATTCTCGCAACGTCGTGTCAACAGTCTAATGGTTTCTTCAATTCGCACCTTTTGCTTTCAGTGACATGTAATTTGCTCTTCTTCCTTCGCCCAAATGACAAAGGACGGTTCCGACATGAGCTACGCCCCAACGAGTGACATGATTCTTTCAGCTTCCAGCCTAGAACATCTAATTTTGGGGGCTGCTGCCCGAGCAGCGCCGAGTAACCACTACTCTATGATGTGCCTGGGCTCCCTAGTTGTCAAGATACTACAGGATTCCTGTTATCAACGCTTGACCCAAGTGGGAGCATTCTTGAGCCGCAGCACTCTAATCTTCTACATATCAGTCTGGGAGGATTCTCAAAATGATCAGCACTAGGCTGCATATTTCAAAAACATTTACCGGTCAAGCCCTACGAAGCCTGTTGCATTCCAAATCAAGCTTCTTCCCCTCCAGCAGAGAAGTAGAGTCTAGCCCATCTTTGCCGCGGGGTTCCTTAGGATGTATGGCATCGTCCTGAGTGACATATATCGGCTACATCATATGCCAACATTTGTGTCTGGACTATCCAATCCCTTGTATTGGTGGGCTAGGCCAATACAACATTCCCACTTCAAGATAAGTGGTATTTACTGTCAGAGTCTTACCCGAAAAGGCAGACCGGGCATCGACAGCATATACTAACCGCCTACTGGACAGGAACGGTTATGATGTTTGACAATCCCCACCACCTGGCGAGTCTGGGAAATGACATTCTCGATGCGTGTCATGCGCAGGTCTGGGGGTATAGACGCAGATGCACAAAAGCATAACTACACCCGCACCAGTAATGGCAGACACGCCTACACACCTCGCTTCCTTTTGCCATCTTTACGGCTGGCAGTATTCTTCATGTTATTTGACGGCCAGTGCGTGAGCTACCACGCTTCATTTTCTCATTATGTATTATTTACCACACCACTACGGATCCTAGGTCAGCAAAGCCTTGTTCCGGACATCTCCAACCCTGGATTCGGGCGAGGACATTCCATTTGTTCCACTGAAGCGATACTTGTATTTTGCGTTTATTCCTTAGATGCTTGCTGAGTGAAATTTGATGTGAGTACCTGACAACTTGAAAGTGTCGTAAGATCGTATGTCGTAAAAAGTCGACAGTGCCTGGAGTAAGCAGTGCGTTGTATGAATGGAACGCTAGTTGCGTTATATAGAGGCTACGTGCAGTAACGCAGTACATACATACATACATAGTTGGTGCAATAGGGCAACCAGCCAGACCATGGCCAAAGTTATGTAAACGTGTGATTGAATCGATTGTGAGCAGCAGCAGAACCTTCCAGAGCCTGTATGAGCCAACGTCATTGTCTATAAACCAAATAAAGCAAATTGTCATAATATCGTGATAATAATGAAACATACAACGACGGAAAAGGCAGCGACATCTTAGATGAACCTCGTTTCGCCCTTATTATGGCCGACCATGTTTAGCGTAGACCCCAGGTTGTGGCCCAGATATCCAATCATGGCCTTGGACACCTCGATGTCCTCTGACATTTCTCCACACACCTCCCGAAATCGCGAATAGACGTCCTCCAGCTTTTTCAGCTCCCGATTGAGAATTTCAAGCTCTATCCAGCGACCATCTTCGCCCTGCAAGTGATATGCGCCGAGGCTGACTCCTAGACCGGTCAGCAGCGCAGCGGGACCCTGTTGTGGCGATGACACAGACGCACCAGGCTCGGCCGCTGACATGAGGGTCGGTCCCGACGCCCCTAGTCCGCCGACAATAGAGTCGAGACTCGACACTGTGGCAGACTCACCGGTAAAGTAGGATTGGGACGCATTCTTGTAAAAGGATGTGACCTTGCCAATGACAGTGGCTAGCAGCATAGCCGCCGTGTGTGTTCCTGAACGGCTCATGCACCGCGAGCACGACAACATCGCAGAGCAGCCGTCGACAGCGTTGCGGTTCAGCGCTAGCACGACATCAAAAGGCGGAGCTGCCGGTGTAGAAGCATTGTGCAGGGCCTGGAGCGAATGTAGGCAGGACGTGAAACAGGCACATGCTCCTTGGAAATAGCCTTGGTAGCTGCTGCTGGTGCTGCTGCTTCCGCCGCCGCCATGGTGGTGGCTACTCAGGCTCGGGCTCGACGAGGGCACCGACTTGTGACCAGACGTGGGACTGTGCCGTAGGCTGGGTGTAGTAGAAGGGCTGGGGAAGTAGTTTTGGTTAGACGAAATGCTACTCCCTGGTGTCGGCATTTGATGGTGTGCTTGGTGCGCCTGTGCTTGTGCTTGTCCCTGGGGGTGTTGATCTCCAGTGTTATAAGAGAACGCGTCAATTGCAGATGCATCCATCCACGGCACCCCAGCCGATGCAGCAGCAGCATGCATTGAGTACCCGGCATGTGATGTCATGGGGAGACCATTCAGACCCGAGTCAGTGAATTGGGCCATGGAAAATTCTGCTGGGGGTGTCCAGGGCATAGACGTATTGTAGACTTCGTTGCCATTAACCATGGCGGCAGTATTTTTGTCCATTGGCGGCATGACCAGCTCGGATGAGATGGAATGATTTCGAGACGGCGGGTTTACCTGCCCATCCATGCCTGAGTGGTGAGTTTGCCACGACATGCCTGGCATTGATGGCGTGTAGAGAATTGCCTTTTCTTCGGTCATGGAAGAGTATCCAGCAGCAGCCATTGTTCCAATGTCTATGGGAGACGTGCTGAAAATATGGCCGTGACTGTTGCTGTGACTGTGGGAATGGTGCTGGCTTGAAGCGTCCGACTTTGGTTTTCCAGCACGGCTGGATGGTGAGTAACGGCACTCGATACCGCAAGCAAGGCACCGAGAGCATATAGGACGAGCTTTTGAGCACTTGACCTTGGCCAAGAAGCAGCCGTCACAGGATGCCCGCAAGCGCGGTTGGCGGTGCTTTGATGACATTGTGTGTGGAATGTAGATGAGAATAAGGTAGACAAGAGTTGTGAATTAGGAGAAGGAAAAGTTGATCAGAAAAAGTAAAAGGTGCAAGGGGGATTAGATGATGGGATGGGGCTGGTAGACAAGGTCTTATAGAAGACAACGGTGCCGATCGTGCCAGAGAGATACAAAGTGTTCACGCTGCAAGGATAGAACCGATTTTCGTGAAGGGCAAAATATATCTGGAAATATCAGGATATTAGCAGGTGAGGACGTAAGATGGTGAGAGTGATAGCCCAGGATTATTGATATACGAGAAGGGAGGGGTGAAGTGTGCGTAGCGAGAGGGGGAGATCTAAAGGACAGACGATATAGTAGCGGAAAGGCGAGATGGAGTTGCAGACGACACAAGTTGACAAGACAGAAAGTAGATGCAACAAAGAAATGCAAGACAACGGTGAGGCCTATGAGAGTCTTGACAAGCGAGAAGTAATCTGGGTATGTCTGTAAATTACAGACGGGTGCGAGCACAATATATCATAGGGTTGAGAGACAGAGGGACAGAGAGACATAGAGACGTAGGGGTAGAGGGACGAAACGGGGAACTAATAAAGACAAAATCTGGGGAAGTGTAGTGATTAAATGACGGTAGCTGATAAAATAGGCTGTGTGGTAGATGATTAAAGCTGGAAAGCATTAGATCGAGACAAAACGAGAGGAGATAAGGCCAGCAGACAGGGATGAGCGAGAGTATGCCACTGCCCGGTGTCAACAAGATCAGAATAGGTGACGGAGAAACACCTACTATATAGACAAAAGTCAGCCTGGGTAAGCAGGGTCTGGGACAGCAGAGCAGATGCAGATGCAAATATGCAGCCTGAGGAAGTAGAGGATGGATGGAAAAAAGCCGTTGCACTTAGGGACCGGCTGGCCTTGGTTCTTATGAGTATGTACATAGACTGCATGCAAGGTATTTTCAACCTGGTATCGAGGCTGGTAGTTATTAACCGGGTAAAGGGAGTCCAGGAGAAGAGATAGAGACAGCATAGAACACCAGTGAGTATAAATCATGGCAAAGGGTATGATACCTATGTATGATAAAGCTGTACGCAAGTATGCGTTGCGCTATTGACAGTGTTGACCTCTGTGGCCTCCATTGACTACGGCCATTGACCGCTAGCACAAAACCTTGTCCTTGCACTTCAGCTTGCCTTGTCCTGGCCAGCTTTATCCAGTATGCCGTATGACTGCGCCATGTCGTCGAAGTCAGTCTTGTGTTATCGTCATGTATACTTTCTATCTGGCGTTCTGTATCTAGTTATCGACGCATGCAGGAGGCTTTCCCACGGCTTTTTGTCTGGTGCTCCATGACTGTGATTTGCAAGACGTTAACAGGACCGTGAAGATACACTCGACAGCCTCCATGGCCCTCCACAGACACCGTCTGCCAAAAAAGGTAATGCCAGATCATTGTGGTTGCTTTTTAAAGTCGCCATGCGTCTGGGCTGCTGCTGTGTTTCTGCTGTGTATTGCCTCTTTGCTTGTTGCTCTCTCTCCTAACCTTTGGGGCGTCGATTCGACGTATCGGTGAGCAGGTAAGCTTCGCTAGCTATTGAAACTTCAAGCTAAGTAAAGCTAAAACAAGCTTAATGCCAAACATCACAATGAATACGACATGTGCCGTGTCCTTGTCTGTACATGGCAAGGATGGGGTTGTATTACGTGGAGGAGATGGTGAAGTCTAGAGGGTTGTCCATACTCGAGGGCTAGGCTCTGCCTAGTAAAGAGAAGAGGGGAGAGGGAAGATGGAAGAGACTATGCAAGCTTCTCCTGCAAATCAGCCCAACCAAAGAAACGCATGTACCACTGATACAGGTGTTGGGCTCGAACAGTCCTAATATGGAGGAACCCCTTAGCGTCTATCCGGCGTGATTCGCAGCCAGTCCATTCTAATCCGTAGAAAATATAGTGGACAGTTTTCAGCCCCAGGCTAATGGTTAGTGGATGGCTGCGGGAGTGCATAATCCGATAGCCTGTACATTCTCAGCGTAAACCTCTTCGATAACAGAAGGGAGGTGACAGATGTCTCTGGTCTACAACAGTGTCTCGTCTACTTGTCAGGATAGACGAGCATCAGCAGGTGGCAGAAGTAGAACTGAGTCGAGCAAAACCAGAGACACACAGACAAACACACAGTCAAACAGAGACAAAAAAGGCAAACAGAGATACACAAGACACAAATAGAGGCAAACGATGCACACGAGGCACTCGAGGCACATGAGGCACATACTGAGACAGCTGGATATGAGACTGGTCAGGCTGTCTCAAGCTCGAACCATCGATATATGTACTGTGATTTTCTCGTCTTTATTGGTAAGCAGAACATCGGTGACCGGGAACGAGGTTGGCGAGGACGGTAATTAGCAGAAGCATGTGCCATGATGATCTTCCAGAGCCGTTCATTCTTTGGGTGATGTATATTCACCTGACTGGTCACATGGGACAAGCAGAAAGCGTTTGGGTGGTGGATTGAAGGCGGCATGATTATAAGTTTTATCAAGGCCCATGGCGGAAATGGTACTGTAGCTAGCGATCTAGTACATACATACATACATAATTAACATTATTGTTGAGCGATGCCGGAAGGGCTGGCCCCGAGCCTGGGAGAATGGATTACCTACTCTGGCTACTCTGAACATGACTGCAGGCTCCCGGATTTCCCCAGACACCCTCGATAGGTTTTGCGACAGATAGCGTCTAGCTGGGCTTTCTAAACCATCTTTGATCAGGCCTGCCTGGTGGTAAAGCTGGCTGACTTGGCACATCTTCACTTGATTCCATTATAGGGACTGATCGTCCTTGCATCGGTAGACTCGCAGCCAGCAAACTTCAGCGCCAATATAGTAGCCGGAAACAACACACAACCGCAGAAAGCGTCACAGAAGGCGTCAACAGAAAGCGTCGGAATTCAGAGTCACAAATTCAAATATGGTTGTCATCCGCCACAGAGTCCCAAATAGGATTGTGCAAGTTGCGATACCGTCCCGTTCCCTGTTTAATGTCCATGTTTCCTATCAACTACCAAACACGGAGAAGCGAGCAGAGTGACGACTTCCTTCAGCTTTACAGTGTACACCTACCACATGCAGTCTTTCTGTCCGGCAGTCCAGCCGCAATTCGCTATTCGATCTCGTCGCACTTTTAACTCTCCGAGCATCACTGAGTAGCCACGTCAGAGAGGAGAAAGGAGGAACGACAAAAGAGAAATAAGGAGATACGAAAAGGGCAGAGGAGGAGATGACGGAAGCTTAGGGCAGTAGACACAAAAGAAGCCAATACCTCAGTTGTAGCGACTATCTGGATATGACATATCACGCCAGAAGCCTCAAATCCAGCCCAGAAAGGCCAGAGGACAACTTGAGATACCCAATGCTGACTGCATTGAGCCAAAAGAAGCCGCAGTAGCGACGTGAAGATAAGCTGACTGCCGTTCCTGTCTTTTCGTTGTATCTGTACGTCTTTGCGTGTGCATCCACATTTTGTTTTGTCAATCCTGGCCTTTTTGCTTGCTCACTGTCTCCGTGAACTTGTCGGCTGTTGGCCTCGGTCTCATTGGCGAGACCGTGCACATAATCATCTTGTATCTGCAGAAACCGCTTGCTGCATCTGTATCCATAGCCTGATATCTTATCTTATTTTTTGCCTCGTGTTCGGAGAATAAGCTGGGGAGGCCGTTGCTTTGCTTATTCTTGTTTTCTTTTCTTTTCTTCTTTTCGTCACTGTTCTGGTTTTTCTTATTTCCTTTTTCGTCCCTCATCGTATCTTTACTGCAACTCCTTCTCGCCCCAGTATCTTTACAGCCATTACCTAGTATGATAAAGCTGTGAGACAACAACTACATAAAAGGATGTTACACAAACAGACGATGAGTGCACAACCTTGCATAGTGGTGGCGGTTGTTTATGGTCACATCCTCAATGATGCTTTCCTTTACTTCCTACTACGTCCACTCATGTGCATACATTTGCATGTGCGTATGCGTCGTGCATGCATATAAGTTCTCATGCTGGTCCTCTTGGTGTTTGGGTCTTTGAATGTTTTAGTACATATCCTGGTCCCTTCTGTGGCTGTCTGTGTGGGCATCGGCGACCTAGAAAGAGTCCCCGAAATCAAAATGTAAAGAGGGAGGGAAAAAGAAAAGAACGGGGCTTGGTTCTCGAGAAGAGATACGAAAAAAGGCAAAAAAAAAAAAAAAGAAGCAAGCCGTGAAAAATAAAAAAAAATAAACACATATCAAAGATCTGCAGTGGCTGTTCGAGGCGGTCTGTTCTCACACGGCAACTCGGATTGAGAAGAGCATGTGAGTGAGAACTAAGACGGCATCGCAAAGCAAGTCCGATTAATTACCACTGTCATTTCCAGCTTCGTTTCCCTCCAGCTCTTTTCGTTACTAGCAGCAATCATCAGCCACTTCATAATATGCCCTGAACTCTGTACGATCGACATGCCCAATACCACGCCACGCCATGCCACTGTTTGCCTTTCTTGATTTAGTTTACCAACCTCCATTTACAGAGCCAGCTCGACGCCCTGCTGAAACTCATCACTGCATACATAGTAATCGGGGTTTTCCCTCCGAATTTTCACTGCTACTTCTTGACCGCATCGCATTGCACCCCGGGCCCGAACTTCGAGTAAGCTCAACGCCTCTATTGATATACAAACCAGGATTGTCTCACATACTTGCGTAATAGCATCGGGTGGCATAGTCTTTCTCGTTTTCCAAGATCAAAATACGGAACCTGACTCCGAGACGTGGGCCATGAAAAACACGAGGCAAGTTGTCATTTTGGGTGATGTGATATAACTAAAATTGTATTCTTCATGCGTTCCGTCCTAGTGTATCGATGTTCAAAGTAAAGGCCAAATTATAGAAAGAAAACAACAAAAACAAACAAACAAATAATCTGTAACAATATAACACATTAAAACAAGTAAAAGAAGTTTAGCAAATATAACTGTAAAATGAAACCGAAAGACAACCAAAAGTAGTAGCACTCAAAGAATAGATAATGCAACACAGATTGAAACACGAAAAATTGTAGAAAACAATGAAGACAAAAAAGAAAAGAAAACAAAAACACAAAAAGCACATAATCAATCAACTCTATTCATCCATGTTCAATTTCCCTCAAGCGCCATACATTCTTCAACTTCTCGTATTCTCGCCTTCTCGCCTTCTCGTCTTACAAACCAAGGCCCTCGCGCATCAGAGCACCGAGTTGTCTCGCCTGTTATCACGTTAGTTATTGTCCAGCAGGGGCAGGGGTCTCTCGAGTACAGATAAACTTACACATTCGCCATGCATCATGGAAAAGTGGTTGCCAGGCATGTGCCGGATCGTCATCTTCTTTGCGTCCAGGTACTCGTCCCACCGGTTGGGACCAAAGTCATCCCGGTTGTCCAGAAGGAACAGTGCATGGCCCTCGGGGTACGGCTCAGGCCGCGGGTCCGTGGGCAAATGGCACACGCCGTCCTCGCACCAAATAATGGTGATCTTGGGGCACTTGTCTGCCGGGATCGGGACTGCCGTGTAGTTGGAAAGCGCAGTCACCGAGGCGGCAAAGTGCGGCAGCAGCCACGCCGGAACCTTGGTCGCATCGCCGTCGCCCAAAAGGCCAATCGACGCAAACCATGCGTGCAGACCCTTGGGCAGCGGCTCAATCGTGATCGGGCACGGCGAGTCGATGAACACACAGTTGTCCACCTTGTCGCCCGCCTTGGTCAGCTGGTTGATAATCTCAAAGGCAATCACGCCGCCAGCCGACCAGCCCGAAATATTGTACGGGCCCTCGGGCTGCCGAACCTTCATCTCCTCGATAAACTTGGTCGCCATGCCGTAGACTCCGCACTTGTACTCCTCGGGCGTCTTCATAAAGGGCGAGAACAGGCCCCAGACGGCCCACTTGGGACCGATCTCGGAAATCTCCGTGTACGACGTCGCGCTGCCGCTGCCATCAGGGATCATGAACAGGTTGTATGTCGCTGAGCGGGGGCTGCCCTGCAAAAGGACCGACGTCGCCTTGCGGTGCGGGTAGTGATCGACGTAGGTGGTCGGCGGCGGCAGCTTTTCAATCGGGTCGGCTGGCTCCAGGCGGATCACCTGACTAGGCGCTGGGACAGGATCGGCAACAGCAACAGCAACCGGGGCAGGCACGACCGGGGCAGGCGTGGGGGCCACGACGCGCTTGGGACGCGGCTCGATTCCTAGGCAGCGCTCAATGTCCTTGAGCGACGGGTTCGACACAAACAGGTCGGACGGGATGTTGAGGCCCGTCTTCTCGCGCAGTGTGCCCAGAATCTGCAGGCTCATAAGCGAGTCCATGCCCAAGTCAGCCAGATCGGGTGCAGCAATGATCTCGTCGACGTCCACCTGCATCTCCTCGGCAATCGTGTTGCGAACAGCCAGCTGATGGGCAGTGAGGCCATCCGAAGACACCTCGCCACCATCCTTGATCGAGCCAGTGTCACTCTCCTCCATCGGCGTCGTAACAGCAGAGTCTGACTTCATGCCATCCTCAGAGTCAGAGCTCGAGTTGCCAGAGTCCTCAAGGCTGTCGCCCGCACCAGCCTTCTCAAACTGCGCAAGGTACTTCTTGAATGCACCGATTGTCGGGTGGTCGACAAATGCGTTGGAGTGCAGGTCAATGTCCAGGTCCTCGCGAATGCGGCCGCTCACAGTCAGGGACATGAGTGAGTCAACACCCAGATCGCCAAAAGCGACATTGTCAGCCAGCTCGTCGTGCGAAACACCAACCTCCGTGGCCAGAATGTCCATCACCTGCGTCACGACGGACGTCAGCTTCTGGTTCACCTTGCCAATGTTTGCGTGCGTCACCGTCTTGGTGTTCTTGCTCTTAACCTTGGGTGCGGCGGCGGCCGCGGCAACAGGCGCTGCCTTGCGTGCTGCAGGGGCAGGTGCAACAGCACCAGCAGTGCCACGAGGAGGCAGCACCAAGTTCAGAACCTTGCGAGGGATGGCAGCAAAGCGCACATCGCCGCAGACACCAATGATGCGGTCGCCGTCAAAAACATACGCGTCACCAGAGTACATAGTGGTACCCTTGACCGGTTGCATGCGGATGTAGTTGGTGTACGTCTTGCTCGGGTCGGGTTTCTCAATGAAGCGGAGCGAGCCCCAGCCGTGAGAGATGTAGATCTGCTCGCGCGAGTCGACAGCATCGGTCGCGTTCACAATGAATCCCGAAATGTGGCACATGCTGTCAATCCAGTACGGGTTGAAGAAGAAGTTGCCGTCCTTCTCGCTCGTCTGGAAACGGATGGTAGCAGTTGCCTCGCAAGTCGCGCTGTCGAGAATCACCTCCTCCATGCCGCGGTAGCGAGGGGCATAGTCGACGAGGGCTGTGAACAACTTGTAGGCAATGCCGCGACCAACCTTGCTGGCAGTGCCGCGCTTCTCACCCTCCTTCAGAGCGTCGATGCGCGAGCGGATCAGGTAGTTGACACGCTCAAACTCGTTCGACCACTGAGCTGCATCGCCGTAGTAGATTTTGCACTTGGCATGTTCGACGCGCTTCTTGTCCTCGCCGGTGTGGAAGACCAGGTCGGCAAAGCCCTTGTCAATCTGCGCGACCGTCGACACGCGAAGCATCTGGCTTGCAGCGGCATCCTCAAAGATAAGTGTCTTGCCGACCTCGACGTCGGAGATGTTGGTGTACACTTTCTCGGTCTCAGGGTGCACCAACTTGTAGACATAGTCGCCAATGGTCATGGCCATGTCAGCATACAACGTCGATGGACACAGGGGTGTGTTGTTGACCAAGTGGCCCTCCAGGGTCAGGCGCAGGTCAGCGCGGCACAGATCCGACTCAATGTCGAGTGTCACGGTGCTGCCCTTAACCTCCTCGCGAGTGACCGTTTGCACACTCGTCGTAGACAAAGTCGGTTTGGACGAGCCAGTAGAGGCACCAACAGCTGCAGGCAGCATCTGTGCAAATCGGTTTTTGATCAAGCTCCAGTCGCCCTCGTACTGTAGCCAGTAGTTCTTCTCATCAAAGGCATAGGTGGGGATGTTGGCCATGCGCGTTGATGTTGCAAAGTCTTTGTGCATCTCATTCCAGTCCATATTGAGACCGGCAGAGTGGAGAGTGCACAGGCTGTTGCTGAGAGTCTTGTATGCAGCCTCGTTGCGGCGCACAGTCGGGACAGCAATCGTCGTGGCACCAAATGCGGCCTTGACCATGTTAGCACAAACTGGGTGGGGGCCGACCTCGAGCCAGAGAGTCTTCTCGTCAATAGCGCTAGACTGCTGGGCCGATACGAGACCGCCGAGGAAGTTGACGGCTTCACGGGCGTGGTTGCGGAGGTACGCGGCATCAACAGACGCACTGCCATCGACCGGGATAAGCTTTCCCAGAAGGGGCGAGATGATGGGCACCGTGGGAGCGTTGAAAGTGACAGCCGACGCCAGCTTCTCAAAGTCGTCCAGGATGGGCTCGACCTGGTCCGAGTGGAAAGCAAAGGGCACCTTGATCTGGGTGCACTTGAAGCCGGCGGCGCCAAGCTCCTGTGCAACCTCGGCCATCTGGGCTGCCTCGCCGCTGAGAACAGTCTCGCGGGGGCCGTTGATGCAGGCGACATTGACAGACGATGCGCGAGCACCAAGAGCATCAGTAACTGTTGCGACAGTGCCCTGGACAGCCAGCATTCCGTGGGTGCCGGCAGTGCACTTGTCAACGAGAAGGCGAGCACGAGTGCCAACGAGGTAGATGGTGTCGCTGGCAGACAGAACACCAGCAATGTTGAGAGCGGCATACTCACCCAGGCTGTGACCCAGGACCGCGGCAGGCTTGATGCCCCAGGAGATCCAGAGGCGGGCCAGAGCCATCTCAAAGCAGGCAAGGCCAAGCTGCACAACAACCGGGCTCAGTTTGCTCACATCCGGCTCACTGCCGTCAATGAGAGGCATAAAGGAGTGGAAGCCGTGGATCTTGGCAAGCTGATCAAACTCGTCAATGCTCGAACGGAACACAGAGAAGTGGGCATAGAAGTCCTTGCCCAGGCTGGCATAGTGTGAGCCCTGACCAGTGAACATGAAGGCAACCTTGGGCTGCTCCGGTGACACGGGGTTGAAGTTGTCCTTGAGGCGCTGCTGGAGAGCAGACTGGGCCTCCTTGAGATCAGTGGCCGTGATGTTCAAGCGCCAGTTATGCTGGATGCGACGGGCAGTGGTGGTGTAGGCGAGATCCGCGACCGGGGTCTCGGGGTTCTCGGCCATCCAAGCCAGTAGACGCTCGCCATTCTTGATCATGGCAGACTTGGACTTGGCAGTAACTGTGATGACGTAGGTGCCACGAGGGTCGGCAGTGGCAGCGGCACGGTGGGGGGCGTCTTCCAGAAGAAGGCCAGTGTTGCCACCAGCAGCGCTGAAGTTGTTGATGAAGACACGACGAGGCTTGCCATCAGTACGGCGGAAGGGAGTTGTGTGGAAGGCAATGTTGACATTGCGTTCCGACAGATCCTTGGGGAAGGTCTTGTTCATCTCCTTCTTGATGCCGACATGAGGAGGGATGGCATTCTTCTGCAGCATAAGCAGAACCTTGACCAGGGCAGTGACACCGGAAGCAGCCTCGCCGTGACCAACGTTGGCCTTGACGGAGCCCAAGTACAGCGGGCGATCAGCCGGTCGCTTGCGGTTAGCAGGGGCGAACACATTGGTGACAGAGACCATCTCAGTGCCGTCGCCAGCCTGGGTGCCAGTGCCGTGCATCTCAACATAGTCGACGTCAAGAGGGTCCACGCCAGTCTCGTCGAGAATGGCAGATGACAGGATCGACTGGGTAGGGCCGTGCGGGTGCGTAATGGAGATGGCATCGGCAGAGTGGTTCGTGGCCGTGCCTAGGATGATGGCAAGAACGTTGTCGCCATCAGCCTCGGCATCTTCGAGACGCTTGACGATGACAGAAGCGCAACTGTCACCACGGCAGTAGCCATCGGCGTCGTTGTCGAAAGTGGCACAGGGGCCGGTCTTTGACAGGAACTGGCCACGGCTCAGACCGGCAAAAATGTCAGAGTTTGTCATGCAGGACAAGCCACCGACAATTGCCGTGTCACAGTCGCGTGCCCACAGAGATGTGCAGGCGACGTTCATGGCAGCGGCACTGGACGAGCAGGCAGTGTCAATGTTCAGACTCGGGCCGCTGAAACCAAAGTGGTAGTTAATGCGGCCCGGTCCAAAGGCACGCACGCCGCCCGTGATGTAGTAGGTGTCGACGGACTGGGCAGCGTTGATCTCACGCCAGTCATCAGACGTCTGGCCGTAGAAAGTACCAATGCGGTCAAGTCGGGTCGAGGGGGTGCGGTTCGGCACGTAACCCGACATTTCAAGAGCCTCAAATGCTGTGCTGATTGCCATGCGCTGCATGGGGTCTGTCTGCAGAGCCTCACGGGGCGACATGTTGAAGAAGCGAGGGTCAAACAGACCCGGGTTCTCAATCCAGCAGCCATAGGGTGTGTGGCTGGTGTTGACGGCCTTGCCTGTAGGATCAACGTGTGTTGCGTGGGGGAAACGGTCGGCAGGGACTTGGCGATGCACATCGAGGCCCTTGGAAAGCAGCTCCCACAGCTTCTCGTGGGTGGCAGCGTCAGGGAAGCGGCCGGACATGCCGACAATGGCGAGCTTGCACTTGCTACTTGCACCATGGTTGCCAACCTTGGATGGAGAGGGGCCAATGTTGATCTTGGACGAGGTGTAGTCGGGCGACGGGCGCAGAGTGACCTTGATATCGATCTTGGACCGCAAGAGGTTGGCCAGGGTGTTGGCGTTCTGCGTGGGGCCAAAGGGAATGACGAGGCAGTCGCCGCTAATGTAACCCGTGGCCAGATCCAGGCAGCCATCGAGAACCTTGCCGAAGCACAGAGGCTCGTTGAGGATCTCGTAGACGGCAGCTTCAAAGAGGCCCTCAGTGGTCTCCTCACTCAGCCAGCTGCCGGTGGCGCACGACATGACAGCCGACCGCGGCTTTGTGTTGTAAAAGACGTCGGCCACCGCAGGGTCGGTAAGGCGCAGGATCTTCTTGACATCGGCATCGCGGTGCAGGTGTGCTGCGTGGTAGGGGCCGTGGACTGGGATAGCAGCCGAGCGACCCAGAACACCAGCGGCAGCAAGAGCCTTCAGCGTTGATGGTGGGCCGGAAATAGCGACATTGCTCGATGAAACGGCACTGATGTAGGCAGCGCTCGCACCGGGAATACCCTGGGATTGTCAGTTTGTGGTTCTCGTGGTGCTGCCGGAAAAGAAGACAAAAGGCTTACATTCGACTTGTTGAAGTCGGAAAGGACGTGGGCGGCCTTGTCCTCGGTCTGGTTGGGAAAAATGTAGGTCCAGCTGCCCGAGGCCTTCTCAGGGGGGCAGAGCTGGTCGGCAAGCTTTGAGACGTGCAGTCCTGTGCGGAAAGCCATCAGCACAGCTTGTGTAGCGACCGGAACAAGACTTGACAGCGAAGGCGTTGACGCAATGGCTGAGGCGGCAAACATGCCGGAGCAGAGGCCGACGAGGAAAGTGTGGTCATGCTTGGTGACGTCTTCCCAGTTCTTCTCGGCATGGCTATAAATTAGTAGCTGAATCAAGTCTAGGGCCGTAGAGCAGGAAACTTACTCGATGTAGTGTGCCAACTGAGTGGCGCAGAGAAGAGCACCGTCGAGGCCGGGGTGCTTAAGGTCCTGGCCGTGGTACCGCTCGTTGAGCTGCTGTAGTGTCTTGAAGACGGGCAGCTTGGCGCGCTCAAGCCGGCCCAGACTCTCGATTTCTTTCCGCAGGGCCTCGCCAGTCTGGCTCAGAAAAGCTTTGGCGAGGATTCCCTGGTCGGTCTGGCGGTAGAAGCCCGACAGGAAGTCGTAGGTATCAAGGGACTGGTCCCCAAAGAGAAGAAATGCCAGCCGATCACCCATCTTTGCGGTGGTGTGGTGTATAATGCTTGCGTAGCTGGGTATCCTGTCTTTTATTGGATCTACAACCCTCCTCTTGGCGAGATGAGGTGTTGAGATGTGTGTGTGTATTGACAGACTGTTGGTGAATGGGTATTAAGGTCGACTATTAAATGGAATAGAGTAGCAGTAGAACGAAAAGAGCAGTGAACAAGCGTTGAACAGGACGAACAGAACAGGAACGGAGCAATGATGAAAGACGAAGAATCGAGATAAAGATGGAGACGAAGATGGAGATGAATGTAATAGATGCAGGAGCCAAACGTGGGTGGGAGTGGGATATATCTCTAGTTATATAGAACCAGAAGATGTTGGCTTGATGGAGATGAAGTAAAGGCTTGATGGAAACGGGCCATGCCAACATGCTTATATATATATAAACGAGAGCTGCTCTAGCCGGGGCGATTGCGCACAATAGAGTATAGACATTAAAACTATGATCTAGATTATAAAATCAAGTATAACGACTGGACTAATAGTGGCTTTACGCCGTCCTGGTCGCTTGGTAGCTTGGTCTCGGTAGCAGGTACTGCAACTTGTATCAGACATCCAGAATCTGGTATTGAGAGCAAAGTACCAGCCCACCACTTGACTAAGTGCCTCTCGCCCATGTGTTCCGGTGTCTCTATCGGTCGTGTCTGCCTTTGTATTTCACATGTCTCTGTCTCTGTCTCTGCGCCTCTGTCTCAATTTTTGTTTTTGTTTGTTTTTCTTTTATTGACTGTAATTCATTCTTTTGTGTTTTCTACCATCGTCTTCCGAGTCAGTCTCTCTAGCACGTTATTTACCTGCACATCATTGTTTGCTTTTTATAATTTTATCTCGCAGTACAGTTGTCTGGAACTCTGTTTGTTTTCCCTCTCCCTTCCTACTTATCGTTCCTGTTGCCGCGTTCTCCCTTCATTTTCTCGTCCTCATACCGTTGACAGTCGACATCTCCATATCTCCTCCGCCCACCCTGTTACTGTCTTTTCTTCACATATTTACTCTGTATAGATTCTATTTGTGGCTCTCTAGTATTCGTGCACCCCTAGGTGTATCCTCTAGCCAGCCTGCAAGTATAACGTAGCTTGATAACACGGAACCTGGGATCTATCCTTGCCCACGTACAGAGTATAGTACACCATGCACATCCTTTAGTGCTTGATGCATCAACACGAAATACATAAACACATAAAACATAGTAAAACTGAATGGGTGTGTATCTATAAATCAAAGAGGTGTGCCACTTGCTCGACGACTAAGAATCACAGACCTCGTCCATGGCACGACCCATTTTGCCGGTGGGAGATCGCAGTCCGGAACTGATGGACTTTCGGTGACCGAAGCGCGTGGGTGATAATCAGGTACTTGCCGCATTAGGCGAGAACAGCGTTGAATGGGCCGCAACCACTACTCAGCACGCTTGGGCTAAAATGCAGAGATAAAGTTGTCCGTCAGCGAAAATTGGTCGCGTACAAGCTGGCAAGTTTAGAGTTGTGCAGTGGTGATGGAACCACTCAGGGTCAACGGAGTCTTGTGGCTCAGACGGCCTTGTCATGGTCTATTATTTTTCCGAGTGGTGTAATAATAGGCAAGCTATTGGGCGGATAATGGCGTATTGTTTGCTGTGCGTTTCTTGTTCAGTCTTGCTCATTGCTTGTTAAGAATTAGCAATCAGCCTGGCAATTTAGCAGGTCTACTATGATGATAGATGAAAGCATATCAGGGCTGCTATCACATGGAAGGGAAGTATAATGTGCTTGTGTTATGTTTGAATTCCAGTGCATAGAGATAGAAACAAATATAAAAATAAAGGGAAATAAAAGGGAAAGGGAAAAAGAAAAAGAAAGAAAAAGAAAGAAAAAGAAAAAAAAAGAAAAAAAAAGCATAGCTACTGCAGCTCTACTGAGAAGCGCAAAAAACACTCAAGGTTATGTACTTAGAGTGGCTTGCTGCACAGTGCTTATGCATCGCCGAGATTGTTTGTTATCAACAATATTAATATCGTGTCCGAAGGCCATCATCTCGTTGCTCATACATCAGCTCGGCTTGTGTTTCCTGTATGTCTTGTCAGATTTTCATTGGGCGAACATCGAGCCAAGAGTAAGATACTATGGTCCAAAGGTAACTGATATAACAGGCAAAAAGGTCAATTAATGACAAATAAAATAAGATAAAATTGAGATTTAAAAAATAAAAATAAACAGAGGAAACAATGTCAGAATGCAAAATGCAGGGTACCCAAGGGACCCAGTACTCTCAAAGTGTTTTAACGCCTACTGCTAAACTATAAATTCAAGATGCATACTCTCCCAATAGACCGCGGACTGCGGACTGCGTCAAGGGAAAAGGTAAGAGACGGGTCCTTGGGCTGCCACATCAGAGAAGAAGACGTGAAATAAACATGTGGTGACGCGGATAATAGATTAAAAACAAGAGAGAACGCAAGCACTTTGCCGAAGAAAGCTACTCTTGAGCATTGATGGCAGTCACATGTGCCATAGCAAACAGACTCTCGCTATAGCTATGTGCACATCTTGAATGATCATGGCCGATATGGTCGTCGAGGCTATTCCGGGAACAAAAGCAATGAAGAAAGCATGACAAAATAACACTCCGTTGATGATCGATACACTAGCAGGGGTGGATGCGGAGTCTCGCAACAGATGACTACCATAGTAGATAGGAAGATCAACGATAGAAGGCTGGACAGTCGACAATACCCAAAACAAATACAACCCAAACTTGCCTATTTTATTAAAATAGAAAAGAGACAGGGAAAATCATGACAAAACATACCTCGCGAGAGAAATGGCGAATCAACCGTCTCTCTGGTAAACACTCACCACAAGAATAAAGGCAAAAGATAAGAAAGGCAAAGAAAGGCGCGGGTACTGTGGAGGCGTCTCTCCGTGGATCTGCCCGGAGTTCCCCATATGTAGCGAAATGAGCTTCCACAACGCGAGACAGTGACTCCCAGTCAGGGTGCAATCAAGCGGTCCTGCGTACAGCCAATGGGGTCTATTTAGCCGCGGGAATACAGGTGTCATTCCACTGTTGTATTTACAGTTTTTTTAACAAATCTGGTCTCTTGACTTCTTTCGCTCTTCTCTTGTGTCTTCTTTTTCCTCTCCTGTGTCCTGACGTTGTCGTGCCCATTTCCTATTTGGGACATGTTATCCACTTTTTCGTCAGCCATCGGACTGTGCCCGTGTTCCTTGTGCTCTGCGGCTTTCTATCATCTCATTAGATTACTGTATTGGCCTATCTCGCCGTCCAGTGAGGATACAGAGGGCGAATCCATGCAGCCTCACACGGCGCGGCTGGCATTGAAGGCTTACCCCGTCACACATTTTCCACGGTGTCACAGCCACTGCCACCTTGTCGACCCTCGCTGCTGGCTATCTGCTATTTTCTTTTTTTTTATAGCCGTCATATATCTTCGTACATAAGATTTCGCCATCCGGTTGTCATTCTCTGAATACGGCTCGCAAGTGCATGTTTTTTGTATACAATTGGGTTTCAGACAAATCTGGTTCTAACCGCTGAACGGGCGTCTGGGCACACGTCGGTGAGACAGTCAGCGAAGCACAGGACAGGAGCATGCACCGGAGTGAGTGATACTGTGGTCAGTACCAGCCCCAGGAATATTCCATGCGTGAAGATAAGCAAAGCACAAGCTCCGATAAAATCAGCAAAATAAGAAACTCATGCAAGCCGAGACTGCGACTCTATGCGGCCACTCACATGTATGGCTGCCCACACCTGAGGATGCCGGCGTATGCGAGCGACTGCAGGAGAATACTTCGACTTGGATCTTGCTGGGGTTTCCCGGTACGTGAATGACACTTGGTTTTGGGACACGCTTCTTAGCTATCTTTGTGTTGTGTTTGTTTTCTGTTCTACATCATATTACATATTCAGTGATCCGATATACAGCGTTTCGTTCCTATCGTCTCGGCAGTTAATAGAAGGCAAGCGGCGGTCGAGTATCGGGCGGAGGATTATATGCTCCACTTCGGACAGGATCGTTATGCAAACGTGCGCGCGGTGATTTGGTCTTGCAGTGAACAAGGACACTGGCAAACGTACTTCACCTCTACCGTGGGCCTCGAGGAGCCCACAGTCTTAGAGTTCACGCACCATTTGACCCCCTTTTCAAACGTACTCTCTTACTGGGCTATTCAATAATTGTTAGATGACTGAAAACTCATTTATTGATCCTCGCCAGGATGTCGCTCTTGTTCGCAAAACGGTTCTAGCCGGCAGCTTAAACGCTCGTTCATGCTTCCCGTCGATCATGCTGCCGTTCTGGCTAACATGCGTGCTCGATCTTGATAAAATCACGGTGGATGTATACTTATTTACAAGGCCATAGCCATGACCAACAGGAATCTACCTCGTGCAAGCTTTAAGCAACCCCCCGTCGGCATTTTGGTGCATGGGGGGGGGCGATGGGACGGCCCTTGCTCGTACGCTACCAAAACTTCTCTTATAAATCGGCTCACCTAGAAATAAGTAGAGTGCTTAACTCATTCTTATTGTTTTCTTTCTTTGCAAACACATAAAATACTAGCGTCGGCGGACTTGATGAATGCAATGCAACTTCAAGTTAAAGCAGACTGTTTCAAGGTCGTCGGGACAACATCTAAAACTTTCCTCTATCGAAGTTCTTACTCTCTGTATAGTTGTATAGCCCACCTACAGTAGTGAGGTCCCAGGAGCAGTAACATGTAACTGCCCGTCAGCAGTATTACTGTCCGGTGACCGGGCCAGCAGGCCGGATTCTGTATCACAGCCGACGAAAGATCAGCCCAGGCTTCTTTTTGGTAATTCAGATCCAATCGCTAAGTATTATCTGCAGTTCAATCCTTTTTGTGTGTCTCCTGAAAGGGTGCATACTTTGCGTCTGCTACAATGATTGTGTTGTGCGCTATGGATGCGTAGGCTCTCTGTTCTCTCGTATTCCTACAATCATTATGCTCGGACGTCTCTTTTAATCACAACCTTCCGTCAGCCCCCGATATCAGCCCTCGGCGCCTCTATCCTTGCCACCGGGTTCTCCGAGTCTACATATGTTGCGAGATGCCCCGATCTCACAAAGCATGGGGCTTCGGCTAGTGACCATTGCAAAGAGATTGTGCCAACTCTAATAGTGCTCATGAAGCGACACGATGTAGAGAACGCGATAATCGTGATTACCTAAGCATTGTTTTCGATTTCGTTGAAAATGAGCATAAGTGTAGTGTCACGGAGGTTTCGGAAGGAGCGACGGCTAGTAATAGAGAACCGGAAGGCGTCATGAAACACCAAGCCCTCAAAATGGAAAGAGCACCGGCTCAGCGTAAATAGTGGGGTCAGCTGGTACATCTGGCCAATCGACTAACACTATCTTTGCGGCTTATGGTAAGGTTCCAGGTGGTGACAACAATGGAAGGCACGATGGGTGCCGTTCTACCTCTTTCCTATTTTGTAATTTTTATCAGTTCGGGGACGTTGTGACTATATTCTGCCGTCTTGGTCATCTTAGAAGGGTTGCTTTCTTTTTTTCCTAAATTAAGATCACTGCAATGAAGGCTTTTTTTTGGGGGGGGGGGGGTTTGTTTAAAAACCAGATGCTGCAGCATTTCAAAAAAATATTAAATTCTTTTTGCTAGTGAGATTTATTATATTCTACTTTTTTATTCTATTTGTTTTATTTAATTATTCCAGCCTCCTATTTTATTTAAAACTTCAAGTACAGAAAGACCATCAAACAAATTCAATATTTTAAATGCTCACAAATCTTCACGGTGATCAAAGCCCACCCACTTAGGTCAGCCCTCGATGGTTTGCGAGCTGAATCATACATTGAGATTCCAAAGACGAAATCCAGCATCACCAAAACCAATCGAATTAGAAGTCTCACTAAACGTTTGTCTCACTCTCCAGAGTCACAAATTATGTCTCAGCCAAGGCCTGTTGAGTCTCGAGTGTGTCCAGACTGCCAATGTACGGAATGATTCTCTTACTCTTGTACACCATTGCTCCCGTGTATTTTCTTTTGTGCATCTGTCATGCGAAAAGAGGGAAACCAAAGCCACTTTGATTCCGATAATGCCATGGTACGCTGCGAGGGTGCCACTCCAACATCAGTGTCCAGGATTTGGGATTCTCGCATCTAAATAATACGTGCTTACTGGAACACTGCATAAACGGGGGACACTCATAATTACAAAACAGGGGGTTTAAAAATAACACACAGAGTCTTGCCTTGTGATTAATAATGCTCTGACCGCCTTGTTGTATAGGAGACATAAGAGGAGTCAAGAGATAATTGCAGAACTTGTGAATGTCGTGACTGAGATATTTTACGGAAGGGCTTGTCCGTGTACTACCGCCTGCCGAGAGCCGATATGTGATGTTGGGAGAAAGATACGAAAAACCATGCAGACAGAATGGAGAGCAAATAAACGTGTCTCCATTCGAGCTACAGAATCGCAAGGAAGGCCAGCCTCAACAAGTCCAGTGTGTGATACGGGGTAGGTGCAAATAACCCTAGCTGCCTTCACGAGTGGACTGGGCATGGACTGAGCCTGGCCAGCTTAACTTGCCAGCCTTTCGCATAGCTACACGAGGTGCTAGGCTGCAATGCACCTACTGTGTTCCGGGGACCATTGGCGGAGTTGTTATCGTGCCCGAGGATTCCCATCTGACAGTGCTGACCTGCTGTTGCACGCTTGTCAATTCTTCTTCTCGGCTTGTTTTTCAACTATATTCTTTTGTCAGCATTCCCGGGCTCACTATCTGCTGTGTTGGCCTTCTCACCACTTCGTGTGAGATCCGGGAATGGGTTAACCCATCACCAGTGAGCTAGGAAGCTTGTTTGTTCTAAAGTAAGGGTTTCCCATCGGACCTCCGGCCAGGCGCCGCTAGATAGTACAAATGATGGAGCTCGGCCTGCTAGACGAACACTAGGGGACACCCACCCACACTTTATTGATACGGCCAAGGGAAGAGCTACATACGATGTAAGCGGTATGCTAGCCGTAACAGCTAAAATAGGCTACTTCGGTAACAACGCCTTTCACACACTACTTTTTTTTTTTCTTCTTCTTTTTTTGGGGTTGCTGATCATTTGTTGTCCGCTTAGCTTTGTCGACCTAGTGCATCTGTTCAAACGCATATTGTGGCTTCTGTTTGCTATGTGCCATGAACGTTTCAAGACTGTGTTGAGTGCTGAATCTGAGCGCTTTCGCACAAGTATCTTACATCCCGTTCAACGCGTCGGATAACGTGTTTCTCTATCATTTTCTTCGATATTCATGCACGCAATATGCGAACATCTGCAAATTGGAAAAGGAGGTTCGTTGAAGCAAGCTGATAATTTGAGAGGTATAAGTTAGGATGAGAAGTGACCGGCAGGCCGGCAAGCTGCATTTCCAGCCAGTAGCGCTTTGCACATCCCATCCGCGTATTTACGGGCTTATGTCGGGCGTATGCTTGATAACGGCTTAAAGACATCACGATATGCACTCACTAAAATTCCCTGTATTCTCTCGTATAAGACAAGAGACTTGTCTCGGTGTGTAGCTTCGCGGTGGCCGTAGAAGAATGTATGTACAGCGAGATGCAAGAACTGTTGCACTGCAAACTGGTGGAGACAGCTCTTTATCAAAGAAATACAGCGACAAAATACCAATAATCATCAATGGTGCCTGGATAACAAATACTGCGAGAACAAAAGCAAACAGTCTGTTTAACAGACAGCCACGAACAATAGAGCCTAAACAAAGAAAGCAAGCAACCCTCGCGGTATTTTGATCTAAGCCAATTACAATGCCCGCGGAGGTCGCAAAAAAAAAAACCTGTTCATTACGATACTCGTATTTGTGCGCGGCTGGGTTCGCTGTGTTAGTCCTGGCCAATGCAAGCGTAATACTTGGGAAATTTGCAAGTTTACACATTTGGCTTTGTGGATATTGCGATGTGATATTTCGGTTATGGCATCTTGTTGTAGATTATGTGCGACGACCACTTTCGATTTCCAGTCTTGGATCACGTAGAGTCATGGTGAGCAACTATGTGTCTACTACGTGTTGCACTAGGCGGGCTTCTAGAAACGACTAGCAATACATCATGCACAATACAAACAATAAACAAGTTTATTTTTTATTTCTGAAAAAGGACTGAATAAAACATGATCCAAGTTAAAACGAAGCACGACAATATCAATGACAACAAAACTCGACAATATCAATTGTAATGCCATGGATATTTTTGAGCTACCCGAGATCTCTCAATACACATGGCGCACCTCTTTGATCGCCAAAAGCCAGCCACCAATGCCCCGTCCTGGGATGTCCTTTCAGCTGAGCTTTTGCACATGCTTCGCTGCTTTGGATCCCATAATTCCCGGTGAGTGTACCGGCTTGTTTAGTGTCTGGCCCTTCTCGAACATTTCAATTGGAGACATTGCCACCACCGACACAGTATCGTGGCTAGCTCGGTGCCTGTTGACGGGCGCACAACATTCTGTTACGCTGCGACTTCTGCAATGTATAAATCGGGGCTTGCTGGAGTGTCTGAAGTGAGGCAAAACAACGTTTAGAATTCATATCCAAGAGACATCTCGAGACGTGACTGGAGCGTATTTTAGATCGCGGTTGTACTATGTGGGATGTCGCGGTAGACAGATGCTGTGTGCTGGATTAGATCATCTAGAACAGCTACCAAAGAAAGAAGCATAGAGCACAACACATCTTGGCACAGGCTGACACAAATACATTGACACACAATAACACAGCCTGAGTCCCTTCTCCGGCCGGACTGGAAACACCGTGGTTGTGCGCCCTAGGCATGTTCAAGACCATCTAGAGGCACACCTTAAACCATCGTTGCCGTGGAATTCCTGCTTGCATCTCCGTCGGTCTGTTTTGCTTATCATGGTTTTCGGTCTTCACCACGGCAACCTTTTCTGTGTCAGACTCGAAGTAAACACAACAGGCGAAAGTGATAAGCGTATGTAGTGAGTCCTTTGGGTTTACAAGCAACATTTCCAGCGCTTGTTACTCAAAACACTCAAACCAAAGTATATAACGGTGCGCAGCCCCAGTTGCATATGCTGCTTAGGCATTCGTTTCAACACGGCGGCTCTTTGGGTCAGGCTGACACGGGCACTCACCGCTCCGAGGCGATACTCTATTATACACGGCCATTTGATGCCATCAACACAACTGCGCCTTGCTGTCGTGCCTTGCTGAATACGAATATAGACACGACGATGGATACAACAGATATTTGCTGCTGTCTCTCGAGATAAATGACCCCTTTCACAAGCACTGACGGAAGACTGCATAAAAAGACATCACCGGTACTACAGGTGGTCATGCCTGCACGATAACAAGCCCTGAACTATATTAATCGGACAGTTTTCGTTCAGATGACATGTCAAATCCACCGCATTTCTGCAGCTCCCTTGGACGATGTACGCACGGTTACTCATTATAAGGTGTTGATATTGCTTGCTGCGATCAGGCCAGCGTTACAGCAGAAGCAGAACAACATACGAGGGCGTATTTCTGTCGAGTACTTTGCTAGGCCGAATCTCTGGCGTTCCTACTGGTCTTGGCTGGTGTACTTGTGCGATTAGTAGGCCAGGGCCCAACGAAATCACAAAAGGTCAGTGCGGATTGGTGGCACGTCTACAGCCAGCTTCGCCCGTGTGTCACAATGCAAGCCGCCCATACCGGCACGTTTGGCAGTGTTTTGTTTTTGGTGTTTTCAGCCCGGCCGGAAACAAATATCACATAAGTATGCATCATGGACAGCGGGAGAATTCCATTAAGCCATTAAAGCGAAATTGATTTAGTAAACAACTCTAGACTGCAGGCAGTCTAGGGTATTAATCGAAAGGGGCTGCACAAATCGTACAGAACAGTTTCGGGTAAGAATGCAAGGATCAATAAATTGTACGTCAAAATAGGAAAACAAGAAAGAAAAAAATAACAAATGCGCAACAAAATAGAAAGCAAAGTAATGTCGAGAGGAAAAGGCTGACGACAAAGAAATTGTAGAATAGAATGAAAACACCAGACATCAAAAAGCAACACAATGACTCGAAAACTCGTCAGTCATTACAGGTTGTGTCTAACCTGGCGAGGGCGGAAGCTGCGCGCCTTCGGCTTTGCTGTGGCTGCAGAGTACATAGCACTATTGTATAAGGTTAGTCATCTCCGCGTCCGGGAAATAAATACAAACTTGGAGTCAAAACTTACCCAGTGTAAGAAGTGGGTGGGATCGTGTTGTAATTGCTCGTGTCAAGGACGTTCTGGGTGTTGCCGCCAGCATTGCCCTGGTAGGGGATGCCTTGGAGCTTGCAGTTGTTGATGTGGTCTTCGGGGAATGTAGCGCCACGGAGAGCATCGGGCATTTGAATCAGGGTAGCCGTCAGGCCCATCTCAACATGCCATTCGATGTGACAGTGCAGCAAAAAGACACCCGGGTTGTCGACAACAATGCGGATAACAGCGTACGAGTTGGCATTGACGGAGATGGTATCGCGCCGCGGCGGGTTGGCCGGGAACGTGCGGTTGCGGCCGGACCAGCTGCCCGTGTTGCTGCCGGGACGGTCAAGCACCTGGAACTGGTGACCGTGCAAGTGGAAGGGATGGATAGCAGCATCGAGGTTATTGATAGCGATGTTGACGACAGCGCCCTTTTGAAGAACAAAGGGGTTGACTGTGCCATACACGATGGGATTGGTGTTGTTCTTGCCTGTTGTGGCAGCAGAGTACAACGTGGGCACCTTCTGGTCAATGTAGGTGATGTCGTTGAAACAGGCACGGGGGTAGCCGTTGACATCCTTGCAGAAGGCAAAGTCCAGGGTGATGGTGTCTGTGACTGGACCATAAGCAGCAACGCCGTCAAGGGCGCGGAAAGAGGCATCGTTGACGGGCTGCCACTTGGAGACCACATCCTGGGGGTAGGCGCCCGTGGGTTGCATCACGAGGTAACCAGTGTAGTTGTGCGGCCAGACAAGGCTCGAGGCCGGGTCGTTGGCGAAATCACGGTTGATGTCGAGAGACAACAGGAAGGGGTAGTTGCGGTGATCACGCGAAATACCCTGGATCAGGACATCATAACGCTGGGCCGGGGCAACACGCAGCTGGTATGCCTGGGCCTTGGTGATGTAAGAGGAGTCAATCATGATCACCTGCATGGTGTGCGAGTCAAAGTGCAGGAAAGCCGAGGCAAAGGCGGAGAAGCTAATGATGCGGAAACGGTAGGTCTTGCCCACGTCAAAGGTGACGTTGGATCCCAGGCCCTCGTTGACGATGATGCCATCTGGGAAAGGAGGCAAGAAGTTGGTGTTACTGGGCTGGAGCATATTCTGCATAAGGGAAAGGGACTGGTCATGGTACCAGTCGGAGACCGTAAGGATAACCTCCTCGTCGTACTGGCCGGCGTACGGGTCGTTAAGATCATGAATGATCAGAGGACCACGGAGGCCGTCGGGGTACTGGCCCATGTTGTGGGAGTGGTCTATATTTTATTAGTTACCATTTCGACACGAGTTTCAAGAGTATACAAAGTGTCTCTAGACTGCATAAGCTCCAACTTACACCAGTATGTTCCAGGAGCGTTTGCCTGCCACTTGTTAGCAAAAATAAGAAAATACGTTATCCACAAAGACTTGAACATACCACGAAGGTGTAGGTGATTGAAGATCCAGGAGGAACGGGGCACTGGGTAACACCGCTCGGGCCGTCCATATCCTCGGTGAGAATCTGGTCGATGCCGTGAAAGTGAAGGCCAGTAGTCTGGTTGCCAAGCTGGTTGTTGAGGGTGAGCTGGATAGTGTCGCCAGCATTGGCCTCGAGGGTCGGGCACGGCCAGGCGCCGTTGATGCCGATGACAGGCCGCTCAAAGCCGTCAGGCGAGGCATTGACCCAAGTAGCATCCCAGGTGACAGACACGGTAGCAGCCAAGGCACGCGTAGCCAAGAGCAGCGTGGTAAGGGAGGAAATAAAGCGAGGCATTGCGGCAGAGTGAGGTAAAAACCACAGTGCACGATTAGGCGATATAGAAGAAATAGAGAAGAAATGGGTATAAAACGTTTGATAAAATCAGATTCAACGCAAACAAAGATTAACGAATGAAAACTTGCTCGTGAATCTATAAGAATCCCGAAAACAAGCTCAAAAGGACAAGGGGGTGCTATCGTCAGCGAAAGAAGACGAGATAGTCGAACGTGATGAATTAAGAAGGAAAACTGAGAGACAAAAGACGGGAGATAAACGAGAGCTGGCAAAGTGTCACTTAACACGGCCGTCGATGCTGCTGGGGATGAGGAGCAAAGGAAACCCAAACTGAAAAACGAAGCGGGCAATGGCCGTTATTATAATAAATCGGCGAGGACACACGATGAGGAAGAGATCTAGGAAAGGCCATGGGCAATAGAAGACAAGTCAGCAAGAGTAGAGCCAGGCAGTCCGTATGAACGGAAGCCGGGCATGGAGTGGGAAACAAAATAAACGAAAATAAAGAAATGAAATGAAAAACAATAAATTATGTAAAATGACTAGGAAAGACAAAGACAGTAGACGACAGAAAGGACGACAGAAACGAAATTAACATAAAAGTGGGATAGCTAAGCATGAGCTCGGAACAAGTCACAGTGTGACAATACGAATTAAAGACAGCAATAAAATAGTACGGCTGATAGTCGTGAGAAAAGACGAAAAGACCGAGACCAAGAGACCAAGAGACCAAGCTACCAAGCTACCAAGAAAACAGACTGCACACAGAAAAGAGGCGGTCCAAGAGAGGCTGACTGCGAAGCCCGCCTCACCGGCATGGCATCCACAATACGATGTGTATGTATGTAAGATGCAAGCGAGGACGGTATGAATGCTGGCCGTGGCAGCAATATTTAGAATTTAGAATGACTAACAAGTGGCCGCAGACGGAAGTACAAGCATGGCTTGGCTGGTTGGCTGAGTCTTAAAGGCTTGGGAGTTGGGACTTGCATTCTGACAGCAAGTCGGGTGAACAGCAGGCATGCAGACATGCTGTCAGGTGAGATAGATGGGAGAAGGGGTGTGGTGGATGGCCAGGAGGAGACGAGAAGCATAACCTGGTATCAGACACCCCATCTCGAAGTACTATCGTATTATCGTTGTGTTCCCCAGGCTTTATCATTGTACAATGTATAGTGTATATAAATAAATCCAGAATGGCCCAAGCTATACTGAATATATCACGACGGTGGCGGCTTTGCAGCCATATCCAGGATGTCTCTTTTCTTAAATGCATTTATTCTTGCGCCATGTTGGCGTTGACATGCCGTCAGTGCCAGTTGCATGCAAATATTGACAGAGTTCGCATACAAAACTATATAGACAGCCGAAATGTAGTGTTATTACTGAAGTTTGGAAGCTATCATTGGAGAAACCATGGGAGAGGCATGAGCCACAGAAGTTGTGTAGCCGAGCAGGCCATGGGATATGGAGGGTGGAGTTCTTGTGGTGGCATGCAGGACGTTTAAAGGTGTGAAGAAAATAGATGTAAAATCACAAGAAAAAGATGTAAACTAAATAGTAGGTTCATCAGACAAAATACCATTTAAAAATTGACAATACAAAGGGGAAAGGAAAGGAAAACCACCTTCATCCAAACTATAAACTAGCGGTGATGGCCACGGACAATAGTTCAGACCACCACGAAGTAGACCATGGTTCAGCAGTTGTCTGGTTCTTTCTAGATCCGACTTAGCCGTGTCTTGTTCGGGATTGTCTCGCCTGTTTTGGCCTTTACACGTTGCCCTTTTTGTTTTGTATTCTTTTTTGTTTCTTTTTGTAATTACTTCTTTGCTGATTAGATGCACTGTCTTTATTTGCGGTACCTTTGGTTTCTAGTCAACCGCCTCACTTCGCATGCATGGCACTGCTACAGAGTAGCACAGCAAGTAGCGAATAACAAACTGCAGATAGAAGACACACATTATCAGTAATCAGCAGTGAGACGAAAACATATCGAGCACCGGCAACCATGGCCAGACTTTTGCAGGATACCGCAGCAGTGCTCCGCAAGTGTATTTGCGAGAACAGAAGGATTGACCATACTCCTGATTGTTGTGTGCTGTATATTTATTTACGTTTTATTGTCCAGTCTCTTTTATCTCATGTCGGATATAATCTCTGTCAAAGGTGGCGTCGCCTTATAAACCCTATTACTTGTGATCGCTTCGCACAAATATTTGTATTGCATGTCATCCAGTGCAGCGCCTTGTTGTTTTTCAGATACTTTCTTGCAAACCATATTAATTATATCATTTAAAAGCGCGGATATGGCGGCCTATTGGACTCGCTGGCTTTTGTGTACTGTATTTTAGGTGTCAGTGTAGTGTGCATAGTCTGCAGTGCCTTTTTACCAGACAATACGCGCTGATATATGATTAAAGACTAAATACACTACTTTAAGCACCAAAATCACTTGATCGGCGCCATTGTCTTATATTGCAGTCAGCCCCGGACATGAGCAGCCGCAAGCCAGCAAGTTAGCAGTTGTCTTGCCTGCAGGGGCGTACCTTAATATCGTCCCGCAAAGCCATTACAAAAGTACAGCAGGATGTCGGCGAGGACGAAACGACGATGTGCTCAGCCAGGCCCGTGACAGTGCCATGCCCACAGATCGGCACGCACCGGCAAACTGTTTCGCATCACGACGATGGGAGGGAGAGATCTTGGCTCCCAATCATCGCAGTGTCTCTGTTTTCTATCACGTATCTATTCTTGGGCATACATATTCTTCGGTTATTCAATATATCTCATATGTGATTCCAAAGACCGAATGTTTTTTTCTCGACTCGGGGGTGCACAGGGGTATTAACACAGTAATACACAAAGTATGCGCTAGACACACAGCATCGTGCAGCCAAGCATATTAAAAACCACTCCTACTTCGTGCGCCATGAAAGCGCAATTGACAGACCGTCGAGATTGAGGATTAAGGCTGACTGGACGAGAACGCAGTAATAAGTAATATGTAAGCTGAAACTGCATCGAGTACATCCATGAGGCTTGGCAGCACACATGCTTAAGTCAAGGTACAATGTATATCTAAGCAAAATACAGAACGGTAAACAATGTCGAAAGCGCAAACCCGTCTCGTAATGTCACGTATCTATTAAACGAGGTAAAAATATCAACACTGAACAGAACAACCTGAAGAACATGCATTCAATACGACCTTGACTCGACAGCTGTCGACAAATGGGTCCGGCCATCTCGGCCCCGGTGGCGGAGTGGTGCCCGAGGCCTACTGTTATTGAAACCCACTATGATGCATGCATAGCTTGCTCTGGCATCGCATGTACTCAGTACTGAAATCAGCCGTACATCAATGATTATACTCACTTCACAAGTCGTATGCACACGAGAGGTATAAATCACGTACCGTACTAGGAATAAAGACCCGATCTGGAGCTGGAGAGTTCTGAGACCTCTTGTTTGAGACAGCTTAGCTTGGGAGTTTGGCAGGCGGCGTGATAGGATTTGGCCCTGTACCAAAGGATGAACACGATGCAATGGAATAGAGATAGAGAGCAGAGCTATATTAGAAACTAGAAACAAAAATAGAAGCAACTATTATATCGTCCCATGTCTGCCTGTGCATGAGCGTCAAGTTCTATCATCCGGGGTAAGTATATCTTTGCAAATGTTCGTCTGTACCTTTGTGTAGGTGCAGAAAAATGTAGGAAAACACACTCGCCCAAAAAGTCAAGTGCACATGCAGCATTGGCTCTCTTACTTTATTTTATTTTTATTTCTGGCTTGTTAATAGCAAAGCTGAGCCAGTGCATGGGTCAGTCCTCTCTGCAGCGAGGACTCCATTCCTATAGAGAATCAAAGCGCCAACTTTAAATCTCCGGACTTGTCCTACGGAGTGTGTAGTACGGACTACGCCAGGGCTGAACATTTCTTTGTCATGAACAGATCCTATTTTTTGTCTTTATTCTGTATTCCGCATTATTGTACGGAAGGAAACATATATACTGCTACTTGGAACAACGGCCAGTGGGGTGGAGAACGGGAAGGGATGGTAGCCCGGAAAGGCAAACGTGATGCAGCGTGCCTGGCTGAATGTGTCTTGGTCTGCCAGCTGTCGTCTCGAGGCTGGCTGGCTGATGTTTTTGCTGAGCAGAGAAAACCCGCGTTCCATTTTTATTGTACAAGCCCTGTCTAGTGTAGCACTACTCAATCGAGGTCGATTGTATATTTTTCTGTCTACTCCTTTCCCGGCGGCCATATACCATCTACAGACGGTACTTGTAATAAAGAAGGTGTCCAGGCTAACAAAAAGACGTAATAGGCGTTGCGAAAGTATCAATATGTAGTAGATGGGGAAAGTAAACAAAGGGGAGAATAAAGTAAACAAAGAAAACGTTAACATAGAGATTAATCCGAAAAGAAGAAAACACATGAAAAAGATAAGAAAACGGACATTGTTTACAAAGACGCGGAACTATTAACCAAACAACTGATGGAAGGTAAATGATAGATAAAAGATAAACAGACCTTAATACACGACGTCGTATTAACGGATCATGTAAGTCAGATGCAAGCTTGTTTCTCAGTCCCTCCTTGCTTATGTCTTGCTTTGGCTCACGGCTCATTCGACCGTTGCCGCTTGCTGATCTACCTCTGTTCGGTTCCATGCTTTTTCTAGCCAGCACGGTCTTTGCCTGCTTATGTCAGTATTCTGGTATTTTGATATCCGTCAGCTCGATGGCCGATATTGCCACTGTTTATAAATTATGATCGCCTTGAGCTGGCTACTGCCGACAGGTCCGAATTTTATTCAATCAGACCTCGACGGAGCTGAAAGGCACAAGAGTCCCTGATTCAGTGAGGCTGCCTGCAAAAATCACAGTGAGACTCACCCAAAGTCAATATTGCTGCAGCATGTTCCTGCCTGACGTCTTTTTTTTTTTCTCTTTGCTTGAAAGCGTTAGTTCCGGCGACTAAAAACATGCATAAAATAAAAGGGGAAAAGTCGGTCGATCCTGTTCAAGCCAAGACATCTGGAGGGAGCATGGGCATCAGAGACACCAGACATTGGAGACATCAGAAACACCAGAAATATCATCGACACCATCGATCAGAGGCCACAGATCATAGACACAGATCATAGACACAGAAAGATTGCGAAAACGACATAAACGGCTTCATCATTCACCAGCTCGAGGCCAGCAGTAAGCTCTGCCGTTGTGTAAGACTGAGACTGCCTGAATAGGGAAGCATGGGGCGCAGCTCTCTTCCGCTCTAATGCAGGTCTCGGTGTTACAACGCGACCCTTGTCTGTTTCTTGCCTTTTTACTTGCCTTTTGCTATCCTCTTACATCGCCAGTGCATATCTAGCTCCGGCCTTCCCCCTTCCTTAGCCCTCCTAGCCCTTTTAGCCCTTTTAGCCCTTTTAGCTCTCCTGCTCGCCTCTCGTGTTCGGCGCCACAGATACGACGGTCGCAATAAGAGAGCACCTTTGGGTCTGTCCCAGTGCAGCCACCGGCACAGCGGCCATGAGCTAGGTGCTGACTCTAGGTACGTCTGGGTATCATTCGAGCTCTGCTGGCAGCATGAGAACGAAGGATTCCCGGTAATTGGGACCTATTTTGCCACGGACCGGGTCAGCCCAGCGGATAGCAGTGAGATCGAGTATGAACGAGTACCTGGTCATCGCTTCTGTTCTGAACATGATGGTCAGTCAGTAGTCTAGTCCGGAAGAGCAGTACATGGATCAATAATCGCCGGACTCAGTCAGTCGCTCAGTAGCTGTTCTTTTCCGATCTTTTCCTTTTCGATCGGAACACTTCAACTCCACTGGAGACAAACATCAAATCGCAAGATCGGACCAAAAGTAAAACCCAAGTGCCATGTATTCAAAGCAGAGAAAGGCAAAAGGATACATGTACTACAGAATGCTGGTGTGCTGGTTAGGCCAGATGCATGCCGTCGGAAGTGAGCTGGCCCGAAACAAAAATTGCAAAAAAAAACAGAATGCCTATACCCAATGGCCTAGTACCCTAAGGGATGAGACAAAAGACAGCAGCTCTGAAATAGGTATATGATGCAGGAGAAAATTTGCGGGAAAATACAGTAAAAAGAAGGACAAAAATGGAAAATAGACAACAACAATAAATCTGCAAACCTCCAAAATGAAAATACCAAACTGCTATTGCAGTAGAGTAGCCTCGAGATCTAGCACGCCAAAGAGGCCCTCAATTTCCTTCTCGATAACCTGGAGCTCCTCGGCCACCTGGCCTGTGACTAGTGCATAGGCATACAGCAGAGCATAGTCGCGCTCCTCGACATTGACGCTTGCACTCGGGCCCTCTGTTGTGTTTGCCGTTGACGGATATGCCGTAGCTGTTGTAGAAGAGGATGCGTTTGTTGCTGCGGCTGCTGCGGCTTCTGCTGCTGCCAGTCCTGCTGATATCGATGCTGGCTGAGACCCCTGGGCGCCGCCTTCTGCATCTGCACTACTCGGCGATACTGCTGCTGCTCCAGAGTCCGTCTGATGTTTTGCAGCCTGCTGCTGTTTCAGCGACAGTGCATGCTCCTTGCGGAACTGAAAGATCTTCGCCAGCAGCCGATCCCGAACGATCGTTACCCCCGGCAGTGCGTCTGTGAGCGGGTACTCGAGCATAAACGAGCTCGCAAGCACCTGGAATACGTGGCAAATGCGGTCACAGAGCATAGCCCGCTCTGTTGCCGTGTAGTAGAGCAGCGCACGCTCGCCCTCTGTAAGGTGGCCGCGTCGCTGTGTAAGGAGACTCATGGCATAAAAGCCATCCAGTGCCTTGTTAGTCGCTGCCATCATGCGTCCGCACGCCTCAAAGGGGAACGGACCCCGGAGCTCAAATTCGGACGCTGCTCCCTGGCGCAGGGTCTCGAGCCGTGCAGCGTACCGCTGCAGCGCTGCCTGCTCGCCCGATTTCAGGTATGACCGACTGCAGTCGCTGCGCAGCAAGATGGCCAGCGGCCCCCGCTTCCAGATAAGACCCATCTGCAAGTAGAGCACAGAAACGCCTTCCTTGAACCGCTTGCGTGCAGAGATGGGCCAGACAACTCGGCACACAAAGAGACCCCATAAGATACCCGCGGTTACGGCCAGGAACCGATGCTTGGCGATCTCCATGATAAAAGGGTGCACACCACCTTCGTCGTCGTCGTCATCGTCCACGCGCTGCGACAGAGAATACGCATACAGCGTAATCACGTTATAAGCTAGCAGCGTCGTCCGGCCCTGTGGCGCCTTCCCACGGTCAATCATTATAAAGAAACTGTAAAAGGCGACAAGCCAACCAAGGAACAGCAGTGCGAGGGCGTTGCCTTTGCTGATGTTCCAGTTGACTACAGCCCAAATAGACCCGACCAGGGTAGCCAAAAACCGTGCGAGGCCGGTTGTATTGGATGCTCCCACCGTCATGGCACACACAATCATAAAAGACAAAAGTCCCCATTCACCCCGCCAGTGCATATAGAATGCTCTCGTTTCCGTAATAAAAGCCATCATCGCCCACAGCATGGCTCCTATGCCCACCTTGATGCCAAACCGTATATCATCCCGCATCAACACCCGAAACGACCGCAAAACCCGCTGAGCAAGCTTGCGCACAACAGCGTTCGAGTCGGGTGCCGCCTGCCAACTGAATGTGTCACGCTGCTTGATCATCTCGTCGGGAATGCCACGCGGCATCTGCGACTTCCGAATCGGGCGGACATTCTTAGTTCGGCTTGGGTTTGCGGAGGAACGGCTCGCAGATGGATCGTCAGCATATGGTTCCTCGACCACATCCTCTAGCACCGCATTGCGGTCGGTAACCGCCACATCGAATGGCAGCACTGACGGATAACGCGACTGCGGTGCCTTCCAGAACAACAGCCAGCGCCAGCTTCTGTTGTTATGGTCACGAACAAGCTTGAGGTCATCCAGCACATCAAGATATTTGGTCAGCTCCTCGCCAAACGCCTGCAGACTGAAACTAAAGTGGCCACACGCTGCTGCAACCTCTTCGAAGTCGGCCTTGATCTTCTCAGACCGCGGACGGCCAAATTCGATTGTTTTGTACAGCTCCTGCAGAGCCTCAGCACGCGCCGTGTTGTACAATGAGAGCGCATCCTTGAGGCTCTGTCGGTAATGGTCGTTGATAAAGATCTCATAGTCCGGAGCACCGCCAAAGGGAGAGTCACGGAGAACCGTTGCGAGTGTGAATGCTAGCGACTTCATAGACGGGCCAAGCATACCAATGAACAGCTCGAAGATCTCCGACGACGTCCGCAGTGTAGCTGTGCTGCCCCGACGGGACCTGCTACTGTACATGGATGCAGCATGCTCGACAAAATCAACAACAGGAGGTGAGCTGGAAAGCATACGGGAGCTCGGGCTCGAGCCAGCACCGCCCACGACACCCAAAAACCCGAGTGCCTCTTCATCAGTCATGTGGTGGCGCCCAGCCGGCCGATCTTCACTGCTCTCGTCCGAGGCTTCGTCAATAGCGGATAGCACTGCCAGCCGGCCACTCCGGTGGAAACTGGAGCTGGCGCGGGAGAGCTGTGGCCTCGAGCTATTTGGTGAAGAGGGGCCGTCAGAGGAAGACGGGATACCGACGCCCATAGAAGGTGATGTTGATGGCGAGAAAGACGATGACAAAGTTGTCGCCTGCAGGTAGTCGTATGCTGCGGTTGAGCTTCCTACAGGAAGCCCTGGGGTCAGCGGACCTGCTGCTGCTGCTGCTGCTGTCGACTCCCGAAGCAGCTCGAACTGTGTGTTGGCAGCACTGCGCAGACCACCTATGGACTGTGCCAGTGTCTCCATGGACTTGTACACAAGCTTCTCCAGCTGGTACAGGCTAGCATGACCCACAGTGTAGTGCTCATATTTGGCCTCTTTCAGATTCTTGGTCATCTGTGCGTGTGCCGCTGACCAGTTTTTGGAGGCTGTGCGATATTCTTCAGAGACCGTCAGCTCGTCCTCCGCACCACTCAGAAACCCGTGCGTGATCATGGCCAGCATATCACCCAGCGACGTGGATGCCTTGGTGAAAGAGTCGCGCAAAAGTCCACGCGCCGAAACGCGCCACAGGAGCAAGCTGACGGACGATGTAGTACCGATGCCAAAGACGAGCGTCTTGAGAACCTGGGCCACCTTGGCGTTGGAGAAGACGCTGCTATATGTCGAGTTCTCCTTCGTGACGACTGTGATGATGGCCAATGATGCCAGCGTACAGCCAACGTTGACCGAGGGATTGTTGAGGCGCTGCTTGACCCAGCCAATAAAACCGAAACCGAAGCCGATGAAAAAAACGAGCACAAAGGCATAGGCGACCGTGACCCAGCCCAGGACCGATCCAAACAGCACAGATGACGCCATGGAGAGGATCGATATGATTTCAGCATAGGCAATAGCAACGACACCGATAATCATTGCCTCGACCATGGAGCCTGCTGTCCGTGCTGGGTGGAAGTAGACCGTGATCGTGGCCACCACATGCTTGCCATCGAGCTTGCCAAGTAAGTCGGAGAGTGGCGGCCAGAATGTCCACAGACTGGCAATGGTATAAGCCACCGCGCACTTTAAAACACCGCGGCCCTTGGGTGAGTCGGCCCAGGAGCGAAAGCGGCTGGCGCCATCCCGGGTAGCACGGCCGGCAGATTCGACTCGCGAAATGAAGCCGGGCGCAGAGAAAAAAGAGGTAGTGTCGTCGTACTCGTCGTCGTCGCTGGAGTAGGCAGACATGTTGGCGATCCGTTGCTCGTCGGTCAAGGGAGAAAAGCCATTTCGAAGTGTAAATTGTCGTCGCGAGCGTTCGCCAGTCGACGGGATGATGAACGTGCCGTTACGCATTTTCTAAACGAATTAATAACTTATGAGCTCAACAGTCCAGCGGCACAGTTCCAGCCAGGCTATTCTCGCAGCTGCATGCGCCAAGGTAGCAGTCTGCATGTCGGGGGTGTCCCAGCTTCGATAAACCTGTCGCTAGCCGGGTGTACCGCGTTGCACCTCATTCGGGGCTGCATCCAAGGTCTCGAGGGACGGCCCTGGACGCGATGAGACGCTTGCTCGGATGTCTTGGGAATCGCAACTTACACTGCGCTTGGCGGCACGGCGTGGTGGCCACTGGCTGTTGCCAGACGGACCGCCTGTTGATGCCGTATTGTTGTTCATCGCCGCTGACGGTGTCGATGTCGATTCATGGACTAACGCATGAATCAGTATTCGAGCAGACGAGAAGAAGACGAAGGACGAAAGGGGGAAGAGGCTTGGCCAAGGCTGTGAGACGAGATAGGACCTATATGGCCCGCAGCTAGGGCGTCAGGGATAGCTCTTGCCCCAGTGTGAGCTAATGCATAATGCTGTAGACTGGCCAATCACACCCCTATACACAGCGTTAGTCAGCCGGGACTTTGAACGAGACGCGCTATCACAGGGCGCTAACTTAATGAAGGGTCTCTGTTTATCTTCGTCGCTGAGCTACAGTGAGCAAGGCTAAATGACATAACTACTGTACTGTAGTCAGTATCCCGACCTTCTTGATAGCAGTTGGCTGGATGTGATGGCTCTCTGAGCAACGGCATGTAAATGCCCTATTAACTTCCATTCCTGTGTCTCTCCAGAATCTACATAACCTCTCTTGGGGCTAAATCGGGTCACATGACTTCGTGTTCTCAATGTCTTACGTTGAAATTGGCAAGCGCCACCCTGCAGCAACTGTCAAAGCGAGTGCTTACCTATTTCGGCCAAGAATGCGGATAGATGCCTCTTTTTGCGCTGCTGGGCCCGGCTATCAACGACCCCGCTTTATCTCCCTAACCACACTACCAGACTGCCCTACAAGAGGCTCGTTCACTGATTCAGCTATATCTCCGGCGGGTTGCCAGTTAGTCACAGCATCGACTGCGATATTGCCTGGTTTAAGATCTGGTCTAATCAAAAACATACAATCTTACAAGTGCTTCTTCATTCCAACTACGGCCGGCCAATGTTTGTGTCTGTTAGAGCCAGATTACGTTGCGTCACTTCCATTCGATCTTCTGCGCCTTCAGCCCGCCAGATCAGCTGCCAGTCGTCTGTTGCTCCTTCCCAATCAAGCTCGACAGCGTCACTGTGTCATTACTCAACTTCAGCCTCGCCCTCATCTTTCAACAAAATGGCCTCGCCTATTCCGCGAAAGCAGTTTCTGCCCCTCAAAGGTCGCACTGCCACTAGCGCCATCGCTCCAACTCCGGCTTCCGAGGCGGGTCAGCACATCCCCAAGGTCCTCCGTGGTGTCGTTTTCGATGTAGACGGCACACTTTGGTATGTCAATCTGCCGTTTCGCCCTGTTCATCACATAGCTTCAAGACAAAACTAACCCGTTCTAATTTAGCATCCCTCAAACCTACATGTTTGGCCAAATGCGTGACGCCCTCGGCATTACCAAGAAAACCGACATCCTCGACCACGTCTACGAGCTCCCGACAGTGAAGGAGCAGCAAGAGGCCATGGAAAAACTTCGCGCCATTGAGCGCGCTGCCATGTCTTTGCAGGAGGCACAGCCAGGCCTGGCACCTCTCATGGACTATCTTGATTCCCGCGGCATTCCCAAGGCCATCTGCACACGCAACTTTGAGACCCCCGTGCAGCACCTATTGAACAAGTTCCTCGAGGGCCATGTCTTTTCACCTATTGTGACTCGTGACTTCCGTCCCCCGAAGCCCGATCCGGCCGGTATTCTGCACATTGCTCGCAGCTGGGGTCTGTTGCGGTCAGCAGCGGGTATTGAAGACGACACAGCCGACCATGCCGAGGTTGCCAAGGAGCAAAAGGAAGAGGAAGGGATTGAGCACACTGCCGTTCCCGAGGCTGACGGATCTGGCCTTATCATGGTCGGCGACTCGATAGACGACATTACCGCCGGCCGGAGAGCAGGTGCGGCAACAGTGTTGCTGGTCAATGACGTCAACAGACACCTGGCCAATCATGAGAATACCGACATGGTCATCTCGCAGCTAGATGAGCTAGTCGATATACTTGAGAACGGATTTGTTGGACGTGAGATTGCAGCCCCTCTGGCCTGACCCCAACAGGTTGAACGATAATGTAAATAGTAAAAGAAAATAGAGAATATGATAGATATGCTCAAGGCGGGCAAATACGAGTACGGTGTGTTTCACAACAGGTAATGAAGAATGTGCAGTTGTACGACAAAAAGAGCTCAACCAAAACTGCAAATGAATGATACTTGTATGTGGCAACAATACACAAGGAGAATAAAGAGTATAATATGAAGATGGAAGGAGTAAAGCAATGGAAATACGGAAAGAAAAATATGAGATATAATATAGAATGAACTGAAATGAAAAATATCCAGGGCAAATGGCAATGAGATGGAGGCAGCGCAGCAATGCAGTGTGGAGGACAAGACCATAAATAAACAGGAGCAGCCACCGTCGTTGTATCAAGCGTGTATATGACTCCGCACCTTTGGCGTCCCTTTAGATCCGGTTCATATAAATGTAATAAAAATAAAAAAGCAGGTTGATAGTTCCACACTACTTTTCGTTTTCATAATCATAAACATTGCTTTATCATTTTGTCGGGTATCCGATCGGGTATGTGTCATTTGGTGAAGAGGTATAGTAGGATTTTGGTTGGTGTTGGTATTGTTGGGACTGTTGGGACAGTTGGGACTGTGAGTGCTGGTGCTGGTGCTGGTGCTGCTGCTGTTGGTGCTGCTGGTATTGGGGTTGTTGTTGGTGTTGTTGCTGGGTATGGTGGTACTGCTGTTGCTGGTGGTGTTGCTGCCGACGTCTCAACTCGTCCGGGGTCTCCTTCTTCGGCGGGACAGGCGGCAATTGGTTGTTTGGGTGTGGGGCGGGGCGGACAGGGAGGGAGAAGGTGGTCGAGCTTGGGCCAGCGCTTGTCGGGCCGGACAGTCCACCGCTGCTGCTGTGGCTGTGGCCGTGGCTTGTCGAGATGGGTTGCGGTATGCGCGGGATGGAGTCGGAGGTGACTACTCGTGCTCCCAGTCCCGGATGTATAGCCTGTCCACCTGCGCGGCCAAGGCTGCTGAATCCGGAACTGCCGACACCGGAGCTCGTGCTCCCATTACCGACATGCCCGTTGCCATACCCGCTGCTGACCCCGGCATTGCCATGGCCAATTCCGGGTCCATTTGCGGGCCGCGTAGGGGACCGGTTCGATAGGCTGGAGCCGTGTTGGTCACGAGGTGACAAAATATCGCCCACGATAGGAATCTCACCTGAAGTTGGGGTCTCCAGCGACCGATCCTCGCCGCCGTGGTAGGTCGGAGAGTCGGTGCCGCGGAGCAGATCTTGTGTCGCCGGTGACAGCTGCGGTGCAAGATGGGACTTGCGGTTGTCGCGCTCCATGAGGCTGACCGCCCATTCGCGCAGATCGACGGGTGTTCTCTTGGCTGCTTGCACAAATGAATCACGTTCCTGTTTTGTTAGTAGGTGTTTGTTTGGAAACCGATTGGCAATTTTGTTGTGGTTCTGAAATAGAATACTTACAAACAGCTCCTGAGGTGTTGGCCGCTCGTCAGGGTTCTTGAATAGACACCGTTGGATCATATCTTCGAGGATGGAGGGGAAGGCGTCGCTCTTAGGCAGGCGCGGTGCGGGTTCGTGGACAATCTGCTGCAGAAGGTCAAGGATACCGGCCGGAGCATTGTCATCGTCGTCTGAGTGCTGCTCATTGGAGGCAAATGGGAACTTTCCGATTGCCAGCTCCATAATGGTAAGACCAAAACTCCACACATCCGACTTGACAGTGTACCGCTCACCCTGGATACGCTCGGGCGCCATGTATGTCGATGTGCCAACAAAGGTGTCGGCAATAGAGTTGACGAGCTCGCCGGAAACACCGAAATCGCAGAGCTTGATGGAGCCGCGGGAGTTGACAAGAATGTTGGAAGGCTTGATGTCGCGGTGCATAATGTGGTGCTTGACGTAGAGGTAGGTCAGGCCACCGAGAGTCGCTTCGGCGATCTTGCCCAGGACATCGACACGGACGGGGCCGAAAACACGGGAGACTCGGTCAAGAGCACTAGACGTGTGAAAAGGCAGAAGATTAGCATGTGTTGGTTCTAACGGCTCAACCGCCATCCATATCATATATACGTACCCAACATCCATGTATTCCATGCACATGATCACGTCGTTGTTGTGGTTCAGGAATGAACCATAAAATGTGACAATGTATTCGGAGTGGCAGTGACGCATGATCTGCAGTTCGCGGACAATCCGTTTGCGCATTTCTTTCTTTGCTTCTACATGGATGACCTGTGCGTGTTAGTTTCAGTGTTTTTCTTTTATCTTCAAACGGCCTTGTCCTCGCAGCGGACGGCATGACGGGGATTCCGAGGATAAAGGGGAACACAAGTCTGGACGGGGAGACATACTTTGCGAGCAATGGTTGTGTTTGTCGGGATATGTCTGACTTTGCTGACGGTACCGCCGTTTCCAGAGCCGAGCTCTTTGATAAACTCAATATCGTCCGGGCGCAGGTCCAGGTTGTACTCGATGCCGATCTCGAGCTGTGCAGACTGGTCTTCGTTGTGGTCGGCGGCGGTCTCGACGGCCGGGGGAGGCTTCGGTGCGGCGGGGGTCAGGGCGAGGCCCTTGACGTTCTTCCGCTTCATCGACCGGGGGGCGAATTCGGCCATGGTGGGCGATCTGATCTGTCACTTGGCTTGTGGCGGGGTGTAGGGTATATCGACGGCGAGTGACGGCTGTCGTCGAGAGTCGGGCTGAGGCAGAATAGTTGTGAAATAGCACAGGCGCGGTGCGGGGGGGTGGTTTGCAGAGGCCGGCACACGGTAAGCTATCAGCAACAGTATGCAGCCTGGCCTGGGTCGGTTCCGTCAATAATAGCGGATGGCGTGGCGGGGAGGTTGTGGTGGGCGGTGAGCGGCCGTACTCAGCAGAGACAGGTGCGGTTAAAAGTGCAGCAATCAAGGTGCTGAGAAAGGAAAGAGCCCGGAGCGGCAAAGGCAAGAGCGATGGGCGACGGCGACGGCGATGGCGACTATGTAGAGGAGATGAAAGCGGCGATGCAGTACAAAGAAAGGAGAGAGCACAAAGGGTCAAGGAGACACAGGAGAATGGAAGAGGAAAGGAGTGAAGGAGAAATGCAACGAAGCAACCAAAGCACGAAACAAGGAGAACGAGTGACCAAAATGCACGGGGCTCACGGGTGGGCTCTACTCTGTATTTGATGGGCGGGCTAGGGAGTGGTTGTCACAAACAGGGAAGGAGGGGCGCAATGCCTGGCCACGGGGAGCAGGAGAGCAAGAGGAGGAAGGAGCACGCCACCCAGAGCCTAGGCCATGTTTTTAGTGTCTAAACACATCTGAAGACAGTAATATATCATTAGCAGAGACGGGCAGAACAAAAAAAGAGCAGGCGAGACCACAGAAATGCCCCATAAAATATTTATAGAGTAGAGCCATACAGAGCCCGATAGACCCAAAATAGACGCCGGCGAATCTGGAGATGGAAACGACTCCGACGTAATACAGAGCATCAGAAGTAAAGTCAAGAGCGAAGGAGATTCATACATACTACATACAGTACATAGTACACAATTTCATACCAGGCGGCACCTTGGACGCCCCTCTGCCCCCACTTTTTGCTCTCTGGGTCGAACAGCAAAAAGGCACAAAACGACAAAACGGTCACCTAGTTCATCCTCAAAGGGCCAACGGGGTGAACGGGGCGCTTGTCCTTGACGGTATACGGGGCCTTTGTCCGTTCTTATTAGGGGTCCATATCATACAAAGTATGCTACGGACTACTACTTGGTGCAACGGGTGATGGCCTCCAAGGCGACGAGACGCCTCTTGTCTTGTCGGTGTCGTTGTCTGACTGGCGCGTGTGGTCGGGCAAACATGCGTTGTGGAATCTTCTGATCCTTGATCATAATCATGACGACTCTGCTCGTCGCCCATCGTGTTTCGCCCTGTCGAGCTGTGTCCCTTGCTTCTGCTGCAGGCAGGGTAGTGCTCGGGTACCTGTCGTGGATGTGGACAACCGGCCGGCATGTGCAGTGCAGCGGTGACACCGCCGAGGAGCTGCAGATGGTGGCGCGCACTTGGGCAGTGCGGATGTATCTGCTCTGTGGTCTGCAGTCAAATTGCGGCGTGTGTGCGGAAGCATCGGGTACATAGTAAGATGATGTTGGCTTGGTAGGTTTGGTTAGTAATAGTAATGTTGGGCGTCAGCATCAAAACGAGAAGGAGCGAACCGTTCGCTCCTGCTCCTGCCCCTTCCAATACGAGCTGTACCTGACTAGCTCTTGGTCAAACAATAACTTGCAAATTGCTCCGTAGACGAGCATAGCCAAGGCTGTGATCACCAATACGATATTCCAGCAGTTATTCTATTTCAATCTCGTTTATAATTTTCAGTGGAAGAGCCTCCACCTGATATGCACATTGGTCCTGAATATTATGTATCTTAGTTGTCGCCATAGAAGCAGTGCCAAGTATCTGAACCCCTCCTTGCCCGTCGCATATCCTGTTTGGGCGTTGTACATGCGGTTTACGTCGAATGGCCTGTCTCTCTACGGAGTATGCCCATTGTTTTTCAATATTAGTCGTCCAAAGTGCAACACATTGCATACCAATATGCCGGATGTCGAGCCGGGCCTTGAAGAGACGTCGTTGGTGGAAAGCTTCTGGACGTTTCGCATTTGGCGTTTCAGGCAGGAACGCGACTGGGGCGGCACATCGCACCTACCCTGGTAGAAAACAGTCATGTATGGCTTTGTATGGACGGCCACAGTGAAGAAAAGTACTGCCAAAGTACTCTGTAAAGCATAAATAAGACACCTGCAGCTACATAGGAATCAACTTGCAAGGAACCAGTAAGACAGTGATATCGTGGACTGAACCGCAATGTATTTGTCACGCAGCGACAGCCACTAGTCTTGAGTATCTAAGCGCCGCCTCAACTTGAGCAGCTCACGAATGAGACATCATTTTGATAAAGAAGAATATTTTTGGAGAGGTGGTATGCTCCTGTATATGGTCAAGGCTCGATGATCAGCTATGTTACAGTTTAGATGAATTTGTCCAAGAAAATGGCAGGAATAAAAAATATCAGGTTTTATTTTTGTCAAAAAGTATATAGTTATTGTATTCTCCCGAAAGCAGTTGGTTTATATATTTAAGTCTGGAGCATATCATAGAAACTATATGAGGACAGTACAAAATAAATTTTTTTTTTACAAAGAAAAAGCCCGGCAAAAAAATGCTCCTTTTTTTATACTTAATTTATTTCGTAAGCATCTGAGCCCATCAATAATATATACATGACGACATGGGCATAGTCAAATCTACACAATCTACACAGACTCAACCCGCTGAACAACAAGCGCAGTGGCCGCACCGCCGCCGTTGCAAATTGCAGCAACGCCATACTCGCCGACCTTGAGCTGGTGTAGCAGCGACACCAGGATACGAGAACCAGAGCTGCCGAGTGCGTGGCCCAGCGAGATGGCGCCGCCCAGGGGATTGACGCGGGCATTCTCCAGGCCAAGAATCTTCTCATTGGCCTTGATCACGGCAGCAAACGCCTCGTTGAATTCCCACACGGCAACATCGTCCTTGGTGATGCCTGCACGCTCCAGTGCGATCGGCACGGCCTTGGATGGCGCAATGGGAAAGTCAATGGGATCGACGGCAGCATCGGCATATGCCACAATCTTGGCCAGAACACGCGACTTGCCACCACTGGCGTACTCGCGAGCAACATCGGCACTGCCCAGGACGAGTGCAGACGCGCCGTCGTTGAGGCTGGAAGCGTTGGCTGCAGTCACGGTGCCGGTGCCATCGCGTAGGAATGCCGGCTTGAGGGTGGAAACCTTGGCCACATTGATGTCGAGGAAGCCCTCATCGGTGTCAACAATAATGTCCTTCTTCTTGCGCTTGTCGGTAACAGTGACGGGTGCAATCTCGTCAGCAAACGCCTTGGCCTCCCACGCTGCCTGGGCCCGCTCGTACGACTGGATGGCGTAGGCATCCTGATCCTCGCGCGTCACGCGGTAGTTCTTGGCGGTACGTTCGGCACAGATGCCCATGTGGTGCTGGTCGTAGGCGTCGGTCAGGCCGTCCTTGATGAGACTGTCTTCGAGAGTAATGTTGCCAAATGGTGGCAGGCTGGTGGCGCGGGGGATATAGTATGGCGAGCGGGACATGTTCTCCATGCCGCCGGCAATCTGAGCCTCGCTCAGACCAAGCTGGATATCCTGGGCAGCGAGCGTTACAGCCTTGAGGCCCGATGCGCACACCTTGTTGATAGTAGTGGCCTCGACTGACGAGGGAAGACCGGCAAAGATGGCAGCTTGCCGTGCCGGGGCCTGGCCGACGCTACCCTGGAGGACGTTGCCAAAGTAGACATTGGTGATCTTGGAGATGGGGACGCCCGACTTTTCGACGGCTGACTTGATGGCAACAGCACCGAGCTTTGGTGCCGGAACAGTGACGAACGAGCCGTTGAACTGGAGCAAGGTCAGCATTGAATCATGATGTTGTCGAGTCGAATATTTGCAGATTTGCATGTGACAGCCTGTTCGCCGACTAGGCTTCACCAACACACCTTTCCTGTGGGTGTCCGAGATGCACTCAGAATGTAGGCATCGCGAATCTCACGGCGCAGGGCCGACTGGACGGAGAACTGGCGAGCAGCTGCCGCTGTCCGCAGATTGCGTACAACGGACGGGCGGATTGCCTGCAACGTCATGGTGAAGCTGTAAAAGTGTGGGGTAAACGTGCGTAGATGAGATGGGAGGGCGAGTGAGAGAGAGAGGGGGAGAGAGAGAGCAAAGGAGGGAGCTGCGTAGAACAAGAAGTCAAAACTGAAGCCCTGAGACTAAAGGGTATCCAAAAGAAAGCAGCTAAAAGCACAACAGAATGTGGAATGCAAATGCGAATGGAAGATGGGAAGTAGAAAGAGACCAGGTCTCAGAATCGATGATGGTGTCGTTCCTTTGAACCTCGGCCAGTCGGAATTCTGGGGCACTGTGGTGCTTCTCCGGATGGGGAATTTAGGCCTATGATGGGGAAATAATACAGTGAGCCGCTGGCTGAACGTGTGTTAGTGGGTCGCCTAGACTGGGAAGAAGCAGTGTGTATGGTCAACCTGCCCGCTACTAGCCGAATGTCCAGTCTGGGGCACCTTCCTCAACGGGATAAGCATGCAAGGTCGGAAGGTGCACGGAATTGCTTTGTAGGAATTGCTATAATGATCTGGATCCTGTCTTCTGCAACTTTCAGCTTGTATTTGGTGAAGGTCCAACCCAGTATCAACAACTTCCTGCTCAGTGTGCTGATTGCGGCTCGATTAGTCTAGGAAACCGGCTGATGGCAGCTAAATCACCAGATATCGCGGGCAGAAGGGGCTGATACTCGGGGGCCAGGGTCGATACGTGGGCATCATTTTTATGTTACTCTTATTTATCATCAGTCGACGCGAACTGGACTAGGGATGGCGTGCAAAGAGAGAGCCATGGCTGTTCAACGGACAGTTTACGATACTGCTTACATAACCCAGACTGACGCCACCACCGCCACATGACATCGACTTTCGCGATACTGCTTTTTAGTGGAGACTGCCAGCACACTATCACGTGAATTACAGCGGCAATAGCGCAAGATGGCGCATTTCAAAGCAGCTTTAGGTATCAAACGCCACCCAAGGCCCATTCAGCCCAGGCATTTGGGACGCCCTTTGTCTATCAGCTCATAATACTGGGCCCTGTCCATCTTCTGGGCCCTTCTCCTTTGGCCGCTACTGTCTCCGCCTTTGTCATTCTGCCCATCTACATAATATAGAGCACGATTCCGGATACCACTTCACCTGTTCGCCCTATCGTCCCGCCACTCTGCTGTCCGATTACAAGCTTCTCTTTTTGAATCGATCTTGATCTCAGGATCCAAGCCGATTCTATATCACCCGCCGAGTCTTCATATATTCGCATCCTCGACGACCACACCCTGCCGCATCTCCATTCTTCTCGAACCTCGACGACGTCACCGATCCGTGATCACGAGATCAACCCGAGACGACGACTATCTAGACGACGACGACCACCTTGGAACCGGCAAATCTATCGTTCTTTCCAACCCCCCCCCCCCCCCCCCTTGTATTCAATATGTCGACTGCAGCACGGCGCCGTTTGATGCGGGACTTCAAGGTATGTGTGACACGGCGAGCACGAGGCTGGCACCGCGCTAGGAAGCCATTCTTTGTGATGCTGTGCTGTCGCGCTGTTGCGATGCAGCATATCTGCGATAAGATGACTATGGCTCTCATGGCCAGGGCACGGACCGAGTGGCAGCTTGCTAATACGATTTCACCTGCAGCGCATGCAGACAGACCCCCCAGCAGGGGTTTCTGCTTCCCCCATCCCCGACAATGTGATGACATGGTAAGTGGCGCGACATTCAGACGGCACATAGCCGGGCTGCCATGTGAGAATCAACACTGGCTAACGCACCCAGGAATGCCGTCATCATCGGCCCTGCCGACACACCATTCGAAGACGGCACGTTCCGCCTTGTCATGACCTTTGACGAGCAGTACCCCAACAAGCCGCCATCCGTCAAGTTTCTTAGCACCATGTTCCACCCCAACGTCTACGGCACCGGCGAGCTGTGTCTTGATATCTTGCAGAACCGCTGGAGCCCGACATACGACGTGGCAGCTGTCCTCACCAGTATCCAGAGTCTGCTCAACGACCCCAACACCAGCTCGCCTGCCAACGTCGAGGCATCCAACCTCTACAAGGACAGCCGCAAAGAGTACCACAAACGCGTGCGCGAGACCGTGGAGAAGAGCTGGGAGGACTAAACGGCTCGTCTAGAGTCACTCACCAACACCGCTGTCTGGAACACAACCAGACAGGTTTGCAGTTCTCTTTGTGCGGCGGCGGCAGCAACACGGCCACGACGACAACGGCGCATGCATGCTCATTATCGATACCATCTTTCCGAGGAGAGGGGTGCACATCACTTTGCATTCTGGATGCTTTGATGCTGTATGCTCTCATTTTTGTTTTTGCTTACTCTGCTCAACATTGTTTTCATCATTCTTTGTTTCCCTTCCATCCTATTACTGCCTAATCATGTCTGCATTTCTACCCTTCAGTTCTCATTTGCTTTTCACAACGTTAGTTACGGTTCAATTCCCTTCACTCCTCTTTCGCCTGCTCCCACCCTATCCTCGCGGGCCCTCGCCGTCCATCGGCGGCACCTTTGGAGGATGCATGGTCGGACAGTGTATCGTCGGTATTCTTATGGCCTTGGCATCCAGGAAATCTACCTCTTGATGGACCCGCGGGCTGTGGATTGCATGGCGTTATGATATTTTACTTGCTTTTTTTTCAAACAGGGCTCGCCATAATGATAAATAAATAAAGCTATATCACCTAGACATATAATCTACTTGGTGAAGCCGAAAAGTGCCGTCGATGCGATTACATAATACATAATGTCCTCGGCACATAAGTAGTCGGTCGTTCCTTCCACATCGCAGCCGAGACAGATCCAGACACCTAAAATGTCATTAAGATTACATAATGACATATTCCGGGCTTGCAAGGCTGCGACGGCAAAGCCCACTACTAGGCACATACATGTGGCAATTTCCTGTAATGGCATTCTCGTGCGCATCCTCGGCCATACGCAGGACCCGTCTGCCCTCCGAACATTGATTCACGCAGCATCGCGTTCCTGCAGGTCTCTGAAGTGGCACAACAGAATTCTGTTGGCATTTCTCACGCTCTGCAGAAGATAGCAGGTCTTATCTTGATTATCTTTGCCCCAATAAAGGCCGAAGAATGACACAATCTACAAGAGGTTGTCTGTCTATGCTAGCGCGTCTCCCAACACGGTACTTCTTGGATAATAGCACAGGGGCATCCCGAGATTGAGCCACGTTGGCTCCTGACGCGCCGGCTTCAGGGCGCTAGTGCCTGAGCAGCTGCTATGAATGATCAGTGTATCAAACTATCAATTAATCGCTCCTTCCCAATGTTTACTCACACCGCCTGTCATGGGTGTCATTTGCAACGTGCCGGATTATGTAAGATGTCGTTAGGCGTGCTGTGGTTAGTTGTATCTTATCTTGCAATGTATTACTCTGTAAATGCCCTGTAGGGAAGGAACACCGGACAGCACAGCGCACCTTCCCCTCCTCGACCCAATACACTTCGCATCCAGCCCACTATAATCGCGACAGCTGGCTCAGGCTTCGTTTTCCCCTTTGCTCTCCACCAACCACACCATGTCCCTGCTCCGCTGTTCCATGCCAGTTGTACTCCATGTCTGTCTAGTCCCTTTATTTGTTGTGCTGAACCACTGGGCCACCCAGAGCGAGACAGAAGCGTCATTGTTATTGTTTCTTTTCTTTTTCCGCCCTCGACTCGACTCTATTCTCATCGTCACACACGGCCTCCCCCCTCTCCTCCCCTCCCCCTCCATCTTGATATACGATCATCGCTGTGTCGATTCTTGGACTTGTGTTGATTTTGGTTTGCGTGCGTGCGTGCCTATGGTGCTGAGATCCATATGCACTGTCTGATTTCTCTTTTTTACAGAGTCGGCCGGTCACGTTTCAGAACAAGGCACTATTACCCAGCCCACCCCTCCCAGCACCACCCAACTCTACCCCCAGTACCTCTCTCCCCTAGCCGCAACTGCAGCTTCTCCACGCCCCTTTACCTCACTTTCTAATATCCTCCCCCCCGTTGTCACTCGTCTATTCGTGCACTCTCCACGTGAACTCTACAGATCGATCGACCTAGAGGGACGAATTGCGCTGCTCTTCTGCCTTGACCTTGAGAGCTCCAACCTCGACAATCCCGCCCTCCCCCCTCCCATCCTGATCAAGCGGCCGCGTCCGCAAACACCCGCCCCTGCCACCGATTTGAGTGGGTGACAGCAACAACCACGCTCCGCCATTACGACGAGCACCAACCCCAACCCCGCGCTTCCGTCTTGACCGAGAGACACACCGCTCCCACAACACGGCCGACGGCAGACCAGAGACGACAGACTTCCTCAATCTCACCACTGCCAACATGTCGTCTGCCAACAGCATCAAGGTCGTTGCCCGGTTCCGTCCCCAGAACCGGGTGGAGATCGAGTCTGGCGGTCAGCCCATTGTGCGCTTCGAGGGCGCCGACACCCTGACAGTCGACTCGCGCGATGCCCAGGGCACCTTTACTTTTGACCGCGTGTTCGGCATGGACAGCAAGCAGTCGGATATCTTTGACTACTCCATTAAATCCACCGTCGACGATATTCTCAACGGCTACAATGGTACCGTGTTCGCCTACGGCCAGACCGGTGCTGGTAAATCGTACACGATGATGGGTACCAGCATCGATGACGGCGATGGCCGTGGTGTCATTCCCCGTATCGTCGAGCAGATCTTTGCTAGCATTCTGGCAAGTCCCGCCACCATCGAGTACACGGTGCGTGTCAGCTACATGGAAATTTACATGGAGCGCATTCGCGATTTGATGGCGCCACAGAACGACAACCTGCCCGTGCACGAAGAGAAGAACCGCGGCGTCTACGTCAAGGGCCTGCTTGAAATTTACGTTTCCAGCGTCCAGGAGGTGTACGAGGTCATGCGCCGCGGTGGCAATGCGCGTGCTGTTGCCGCTACGAACATGAACCAGGAGTCGTCGCGCTCGCACTCCATTTTCGTCATCACCATTACCCAGAAGAACGTCGAGACCGGCTCGGCCAAGAGCGGACAGCTGTTCCTTGTCGATTTGGCTGGTTCCGAAAAGGTCGGCAAGACCGGCGCCAGTGGCCAGACCCTGGAGGAGGCCAAGAAGATCAACAAGAGTTTAAGTGCTCTCGGCATGGTCATCAACTCTCTGACGGACGGCAAATCCTCACATATTCCGTACCGTGACTCGAAACTCACCCGCATTCTTCAAGAGTCCCTTGGTGGTAACAGTCGAACTACCCTGATTATCAATTGTTCGCCCAGTTCCTACAACGACTCCGAAACCCTCAGCACACTGCGCTTCGGTATGCGCGCGAAATCGATCAAGAACAAGGCTAAGGTCAACGCAGAGCTCAGCCCAGCCGAACTCAAGCTTCTGCTCGGCAAGGCCCGCACCCAGATCACCTCTTTCGAGTCGTACATGGGCGGTCTCGAAGGCGAGATTCAGCTGTGGCGTTCTGGCGAGGCAGTGCCCAAGGACAAGTGGGTGCAGTTTGTTACAAGAGATGGCAGCGCCGCCTCTGGCCTGGGAGCTGGCGGTGCTGCGGCAGCACGAAGCTCTGCCGCCGCGACAACCCCTGCACGACCATCGACACCCTCCCGACTAGTCCCTGAGACGCGCGCAGAAACACCGGCCATGACAGAACGCTCGGGCACCCCCTCTCTGCCCATGGACAAGGACGAGCGCGAAGAGTTCTTGCGGCGGGAGAACGAGCTGCAGGACCAGATTGCCGACAAGGAGAACCAGGCCGCAGCATCCGAGAAGCAGCTGCAGGACGCCAAGGAGGAGCTGAAGCTGGTCAAGGAGCACGACAGCAAGATTGGCAAGGACAATGAGCGACTTGTCAGCGAGGTCAACGAGTTCAAGATGCAGTTTGAGCGTCTGACCTTTGAGGGCAAGGAGGCACAGATCACCATGGATGGCCTGAAGGAGGCCAACGCCGAGCTTACAGCCGAGCTGGACGAGCTGAAGCAGCAGCTGCTGGATGTCAAGATGAGCGCCAAAGAGACCAGCGCTGTACTGGACGAGAAGGAGAAGAAGAAGGCCGAGAAGATGGCCAAGATGATGGCTGGGTTCGAGCTGGGCGCCGACGTGTTCAGCGACCAGGAGAAGACAATTGCCGACGCCATTGCCAACATCGATGCGCTACATGAAATCAGCAACTCGGGCGATCCAATCCCGCCGGACGAGTTCAAGGCACTGCGCGCTAAGCTCGTCGAGACACAGGGAGTTGTCCGCCAGGCCGAGCTGTCCACGTACAGCGCACAGTCGAGCGAGGCCGAGACGCGCCGCCGCTCCGAGCTCGAGAGCCGCCTAGCCGCCTTGCAACAGGAGTACGATGACCTGCTGTCGCGCAACCTGGGCCCCGAGGACGCCGAGGAGCTGCGGTCGCGCATGGAGGCTTCGCTGGCCGACCGGCAAGAAGCGCAAAAGGCGCTGCTGGAGGACCTGCGTGCCGACGCCAACCGCAAGGCAAGCGAGAACGAGCGCATGCGCATTGTAATTGACGACCTGCAGGGCCAGCTCAAGGCCGGCGGCGCCTACACACCGGCTGCAGCTGCGGCATCGACCATGGCCAACGGCAAGACGGTCGCTCAGCAGATGGCCGAGTTCGACACGATGAAGAAGAGCCTGATGCGCGATCTGCAGAACCGCTGCGAGCGCGTTGTGGAGCTGGAGATCTCGCTCGACGAGACGCGCGAGCAGTACAACAACGTGCTGCGGTCAAGCAACAACCGGGCCCAGCAGAAGAAGATGGCGTTCCTGGAGCGCAACCTGGAGCAGCTGACACATGTGCAGCGCCAGCTGGTGGAGCAGAACTCGGCGCTCAAGAAGGAAGTCGCGATCGCCGAGCGCAAGCTGATTGCCCGCAACGAGCGCATCCAGAGCCTTGAGAGCCTGCTGCAAGACAGCCAAGAGAAAATGGCGCAAGCCAACCACAAGTTTGAGGTCCAGCTGGCCGCCGTCAAGGAGCGTCTGGAGGCTGCCAAGGCCGGCATCACGCGCGGCCTGACGTCGCCGACCAATGCAGGTGGCGGAGGTGGTTTCAGCTTCGCCGGCAGCCGCATTGCCAAGCCCCTGCGCGGCGGCGGCGGCGATGCTCCGGCGGGCAACCCGACAGTGGCCAGCCTGCAGGCCAACGAGAATAAGAGATCTAGCTGGTTCTTCCAGAAGTAATCGCCAGTCGGCCATCTCGTCACGAATACCCCTTACGTCCTATCCTGCTCTCTTCTCTCTTCTCTCTTCCCTCTTCTACACTTCAACTCCCTTCTCTCCCACATCTACCTACTTCGGTTCTGAAATGTGTTTATGGCGTTATTGTCTTATGTGAACCTCTATCTGTTTTTGCGAGTCTATTTCCTTTCGTCTACGCTTTTGTCTTCCTGATGTATGCCCACTTCCCTTTGTCACCATATAACGAGAGATGCGAGAGTGGGCATGTTGTTATTTTGTCCACATAGAACCCTCCTTTTCGATAAATATTTCAAACACAACAAGAAAAATCTATTTAGAAATCAGAACTACCGAATGTGACCAACAAAAGACTATTGAGAAACAAGCTTGAGATAGGCTTGAGAGAATACAAGTAGGTACTCTTACTCGGGACGGGCGTCGAGCTGCGGCGATGGATGACTAATCATATGCGCGAGCTTTGGCCTGTTTTAGGCTAGCGCGTGCAGGCCAGCCTCCAACGTCAATGTACTGGCTGCAAGCACAACAAAAGCGAGACTGAGCATCAACATCACCGGCGCGCAAACGGACAGCCCCAGCCACAGCCAAACGGGTGCCATAAGACGAGCAGGTCAAACGAACACAATCGAGAGATACCCCTATCACGCCCCTTTGACTGCGAAAACACGCGCAGAAAGAAGCGCTTGTAGCTCCTCGCCTGCTCGCCTCGACTTCGCTCGCTTTGGCTTGCTTCCCCATCTACACGAGGCTGGCAGAGACAGACAAGTCGTCTCCTGAAAGCGAAGCACTCATTAAAGCACGGGCCGATTCCATACCGACACCCCGCCACTACGCACGCGCGACAGGCACACCCCCTCAAACAGCAGCTACGCCTCGAGCGCATCGCCGCACCAACGCCCCGACAAAGAAAAGATAAGAGCAGAATGTCTTCTAGACCGGCGATCAAGGCCCCAGTTGGCCGGCCATTAAAAGCTGCTGGTTCTGCACCAATGGCCAAAACTGCATCTTCCTCGTCGGCGACTGGCGGCCCCAAATCCAAGGCGGCGGCGTCGTCATCGACCCTCTCTTCGGCTGCCACATCAACACCTCCACTCTCTAGCAACCTGCAAACATACCGCGAACTGCTGATAGCCCGGTCCGACGGCATTGGCTATACAACACAGCAGATCAACGATGCCAGCCGCAGTGCACAGCCAGTGGGCGACGCGCTCGACCTAAGCACCGACTTTGTGCGGTCGTGGAGCGTGAAGCTAGGCAAGGCCATCAAGTACAACCTTGGCGCCGGTGCCACGAGCGCGGCTTCGACTACAGACCCCAACAGCTACCTGATGCGCTTTCCCGAGGGCTATGCATTGCATGTGCGGCCAGGAAAGACCAAGGAGCGCGACGGCCCGCTCGTCTTTGGCCACCCGCTGAGCCCGATTGCGGTGTTTCGCAGCCCGGCCGAGTTTGCACTGCACATCTTGTGGCTAATGAGCTCGTCCACATCCCGGGCGGACTGCTCATGCCGGCTTTGTGTGCGAATGGTCAGTGAAAGCGCCAGCGCCAAGGCGGAATCCGACGCAGCCACAGCCGCGGCCAAAGCGCAAGCGCAGCCGCAGCCGCAGCTGCAGCACAAACCACGAGTTACACCTATTGCACCACCGACGATTCCAGGAGCTCCTCCACCACGGCTACAAGCAGCAAAGCAAGGGTTCCAGCCATTGCCAACGGGAGGTGCCGGCGGCCTTTTCCGACCCTGGGAGCTTGTGTGGTACCAGCACTTTTTACAGCCATCGCGTGGCGCTTGGCGGTTGGGCATCGTTTTGATGGTCAAGGAGGCCATTGAGGCACCGCCGTCTACGACTCCCGGCCCGCTAGGCACCATCTACATTGCACCTATTGGCTTCAAGGGCCTCGAGCAGCTGACAATCAGTGCAAGCGAGCTGCGGCCATTCCTGTCGTTCAGTGTACCGGCTATGCGTCAAGGTTTCCAGGGACTGACGTACGACCAGACCGACTGGCACAAGCTCGTGGTCGAGGCACAGCAGCAGCAACAGCTCCAACAACCAGCAGCGCCAGGACGGTACGATGTGCCGACGATTGCGCTCGAGGCGTCCAAGGCGGCGGCCAACCAGATCAATGCGTGCTTTTCCGTGTTCAACCAGCTACCCAAGGAAACACCGCGGTCCACGAAATGCACATATGGCGGCGTCTACTTGGGCGCGGAGATGATTCTCTTGGGCGATGCTATCCGTGTTGATGCTAAAGAACCGGCCAACAGCAGCGGCACCTCCCCTACGCCAGGCCTTTTGCTCGCGGGCAACGATACGGGCAGTCCGACCCCCCATTCCGTCGATGTGATGCACGTGACGGCTATCATGACCGAGCAGGGCCAGCTACGGTTGTTTGGCAACATTTATCAGCTGGCGCTGGCGCTGCCGGGCTCTGTGCTGCCCCCTATGAAGCCCACTGGTTCCATCTTTGAGGAGGAACTCGCAGAGCGCAACAGCCCGGAGGCGACAGTGGCCGCCACCACAAACCCCAATTTGCCTATTGTATACCCGACGTGGTTCTGGCAGCCCCGGGAACCAAACGCCAGCCGTGCCGAAAGCGACATTCACGGCCGCTTCTACCCATCAACACGGCTGGCGGCCAATCTGCAAAATGCAGCATTCCTCCAGCGCGTGCAGAATGAGCCGCTGGCTGGGCCCTACGATGATAGCTGCATTGCAGCATCTGCACTGAACCGGCGGCAAAAGGTTTCCGAGTTTATGTATCTCGGCGAACGGCAGAACCGGGCAGCGACTATTGGCCAGGCGATGAGCATTCCTCTGCCGCCTATAGACGGGGTGAAAGAAGGCATCTGACGAGATGGGGGAGATGAGAAAAGAGGCATGAGTTGATGAGGGCTGCCATGTTGCAGACCACTATGTATAATCGCATGATAGATATGGCAGATGTGTATGCCAATACAAATGTGAAGAGCAAAAGTGAAGATACCAGGTGATGTCCCACTGTCAGTGCACCAGGATTGCAGGGAGCATACGTACATACACAGCACATCTGCCTGGAGTGCAACAAGAACAGGCCACAATGGAAGAAGACAGAAACATCAAGGCATTGTTGGGAATCGGGCCGCAATCCTGCCTGCATCTCGCACGGGGGAAGCAACTACTACACCGAGTGCCTGGGACACATTATAAATGAATACGGAGTAGCCAATTGCTGTCTAGTCTATTCAATAGGGAGTACTCCGTATTACAAACAATGTATTATTACATTGTAAGAAAGATGCTGTAGATATCTGCGGGAGTGCCATTGAAAACACTCCGATGATAGACGCAAGTCGAATAAATGACAGTGCCACTTTTGGTATTATTACTCGTCTCCTATGTTTTCCATCATGAGCTGGCCTGACCATGCCGCCCGGATTTACAACAGCACAGGGCTCGTTGTAGGCGTTGCAGGCGTTGCAGGCGTTGCAGGCGTTGCAGGCATTGCAGGCATTGCAGGCATTGCAGGCACGGGCATGTTCTGTAGGGCCTCGGGGTTTTCCTGTTTTGATCTGTCCGGGGGGGCTCGACCAAGCTCTACTCCGTACAGAGCACTAATATCCTGCTATTAGCAAAGGCCTAACCAAACCCGAGTTAGAGCCGCCTCTTGCCTGCCGGAACTGCTATGATTAGTCTTGTTGTCGAGCGTCTGAGCGCACGCTGACAGATCTCGAGGTCGTTGTCGACCACCCGGCTTTAGCGAAGACCACGACGACATGGGGCATGGACAAACAGTCAATGCACACCCTGCCGTCTCATCATCGCATCTTGCAGTTGGACGACACACGTAGAGGCAAAAGCAAACGATAGGGGAGCAGCGAGCCACAGAATCAGGGAATAGCGCCGAAGCCGAACCAGCCGTTTGCTCTATACACACACAATACATAGTATGTATTGTTCGTGGAATTTGCCGGTTGTAAGTATCGGTCAGGGCAGATGAGCTCGAGGAGTACTGATGTGCGCCGGGTAGACGCTCTTCCGCTGGCACATGAGAGTGTGAGCGTCCAGTATGTAGCAAGGAGTCGACGCTATTGGCGGTGCACGAGCCACGCTGGGAGACTGGGAGAGCCCTTGTGGCGAAAGAACAGACACGCCCATACGCCCATGTTCCCTTACACCCTGTACATAGTATGTACGTACACAACGGGCAACGATGTGCACAGGGCTAAGGAAGCGACACCGCAACACTGGCACGCGGGAACAACAGCGGGCATAAGGTGACATATCAAAGAAGAAGAATGCGGGCTTTCGAGTGATCAAAGGGAGAAATTAAACCTGAACATCCAGTCAGATCAAATCAAAATCAGAGAGAAAAGCAAAGTCAGATAGTAAACAAGTGTGGTATTATCAAAGCCAAATTAAACAAAAAAGGGACAGGATTCAGTCCCGAGGCAACACGCTGCAACACGCTCGCTAAATACAAAATGAGAACAGGGTCTCTCCGCCCGGCATCTATGTTCTAGGGCTTCCCAAAAATTCAGAATAATATAAAAGAAACCAGCGTGTGGAAAGTTCGTCGTAAGGGAGCCTTTCCAGTATTTTAGACCGACAGCCGAGATGGACGGGTCGATGAGATGGAGATGAGATCTGCGATCTTTGGATTATTTATTTTGAATGGGTCGCATGTGAATTTGTAGCGAATGAGACAACGCTTTCATCAAGTCGTATTGCAGCAGTTGGTTGTACATGGCGTTAAAAGGCAGATAATATCAAGCGTGAGTAGAATGGTGAATGGTCGTGGTGAGAAGAGAAGACGAGGTTGAAAAGACGAGCGATGAAGGGGATATTGGGAAAAGCAGGAGCAGGCGAGAATGCGAAATGCGAGGAATTTAAAATGCGAGAAAAACAGAGGCAGTAAAAGAGACAATGTCAACCGACTTGCAACTGGGCCAGCCGAGCTTCTATCGTCTTCAAGATCTCTGGGTCGGGCTCCGGTTCGACGCGCTGTGGCTTCAGCCGGGGACAGTCGGCACAGCGGGCATGTGCACAGTTTGTGCATGCAGCTTCTTCGGGTGCCTCCACGGGATAGTGTGTCTTGCACTGGTGGCACTTGTAACGGGGTATGGAGCTGGCACCAAACTCGTCACCGGGATAGCCGAAAGGGTATTTGTCCTTCTTGGCTGGGTCTCTAGGACAGTCGGTGCAGCGCAGGTGGGAGCATCCAGGGCACGACCTGTTGCCGCTGACGAACAGTTTATCGCACTGGCAGCAGTTGCGGCGAAGACGCTGGCGCGGCTTCTTGTAGACGAGGTCCTGGCCACCCGACTTGGAGGGTCTGCTGAGGATGTACATTTTCTTGGGGGCGTCCCAGTCGGCGATGATGGGAGCAAGCTCCTTCTGCTCCTTGATGGTCTGGGTGCGGCGTTCGCGGGCGGCCTGTTTCTCGGCGTCGGTGCGCTTAGGCGGGTAGCGGACGCACTGCTTGCAGCGCACATGGTCGCACTTTGGACACTTCTTGGTGGTGCCAAAGTCAGTATTGCACTCGTGACAGGTGCGGTGCACACGCATGCGGATTGGCTTGTTGACGCGCAGAGCATCGCCCTCGGTCGAGTACCAGTCACCGGGCAGGATCTCAAGGCCGAAGCGCTCGCCCAGCTTGCGAGCACGCTCTTCGTGCAGCTGGATACGGGGAACGCGTGTAGCATCCGGGTAAGCCGGGCCGGTCATCTTGGCCTTGAGCTGGTCAGCAGCAGGCCGAGAAGAGCCGGCTTCAACAGGCGCAGACTCAGCAGGACTGGAGATGTTAGTATATAATTTTGATATTACAAAGACTGTGGTGATGGAGACGTACGCAGGCGCCGCAGCTGACGGGGCGGGCTTGCTGGGGCCGGATATGGACATGCGCTTCTCGGCTCTCTTCATGATGGTCTTCATGCGAGTAATCATACGGCCGACGCCGGTCTTCTCCTTGGGAGGAGCCGAGGGGCCACTTTGTGCGGGCGAGCTCATGTTGACGATTGCGAATTGCGAATGGAGACTGAGAAGTCCTGTCTCTGTGTTGTGTGATGGTGTGATGTTGTTGAAAGAGATCTCGCTCCCTTGTGCGGTCTGAATGATCGAGTATAAGCCAGGACCAAGCCAAACGACAACTTCTAGGCAAGACCGAGAAACAACAACATGAATTGCAAAGCGTCCTATCCTTGTTTGAGATTTGTGGGAGTGTAGCTATATAGGGTGCCTGGGAGGGTGATATAGACCGTCTGTGGGCGTGGGTAAATGCAAATGTAATGTATGATGAGACGACACAGTGCGGTATCAGGATCGAGAAATTATGCCGTTCCTTGGGGATGGGGGACGGGACCGTTTATATGTATCCAGTCCTGGGGGTGGAGGAATATATCTCGTTCCAGTCCGCGGCTTGCCAGCAACGGGTGCTGTGTCCTATCCAGTCCTGGGAATATCAAGTATCAAGATCCAACGGCAATATCCTGGGCCGTTCTCTGGCATACAGCGTGTATGCAACCGGGTGCGAGTAGGTAGTTGGCGGGAGCGCCGAGGAGATGCGAGTTGAAGAGTTGGCCGTCAACCAGTCCAGCCCCCGATGCGGTGCGAAAATGGAGACGACGACGACGCGGCTATACGATGGCAATGCTGACTGCTGGCAATGTGTGGTGGATGACGTGTGTATGGCGAGTGATGTGACGAGGGACAACAGGTTCAGACAAACAGCGACAGTGAAGAAGAAGACAGAAAGCAAAGAGAGGCTGGCAGAACAAAGAAGAAGAAAAGAAGCCAGGAACGAGGAAGGCTCGATACAAGTAGTAATAATATTCAGGTTTAAAAGGGCAAGAGCCAACGGGCTCCAGAACACACTTAGTACATAGTATGGAGTGTGCGTTGGGCGGGTGGGTGGATTGGGTTCGGGAGGGGATAAAAGAAGAATAGAGCCAGAGGACCGCCCGCCTGGGAGGGGGGGGGGGGTGTGGTAGAGGGGGTGTACTGTACTACAGTACTCTGTACGATATGTAGTGTGAAGTGTCGTTAGCGGCAGTGGGTAGGAGTGAGGGAGTGTTGTGGGCGTGAGGGCGTGGTGTGTGTGGGGTGTGGATTCACAACTGTTAAGAAGGAAAGAGCAAGGAAAGCGTGCTACTCTGTTAGGAAAGCAGGGTGCAGTGCAGGCAGGCGAAATGGTTGAAGAAATCAAGAGAAGAGGAAAGAGCTACTCTGTACAGAGTACTGCATAATTCGTTGGCAACTGCCATATGAGGCAGATTTACTATCTTACCATGTAAACAGTACTATACAAACTGTACTCCATCAAGACGCATATCCCACAGAGCAAGCCATTGCGGCGGGAAAAGAGAAGAAAACAGAAGAAAACAGAAGAAAACAGAAGGAAAATGAGGAGAGAGGGAGGGGGCGGCGCTGGGAGGGAGGCGATGGAACGGTACTGCAGGCAAGCTCGCACCAAAGGCGGAGAGCGGCCCAGAAAAAGGGAAGAGCAGAAGGGAATAATGGCAAAAGGGAAGGAAGACAGGGGTGCACTTGCAGCGGACACTGCAGAAGCTGCAACAGCAAGCAGGAAGGAGCAACCCAGGAAAATAAAATGGAAACCGAGCACGACTACTCCGTAATACTCTGTAGTACTTACTCACTCTACATAGTATGATAGTACCACGGCGACAATACCCAGAGAATTCCCACAGCTCCAGAGAGGGAGCGTCGCTAGACCCAAAGAAGCAAAGCGTGAGAGCGTGAAGATCGAGAAGACAGGCTGGAGTTAAGGCAGAATGGCACTCAGTAATCTAGTTCTGGCTCGGAGACTGACATTGCCTATTTCAGTGCTTCGTATGTACTGCTGCTCGACCGACATCGTATGTACACTACATAGTAGTATTCTGTGTCATTACTTTCGTTCCGTCTCAAGCTCAAGTCATGTCGATGCGGTGTTGCGATACAGTGCGGCCCTGCGGTTTTGCGGGAACTCGACACTGTGAGCCCGACGGTCTTGATGTTGTTTTGAGAGTTTGAGGAAAGAGCGACTCTGATGGCACCATCGGCGCATCCTTACTACGCACATAGTCCTTACATAATCTTGAATCGTCGAGGCTGCACAAGCCGTCGCTGGTCTGCAAGTGAGTCGACTACAGAGCAGAGCACAACTATCACAAGATGGCAGCATATATGTGGGCGCAAGTGTGCCTGTGAGACGGCACTGATACCAATACGAGTGCTGTGCCATAAAGTGAAGATACGAGACAAGATGTAGAAAACAATGAAGCTGGGGATGTGACAGAGCAACGACGACAAGACACAACAGATAGCAAGAGTAGAAATATACACAAATATAGACATACTACCGTAGATTGTAAACCATACGGAGTAATTACTTTGTAAACTGTTGGCGTCGTGGTCCGTACTGCGAACGACGTGCTATTTACAGAGTGCTACATATTTCTTGCTTTCTGTTCTGTTCTGTTTTCGTTTCCGTTGTATTTCCAGTAGACTGTCAAGAATAGTCGAGAAAACGACAGGGCGCTAGCCATATTGAGGACGCACCGACCAGTTGCGACTGCCAGGCACCTAGTGTTTCTGCTCTCCCTTGCTGGCCGAAGCCATGGGACGGGGTAAAACAGTAGTACGATGTACAGATGGTAAAAGACTACATAGTAGCAGGCTGGCTGCCTACAAGTGTAGCAAAGCTCTGTACCGTAATGCGTACATAGTACTGTTCGCTGCGATGTAATAGCGAATGTGCATGGGTGCAGAGCAAAGGCAAAGAGGGGGTCTTGCATGAGATACGGAGCACTCCATAACATCAATATCACAATTGATGAGCCTACTCTGTATCAATACTCTGTACACTACAGATACATACGGTACAGAGTACCAATGCCTTTCATGTGGAAGAATGCCGCAGGCCGGGCCAGGCTATTTTGGCCACGGCTGTAGGTCTGCCACCGAGCGACAAACGAAACAGCAACCAGCAACACGGCCAGGCCAGTTCGATATTGGATGATATTGGAAACCAATGTTTCTATGGGGAATTGTTCGATAGGCCACCCAGTATTCACGCAGACGTATCTAGACTCTTCAATACCTCGTCGCCTCTACCAAACCCGCGGGCGTGATGGGGGCCAAGTCAAGCAATGTCGCCACCAGAAACCATCAGAACGGTAAGGAGTGAGCAGACCGCCTAGACAGCAATCTGTACTATTACTATGTATTTACCATGTATGCTCGTCATGAGAGGGATAACCTACTGTGTGTGATCAATGTATTCAAGTATCAAGTATCACAATTACCGACCGTACTTTTGACTTTACGCGAATTGCGGCTAGAAACGAAACAGGCAAAGTGGATCCTCGTCCCATGCCATGCCATGCTGGACAACGGCCACCGACTGGAAGGCACGGGTCGCTGGTTCGCCCAGATTGACGGGAGAGACACAGTATGTACATACACCGTACACAGTTAGGTTAGTCAATTAGCCCACCCAAACAACCCACGCCAAAAAAGTACTCGATGGTTAACCTCCGAGCCGTGAAATGGAAGGAGCTGTCATCCCGCGTGCCGTATTTTTGCGTTTAATACTCTGTATTTCTGGCTTTTTGCCAGTCGCTCTTTCTTTCCTGCTCTCCATCAACTCGCGCTCTTTCCTTGACTACTGCCTTCCTATCTACCACACCACGTTATCCAGAGGGACGCTCCGCGACTCCGTCGGATGTACTTTGGTACCTCCAAAGATTCTCTCAAGTAGACAAAGTGCCTCCCAACTGGAGATGTCGACAGGGTAGCCTGCGCCTTGGCAGCACATACCTGCAGGCCTTGGTAATGGCAGAATATGATAAGAGTCACTATTGCCTACAACGTACAGAATATGCAAATGCGACCCTGCCAGGTATGGCATTTCCACAAAACCTCCCCTGTTCCATTCTGTAGACAGTTGACAAGCATCAATAACCAGAGTAACTACGCTGTAAGTACATAGTAGATACCTTGCTGTGCGGCCGGTGCCGTTGCAGGACTGCCAAAGTACACGCCAGCGCCAATATAGCGTGCTCTACCGTGTCAGGTCGCGCGGGCACTAAACCAGCGGCTGGGCTTTGGCTCTTCTTGGAACCATTGCGCGCCATCAGCATGCTTATGTAAGGTGTCCAGTCGGACTATGTCATTAAATAAATAAGAAAGAAAGAAAGAAAGAAAACAATGCCAATGTATCTGACCATCGCGGGATGATGCTCATGTTCAGGTGTGTAGTCGTAAGTTGCGGTTAAAAGGCAGCGTCCAAACTGCGAAATATCCCGACAGTGTTTCAAGGCAGTCCCCAGCGATCCAGGATAGGGATTTCGGGGCATGTCAAGTGTAGTAATACTTGATACATGGTACTGTAAGACGGGTGGGAAATAGAATAGCCCTTACAAAGGTACGGTATGTACTCTGGGTCCTGTGCAGCGTGCCGAAAAAGCAATTTCAGGGGACTTGCGGGCTCTTTTTTTTTTTTCCTTCTGTTGTAGGCGAGTTTATTGCATCTGTTGGGTACGAGGGAGCATCGACCCGGTGCTTTCAGAGCAGATCGGCAGCCAAGCAATATGTTCGGGGAACGTGCGTGTTTAAGATGTCTACAGATAATAGTACTTGCACGATGGGTGAAATGTAGACGTGAGCCTAGATATTAGAAGTAAGAGTAAGAATGCCTAGCAATAAGCAGCAAGATCGCACCGGGCAGCAAAGGGTAGAAGATGAAATCGCGATGTGATGAGGAGCAGTAATTCGCAATCGCAAACACGGCCGACTAAATTTGAGCTTTGCCCAGAGAGCTTTGCTCAACCCTCCATTGGGAAATTAAAGTCCAGCTTCGTCTGCCCGCAGCTGGAGCACCGTGCGCTGGTTCGGCCAGCGGAGACACAGCCAGCCCAGCGTACCGACTAATACCGACAGCAGGCATTGCATTCTTGATTTCGGTTCTCGTCTACATAGTACTACATACTTGTAGTTATTCTCCGTTCCAAGCTTGTCCTAGCATGCCGTACGTAAAGGCTTAGTAGCTGCATGCCTCTACTCCGTACTGAGTATGCCTCTCTACCAGTATGATTTAGCCCTCTCGAGTCTAGATATATTGGGGACAACGGCATTCTGTCTGTTCTAGGAAGCGCGATGTAACTATGTATGCAGACAGCGGACCAAAAGAGTAAAGGATGAGAGCAGGCCATGCTTGTATCTTACCTTACATAGTACAGAGTTGATCAAAGCCGGGGTCCCTTGTGAGGACGACACAGACCATGCCGTTGCAAAGTTGAGAAACAACTCTTCTGTGCCAGCCAAGCAATGGGAAATGATGTCGTGAAAGCTGTGTAGAATAAGGCATAGCTAGGTACTGTAGGTAGATACAGAGCCAAAGGCAGAACGGCATACTACTCCGCAATACAGTACCCAAGATATTCTCCACGTACGGGGCTCTTTGATAGACAGCTATGCTGGGCTTCGGATACTTGTAGCGAGAGCGAGTGTGGAAACAGAAGCACAAGAATGAGAATGGGGAGCATCCTCGGAATGTAGACATCGTATGTTTCGACGACTGCTGAGGATTGTGCAACAACCACTGCCACGGTTTGGCACTTTCAGCCACTTTCAGCGCTCTTCACTTCCATACATGGCTACTCCAATCATCGGCCTGTGTAGGATATTTTTGTGTGAGTTATGCAATCTGGACCAATATCAGAACAAAACTACAGGGCCAGTTCTATAAAAATAAACATGCATGCTGTGCAACCCTCAACACAACCGTCCGCTCTTCTGGCCTGCGAACTTGCACATCTCGATCCTTGCTCACCGCATGTTTATATTCACGACACTCGTTTCGAATGCCAACCAAGGGTCTTGGACGTCGACGGTGATCGGGCAGAACGAGTACCCCGTACGGCAACGCGGATGATCGGCGCGGTAAAAGGTCAAAGTCAAACTTCAAAAATAACACAATTGTTTCTCGGCGCCGACCCTCGGTTCTTCTGTTCTGTTATTCTGCATCCTCTATTCCTCAATGTCTTACTATGTACTGGGTTGCAGTGCGTTATGGCTGACTGGGATATTGATCAGCACTCGACATCACCTGAACTAGCAACCCATCCTCTGTTTTCCGTATTGTAACTTTTTGTTTAAAAAAAAAGAACACCGTGCAGGGTCCATAGTACCATCATGCGTTGTTCGTGATCGAAACAGCCCTCCTGTATACTATGTAGAGTACCCCATACCCTACTCTGTATATGCCAGCATTCGGATGCAGACTTCCATGATTGTCTGATGAAGCGTGCAGATCAGAATCAGGTCATCAAAAGCCACGACTACTGTGTACGCTTCGATCCGTACCAAGTACTCCGTAATACATACCAAATACCAAATACGACGGCCAAATACAACGACCCCCAAATTCAAAACCACAGACACTTGTAAGATCTTATAAATCAAAGCTCCGAGGCGACAACAACCGTAAAAGGATTACAGCAACCCAAAAGAGTATCTCGTGTAGGCAGCCGAAAATAGTGAGTACATAGTGATACTCTGTCAAGGAGAATGTCCGCCAGACAGACGGCACAGCGTCCCGCAGCTGGAGGCACATAGGTGTTATGCACAAGCAGGCAGTATTCCTACTGGTCGCAAGACAGGCGAGGTAGTATCGAGTACGACGATGCTCTGTCAGCATGTTTTGCGATCCTGTCTCTCCCATGCATCGTACAAGCTAAAATCGGAACACTCGTGTCCACAGAGTACCTGGCTGTAATAAACCAGCCTTGAGGATTCGCGTTTCACCTGTTCTTGTTGTTTCTTTATTTATCAATGCGATACCATCCCGCTTGATACTGGCATTCTGAGGCTTCACAGAGTGACACGTGGAGGCGGGCACAAGCACGATAGATGACAAGCAAAGCCTGTAGCATGTTGGTGTCTTGTGCATGCGTGGCATATCTTATTTTTGTAATTGTACTTAAATATTGCCTTCGTAGCCCAGCCTGGTCGAATGGAGCGTAAGTTCCAAACAATACAAGCACATTTCATAGGTGTTTTCAGCAGCCTTTTCTTTTTTTTTTCTTTTTTTATGTGTTTCTACTGTTTCTTTTTTCTTGGTCTACAATAGGTTGCAATATCAATGACATAATAAGAACAAAGAACCAAAAAAAAAAACGACCAAATAAAACATCAAGCAAAAGCAACAAATCAAAGATATTAGTAGAGAAATGACACGTTTTCTGCAAGCCACAATCTCACTCGTTGTGCAACCTTTATCCAAATTGCTTGCAGCTGACCACAGCGGGTTCCGAGAGAATATTGAGCTACTCGAAGATATTGTCAAGATGAGACGTACATAGTCTAGTAGCAATTAATACAAGAAATCAATGTCGAAGCGCTTCCTCATATTCAATTATATTATCCTCGGCCCTACGACGTAGTTATGACTAATTCTTTCAATATTATCTGAGAACCACAGCCTGCTTTTTTTATAATCATTCATTAATTTATTTTATTGAGCTTTTACTGCTTAAGGGTGCTTTCTTTTCTAGCTAAATCGTATCCCTTGCAATATTTGCTTCGGTATTTTCATCCGCACGATATCATCAAACCATGTACTATGTATCATAACTGACAGAGCCTGAGGAAATATCTGTAAATTATCCCCTTTCAGCTGGCGAGAAATGCCGGGTGCGTGCTGACCAAGTCCCTCAGCCTTGGGCCGGGGTATTTTAGTCTCAATCTCAATCTCAATCTCAATCTCAATCTCAATCTCACTCTCACTCCTGCCCTCGAGCACTCGAGGCTTGGTATTTTCGGTCCCGAGTAGATTACTGGGAACGGGTGAGACTCGAGAGCTGTTGGGTGTTGGCTAATCGTGTGTGCACAAAGTACATATGCGATGTACTCGGAAAGCTATTCTTACTTTCCTGCCTTGTTGCAATTCAAATGAAGGTTCTGACTGTCGACAACTACTGTGACGAGAGAGTCCCATTGACTCGGGAAGGATCTGCCGAGTGATGGCAAAGGGAGGGAGTAATTGCAACCAAAGAGTTGACACGAGATGAGGTAACAAATGAACGGACAGGCTTTTCCTCTCTCTCTTTAATTCTTGAAATCAAAGCAGGAGACTGTAGGAATCACATCACATCACACGCTACACACCACACACCAGTGAGCGAAGGTAATCACAGACAAGCAGCGAATAAGAGCCTAGCGGATCATATCCATCGACTCAGATGCGAGCAGGTCCCCCGCAGCGAACGATCCGTGTGGATGGAAGAAGAAGATGGAAGGCAAATGTCCACCCGACGATCAAGTTGAATCTCACACCTGCTCCGTATTGGGGTCCCGGTAAAACACTCTGTTCCAAGCAAGCTTGCACATGCAGTCAGGCTCACTACCGGGACGGCAATAGACCCACGATGCTGGGAATGAGCTCGAAAAGCATTGTTTTGTATGTCGACGACTGATGCCCAATGTTCCTGGATCCTGGAACCAAGAAACAGGCGAGACAGGTTGTCGGGCACTGGCGCATGATGGGCAAGGGCAAAATACAATCTAGAACACAAGCAGACTGACAAGGCTATTGGTCTCCTGGACCGTGTCTCGTGTGTGAGGTCCTCAAATGAGGTTCATGAGGAAGAAGGATGAGTGTGGGTGGGGAGACAATCACAAGGCAAAGAGGGCGAAGACGAGAGAGGCAAATGACCTGATGAGAGGCGTTGGGCTGGCTGGGCATTGCTTCATATGGAATATCTTGTAATGAAATGAGAGCAATTAATACACGGCGGAGGTGACAGAAAGCCGAAGAGGAACATCAAAGAGGGAAACCGAAGAGGAAAAACCCGATCCCAAGGAAAAACACAACAGGAAAAAAGAAAGAAAGCAAGAAAAACAAAACGCAGAACCGGGAGCGGCGAACTTCCTCTTTCGCACTGGCTTGCACTTCTGCACAGACTCGGCTGACGCCGTAATACATCGCATTGTCGTACTGATTTGGCAAGAAACTTACCAATACACCTATCCAAGATGTGCCCGAAATCAAACAAGGCGAGTGCTTCCAAGCGAGGCCAGACTACGACGTACATAAAGGACGGAGCAGAGTTTGAAATCAAAAGAGAGACGGCCTTAAGCGGCAAGGGCTCCGAACTGCCAGAGGTAGCCGCCGGTTGAAAACTAGGCGTCGAGCACAGCTGGTCATCGACATTCGGATACCAACATGTCCAGTCCACCAACAGCCGCTTTTAGTTTCTATCGATGCACTCTATCGCAGACTTCCAACATCCCCCCCCCTGGACCCTGCCCTTTCTCTGATTCTAGGGCCCAGCGATTCCTTCGCCATGTGTTTTAACTTTTGTTGGACGGGCCGTAGCGGATTGTAGTGGCGGGACTGCATGAGAATGATCGTTGGGTTTTGCTTTATTTTGCTTTACCTTGTTTTGTTGATGTCTATTTCTATTTCTAATCCTCTATTTCTACCATGTTACGCTCCAGTCTTTCCACTCTTCTGTATTTCCTAATCCGATCGACATTCCTTCTTTGGTCTTTCTCTACCTGCAGCAGCGCTCTTACCCGTTATTCCGGCGGCTGCAACACACGCCTCTGTACTCCGTACTACACGAACAATCCCACGAGTATCACAGAGTCGCACATTGCCCTTCCTGGCTTCCTAGGATACTCTGGCCCAGCTAAATCCAACGGTCGAGCCCACCTCTTATGACTCGTCGACTCTGCAACTTGATACATCACATGCTGCCACGACGAGTTCGTCAGTCCCTCTGAGACACCACCTGTAGTAAATGGAAAAACAGTGCCAACCATGCCAATACTGTACTGTAATTACTCTGAACATAGTACAGTAGCCTGTACGGAGTACGAAGAGTGGCTGATATAGGGCCACGCCCTCGAGTTCCGAAAACGCGCTGGCATGTCGTACATTGTAGTATCAAGCCGAGGCGTGGCTGTCTTTGCACGCTGCACACCCGCCCGTGAAGTCGTAAGACGTACTATACAGACGTCTGTGGTTGACACGACTAGAGACGACTTGACACGACTCGGCACGACTAAATACGGCACGATACTCCGGTCTTATTGGGCTTCGGATTTATCCCAATAGGCTTGGCCTCTGCTCTGCGTCTTTGCGTCTGCACGGTTTACGCCTTTTGGCAATAGTTTGGTGTCTAGAATGTCTAGCAAACCTTCCAATACTATGTACAAATGTCATTATCACTCTACCTCACCGCTGGATGCTTGCTGTACCAGACTTTGACGAAACTGAGACCAATAGGTGTCTCACGATGCGAGTCAGTGGCGGCCACGCTGGCCAAGTCTCTGCCGAGTATTAAGTATTCTTGCCCCGTCTTGCTGTCTGGTGGAGGCCGACCAGACTAGCGGTATCCTGATTCGGCATATTACCGGAAACTGTCTCATCGAAAGAGCTCCTCAAGCGTCCTCAAGCGTCTCCTAGTGGCCTCTCAATAGTATGCATTATTACATCGTATTGCTGGAACGCCTGCCAACGGTTGGCCAGGGTTAGCTCTCTCCAGCCTAGTAGGTGCAAGCCAGACGTCCTCGCTTCGACAGCTGCAATGGCCATACCGCACTCTGATCTCGGCGATGGTAATTATGCTTTCTTTTGGGGGCTGGGGTGAGGGGGCGGTAATATATCAGCAGCAGCGAGACACGATCTCCTATGTTTTGGTATTTCCTCGGTAATGACATCCGTAGGCGGACTTTATCCAAAGCACCGACGGAGAGAGTTATTATTACACTCTTGCAAAAGTGCTACCGACAATAAGGACGTAGGAAACAAAGTAGAAGAAGAAGCAGCAAGAAATGGAGCTGAAGGATCACAGAACTGGTCGATACCAGGGGGCTCTTCATCCACCCCCTCTCCTTTATATCAGTATAGTAACCCAGTCTCCATTCTCCTCTCGCTGAAATGCATTGCAATAAGTAATACATCGCACATTGTACCCATTCCCAAGGCTACTGGTTGCGGTCGCTGGCTATTGTGATTATTACAGCTCTGCTCCCATTGCTTCGGAATAACCCACCTATTGCCTGTAAAGGTCGGAGTGTACCACAGTCTCGATACTGGTATGATTTTCCTCGAGTCGTCATAATTAGCACCGCGTACTATGTAAGTCAGGGGCTCGGGTCACCTGGCCGTGTTGGGCAAAGCAACAGCATTGCTTGCCAGCATAAGACACCGTAATGTTGAGTAATCGTGAAGATGGCATGGTGAGAGAGAGTAATATTAAAGCACAAAGCAATCACATGTTACAATGGTAGTGTGAATTGTGCCGTCAAAATAGGGACAGCGAGACCAAGAGATCGAACGACAAAAGACCCAAAGGACAAAAGAGCAAAGTAACAAAATCTATGCGCGGTTTCAGACCCACGACCAATGCATCCAACGCCAGAAGTAAGAATATGAACAGACGAGTAGAAGAAGAGAAGAAGAGAAGAGTATACAGGTGAAGCGAGAGAAAGGAGAAATGAGACCAAAATATACCAACAAGCAAAGCGAGGAGAAAGAGGAAGAAAAAGAGAGACCCCAAAAGAAAGAAAGACCACCAGGTGTGCACTGAGAAGCCATCTGGCCAAAGATAAGTATGTAACAAAAGAAGTAAGAATAGGTCGGATATCAATACAGTTTAGTGATGCAGCTGCCGATCGTAGGGGCATGGGATGCCTGGCTCTGCCGACGAGATGACGCTTATTCGTCCCATTCCTCGTCGAGCTGGTCAATCAGACGGTTCTCGTCTTCGCGGTTGCGGCTGCTCGGCGACGTCGATAGCGTGCGGTAGCCCTGCTGCTGCGGGAAGAACCGCGCGCAAGATGATGTGATGATGATAAAGAAGTCCTGTAGTTTGAGAAACAATGGGACAAGAGAGAAAAAGGGCAATTAGTATCAGTCGTTGCGTGGTCTTTGTGATTTGTTCATCAAGTTTGAGCTGCTGCCATTGCCATTGCCATTGCCAACCGGACTCCGCAGGATGTCATCGCCCTCATCATAGTTTTCATTCTGCATCAGACCGTCCAGGTAGTCGTCGCCACCCAGATAGCCTCCGTGGCGGCCGAGGCCGAAGCAGCAGCAGAGGATACGCACCCTGACAAAACTCCAGATGCCCAGCCAGATGGTATGGTTGGGCAGCTGCCGCCAGCCGCGGGCATGCGCCACGTGGCGGTTGTACACGATACCGCCGGCAAAGTACACCATCAGCGCCACGCCAGCGATAATGACAAAGACGCCGCCGGGGCCGACGCTGCCGGGCTTGTGCGGCTCGGCAATCGCACACGCGTGTGGCGACCGGATCTTGAAAAAGTAGGCGCACTGGTCGGGCGTGCCGACAAACGACACGTGCGCCGTCGTCTCGAGGGGGTCGCGGTCGCAGAGGAAAGCAAACGTGGCCGACTTGCGGCGTGTTGTTGCCGTGGCCGTCGTCGACAGGGAATTGGTGTCGCGCTTGCTGCTGGGGTCGGGGCATGGCGAGCCGCCCGTGTACTGCAGAACCAGTTCACGTCCACGGGAAACGAGTGCGGACGATTGTTGCCTGTTGATCAGTAACAGACCAAAGGCTGATTTCACTTTTTTTAATTTTTGCTTTTGCTTTTGCTTTCGCTTTCGCTTTTGCGTTTGATTCCATTCAGCTAAAGACAGCGCAAGACATAAGAACCTACCCTAGAGAGTATACATCACCGTTGTGCTCGTAGTAGGCACTGACATTGCCCCAGAGGTCGCGGTCCAGGCCCATGACGTTCTTGATCGGCGCGACGACCGGGGCGCAAATGTTTAGCGTAAAGTTGGAGCCGTAGTCGTGGCCGCGTGCCGCATAGTCTGTCAGCTGGATGCCCGACTTGGGCTTCTTGGCACCCTCGACCGGCGGCATCACCATATCGGGTCGCAAGTCGTAAAACGCGCCGCTCGTTGCTGACGCTGTGCACGGCAGTGTGGTGGTGGTCTTGGACGGTGCCGCGCTGGAGATGTCAAACACATCGACGGCTGCGGCATGTGCGCCGGGCAGTGCGGACAGGGCCGCCAGGGCCGTTGACAGTATTAATGGCGAGCGGAGGAGCTGCATTGTGATTGTAGTTTGTTGTCTTTGATATCGGCGTTGTCGGTGGTGTCGGTGGTGTCGACTTGAGGAGTGGAATCCAGAATGCCGGGCGTGTACCAGGGACACGTCAGCTGTCTTGCGTCGGGTTGAGCTGGTCGGGCAAACAATCAATCACTGTTGCGGGATGGACTTGAAGCAACGAAGCACGCCTAGATACCAAGATACTAGACAAGAGTGTCGAGATGAGAGTCGGCTCGGCGATGACGGGCTCGCGTATCAGAGAGGGGGGGGGGGGGCAAAAGATAACGTAATAAGAGGTGTTGCGCGGCGCGACTAATAAGAGTCGCAATCGGCTTCGTAGGGCAGGTTGTCGTGGTCGCGTCACCCTTATCCAGCAGGGACAGTGGAAATAGGCTTTGGCGGAGTAGAGACAGGCAGGCGGCAGGAGGTAGGCAGAGCAGAGTATGCAGACGGACACGGGAGATGCGGGATGTCGTTGATGATGGGTTCGGTTTGAGGAGAGGATGGAGGACACGGCCACATTAAGGAGGCGCGGACGTGCTAGGCTGGCTGGTAATTACTGTGCGGCAGGCGGCGCCTTCCCAATGAGATCGGCAAAGAACACCTAATTTGTCTTGGCGATTGCAGATCTGCTGACATAATATTACTTACATAATCAAGACATTTCGCACACAAGCGGAAATGCTTCCTCGGTGACGATCAACTATGAGATGTAGGCGGGTAACATCAAGGACGTAATATTTTGGCGGGCTTGAATATACCAAAGCCGTCATTTGCACGAGTGTCCCTGGCACAAGGTGCAGCTCTTGCCGGCAAGATGCAATATAAATTTGCTTACATAAGCATACCTTTATTGTCTCCAATTCGTCCAATTTTGAAATAGAATGCTATATACGAATGGCTTGCACCCGGCCTGCACCGACTCATACGGCTTTTCTGACCTTGACGAGCTTGCGGCGGTCGTGGAAGCCGATGCCCAACAAGAATGCAATGCGCATCGACGCCCCCAGGTACACAAAGGGCACATTGCCATAGTCCATGGCGTTCCACAAGTCGGCGCGCCAGTAAATGTCAGTGCCCAGCGGCAGCAGCGAGTAGAGGTGGCCGAGGTCGGCAATGAGCAGGCCAAATAGGAGCGTCTTCCACACGCGCTGGTCGGCAGTGGCACGCAGCACCAGGGCCTCGTTGAGCGTGAAGAGCAGATACAGGTTGGCGAGCTGCGACAGGACGACGGACGTCACGACGGGGATCTCGTCACTGGCCGATGCGGGTGCAGATGCAGCATGTGTCCACGAGAGATAGTCGTGCTTGCGAAAGTGGGCAAAGTAGGCGCCGACGAGGGCCGAGGCGGGCTCGATGAGCAGGAAGAAGAGGCGGTAGAAGGCCGGCAGCTGGACCTGCGTGGCCTGCTTGGGCTCTTCGGCCGCCTCGGTTGTTTGTTTCCTGTCGGCCATATCCAGTGTTGCTTCGAGGCTGTATGACGAGTGGTGATTGCAGAGTTCACGGTGTGTTTATGGGCTGGCTATTTCTGCGATGTGTTTCGTCGACGTTTGGAGCTGTCAAAACGAGGTAAGAGTGGAGACCTCACAAATATGGGGTACTAGAGCCAGCCAATTCTTAGGGGTGTTTGGAGCACACCAAATAGAGATGCTTAGTCATCGTCACCATGAACCGGAGAGCAGTCACAACAGTCAGGAAGGTCTTTTAGAACTTCGTGGATAGTTGGTTTTATCGTAACAAGTATGCATATCGCATCCCTATTGGATAATGAGCACAGTAATAATAGAAACAAAGGACAAGGCGGGTGTAGGGTCCTAAACCTGGCTAAAACATACATTGTTTGACGGCACTCGTATCCAGCGTCAAACAAGCACAACAAGGCGGCACCAGCTCGACCCGTGCATTGGCAGTATGATCTATAGTACCGCTGGCCGAGGTACAACGCGAGTCATGCTTTTACCCTAGTATCGGACCTAGTATTGGCGGGCGAAAAAGTCATCAAGTTTTGCTTATAGTGAGTGATTATGTCATCATCCAATACACCTCCTTCCTCTTTCTACTATGTATTACACACCAGCCCTGCGCTTGGTTTACACGAGCAACCAAGTGTTGATCAAACAGTCCACCTCGCGCACGCTTGCTCGACTACTCGGGAACCAAAGACGGCCACTCGCCATGGCCCGTACTGGGCATTTGCGACACATCTTCAAACAGACCTGTCAAGCGAAGCCCGTTTGTCTGGTGGCCGCCTTCTCCAGCCAAGCCGGGACTATCGTCTGGCAGTCGGCTGCGGTTGTTATACGATGCCATCGTATCCAGTCTGTAGCGGCTTATTTGCTTTTATCTATTTGTTTGTGGCTGTTTTATAGATCATAATGGCCATAGACTCCATCGTACGTAATGCATAGTGTCCAAGATGCCCCGTTCGTCTTGTCTCGCCATCTCGTCTCGCCGTCTTGTATCACCGCCGTGTGTCTCATCATCCCAAGGAAGACGAGACGCGACAACAACAGAGTCAACAGCAAACTAGCCACCAAGCGGTCTGAGGATCTGCTGCGCCGATGTTTGGTCTGCGATCATAGAGCGGGCCAAAAATTGCAGGATAATAGGACGATCGGAAAAGTACAAGTATAGCCGTCGCCCTCTTCATCTTGCCGTCTCTTCTGATCTTCAGCCAGCCTCATCTCTTCTTTGACTCAACTTACATCTGTTCTTCTCTTCTTTCTCCTTTTCTATCGACCTGGCGTCGTTCAAGTACAGGTTACTTTAACATATTTTTTTCTAATCTTCAAAATGGTTCGCATCATCACTGTTCTGGCCTGTAAGTTTTCTCTGTTTTTCCTTTCAGTTATCAAACATAATTAGACATCGCAACACACCATGCACAAGCACATTCTAACAAATAGTCGCCATCTCGGCTCTGGCCCTGGTTACGCCCAACAACGCCGGTGCGAAGAGCGTCGGTGCCGGCGACGGTGCCCAGTTCATCACCGGCGGCTGTGTCAACGATGCCGACTGCAGCTCCGCCTGCTGTGCCAACAACGGCCAGGGTGCTGGTGTGTGCTCGGCCGAGGCTGCAGCTCTCCAGAACGGCAAGCTTGGATGTGGCTTCGCCGACCCCAACGCCACCAAAACGATTGCAGCTGCAAAGGCCCAGGTGGCCAAGCAGGGCTTCTAGGCAGGGTCTTGAGGAGATGTTGAGGATTTCACGACTAGCATTTTGAGTTTTGCATCCATATAACGAGCCAACGTCACAAGCCAAATAGCCAAATATATAGGAACATTCAACGACATATAGATGAACAACAACAATAAAAATAACCTCAAAATCATCATTAGTTAACAAAGTACACAAAACCAATCCACACACAACAGTCTCGTCCCAGTCCAGAGTCATCGGGTATCATAAATCATAAAGCTCATGCATCGTAAACACAGCCCTTCCCCCCATCGAGCACCAAATAAATACACACTTTATCGCCTCCGCTGCGATCGCACAAGATACTCGTCCCGGTGCCGGTACTTGTCCCGGCGACAACGCGTCACTGCCAAGTGGTCCCAAGGGAACAGCACAGGCCGCAGTGTCTCCCACCGCGAGCCGTAGCCGAGTGCTCGAGGATCGCCCTCCTTGAAGGGGTACGCCGCTCCGGATTCGGCATAGTGAACCGCTTCGTCGCCGTTGGTATTGTTCCCGGAGATGGCATTGTTCTTGCTGCCGAGGCTGCTGCCACTGTCGGCACCAACCCGGCGCACAATCACCATGAAATCATCGCGCCGGATCCGGCTGTTGTGCACATCCTCAAGTGCCTCCATAGCCCACAGCGCCTGGCCATCACGCACACCATACACGGACACCGTGCTACGGGGCGCCGGCGTCTCGCCTTCGTAAAAGCCCTCGTCAATCACGGCATCGATGCTGACATTCCACCCAGCCGACAAAGAGCCCGGTTTTTGGTCTTTGCTGCTGCTGCTGCTAATGTTGATTTTGTTGCTGCTGTTGCCGGTTTGGACAGAAGGCACAGTACCATCACGCTCCGTCAAAATGTGCCGCCACCGAGCCAGGCGGTACTCTTTGCGCGCAGAATACGAGGCAAACAGGCTGCCCAGGCCATGGCGCCGCAGAGCGTCCATACCGTTTCCACCACTTCCGGGTCGGCTTTCTGTCCTCGCGACTGATGCCGCCGCCGCTGCCACTGTAGCCTCCTCCTCCTCAATTAGCCGCTCCTGCTCCTCCTGCTCGGCACGCTCCGCCTCGGCAAAAACTTCATTGTACGCCTCCGAATCGGCATCCCAGAATCCCATGTTGACCATCATGGCTTCCAGTGAGCTCGGGCGTTCACGATCGGCTGCAAGCATGTTGGTGTCGTGGTGCACATAGCACAGCTCACGCCAGCCCGATCCCGTGTGCAAAAGCTCGGTCAGGATCTCGTGAGGGGCGGCTCGGTTGACGGGAGGAGGCGGGTTGCTGGTGATGCTCATATTGTACATATCCACGCTTGGAATGTTGTGGCAGCGTGTTGACTTGTGCACGCGGCAAGGCAGCGCCGGCAGTATAGTGAGGCGATCGAGCTGCAGGCCAGGCAGCAGGCGCATAAGTCCACCGAGTAGCAAAAACCTCTGCCGAAACTGATGCGGCTGCTGCTGTCTTTGCTGTGGCGGTGTCGATGGCGGCGTTGGGCCGGAAGACGAGACAGAGCTCGTCTGCTGAGCAGGTGCTGATGATGTCATAGGCATCCGCTGGTGGACAAACAGGCCGCCCTCGCGCACCCGCACCTCGCGCACAAGACTGCGCTGCACCGGCGTGAGCGCGCTACCCAGCACATCCAGCATTGTGGCTGCATCCTCAAAGTTGAACAGAACTTGGCCAAGCCATGCATCGTCGAATCTCAGCTCATTGGTAATTTGGCGGCATACACGAAACAGTGCCATTGAGTTCTTGGCCGGCTTGATCTGGGTAATTGTGCGAGCTCGCCGGTGGTTGGAGCTGTGAGGGCGGCCACGAGGCTCGGGTGATGTTGACGGAGAAGAGTTTGCAGACTCGGACGAATTGTATGCCGAGTCCGGCGGCCCTCCCGAGCCCTCCGATGTACATGTGACTCGCCGGCCCATGGTGAGGCGCGTCGAGTAGAAGACGTATGCGTAAATTTCATCCCGGATCTCCTGGGGTAGCATAAGAAAGCGGCTTGTTTCGCGGGTATGACTGCCGCGTAGCTTTGCTGACGAGGCCCGCACAGGCAGTGCCGGGGGGGCATGTGGTGGCGGCGGCTGGAATGGCAAGTGAAGCACCCTTGGTGCCGGCACAAAGCTTTGATTGCAACTGTCGGCATGGCCGCTGCTTTGCCGCAAGTCGACTTCAGACAGGCTGCGTATGAGCTGAAAGTGACAGACGCTGCTGATAGCTCTCAGCATAGGCTGGGATAGCTTCTTGGCAACGCTGCTTTGGGCTGGGTAGGCTGTGCTTTGAGACGCACACCGGCTGTCCAGCAGTGCATTTGTGCTTGTGTTTGTGCTCAAGTTCTTCTCTTTTTCGGCGTCGCGGCCCTTGCTCAACCACTTCCAGCGTGAAAACATGGGCTTTTTAGAAGATTTCCTAAATGGTTAGCAAGTGGCCTGGCTGTGCTCACCGCTTGTAGATGCAGCCGATAAGAATGTAGCTTTTATCCGCTGGGCATTGAACATACCTCTTTCCATTTCCACCCTGGTTGATGAGTGGCCAGCAGCCCTGGGCCGGAGCGCAGTTTGCATATGGCATTGCGACTTGAAGATGTGTGATTTGGCCAATGTAAAGAAGAAGCGGTCGAATCGGCGTTCGGATAGGCGATGTAAGTCTGTTTTCAGGACAGGATTGAAATGACCAAAGTCAGAGAGCCAAGAGCAGCCAATGGAGGAGCTGTACGAGCTTTATATCCCGAGCCCTGTTTGTGTTGGGGAATTGCGACCGTTTGTCTGCAAATATATGTTGCCGGCTCGTTGCTTTGGCGGTCTGCTGAGAATGTACGTGGTCTGTGTTGGCGGTGCATACACACTACATATGTATCTCGTTTGTACTTTTTGGCGCTCGATAGTCTGTTGTATGCGCTTGTGGTGTGTTTGAGCTGCGTGTTCGACTTGTTGCTTTTGTGTTGCTTTGTATTGCTTTTGATTTGCGTTTTGCCGGTTTATTCTGTGTGTGCTGGAGTTCGTTTACCCATGAACGTCGGCCGGATCATGCAGGTTTCCGTCCTTTTGACTGTTGACCGATAATCTGTGTACCCCGAGCCAAGCCAAGAGGCAGTGCGGATGGATATAAGCTGGCAGACCTGAAGCTGATAAAGATATGAGCAAAAAGGAAGCAAAAGGATGGAAAGAAAGAAGTGTGAGACAAAGCTATGATGGAGGCAAAAGATAGAGGCAAAAACAACAAGAGGAATAATAGGAAGTTAAGGACGAAGAAAGCGAACAGATAATAAGAAAAAGAAAAGAAACGGGTTCATAAAGAAGAGCAGATGGGGTCAATTTACATGTCGCGGTGCTGCCCTTTGTCTTTATGACAGCCGTGGACCCTCCACCCCCAAGGTGGCCTCCGTCGAGTTCTGGTTTATCCTTTTTCTTCTTTTTTCCTTTTCTTTCCCTTTCCCTTTTGCTTTTCTTGTTGTCCCCTTTCCTTGCATTCCTCCCAGACGGCCCGTCCGACTAGCTTTGTGATTGTACAATCTGTACTCTGCACAGCTACGCAGCTGTACATCTCTGACTTGTCTCCCGTATCCGTTGGCACTACAGGAATCCTGCAGGCAATCTCTGCTCTTGTCGACAGCAACATCCTAGTCCCACTGATTGTGCCAGGACTTACATGCACATCGTTCTTGCGTAGTATGACGGTACATGCGTGCGTCGTTTGACCCCTGTCGTTGATACCTGCCCCCTCCTTTGCTCCTTTGCAGCACCACTTTCACCCTCACTCCATTGGCTTCTTGCTATCCCGTCTGACTGCATCCTGCCTTCTGTCTCTGTTGTTTATGCCCAAGTATTTCCTGCGCCTGCCTCCTTTTGCCCTCTTTTTTTTTTTTGCCTCATCTATGCCCGTTGATATTGCCCTGGTTCATTTCCTCGTGGTCTAGAAATCGCAGTATTCTCAATATTGATGATTTCCTTCTGTCCTCGTGTGTCGGCAGCTGCCCTTGGAACCCGCTTCTTTGCAAGTCTTACACTGCGATACACGCCTTGCATGCTGATATATGGGCCCAGCTCGTGGTCAAAGGCGATAGCTTTGAAGGAAAGAAAAGGAAACGAGAAAAAATAAAAAGTAAAAAGTAAAAGGCAACCGAGCCATGCGCTGAGCCCCCAAGACATGTAAGTGGGGTGGCTGGCCCCAAGAAGAAGAAGAACATGCATAACCGTGTACGATTGTGTACAATGAAATCATAAAATGTGCAAAGCTATGCTGAGCTGGAAAGGCTGCTAATTGTATCTTGGTGAGCTAGCATAGTACTTAGCAAGATGGGAGCGAGGCTGCAAGGGGGAGGAGAACATGATTTCTCACAAAAGTACATGCATGGATCGACGGAAATGGGCAAAACGGGGGCCGGAGGGATTCAGGTGAGCGAGGTAATTAGCAAAGTCGAACAGCTCAATGTGAGGGCATTGGTGGTTTTAGGTCCGAAGCGGAGATGGACAGAGAGACGCCGAGAGCATCACCATCCAGGAAGATATGCAGCAAACAAAACTCACCTGCTTTGAACTGATGCTAATTTGGTTGCAATAACAGGGTCGACCTCTCTAGAGGGGGCGGGCGGACAAGGGTCGTAAGCGGCCCGACAGGGGGCATAGCGGAGAAGTGGCGGCGAAGGGATTACTTAGTAAAGTTGACAAGAACGGCGAGTGGACGTTGAAAATGTTTGCAGAGTCGCATCAAAGGCTCGAGGTGTTGTCCAGCCTTTCCATTTGATTTCCGTTATGTTTCCATGTGTTTGATTTTGGTGCACTCCTCTCTGCCTCTGTCCGCTTTGCTGTCTTGCCGTCTTTTCGCCCTCTTGCTGCAGAGATATGTTCTTGTCTGTGTTTTCCAACCATCAACACCCATGCCGTCTGCCACTTGACAGACTTCTTTGGCTCTGCTGTTGCTTGGGCCTCGTGTTTGCCGCAGAATATGCATGTATAAAGGAGTATCACATCTCCTCACCTTTGCAGACCTTGTTGGAGCAGCCACCAAGAACACTGTGAATATTGCTTGTGCTGTGCTGCTGTGCGGCTGGTCTTCCCAGCCTTGGAATTGCATGCCCCTGGTTAATCTTGTGTGGAGAGACGTGGGACAAGATTGACGAGAGATGTGATTATCACTCTCATATATCCAAGAAGCCATGTTGAACAACATGAGATCAGAGCGAGGTGGTCCCGACCTCGGTTGCGAATTGATGCTGTTCGTTGGCCATGATGTCAGTCTCAATATCAAAAGCCACATCATATCAAAATACTCTGTATGATAGTACATTGTGCATTTCGATATCAAGCTGACCCGTCACATCGACGGAATCTGATCCAGCCCCAGATGCAGGTGCATTGGTCTATCCGAATGAATCCAAGACATGCAGCAAGCAGTCTAGTCGACAGGTGGGTTGAGACATGAGAGGCGAATAAGATTTGGGGCATAACGTGCAAACGTGATAAAAGTGAATCGAAATAGTCAATCTCCCAATCTGACCGGAACAATAACAAGACGATAAATGGAGAAGAGGTGTGCAGATTGGCATAAAATGGCACCAACTTGACCCCATCTGACTCCAATTGACTCCGATTGACAGCAGATTGTCATTTTCCAACTTGAGGCCTGCCGTCGATCGTGATTCGATGCACACGACAGAAACCGAGACATCACGACAGTTCAATATCAATAGTGCCAAAGTGGGATTGAAGCAATAAAAGCTCCGCCCGAGAATGCAGTCCCTCATCAGCCGCACATCCGTCGTTGCCTGTCATTGCTCAGCATCCGGCTGCTGGTCACTTGATCCTGCGTACAGATGCAGTCAACAGTGAGAAAAGAAGACAAATGAAGCAGGTGCTAAAAATAAGCCACGATTGCCGCTGCACTGCAGCGAAACTTGCAAAACTGTGCCGTAGCCTGCCGTCGAGGTGTGCATTCGACCAGGAATCGGAAGACGCATCCAGCAGTGAGCATTGTGAAAGACCCTCAAGTGGCATCGCGGGCAGCCAGAGTTGCACAACGATGCGACATTGGCGTCGACGCACACGCTCAAAAATTGGCTCGTCGAGCTCTAGCCTCCGGCTTCGTCTAGCCGTTGGTTCTCTAGGGCCCTGAATCGTGAGCGAGTCTTTAGACTTTGGCCTTGGTCTATTTCCAATAGCCCGAAGCCAAGACATGGCTACTCCTTTTCCCCTTTGTTGTCGTGCCTCGCCACAGCTCCGCGATGCCGGCCGGTGGAGGATGTCTCACGACGAAGAGGAAAAACGTTGAAGCGAGCTCGACTGCCATGCCGAACGCTGCTGCTGGCAGAGTAAAGAGAGGCCGATGGTCGATTGTCGAGCACGACTCCAGACTCCAGAGTCCCCAGTCTCCAGTCTGCAGTCTGTAGTCTCCCAGATCATGTGGCTAACCGAGCTGGCATGCATGTATGCAGCTGAACGATGCGGACATCGCCGCGCAGTCTTTGTTGCAGACCAGTGCACGCTGCATTCCACGGGTGTATAATAGTTGCATGTTCTGGGCGTCTCCTCGTGGCCTCTTGTTGGGGATATGAGTTTCTTTCTACAGAGTTCAACTGATCGCTACATTGCTCGACATATCCGGAATGAAGAGACAAAGTCTCGTGCTGTGCACCTTCCTTTCTTGAATTTAGGTACCGTTGATGCCTCACTCCTTCCCGACTACCAGCATATCGTATGTCGACTCGAGGCCGCTTGGCCGCCTGTGCCTATCCGTTGATTGGTTCGGTAGTGGTACACGATAGCGCCTTCCGTTCCCACACTCGATGCCGTATTACACGACGCCGGCCAACATTTCTCGAACCTTGACTCTTGCCTTTTTCGATGGGCATATCAATAGCTCTTTCCTTTATTGTTTTGTCTCTATGATATCATCTTCCACCCGTCCTTTGGTTTATTTTTTATCATGCCGGGGCTGCTCCTTTTCTTTTCGTCCGCCAGCGGCCTAGTCGAGCACCGAGCCACTAGAAATGATGACTGAGAGACGGAATTGGCCAATATGGCCTCGGGAGCACCGAACACAATAGGTGTTGTTATTGCAGGTGGTTCGCTGGCAAAGAGAATTTGCACCGTAAAGTAGACAACTTGCCTCCCGCTACTAGTACATTGACTACATAACAACGTGATACGTCGGTGGCCAGCGTACTGTAAGTTCCCTGTGTGTGCTGGCTTAGCCTAGCCGGCCTACCATTGGCGGAAGGTGCGACTGTCATTGCCACGCTCGCCGCTTCCCCTATTTAGTGTAATTGACAGTAAATAGGGCTTGGAGACGGAAGGCGCGACAGAACAACAGACAAAGAAAACTGTCGCCGCTTGCCCCAAACAACCAAAAAATGCGATATGGCCTGCTGGTTGGTGATACAAAAGCCTCTAGAAAAAACTTGAAAATACCGTCCTTGCCTAAAAGGCACATCTCTAACACACTAACAAGCAAGCCTCTTGCGCTTTCCAGAATAAGGTCGGGCAATTCAGGGGCCTGTATTACTCCGTACGATGCCTGTGTTAAGGCTTGTGTGTGTCCACCCGCGTGGAGCTCCTTCTGTTTTCTCCAGACTTATGCGCCCAACGCAGCAAGAGCACCCTGCTCCTTCCACGTTTTGGAACATTGTGATCCCTATCCACAGTCGCCAGCCAGCTAGCCTCAGGTCCCTTCACCCTTCTATCTTTCCTATTTCTTATTTCCTATCCCATCTTTCGCATGTCTCCTTATCTTTTGCATCCTTCTGCATCACCAGCTTTTGTCTCTTTTGTCTAATCTGCGAGTCTTGCTGCGTTTTCCCTCTCGTTTCCCTTTTTTTCGTTTCTCCTTTCCTTTTGTCATCCCCAACATTCGTTTGGATCGTTTCGCACTGGCGATTCGTTCAGATTCGTTCATACACGCTCCTTTCGGGTCCCTGACGTGACATGCTCATCTCACCACCCTTGTCGCCTCTCCCTTGCGAAATCACAACACAACAATCGAGGCCGTCAAAACTATCGAAAAGATCACAGCGAATTTGACCGATCCCCCGACACTGCGCTGCGTCACTACAGATTGCAAATGGCAAGAACCTAGCCAGGCCCGAAACAATATATACAGCTCTCTCTCTACGACGCCGCCGCATCCGATCCATCCTCGCATCTCATTTTATCCATCGCGTTGACGCCTGGGTCATCTAGCAGCTGCACCTTGTGCTCCTCCACTACGTCGCCTGACGCCAACTATTCTCCGAGCGCTGCCGCGTCCACTCTACGCATAACCGGCTCTTTATCGATCTATCCGCCGTCTTCCCTCTACACAGAACCATGTCAGGCTTTGGATCGAACCGGCGATCAAGGCGGCATACGCGGTTCAGTATGGACGACCTCCGCAGCTCGTTCTACAACATGCGCGGCAATACAGCTCCCGGCGACGGGCTGGCGGAAGCAGGCCCAAGCTCTGGGCGTAGCCGTAGCATTCCTTTCAACATGGCTGGCTCTGCTGTGGATGACGGCGACGAGGCCGACCACGGCATTAGCGACGGCCACGATCAAGCATCCAACGTCGACAATGCACCGGCACAACCCGGGAGAAGGGCATTTAAGGGTCTCATTCGGCGTGCCTCGGTGTCCCTCCACGGCTTTATGCAACGCCGGGCATCTACCGCAGGCGTCAGATCATATTCCGGCGCTGATGACCCGGCTGCTTCGTCCCACATGATCCCGAACCGCCACCTTCGCTCCTCACATATGTACTCGCAGTCACACTCCCAAGCACAAGAATACCGCACCGAGCCGCGCCCGACAACATCCCACAACTTTCCCACGTGGCGGCGCGTGCGGCAAGCAGCTAGCTTTCTGTTCGAGGGTGAAAATACCCCGGCAGCTTCGTCTTCGTCTTCGGGCTCAACCAACGAGAACCGACCGGCGTTTACCAATGTGTTTTCCGCCAGCCCCGAGCATAGCCCATTACGGTACGATACCGGCTTCAAAGACATTACCGATGATTCTCCTCTTTCTCTCTCAACGCCGCTCCCTGGCGGCTTCGCACCAGCCAGCCACAGAGGACCACGGCCGCCTGTCATTCCGCCCAACACCGGAGGTGCTGCGCGGGCTGCGGCAGCTGCGGCGTTTCAAAACGAGATTATGCAAATGATGCAGCCTAAAGAACTGGGCCAGGGTGTAGGCAACGATCACGAAAGTGGAATTGGCATCGCAATGGCGTCCGAGTCTGACAGTGCCGACGAGGCCAGTATGCAGTCTGCGGTGGATGACAACTGCGAGGGATCCGGTGCTGAGCTTGCTATTATCAAGGTCGATTTTGTGGCAAACATTCCCACGGAGCTGTCGATCCTTATCCTGTCGGAGCTTAATGCAGCGGGTCTCCATGCAGCATCGCGTGTTTCTCGTGCGTGGAACTATGTGATCAAGAACCAGCACGTCTGGCGCGAGTCGTTTTTGCGTGAGAAGACGGGCACGTACGCAACAAGTGGCCCTGTCACACCGGGCGTCGGCCTCGGGCTCCCCCCTACCCGTTTGTCATCGGATTGGCGTGAAATCTACCGTGTCAAGCACCAGCTGGACCGCCGCTGGCAGGAGGGCAAAACCCGGCCAGTTTATCTCAGCGGCCATTCCGACAGTATCTACTGCTTGCAGTTTGACGAGTAAGTTTTTCATATTTCTTTATTTGCAACCATGTCTACTCTGCACAGTTCTAACAGTACAGACAAAAAATCATTACCGGCTCGCGCGACAAGACAATCCGAATCTGGGACATGAGGACGCTGAAATGCCGCCTCGTTATTGGCCCACCGAATACGGTACACGACCCGTCGCTCCTTTTGGACGAGGACGGCGAAGCGACGCACTACCTCACGACTGCCCACCATACACGGAACACGCCAAGCATGCCTACCGCCGTCAGTTTCCCGGTGTTTCATTCGGCGTCGATTCTGTGCTTGCAGTACGATGACGAGATGCTGGTGACTGGTAGCTCTGACTCGTCGTGTATCATATACTCGGTCAAGTCGGGCTACCGGCCAGTGCGGCGTTTGTTAAGGCATACAGCGGCGGTGCTTGACCTTTGCTTTGACAAGCGCTATATTGTGACTTGTAGCAAGGACTCGACGATCTGTGTCTGGGAGCGCGAGACAGGCACACTGCTGAAGCAGCTGCGCGGGCACTCTGGGCCGGTCAATGCGGTGCAGATGCGCGGCAACACAATTGTGTCGTGTTCTGGTGATTTCCGCGTGAAGCTGTGGAACATTGAGACGGGCAAGGCGATCCGCGAGTTTACGAACCATACCAAGGGTCTTGCGTGCAGTCAATTTTCAGAGGATGGGCGATTTGTGGCGTCTGCGGGTAACGACCGCGTGATTCGCATCTGGGACGCCAACACGGGCGAGTGCCTTCATGAGATCAAGGCCCACGAGAGCCTTGTGCGCAGTCTGCATATTGACTCGATCACTGGGCGGCTCATCAGCGCCAGCTACGACCGGGACATCAAGGTGTTTGACATGGAGACGGGCCAGCAGCTCTTGGATTTCCCGCAGTGGCACCTCAGCTGGGTGCTCAGCGCCAAAAGCGACTATCGCCGCATCATCAGCACGGGCCAGGATCCCAAGATTCTGGTGATGGACTTTGGCGCCGGCATTGAGGGTATTGACATGCTGAACACGGTCGACTACTCTACGGGCACCATCTGCACGCCGCCGTCTGCGGGCGGCGGAGCCCAGGCCACCATTACTGAGCCGCCTGATGTCTCTGCCCTTTATATCTAATGCTTGCTGTGGGCCGGGCTCTCTGGCTTTTTGCATCTTCTTTTGTTTTTTTTCCTTTTCTCCTACCTCCTTTTTTTGCGTCTTTTACCGCTTACTCTTCCTCGTCGTCTTTTTTTTTCATTCTGTCCTTTACGATATCTTCAACGACTACATTTGGGTTTGGGTTTCAGCGTCATAGTTTTGGGTGTCATAGGGGTGCTGTAGCAGATGCTTTTCTTCTCTTATCCTTTCTTGTCTTTCTTGTCCTTTCTTGTTAATTGTTTGCTCGAGGTAAACCTGTCATTATTTCTTTTGTCTTCTTTGCACTAATTTTAATCTTGTTTACCGTTGCATCTTTGGATTATAATAGCTGTTTTCAGTTTGTTTATGTCTTTCTTTATATTTTCCTTCTTTGCCTATTTGTCTGCACTGATTGTCGCCCGGAGTTTTATTAGACGGCCCAGTCTCACGATTGCATTTTGTAGTCAATCCATTCATCTTACTTTGGAAACCAACACAGCATCCTGAAGCGACAAGCCATGGGAGTTTCTGGCCTGGGAGAGCCAGTCTCCTTCTTTGTGTTGGCACCTGCATCACACCACGTGAAGCCACCTCGAAACAGTATTTTCATTGCTTTTAATGCAAGTTGCTTTATGCCGCCGGAAATTAGATCCCAATCCTGTCAACACTGGCCGTTGGGTCATTGTTTGCCCGTGGTCTCCGACGACTACATGGTGGACAGCTGCAGGGCAGATCAGCAAAAGATCAGCACTCAAGGACAGATGCAGAGCTTGTGTCGAGAGGCACGTGTGAAACCGGACACACTACAGGATTTGCGAGAGCAAGGTACGATTCCATCAGTTTCGTTAGCTTTATTATGAGACGGAACGTTACTTGAGCCAGCATCAGCGACGCGAACAATGTCCTTTGGATGGCAAGCGGTTCCACGGGTCGAAGACGGAATTAAGTTTGGACTTGGCCATCAACCCTTTTTAAGGTATATGATTCGTTTTAATTATTTAGTTATATTTCATTTTCAAGATACATTTTTACTCGGTTCTTTTATCTTTTGTCATCTTTTTTTAGAAGTATCTAGCAATTAAACAAATGATGTTAAAAGTGGTGGTGAATTAAAAATCAATAATAGATTAAATCATCTTATAAACGCTGTAAGAAATCAAATAAGGAGGCCAATGTCGCCGCATCGACACTCACGATATCTCCCGCGACGGTCCACATAATGGCCACCCGCATCGCCCTCTTCCACGTACGGCCATAGATACTGGAATGCACGGGATCCCGTCCGCTCTCCCCTAGTTAAACCAATAATCGGTGGATTAGTAGTTGGGTCGGTGACGACCAGCGAATACCCGCTGCTGTACGTTCTTTTTTGTAGATTTTATCTTCTTTTCTTTTCTTTCGACCTTTCTTTTTCTTTTTCTTTTTCTTTTTCTTTTTCTTTTTTTGATTGATTTTCCTTATGAGATCTGTCTTTCTCTTGTGTCTCTTTATTTTTTTCTCTCTTTTTGACTTCCAAGTCCCCTTTATCTGTATTTGATTTCTTATCTAGAGTCGTTTTCTTTTCTTTTCTTTTTTTAAAGCCGGAGCAAACAAGACAGGTTGCCACCTTGTTATTGCAGGGCATAGATGAGATGAATCAACACACCATACAGACCCTTGGACAGGTGTGAATGTGTGACCATTTTGCAGGCACGGGACGATGACGGGTGACCCTCGACGCACAGGAGCACGCAACAGCACATGAACAGCCGGGAGCAAACCACCATCAGATGGACACTGTTTCACCAGTTGGTTTGATGGCAGGGTAGCATCTAGCTCAGCATTTAGTAATTGTAATTGCAATTGTATTTGTTTTCCCTTGTTCCTTCAACGCACCTTGGTTGTGTCGCGCCCACTCTTTGGTTCGGCTGTTGGGTTGTTGTTTGCTTCAGTGTTTGTTTGGGCATTCCACTGTGTTTATTCCTGTTGCCCAACCACTGGCGATCGTGAGACTCGTTGTCTGGAGTAATTTAGATGTCCTTTAGATATACACTGGGTATTTTTGGGCATGGCCAGCCTGGGTCTGCCTGGGTCTGCCTGGGTCTGCCTGGGTCTGCCTGGGTCTCTGGAGCAAGCCCGGCGGCTAAGACGCGCCTCGGCGGTTCGAGAAGTAGACGTGGCTGCGATTGTTGAGCAGTTTCCTTCGTCTTTTTTTTACTTCTTCTATACTCTCGTCGTTTTGGGGTTTCATTCCTTCTTAATAAGTGCTTACCGCAGAACCAACCCGTGCAAAACATAATCAAATACCGGTGCAGCTGAGCCGTGCAGTGTTGCACAGTTCATATGAAAATAGATTAGACCGTCCTACAGAGGTACAATGGACAGGTGCATTGGACGCAGCCTCGACGGTTCTTCTGTATGCATATACATAATTATCTGGGGGTGCCGCTTCAGTGCAACCACCTGATAAACGAGGAGACGAAGAGACGACATAACCAAGAATAAGCATCAGTGGAACGTCATCTGTCTTCCCTGCCATTGTTTCGTCTCTACTCGCCTCGTCTCGTCTCTTCTTGTCGTCTGTCGTCTTCCTGTTTCTTCTTCTTCTTACAGCATTACTCCCTATTCTATCAGATCGGCGAACCATCCCATGTGAACCCTGCACCGTCATTCATTCCAGAGCGGCCTTGTGCACCCAACCATCCTCTCAATTAATGCAGCCGCCCGTGGTTATGCCCCATTGCCCGACCTGGACCACTCATTCCGCATTCCAGCGAGCGAGCAAGTAACGGCCAAAGACACCCATTAGGATACTCCTGGACTTGCATGTTCTATTTATGCCATGGTCGGTTGGCGAGGACGTGAAACAGGGACCAGGCAAAGGGGCGTGTCGGCCAATGAAGCGTTCGTGGCTACTAGCGGTTGAAACATCAACAATATACATGCAAATATAAGACGAACAATGGACTGCCAGCAATGCGAAAGTCAGAGAAGAGCTGGTGCTTGTTTGGCGGGTCTTTGTTGTTTCACGTTTCAGAGAATCGAGTGTTTCGAAACAGTAATGCTAAAGGGAAAAGGACAAGCAAAACGGCCAAAGGGGGCTGCTTGAATAGGCTTGCTGTGTCATGTGATTGGCCGAGCGTAGACATCCTCGAGGTCCTTTGGTGTATTAATCCTACACAGTGGAGGCAAAAGGCATGTGCAGGTATTGTAGTGTGTGTGTGTAGAATGAGCAGTGTAATCTACTATGTATGTACGTGCTTGCAGACAGAAGGAACGTGCCATGGGCTAGGAGCCAAGATTGCGTGTAGTGAATCTTGAACGGAGCACTACGTTTGACTCGGTATTACTACTATGTACATAGTATGTACGGTTCTTGCCTCAATAGTGGAAGGATGGAAGGAGGGCAGGAATGGCCTGCCTCGTCGCTACTATATTCAACAAGAGAAAGAGAAGAGATCTGCGGACCGATGACCCAACCAGGAAAGAGCGGGTGATCGCAATTGCCAGGAACACGCAGGAACACGCTTGTACCTCTCTGCAAAACCAAAGTGGCCGGTACTTCCACAGGACCCACAAGGGATCTGCCGATGCGCCGTACCCCAATGTCTAGACGCACGACAGCGAACCCCTAGACGACGGTGCGTCGACCTGATACATCCCAGCAGGCAAGCAAAGCATACTGATATAGGGTGCACGTCTGTAGCTGAGAGGAAATGAGATGCAAATAACACCAGTTTCATGCACAACAGGCTGTCCAGCAAGCAGTGGCCACCAGCCGACCCGCGGGCAAATGTCTCATAGTCCACAGCATCGAGTGTGTGATCTTCGTGCTCTGCATTCCTGTGCATTCCTGTGCGTTGCTGTGCGTAGCGGTGCGCTCGGTGCTGATCCAGGTTCTTTTCCCGCTTCCCTGCCCAGATCCAAGCTTCGACGGCCAGTCATCAGTGACCCAGCCCTCGAAGAGAATTGAAAATGAAGAAATCCAGACACAGCTATGGATCGTCTGCCCTTGCCGCCGACTCTAATGTGCTTATTTGGAGGGTCACCACGCGCTTCCATTATGCATGCCGCTATGATCTCATCTGTCTCAACGCCTACCCACGACCACGACCATCGTGTGGCATTTGCACATCCTATGCGAAATAGCCTCTTTTGCTCGCAGAAACCGGCAATGTGTGGGGCTGCACAGCTACTGTTCCTGTATCAGACGCATCGCGCAAACACATAAAAGAGCAAGATGGAAGGCACGACCGGATGCTCTTTCCTGGCCATTATCATTTAAACCATTCATCAAACAGCCACCATTACAATCACCATTACAATCGCATTATCTTGACATCACTGGCAAGCACGGCCCGTCTGCTCCTTCCTCTAATACCATCCGTACCTGATCCTCCGAGCCCATCAACAACTATTAACACCCCTGCATCGCGCCTACCTTGTTAATTTTTTTTCTTATTTGATAATACTTATTCTCATATTTATTATCATATTTATTATCATACTCATTCAAACTCTCACATTTTATACTTGTCACTTGCTCACAAACCTTCTTAACACACCCCTGCTCGCTACCTGACCGATACCCCCTTCCCCTCCCGTCTCTTGCCTAGTACGACCTCGTCTGCCTCCTCCGTCGCTCTTGCCATATATAACATCCTGCACGCTCCGGCTTCCTCTGGCTCGGGATTTTTTACTTCAGAGCTTTGCTTTGCTGTCTTCCCTTGTCATTACTTTCATTCTTCGGACCTTCTACCTGTCCTTTCGTTTTTTTCTCACTTCATTGTCTCATCGTCTCGGTCGTTTTATCACCTCGCTTCAACTTTTCTCATTGTTTTCTTACAAGTTTCCTCTTTTTTATTATTATTTTATTTATTCCACCAACTACGCGTCCTAGAGACCGTTCGCTCCTTCCTCTTTTGTGCTCTTGCCATACTCGCGTGTCTTCACTTGACCTCCTGCTCGGGTGCATCTCGGTTTTTCTCGTCTCGACTGCAGAATCGTCCCCTCACTTTCCTCACTTTTCTCGCTTTCTTCTCCTCCTGTTCACTGCTCACCCGGCTTTCTCGCCGACACCGTATCCATTCTGCACCTCCAGTCTCGCAGCAAGAGTATTCCAGTCGTTTCCAGATCTCTATAACTACCGCGGTCGATCTCGCTCTCCAGGCCGTTTCTTCTCGACTTCCTCGTCACCATCATCATCTCGTCACTCGTTCTCACACCACCACATCCCAAGACAGACTTGTCTCTTTGTAAGTTGATACACCCTTCCTGCCACAAGAAACACGAATCCTGCACACCTGCACACCTGCTCCCGTCCCTGTCCTCCCATCTTGTACCTTGGGTACACCACGGGCCGTCAACAAAGACATAAACAATACACTTGTCCCGTCCGACGGCGGCCACACCTCATGACACTTTGCATCTTGTTCAGTTTTGCTGTCTTGTGTACATATCTTGTCCTGCCCGCGCACTCTCCTCCCACCGTCTTCTTTTCCTTTTCTTTTTCTTGCTCTCGTTCTCTCATTCTCTTCTCCCACTCGGCATCCTCAACCGTTTACCAAAAACCCCCAAAATCAAGCCTCAAATCTAACTCGCAAACAGGCACACAACACACCATTGACTAGCCGGTCTATACACAATGGGTTTCACTACTCGCCTCACGGCCGCTCTTGCACTGGCCGCGAGCTTCATTGCCCCCCCCGTGGCTGCTGCACCTGCTCAGGCTGTCGCCGTCCTCCCCAGAGACGCCAACGCCAGCTCAGGCTACTGGGTTGAGACCATAGCCCGCAACGGCGCCCCTGCTTTTGGCGATGCCGGCTACCAGGTCTACCGCAACGTCATGGACTTTGGCGCCAAGGGTGACGGTGTGACCGACGACACCGATGCCATCAACAGCGCCATCTCCTCGGGTGGCCGCTGCGGCCTCGGCTGTTCCTCTTCCACCACCACTCCCGCCCTTGTCTACTTCCCCGCTGGCAAGTACCTCGTCAGCAAGCCTATCGTTCAGTACTACTACACCCAGCTGGTCGGTGATGCCACAAACCTGCCGACCCTGCTTGCCAGCGCCGCCTTCACCGGCATGGCTGTCATTGACTCGGACCCCTATGAAAACGGCGTCAACTGGTATGTCAACCAGAACAACTTCTTCCGCCAGGTCCGCAACTTCAAGATCGACCTCACCCAGATGCCCTTTTCCGCAGGCGCCGGCATTCACTGGCAGGTCGCACAGGCCACCAGCCTCCAGAACATCGAGTTCAACATGCGCACTGACGGCGGCACTGCAAACAAGCAGAGCGGTGTCTTCATGGACAACGGCTCCGGCGGCTTTATGGCCGACCTCACCTTCAACGGTGGCCAGTACGGTGCCTTTTTCGGCAACCAGCAGTTCACTACCCGCAACATGACCTTCAACGGCTGCCAGACGGCCATCTTCATGAACTGGAACTGGGCCTGGACTCTGCAGGATGTCACTATCCAGAACTGCGGCGTCGGCCTTGACATTAGCAATGGCGACACCGTCCAGACTGTCGGCACCACCCTGTTCCTCGACAGTGTCATCTCCAACACCCCCGTTGGTGTCCAGACCGCCTACAACCCCTCGTCTGCTTACACCAACGGCACCCTGATCATCGACAACGTCGACATGTCCAGCAACGTCCCCACTGCCGTTCTGAGCACGTCTGGCAACAGCACCCTCCTGGCTGGCAACACCAAGATCGCCTCCTGGATCCAGGGCAAAGTCACCGACTCCACCAACGCCGGTACTAGCAAGGCTATCCAGGGCACCCAGACTGCCATTACAAAGCCTGCCAGCCTGCTCGCCTCGGACGGCAAGGTTGCTTCTCGCAGCCGCCCTCAGTACGAGACCGTTTCCGCCAGCAATTTTGTCTCCATGAAGGCCAAGGGCGCCAAGGGTGACGGCAAGACCGATGACACTGCCGCTATCCAGGCCGCCTTTGACAGCATCACCTCGGACCAGATTGCCTATTTTGACCACGGCGCCTACGTCGTCACCGACACCATCAAGGTGCCTAAGAACATCCGCATCACCGGCGAGATTTGGCCCATCATCATGGCAGGTGGCAGCACTGCTTTCAGCAAGGCCGACAGCACCAAGGCCGTCTTCCAGGTTGGCCAGGCCGGCGACTCGGGCTCTGTTGAGATCACCGACATCATGTTTGCTACTCTGGGCCCCCAGCCCGGTGCCGTCATGGTCGAGTGGAACCTGGCCGGCTCGTCTGCTGCTTCCTCCGGCATGTGGGACGCCCACGTCCGCATTGGTGGCGCTGCCGGCACCGAGCTCCAGCTCACGCAGTGTGCTAAGAACCCCAACGTTACTGCCGCTGCCGATCCCAACTGCCTGGGCTCTGCTCTGATGATGCACATTACCGACAGCGCATCCAACGTCTACCTCGAGAACACCTGGTTCTGGACGGCTGACCACGACTTGGAGCCTGCTGCCGACAACGGCCAGATCAATGTCTTCAACGGCCGTGGTGTGCTGATCGAGTCACAGGGCCCTGTCTGGCTGATTGGCACTGCATCTGAGCACAGCGTCCTATACAACTACCAGGTCAGCTCTGCCAGCGACATCTACATGGGCCTCATCCAGACCGAGACCCCCTACTTCCAGGGCAACCCCGACGCGCGCACCCCCTACGCCAGCCAGACGGCTCTTTCCGACCCCAGTTTTGATAGCTGCACCGGCGCCACGTGCGCACGTGCCTGGGGTCTGCGTGTCGCCAACTCGACCGACGTCCTCATCTATGGCGCCGGCATCTACTCCTTCTTCGATAACTACGACCAGACCTGCCTCGACACCGCGAGCTGCCAGGAGAACATTGTCAGCATCGAGTCGTCGACTGTCCACCTCTTCGGCCTCAACACCAAGGCTTCGAGCAACATGGTGCAGATCGACGGTACCGTCATGGCTACTGATGCCGACAACCGTAGCAACTTTTGTGCTTCGTTGGCTGTTGTCTCATCCTCTGCTTAGGGTGACTGCTGGGGCGACTTTGACTATTGACGTTTGTACCTTTTTCCGTTTCTACTTTCTCACTTTCTCGTCTCTCTTTGACCCCTTTTACTTTCACTTCTTGCATATATTTTGAACCAAACTTTTCTTCTTTACCTTTTTGTCTCTTTTCCCTCTTTTGTCTCTTTTGCACTTTCTAGCTTGTTTCGTTTTGTCTATATTTGTTTCTTATTTATTCTTCTTGTCTCTTGTACTCTTCACTTCTTTGTTTTTATTCTTGCCCAAAGCCAGGAAGCACAGCAGGCCCATTGTACATACCAATCATCTATCATCTATTCTTGACATTGGTCTTTGTCATATCGACAAGGGGCAGCATACCAAAGCCAATCAAAAGTTGACCAAAATCAAATAAATATTGCCAATTAATCCATTCTTGAACGACACGTAATATCGTAATACAGTAAGACAATGCAATTGCTAAACCAAACAAGCACAGACAGACAAATCAAAACTTCATTGTAGTCGAGAAATAGCAGCTGGGCAAAAAAATAGAAGCGTGAAAGAGCAGACAAAACAACTATTATGCACTGGTTAATAACCAAGACCTCTGCCAAACAAACGAAAAATCAAACATGGGCTTCGCCCTGACGCATCGACTGAAGTATCTCCTCGCGATCAGGCATCACCGTGTCATCGGACCGAGCATCAGCGTTGTCATCGTCGATAAACTCCTGCATATTGTCGGCATCATCATCTTCGTCATCGTCGTCGTCATCAAAACCAACACCAAAGTCGTCAAGGTCGTCGTCGTCAAAACCAAAAATGGCGGTGCCGGTATTGTGGGTGTTGGCCAACCCCGTACCCAATGCGGCCGAGGGCACATCTGCAGTCCGGGGTGTCTCATCTTCGACGACGACAAAAGAGCTTGCCACATCGGACGATGCTGCCAGCGACCGGTTCGACGATGAAATGGCCGAGCGCTCGCCCGCAAGAGACGAGATGTCGCGGCTGTCTCCGGCCGAAGAGCTGGTGACGTTAAAGGCCGAGCCAGTAACATACGAGCCGGCAACAGAACTGGAATCTCCCAAAGAGCGGCTTTGGCGCTGGCTTTGAATGTCAAGCCCTGAAAACTCGCGTGCTGCTTGATAGTCAGTCGACCCCGACGCTATGCTCTCAGCACGCTCGGCCGTAGTATCGCTCAGGCGGAGATCAACAAAATCCCTGAAACTTTCAACGCCATCGCTGCTGACAGACGGAGGGCCTGCCACAGAAGGAGCGACCATACTGGCACTGCTACTAAAGTCAGCGCCGGCAGTGCTTGCCGCACTTGCGACGGTTTCGCCAGTGTGGTATGCCGGACCTGGGCCCACAGGGCCTAGGTTAGCCACGGGAAGAGCCTCCTGGAACACAGCGCCGGTTTCGTCATTATTTCCGCCCGCCCACATCGGCAAGAAGCGGAACTCGTCGGACGAGAGAGAAATAATGAGGTGTGGTGACGGGTGAAGGGCGCTCATCTCGATACTGGGTGCAAAGTAGGCGCGGTCGTAGATGTGAAGAGCCGGCTTGCAAATGAGCTTTCTCAAAGCAGGAAGGACCGCCTTGTACTCGAACGTGTGCATCACCATATTGTCCGACCCACTGTCTGGGGCTATACCCAAGTCATTCAGGCGAGACAAGAGATCTCGCTGCAAGCCTCGAAGCTGGATCTCGGTAGTGTGACCCATCCTAGCGTTCTCGGGGTTGGGGGTTACAGCTTCCGAAACCATGTCGGACATGTTGTGGAGAAGGTCGGTATAGGTGCGCTCCATATCCGTCGGCGTGCCAGAAGAGTGACGAGACGCCGACCACAGACCGTTCCAGAACATCGTCGTCATGCACTTTTGATTGTTAGAGAGCCGCTTATAGGCTCGAGAAAACCAAACATCGCTGGTGCTTAGTCTGTTTCGTGTATAGAGCGCGATAGACTGCTTTATGTTGTGGAAATGCGTGGAGGGAAAGCCTGTGCTGGAGTCCGCAGATGCTCCGCGATAGTTCTTGATCATCATCATGGCGATGTGGTGCAGCAACTCTTGGGCCGACACGAAGGCAGCATGTATAGTGTTGGTAGGTCTCCTGATGGTATCTATAAAGGGCAGGCCTGGGCAGTTCGACAGTATCGCCTGTTCTGCAAAAGCAAAGGTCTCAAGGGTGTCGGAGAGCTCGACTAGGGTGTGCATGATGCCTTCTTCTGCCTCTTTGAATATGGAATACTTGGCCAAGCTGTGCACGGGCGACCCGCCTGTGACATTGCCAGCGACATTGCCAGCGAGGCGGTTACGATGCATGTTTGAGACCATGAGGGACACCTTTTCGTTGATGGAATCGCGGGTTTTTAGCACTCGTTGGACAAGTGCGCTGCTGGCGTAGGCGACGATGTTTTCCATGTCGTCATTCAAAAGTCCCGAGAGCTCGCGGCCGAATGGAGTTTTCCGGCGGGACTGCGGGCTGTGTGGCATGGCTTCATGGTTGGAGGTGTCATACAGTGCATACTCGGCCACGATGATGCGGAATGCAGCACGGGCGACGGGGGCCAGCTTGAGGTTCCAGGCAATGATGAAGCACTCTTCCGGCAAGATGTCGACAATCTTTGCGTTTGCCGGGCTAAAGAACCACTTGGACATCATGCCACGAAAGTTGTTACTAAACGTGGCAAAGTCAGCGTACAGACTGACTTGGCCGTCGTAGTAGCCATCACTGCTGTTGAGACCAAAGAGCTTGGCGAGGCCGGCAAGAGTGTAGACTCGAGCAGCAGAGTTGAGGAGCAGGCGGTGTCCGGCAATAGCCATGAGCAGCCGAATGACATTGCAAATGTGGCGAATCTCGCAGTAGTCGGCAATCTGATACTCCGGCGCGGTCTTACCGCTCCAGATGGAGTGTGGAACATGGTCATCCATGATGGGCATCGTATCTGGCACTGCAGCGGGCATACTTGACTGGCCGGTTTCCGCATCCGATCCCGAGGCAGCCGCTACGTTCTTTCCAGCGTCTTTAGTCCTTTCCCGTATTTGTGCACCTCTCGCAAGTTGAAGCTGGAAGCAGGAGCAAGAATCATCATGGCCACCAGCTAGATAATTGGGAACACTTTCATTGCCATTATGAACCATTTCACTGTATCGGATGATTCCTTGGGGCAGTGTGAGGGCTTCGAGATGCTCAGCGTGGAGATCAGAGTCGTCGGATGGGCCGAGATCAAGGTGATAGAGCTTCGATTGAGAAGGATCAGACAGGGGCAAGACATCATTTTTAGCCAGTCTGCTGTATGTGCGCATCTGGTACCGTTCGTCGTCAAGGAGCTCGGTAAATTTTGTGAGCCCGCTTCTGCGCAGGGCAGCTGAGCTGTAAGGTAGAAGCCAAGAGGACTGGAAGCAGATGCCAGTGCAGGCCATCTTCTTGGCGGCATCATGCGCACTAGGCACTTGGAGCCAGATGTATGTGTCGAGCTGGTCCGAGGGGAAAAAGGTCTGGAACTCGTATGGGGCAGAGATGATCATGGCGACGTCGTTACGGTGCGCATCAAACATCTCGCTTTCGGGCGATTGAACCAAGCCGAGAGACGTTGGCCGAATGGGCGGGGCCGGTTCATCCTCGAAGTCAATGGACTCAACGACGTCTTCGGTGTTTTCGGTGCGCAATACTGTATAGCTTGCGGGAGCGCTGAGCTCGTTGTCTGGCGTTCTCTGGAGAAGGAGGTAATGTCAGTCAGATTCGGTCGACGGATTGACGAGGAGGCTTGTAGGACAGTTCACTTACTGAGAAACGCAACATGGCCGGGCTGTCGTGAAGATGATGGCGATGACAAGAAACGACGATACAGTGGAAGATATGAGGCAAAATGACAGTAGTAGATATGGCAGAAAAAGAAACAAGAAAGGCGACTCGACCAAGACGAAGAAGATTGTTTCGAGGGGACTTGCGCGACCAGGCGACGGCCAAAGCAGAGCTGTATAGTTGTCTCCGAGACCGTTTGCACCAAGCGAATGCGATGCGCGGGGTTCGTTGATGAACCGAGTTGATGGCTGACCTGCGGACAGACGATGCTTTGGATGGTGTGAGGTGTAGGGGGAGAGAAGAAGCAGTGCGGTTATGCTGACACAGTAGAAAGACACAGGGCGATATATTACCAGTACACCAGGTAAGAGCCGCAATGTGCAACCCCACTATAACTGGGCGAGCAATATCAGATGTAGAAGGCGGTACTGGCAAAGCGACAGCTGGTGGAAGGCGCGTGCTTTCACATTTTAGGCAGCCAAGTCAGCCTGTGTATGAACATTCATAATAAGCAGGGGGAAGTAATAATAATAAGCAAACCAGCCAATTATCTGGAGCTGCTCAAAGCTACAGAAGCTACCCAGAGCTGCTCCGTCTCACTGATAATTCTACGAAAGAAAGACGGGTGTAAGATCCCAGGCATCAATGCATGCGGTGAGCTAAACCCTAACACCCGATGTAAGCACAAAAGTGGGGGTTTAGGTGTAAAGTGTTTACTGCTCTGCCCGTACGGTGGTAATGCTTAAACCTTACAAGGTGAATACATATCGATGTGATGATATCAAGCTGCTATGTCCATGCATTATTTGCTTCTCAGCCTCGTCAAGATGCATGGCAGGTGGGTTCAGACGGTCGCAACTTCCTTTTGGAAACTAATTTAGAATGAGGGCGGATGCTTATAAACCACTAACACCTAATACGGGCCAGTTTAAGTGGCAAACAGGGAAGGTGGGGAAAAGAACAGGCAGCAGACAGTAGACAGCAGACAACAGACACAGCTCCGCTTATGTCAGCAACAGCCTTGAGATCATGATGCAGTCTGCGTATTTTCTGTTTGACGTTTGACAATCAACGGCTTTAAAACTTGAGATTTGAAAATGCCATTTGATTTAGCGGGTTGCCACTGACGCGCAAAATTTACAGTAATCTGAGACTAAACTGGTGTTTGGCAAAAGCTGGGGTAAGTAGATAAACCAAGGTCTCGTGGGGTCATGACGCATGCAATTGCTTTGTTGTCGCGAGCTCTCTTTTCAGAGGTGAATACAGCTGCCGCATCGACGGCTGAAGCGTCACATGCAATCTGAGTTCAACGGATGGTCGATTTGTTGGGGTGTGTTAAATACGAAGCCTGACGGTAATGCTGGACCGTTGACCGTTGACCACGAGCAACCTTTGGGAGCAGAGTGCGATGGCAGTGCAAAGGCAGAGTTAGTAGCATAGAAGTAATCATCTGCACGTCATTAACAAAAGCATAGACGTGTTATATAGAATCGACAGCAATAACGGCATCCGATCATCATACTGTCGCTTACATAAGCACCAGAAATACCGGTTTCCCAACGGGAGTCTTTCGGAAGGCAGGGAGGGTGAACAACATGCGACCAAAAGGCGACTACAAAGGCGAGGCAGCAGCATAGCAGCACCGTAGACTGCATTTAATAAACAGCTGTTAGTGACGCCGCCTTGTGCGCGTGTTCAGTTAAGCGATAGATACTGTAGTATGAAATTGGAATGACGTCCAGGCCTTCTTGGCGTCCCTTGCCTCCTGCCTCGTGGGTCTTGCCTCCATTAAACAGACTGACCAAAATGGAAGGAGCCAGGCCCGTCAACGCCGGCCATATCACCCTAGACCCCAGAAAATGGAACAAGGAGCCGACATTTGGCAAGTTGTGAGAATATTGTATTTACGAGAGAGTGGTAGATAGTAGTGATGTATAATACACATGGAACACACTGAATGAATGCCAAGGGAGGGGAATGGTTGGTGCCCGGCAAGGTGTGGCCATATTGACAGCCGTGGTTACATTGCTTGTATCTGAAAATGCGGAGAGCTGAGACGGTGAGAGGCACTGAAATGGCGAGGCGTAGTGGATGCAGAACGGCGACGCGGAGTATCTTATCAGGACAGGGCTGTCGGAGTAAAGAAGAAGGATTCATGTCAAAGCCGATCCTTTGATGATAGCTCGTCACAGCTTTGGGTCGTTGGCAGACTGCTTCTTGTGGAAGGAGCGCACTAGTATGGGGCGCTTGTGTGCACACGGGGGAAGGAGCATGGAGCAATACACACAAACACACCATACACACAGTAGCAATAAAACTTGGGGGCTGTGATCGGCGTCCTTTTCCTTCCCCTCCTGCCCTCCCCAGCTTTTTAGCACTTTAGCTATCGAGGAACTTGTGGAAAAGGAAGGAGCTTGTCACAGAATATATACCGCCTTTCCTCCTCCCACCGTCTTACATATCTGCTCCTTCCTCCCAGCAAACAAGTGCGAACCGCAGACACATCACCACACATCACCACACATCACCACACATCACCACACATCACCACACATCACCACACATCACCACACATCACCACACATCATCACACGCCACCACACATCATCACACGCCACCGCGCCCTCGCTACACCCATTGCTGGTCATTTGCTTCTGTGCACAAGAGCCTCGGCTTGCTCTTCTCGACTCGCTTGGCTATCAATTTACAATCAATCTACAAACAACAGCCAATTTTTCAAAATGGCCATGGTAGCTGCAGGGTATGCTTTCTAAGCCCTATTTCCTTTCCTTCTTCCTTGCTTGCTTCTTTCTTTCTCATCACTAACTATCAGACGGTTCCGCGCATTTGTCGCTGTTGCTGCCGCCGGTGCTGTCGGCGTCGGTCTCACTGTCCGCCACCAAGCCGCGCGTCTTCGTGCCAACGATATCGCCCAGAGGGCCTCATCGTCTGCCGAGGCTGCAACCACCCGCCCGGGCCCGCCCAACCTGTATGTCAGTGTTGACCGAAGCGGCGGTGGTATCTAATTTTGCTTTAATTGTTCTCATATTCATATTTTCTATTCTTGGGCTGGAGGGACGTGAGGGACATATGCTGGCGTCTTTGTTTTGATTTTGGAGGACAAGGTACGGAACTGGTTTGCGACAACACTCGACGCATTGATAATTTGACTTTGCCATCTACTTTTGCTTGTTACAATTGGTATTCAATTCGTTATTTAGGATTTGGGTTATCAAAGATGTTCATGAATAAAGGCGGCCAAACAAGTAGTCGAGTCTAGACCGCATGTCGATTTGTCATGGCTCAATATATCAATGCTTGCAACTACTCCGCCTGGAACCTGTGGCAGGGATGGTTCTTCTATATCTCTACGCACTATTGTCAAGTAGTCTCCTACTTGGGGCGCACGGCAGAGGGACACACCACAGAAATTAAAATTACCTTGGTAAGCTGACGTGATGTGTACTGCCATTCATTCATTCACATGGATGTGGTGGGGATAGGTCGGGGTAACGGGGCTGGGAAGGATTCGTGTTGTCTCCTGGGAAGCGCCGGGCCAACGGCAACCTGGGCTAGTCGAATCATCGATGCTGCGGTGCATAGTAAATGTTCACAGCGAATAATAGAAAACGAACGAATGGATCTTGTCAACCAGCCATGATAGCATACCAAACACAAACACAAAACTATCTAAACATAAATCTGTCGACTGACTCCCGAAACAGCCGCTTCCTTCCTACCGACCCGGTACCCAGGATGAAGAGAAAGCAGAAGCAATACAGAAAACAAAATGATATCGATAGAGGGGCAAGAAGACAAAACGCCATATGGAGACAAGCAGAGCAAATACCACCGGTCAAACAAAACAAAAAGCCCCGGCCCAATGATACTATGCGGACAAGATAAAACACTGCGAAGTAAACAGCCACACTCGAAACCGAAAACTAAAACGAGCAACAAAACTCAACCCCGGAAAAAGCTGTCGCCATCGTCGTCGGTCACGACCGGGTCGCGCTCGACCTCTTTGCCTTTATTGACGCGCCGTGGCATCCGGCTCTCGCTGTCCCCGAAATCACCGACACTGCCAACAGGCCGCGGAAGATGACGCTGGGCGACTGTGGGAATTACTGTCCCCATGGAAGGAATGCCCGTTCCAGAGCCGATGGAGCTGACACGCCCAAGCTGGCTCGGTCCTGGAGGCGACGATACCACGTTCGACATGCTCGACACAATGGGAATCCTGCTGCCGGAGGGGCTCTTTGGTGTCGAAGACCCGCCAGACGAAAACTGCGGCTGGGGTACTGGCTGTGGCGTGGACGGTGCCGGTGTTGGCGTTGATGCGGGAGGCAGCACAGGCGATGTGAGAGCGATCACTGTAGCAGGCGTGAATAACGCTGTTGGCCGCATGGTCTCGGGTGTCACTATTGGGGCCGGAGCAGGCGTCGGCTGTGCTAGTTGGGATGGCTGTGATGGCTGTAATGGCTGCGTGGCTAGAGCCGGTAGTGGAACTCGTGGAATGCTAGGCGTCTCTAACGGCCGCAGCGGTTCAGCGGGTCCTCTCCGCGTAGCTGCGGTGGTGGACGATGCTGACGATGCAGAAGTTGCATTCGACTTGGTCGGCCCCATGGATTTTGGACGGCCGCTCGCGGGTTGAGAGCTGGTAAGACCGGCAACACCAGGGAGCGCCAGCTTTTGCTTTTGCTGCTGCTGTGAGCGCTGCGATTGGAGCTTCTGGTCGCTGTTCTCGCCCTCGGAGCTCGACACAATGGCACTCGTCAGCCCGCTCTGCATCGCTTCGCGGTGCTGCTCGTGCTGCTGCTGCTTCATCTGCCGCAACTCCCGCACAACATCGGTAAAACTCTCCTCTAGCGTCTTCATCCGCGCCAGCACCAACCGGCTCATCCGGTCTCGGTCGTGGTCGGTCTCACCTGTTGCACGCGCCTTATTCATCGCCGTCACCAGTGCCATTTGCGACGTAAAACTGCCCGGCAAAGCAACCCCTGCGTTGAATGTGCCATCGTCGCCCGCTAGTGTGGGGCCCACGGCCGATTCCGTCATCATCTCCGACTGCACATCCGAACCGGTGTCAAACGACGATATACGACGCTGTGCCCGACGTACAGGTGTGTCAATCATAGCCGCTGCATTGAAGATGGCGGCTGCGCGGCTGGCGGCCGTCGATTTGGTCATCTCACGAGGCGGCATAATCGGCCGAGGGCGCGACGACACGGCATTAGCCGCAGCATTAGCCGCAGCATTGGCAGCAACGGCAGCACCGATACCGCCAATAACACCAGAGCTCTGAGGACCAGACTTTCTCGGCGATCTCTGTCCGCTGGCAGTCGGCGTTCCAGGCACCGTAGACGTGGTCTGTCTGCTTGACTGCGGCCGCGAACGAGGAGGAGACTGAAGTTTCTGTTGCTGATGTTGAACAGGCTTGGGAGAGGGAGGAGAAAACATTGCGCTTGCCGACTGGTTCGGCTCAATTTCATCATCGTCGTCGTCGTCGTCGTTATCGCTCGAGTCGGCATGCGGCGGGTTGTATAGTATGGTGTTGGTCGACAAAGCACGATTGTGTAGGGCCCGCCGCGCCGAGTTCTGCTTCGGTGGACTAGTCGGGTGTTGTGCAATGTTGGCCATGCGTCTTGGGCTCATAGCGGTATGGTCCGGTTCGTCGCCGTCAACGTGCGTGCCTGACTCGGGCGACCGCGCAGCAACATTCAAGAACCGAGATGCAGTAGGGGTTGCAAAGAATGCGCCATCTTCGTCGTCGTCATCGTCTTCATCCTCGGTGCCCTCGACAATAGTGCGACCTGGCATCCCCTCACCAGGGGGCACAGGCGTAATACCCCGTGTTTCTGTCGTGGCTTCCTCCTCGTCGTCATTAGTGATGAGCTCATCGTCACCCTCCGCATCGGTATGGTCTTTGAACGCTGTCTCAAAGGGGCTGCGCTGGACCTCGCGCATATCAAAGAAGCGCGGGTCGCGTGTAAGGCCAGGCACCGCATGAAGAGATAGTAGATCAGCTGGATCACTGGCGGTTGAGCGCACTTCCGACATGTGACGCAGTCTCTGTGAATGTGAGCCTGCTCGGTCCCAGTTCACGCTCAACCGACGTTGCCATTCATGTTCTCTGCGGTCTACAGTCGAGTAGTTTGAATCCACCATGCCATCGTTCTGGTCCATCCAGTTCCGAATAGCGGTCTGCGTCTTGCGCCGCTCGTTTCTCCGCTGTGTGCGAAGTGTAGCAATGTCGGGGGTTCTTCGGAAAACCTCGTCGAGAGCACGGTCCTTTTGAAAGCCTACCACAGACTCTTCGCGCAGCCGGATGCTGGGGCTGAACAGCACTGGCCGGGCACCCGGCTCAGCAAGCGAAATTCCGCGGTGGCGGGTGCGCGTCGTGTTCTCCACAAGATCTGTAGGCTCGTACATGGACGGCGCAAGAAGGAACTTTTCGTAGAGGAAGATACCAAAAAGGAGAGGAAAGTGCGTGGCCTTGATGACGTAGCGGTTCAGAGCAACGAAATGCGGGAGAGGCATACAGTAACGCAGAGGCATCAGCATCCATGCAAAGATATTGGTCGGCGCCACATAGGAGAACAAGGCATCGTTCTTAACCATGGAAATTGTGTTGATGGCAAAGAGAAATTGATGCTCCTCGTTGGCGTTGGACGCAATGGCCATGAAGGAGTTGGTCAACACAGTAATCAGAATCGTCACAACGACAAAGTGACAGATGATCAAAAAGAGAACGAGCAGTGTCTTGCCCAGGATGTTGTAAGTTGGCCACACCTCCCAGGCAGCCGGCGTAAAGCCCATCAGAAGCTGGAAAATCCGATAGGCGGTATCACTGGGGTCGTTCTCCGTGTGCGACAACGTGAAAAACACAAAGAAGCCAGAGCAGGACACCAAGACGAGGATAAAGACGGCGGCAAGGTCAACGGCCATTAAGCGGAACGCGATCAGAAGCTGTGAAAAATACTGGTAGTGGTCGAGGACGCTGAAGATGCGCGGCAGCAGCAGAATGGCGTTGGCGGCAAGGATGTCGTAGGCGCTGTTGTTCCATTTTTGTGCGTCGGCCAAGAACACACCACAGATGCGTAACGAGTAGTAAAAAATGAGCAGAAGCAGAATTCCCAGATCAAAAATATTCCAGAAACTCATAATGTAGAGCGAGAAGCCCTGCTCGTTGAAGCCTACCAGCTCGTCGAGCATGAAGCCCGCGCTCCAGAACCAAAAGATAAGCTCCAAGGTGGTGATGCGGCTGGAATGCTGCACCAGGACGGCGAGGAAGAGACCGATCAGGACGGCAAGAGAGCATGTTGAAAAGAACTGGCGGTAGCGAGGCACTCGGAGACGTGACAATTTGAAGAGCGAAGCATTCCGCGGGTCGTAAAGAGTGACAGTCCGCCGATACAGAGGCTCCTGCACAGCTGATGATGATGCCGCCTTAGCTGGCTCCTCCTTGATGGTCTGCTGGTGCAGGTGGCCGAGCAGCGGGGCACGGGGGTCGTTGGCACTGCTCCGGCGGCGAAACCCGTCCCGATTTGCTCTCTGGTTCCATGCACTCCCTGCACTTCCGGCAGCGGAGGAAGCAGCCCCAGGTACGTTTGTCTGGGTGTGGCTGCGGTGGAGCGAGTCGGCAGATGAGTAGAAGCTAATGGCACCGTTCCAGATTGCCTCAAGCTGCTGAACGACAAGCGGGTGTGCGAGAAAGTGCTTGGCCGAGGCACGGATGGCGACTTCTACGGTCGAGATGCGAGCGGCAGGTGCAGCGGGTCTATTGTAGCGGCCATTGGGGGACAGGGCGCCAGATGAACCGGGCTGTGTGTTTGGTGCGCCGGGAAGGCCCTGCAGCGGGTTAAAGTCGTAGGATAGGGCGTCGATGAGCTCGCGGGTAGAGTACTCCTTGAGCAGCTTGATAGCTAGCAGCTCGCACACCTTGGCGCGAGTGTTGCTTGTGCCGGCATTGCCAGGGAAAAACTGGGCCTCCTTGGCGAACTGGAGGCAGTTGGCCATGAGGGCGTACAGGGTGGCACGGGAGAAATGTTGTGTGCGAATCTGTTGCAGCATGGGCTTCACAAGAAACTGGGACACCTGCGGCGACCTAAGCTGCTCCCATGTGAGTGTGGTCTCGGTGCGGGCCTGGACGATGATACGCATGGCATGTACTATACTGTATACGGGGAGTGAATCTAGGTTGTTAGAGATGCGGGTTTGCCAAGATGGATGGACGGGCAGTGTATCGCAATATTAGGACGTCGTGTACACAACGGTGCACTGTTATCATGGCGTGTACTGCCGAGTGTGCGTACTGCATAGTGCCGAGTATGCCAGATGTGAAACGTTGGAGAAGAGGACAGCGTGAAGAAGGAAGGAGAGAGAAGATTATTAAGTGGTGAAGAATCGAGGCGTCAAAAGTCAGACAAAAAAAAAACAGTGCAAGTGTAGACATACCAAGATGTGAGGCGGAAAATAGAGGAAGGACGTGGGACGAGCGAGGGCCGCCGTCCTCGTCCTCGGGGGTGTGCTCGTCCGGGCCCTGGAAGGTGGCATTAGGACGGTCGCCGTCGTTGGATTCTTCGTCGTCTTCTGCTTCTGTGAAGTCGGCGGTTGCATGGCGGAGGTGGGTATACGGTGTGCGGCGGTGGACTGGCCCTGGAGATGCATTGTCGTCGTGGGCCATGCGAGGGAATGCCCGAATATCATGGTCTTGCTCGCGGTCAGAGTCGATATCTGAAAGCGGTTCCTGATCAATAGGCCGGCCGGGATTGACGGCGCGCAGTAGCATGTCAAACATCTTGACGGCGTGGTGATGTTCGGGGGTGAGTATTGTTGGTGTCCGTCCTAGCCACCGAAGTTGCTGATAAGCAGCAATGTCTCAGTCGATATGGTGTCTTGGAGCAACTGACTTTGTGTGTGTGTGTTGCCGTCTATATGTCCGAGTCGTGTGTGTCTGTCGAGCTCGTAGAGAATTCAGGAGACGTGATCAAAAGCGGTTGTGAGGATATCAGAGTCCAGTTTCCTCCCTCGCGTCCTGGCGCAATCCCTCGCCGGCGCTGTGGTTCAGTCTTAGAGGGACATGGCTGCCGCAAGAAGAAAATAAACAGGAGTAGGAGATGAGAGGCAGATGAGAAGTGGAAGATGAGAAAACGGGTCAGAGGCAAAAGGAAATACCAGATCAAGACGAAACAGAGTAAACAAACGCAACGATGGATGAGAAGATGCGGGATGATGGATGCAGATGCAGATGCAGACGAACAAAAACAAACCCCTTGAGGAGACGGGAGGCTAGCAAGAGAAGAGCAGGGATGGGAAAGAGCATGCAGCAGAGAGCATGCAGTGAAATAGAAATGGAAATGGAACGTTGGAAACGACGAGGCACAGCGCAAGTGATACTCTGCACAGCTTCGTAGGAGCAAGGGACGCGCGAGAAGCGCGAAGTAGATTGATGGGTCGCCAGCAATATGGAGCCCTGTCCGTGTGGCTAGCACTAATACTTCCTGTGCAAGAGAGCACTAGCAATCCCTCCAGTACTTCCAGCAAGGCCAAACATGTGTAAAATGGCAGCAGCGTTATCAAAATAAAATTGATAAGGTGAGGGAGGTTTAAGGGGGCCGTAACTAGTGCAGTTCGCCGAGACTTTTGCGGAGACCCTGGCCAGGAGAGATGAGAGAGCAACAGTGACGAAATGAATTATGGGCGAATTATGGGTGACAATGGGCGGATGGAGAGAATGCTCCCTGCGAGGACGATCCGGCTATATTCCGGGGCCCCTGTTTATCAAGATGTTGCTGCTGCGCTTCTGCTGCTGCTGCTTTGATTTCGAGTTTGAATTTTGTCGTGGCTTATTGTTTGAATCTTTGATTTTGAATGTTGACTGATCGTATTGCATGCGATGCTTTCCTTGTTTTCTTTTTCCCACCGTGGGGTTTTGGTTTTTCCTCTTGCTGTTGATCTTTGGTGTTCACACGACTGACATGCAGCAACGGTATCTTTCCACATGTGGGAAAATAGTACACTAAGTGTGCGGCGACTGTGCGCTATGTCAAGTACTATGTAGAGTACATACTTGGTAGTAAGATGGCTTGGATGTATGTAAACAGGTAGAATTTTCATAGCATAGAGTAATACATCGTACTTTGTGTCGGAAGGGAGGGCGAGCAAAAATAAAGTAAATAAACAATGAGATGGACAATCAATAAAATAGGGTGAGATTGATGGGGAAAGGCTGCTGGGCACATTGCACATTGCCGCCTCCAGGCAAAGAGTGGCTCGGGGTGGTCTGCGGATCGTCAATAAAGGAGCTCTCAGAGTCGCAAGTCTTGAGACATGCAGAATGTAGACAGACAGGCAAGGCAAAAGGTCACCAGACCGGAGCTGATTCAATACAGATCGACGACTCGAGATCGGACAGCCCTCACAGCTACGACCAAGGCCAGACACGATGCAGAAGACAGGCGAGCTAGCTGATGGAGTTGAAGCACTAGGTTGGTCTCCTATGGGCGTGGAGTCGGAGAGTCTGAGTCTATCTTGTATCTCAGAGACCAGTTTATGCTTGGCTGGCCTGTGCGTCTGACGGGTGGCAGGCTGGTCTGATTGTGATTTGTGAGTGCTTGGCTGGTTCTCTTTAATTTGATTTTCTTTGATTTTCTTTTCTTTGATTATCTTCATTCGAGGCAAGGCCGGTCGAACATGTCCTGCAGGTTCCCTGTCTGATTCTGATGCCTCATGCACCCCTCAGCACTGCTCGGTCGCAGATAGGTTGATTGCTTGCGTCGACTGTTAGCTTGTGTTTTGTGTATTGCTGTGCGAGACAGATAATAGGAAGATAAGATACATGTCTTACCAAAAATGTGCCATATGACCTGCAGCCTGCAGGACGCAGGGAGCGAGCCAACATAGCCCGGCCTCGAGTGGCCAGCCATCATGATTGAGCCTGCAGCTCGTGCTGCTGAATACGCTCTCACTTCAGAGTGTCGTAAAGGTGGGCGCCACATGCAAGCCGGGCTGGCCGCTTATTGGGTCGATCCCGTCATGGCCGCACCAGCACCCTAGCAGATGCACTGGCCAAGAGCAGAGACGACGCCATGATTGGCAGGTGGGAAGATGTAAGTGTGCATAGCACTAAAATAAGTGCAGTGCGTACACAAGTAGAGAATCAAAACATCAAGTCTGGGGATGGCCAGGGATGAGTCGTCACCGCTGGTTTGATGTGTGTCTGGAGGGGTGCTTGACAATGCGGCATGCCAAACGAAACGCCCCGGAGCCTTGTGCCGCGCCTTTGTTTTTGAGTCTCTATTTTTGTCGTTGGATATGCTCGTCATCATAAAGCACCTGGCTTGGCATACGCGCCGTAGTGCAAGTATCGTGAGACCAGGTCCTTGACTCGGCTCGACTGGCCAGATAAGACCATGTCTGATGTTTATCCGAAACTCGCACCCTCAACAGTCAAAATGCTCTTCCACCTGATCCCCCGGGGTTTTCGTGTTTTTTTAACAATAGCAATGCATACAGGGCGGGCGAAAACGAAAGAAACAGAGCGGAGGAGCGAAACGGAAATAGCGACAACTGCGTGAGGCAAAAGAAGCAAAAGAAGCAAAACCCGCAGGAGGTGTGCTGCCCTCGACCTCCATTGGCCGACGAGACATCTTCTGCGACTCAGCTTGGCTCGTATTGGCTCGTCCGGCCTCTGCACCATCCGCCTTGCATCGACAAACTGTCGGTGAGGAGGAAGATAGAGCAAAGACAGAAAACAAGATAAAGTGAGGACAGCCAACGGCAGTGAGATGGGCGATAAGTGGGCTGGCGCAACTCTGATTCTGCAACGCTGCAACTTTAATGGTGCAATACTGCGACTGGTCAGATGTGATGTAGAGGTGTGAGGGAAACAGCACCTCGCTTGCGTAGAATGAGGAACAGCGTTCTCGTTATCAGAGATAGGCCTGTCCGTTCTGAAGATGATGGTTGCGGCTGGCGTTGGAGGCGCGTGATGCGACCGACTAAGCTGAGGCACAATCTTAGGCTGCGAGACTGCAATAGCCAGATGAAAAAAGATCACTTCTCGTGAGATTATGTCATCTTCTCATCTCATCTTCTCAACCTATATCCCAACAAATCTACGACTTCATTAAAGAGGAAGTCGCAACCAGCCTCGATCAGACAGCGCAGCAAGTGCTGCATTGACCCTTCCTATTTAGACATGTCTGTGTATGTACATAGTAGCAGGGTCCAATTGCATTGCTGCGTAAAAGTCAATACGTAATAGTACTCGCAGGCGTCCATTGCTGCTTCCCTTTCCGGATGCTCACCGACATCTCTCACATACAAAAGGCTTTCCTCACTATGCACTGTGTGTGCCGGTAATGTGCACGCTCAATCGCCACCAATGTAGTTCCAACGGTGACCGTTGAACCGCGCTCTTTTGAATTAAAGCTAACGGCAGTTGAAACTATTCAAGAAGTACATCAACAAAAAAAAAATGAAATAACCAACATGCATCTTTCCAGTCCATTTCGTGATGTTTCTGGAGATGTCCCCAAGACGAAGCAGGATCTGACAGCCATCGGCACAGTGCATACTGTGCATTCGCCGTTGTCACAAGCCGACTTGATTCTGAGTTCATTACTTATTTTCCTTAAAAAATTAATTACGTACAGTCACCGCCTTCCACTTCTGTCATGTCAAACCACGCCCCGCCGCGTCGGTGACCGCCCACCTGAATTGGCCAACCACACACGACACCCCCACAGAGGCCTGGCCAACCATAGTGAGGGGCACAGCTTTCCCTGCAGTTTCTTGGAGTATTGTGCCTCTCAGTGTCGGAAATCGAATAGTCGAAAATCCAAGATCGAAAAATCACCACTTCCTGGTGTAATAGCATCGACTAATAGTCTCCGACCCACCGACCGGGAAATGGGATTTTGCTACTTTCTGAGGTGTGCCGCAGAATGCTATATTCTCCGCAGACAAAGCCGATGCCAGTCGCAGCTTCCCTCTATGACTTGCTTTGTTCATTCCTATTTCGCTTTTTTCTGCTTTTTTTCTTCCAGGTAAGAGCCTTAAGCCATCGCCCCACATATGATGATCCATGATCCGGCATAAACACGCCCTCTGATTCGCCAAAACATGGAATCGACGAAAAAAGTTGTAAGAGTAAGTGCAAATTGATTTAATTAATTATCAAAAATATTGGGAAAAGACGCCTCTGGGCGACTAGCAGGAGAATTTTTGTTGAAAGCTTTTCTCGACGTCTGTCGTTCCTTCCTCTTTTCTTTTCCTCCTTCTCCTTCTTCTTTCTTTCTCCCCTCTCCTTCTCCTCTCTCCTCTCTCCTTCTCCCTCCTCCTCTCCTCCTGCTCCTCCTATACCATTTTCTTCTTCAAAGGACTACTCTGTGTCGTGATCATACACAGCCGTCTGGCGAAGAAGCTTTGGCATTAGAGAAACAGTGAGAACTTTGACGATCTTTCCCGACGACTTAGACTCGCTCCGACCTCGAACCGCCGCATCTCGCCCATCCGACCTTTGAACACCACCCCTTCCTCCACACCCTCTCCTCTCTCCTCCTCGCTACAGCTCTTCCTCCTCCGGGATCTAGAGCCGCAGCGGCCTGAGCTTTGCCTCGGATCCTTTCGTTTCCTCATCCTCTTAACTTTCTCGATTTTTTCTCTCGATTTCTACACCTCTTCTCCCCTTCACGCCCTCACAATGGCTCCCGTCTTCTACAACCCGGCCTCGAGCCGCGTGTCCGAGAGCACCGACGAGAAGCTCGTCAGCCTTGAGCTTAAGGATGGCTCTGTCTACCAGGGCTACAGCTTTGGTGCCAACAAGAGCATCGCCGGTGAACTGGTTTTCCAGACCGGCATGGTTGGCTACCCCGAGTCTCTGACCGACCCCTCCTACCGCGGCCAGATTCTCGTCCTCACATTCCCGCTCATCGGCAACTACGGTGTGCCCTCGCGCGAGTCCCTCGACTCGCTGCTGGGCGACCTGCCTGCCCACTTTGAGTCCTCCCAAATCCACGTTGCTGGTCTGGTCACTGCCTGCTACTCGGGCGAGGACTTCTCCCACTTCCTGGCTGAGTCTTCGCTCGGCACCTGGCTCAAGGAGCAGGGCATCCCGGCCATGCACGCCGTGGACACCCGCGAGCTGACCAAGCACATTCGCAAGACTGGCAGCTTGCTCGGCCGCATGCTCCTCGAGAAGGAGTCCAGCTCGGCTGCCGCTGGCCAGCTGACCGCCTACACTGCTCAGAACTGGAAGCAGCATTTTGAAACCCTTGAGTGGAGCAACCCCAACGCCACCAACCTCGTCGCTGAGGGTAAGTTACTCAACTACCGAGATATGACAGAGTTGAAAGACAAGACAAAACTAACTGTTCAGTCTCCATCAAGGCCCCCAAGCTCTACAAGCCTCCTTCGGGCGTCGAGCTCAAGCTGCACCCGTCAGGCCGCCCCCTTCGTATCCTGTGTCTCGACGTGGGTATGAAGTACAACCAGCTCCGCTGCTTCATTAAGCGCGGTGTTGAGGTCATGGTCTGCCCCTGGGACTACGATATCGCCAGCGCCTCTGACGCCGGCGAGTACGACGGTCTCTTCCTCTCCAACGGTCCTGGTGACCCGGCTGTGCTCGACCGCACTGTCAAGAACATTGCTGCTGTCCTGGCCAAGAACCAGACTCCCGTCTTTGGTATCTGCCTCGGTCACCAGCTGCTCGCCCGCGCCACGGGTGCCGCCACTACCAAGATGAAGTTTGGTAACCGTGGTCAGAACATTCCCTGCACAAGCTTGGTCACTGGCCGCTGCCACATCACCTCGCAGAACCACGGCTATGCCGTCGACACTGCTTCCCTTGCCGAGGGCTGGCAGGAGCTGTTCGTCAACGCCAACGACGGCTCCAACGAGGGTATCATGCACAAGTCCCGCCCTTACTTTTCGGTCCAGTTCCACCCTGAGAGCACTCCCGGTCCTCGCGACACCGAGTTCCTCTTTGATGTCTTCCTGGCTGCTGTCTCCGACTGCGCTATTGACGCCAAGAACCTCTCGCTTCCCGTCAGCTTCCCCGGCGGTACTGCTGAGGAGAACAACCTCAAGCACCCCCGTGTTCACGTCAAGAAGGTCCTGGTTCTGGGCTCTGGTGGTCTGAGCATTGGCCAGGCCGGCGAGTTCGACTACTCTGGTAGTCAGGCCATCAAGGCTCTGAAGGAGGAGGGTATCTACACTGTGCTCATTAACCCCAACATTGCCACCATTCAGACCTCCAAGGGCCTGGCTGACAAGGTGTTCTTCATGCCTGTCAACGCCGAGTTTGTCCGCAAGGTTATCATCTACGAGCGTCCCGACGCCATCTACTGCACATTCGGTGGCCAGACCGCTCTGCAGGTCGGTATTCAGCTCAAGGACGAGTTCGAGGAGCTTGGCGTCAAGGTTCTGGGTACCCCCATTGACACCATTATCACGACTGAGGATCGTGAGCTCTTCGCTCGCAGCATGGAGTCCATTGGCGAGAAGTGTGCCAAGTCCGCCTCGGCTAACAACGTCGAGGAGGCTATGCACGTCGTCAAGGACATTGGCTTCCCTGTCATTGTCCGCGCTGCCTACGCTCTGGGTGGTCTTGGCTCCGGCTTTGCCTACAATGAGGAGGAGCTGATGGCCCTCTGCAACAAGGCCTTTGCCGCCAGTCCCCAGGTGCTCATTGAGCGCTCCATGAAGGGCTGGAAGGAGATCGAGTACGAGGTTGTCCGTGATGCTCAGGACAACTGCATCACTGTCTGCAACATGGAGAACTTTGATCCCCTTGGTATTCACACCGGTGACTCCATTGTTGTCGCCCCGTCGCAGACCCTGTCCGATGAGGACTACAACATGCTGCGCACCACCGCCGTTAACGTCATCCGTCACCTGGGTGTCGTTGGTGAGTGCAACATTCAGTACGCCCTGAACCCCTTCTCGCGCGAGTACTGCATCATTGAGGTCAACGCTCGTCTGTCGCGTTCGTCCGCCCTGGCCTCTAAGGCTACCGGCTACCCTCTGGCCTTTATCGCCGCTAAGCTGGGTCTGGGTATTCCGCTCAAGGACATCAAGAACTCGGTCACACGCGTCACCTGCGCCTGCTTCGAGCCCTCGCTTGACTACGTCGTTGTCAAGATGCCCCGCTGGGATCTGAAGAAATTCACCCGCGTGTCCACACAGCTTGGCTCTTCCATGAAGAGTATCGGTGAGGTCATGAGCATCGGCCGCACGTTCGAGGAGGCCATCCAAAAGGCCATTCGCTCCATCGACTTCCACAACCTGGGCTTCGGTGAGACCAAGGGCGCCCTCATTGGTATTGACGACGAGCTGCAGACTCCTTCTGACCAGCGCCTGTTTGCCATTGCCAACGCCATGGCCACTGGTTACTCTGTCGACAAGATCTGGGAGCTGACCAAGATCGACAAGTGGTTCTTGAACAAGCTAAAGGGCCTGAGCAACTTTGGTGCCCAGATGAGCACCTTGACGACCAGCGACATTGCCACTCGCCCTGACATTCTGCTCAAGGCCAAGCGTTTGGGTTTCTCTGATCGCCAGCTGGCTCAGTTCTGGAGCTCCAACGAGATTGCTATCCGCCGTCTCCGTGACGAGGCCAACATCTACCCCTTCGTTAAGCAGATTGACACTGTCGCTGCTGAGTTCCCTGCCTTCACCAACTACCTGTACACTACGTACAACGCCACTGAGCACGATGTAACATTCGATGACAAGGGCGTCATGGTTCTGGGCTCCGGTGTGTACCGCATTGGTTCCTCTGTCGAGTTCGATTGGTGCTCGGTCCGTGCTATCCGCACCCTGCGTGCCGGCGGCTTCAAGACCATCATGGTCAACAACAACCCCGAGACGGTCTCCACCGATTACGATGAGGCCGACAAGCTCTACTTTGAGGTTCTGTCGCTTGAGACTGTTCTGGACATCTACCAGCTGGAGAGCGCCAGCGGTGTCCTCGGTGCAATGGGTGGTCAGACCCCAAACAACCTGGCTCTGCCTCTGCTGCGCGCCGGTGTCAAGATCCTGGGTACCTCTCCCGAGATGATTGACTCTGCCGAGAACCGTTACAAGTTCTCCCGCATGCTGGACCGCATCGGTGTCGATCAGCCTACCTGGAAGGAGCTGACTTCGTTCGAGGAGGCCCAGAAGTTCTGCAAGGCCGTGTCTTACCCTGTGCTGGTTCGTCCCTCTTACGTCCTGTCTGGTGCTGCCATGAACACTGTTTACTCCGAGGCCGATCTGGCTTCGTACCTGGACCAGGCCGCCGAGGTGTCGCGCGACCACCCCGTCGTCATCACCAAGTATATTGAGAATGCCAAGGAGATCGAGATGGATGCTGTTGCCAACAACGGTATCATGGTCGGTCACTTCATCTCTGAGCACGTCGAGAACGCCGGTGTTCACTCTGGTGATGCCACGCTCATCCTGCCTCCCCAGGATCTCGAGCCCACCACCATTGCTCGCATTGAGGAGGCCACCCGCAAGATTGCCGCCGCTCTCAACATCACCGGTCCTTTCAACATCCAGTTCATTGCCAAGGACAACGACATCAAGGTCATTGAGTGCAATGTCCGCGCCTCGCGTTCGTTCCCCTTCGTCTCCAAGGTCATGGGTGTTGATCTGATTGAGATGGCCACCAAGGCCATGCTTAACCTGCCCTTTGAGGAGTACCCTCCTACCGAACTCGCTCCTGGCTGTGTCGGTGTCAAGGTTCCCCAGTTCTCGTTCTCGCGTCTTTCCGGTGCCGATCCCGTTCTTGGTGTCGAGATGGCCTCCACTGGTGAGGTTGCCAGTTTTGGCGCTGACAAGTACGAGGCCTACCTCAAGGCACTCGTGTCCACTGGCTTCAAGATGCCCCGCAACAACATTCTGCTGTCCATCGGTTCGTACAAGGACAAGAAGGAGATGCTCCCCTCTATCGCCAAGCTGCAGCAGATGGGATACAAGCTGTTCGCCACCGCCGGTACTGCCTCGTACCTGCAGGAGCACAACATCCCGGTCCAGTACCTCGAGGTTCTGGCCGAGGATGACGACGAGGAGAACAAGGACGCTGCCAACAGCCAGAAGCACGAGTTCTCTCTGACCCAGCACTTGGCCAACAACATGATCGACCTGTACATCAACCTGCCGTCGAACAACAAGTACCGCCGTCCCGCCAACTACATGTCCAAGGGTTACCAGACTCGCCGCATGGCTGTTGACTACCAGGTCCCCCTGGTTACCAACGTCAAGAATGCCAAGATCCTCGTTGAGGCTCTTGCCCGCCACTACAGTCTTGAGGTCGGCACCCGGGATTTCAACACCAGCCACCGCACTGTTGTGCTGCCCGGTCTGGTCAACATTGCTGCCTTTGTCCCTGGCCTCGTGTCCACTTCCGGTAGCCGCGACCTTCAGGCCGTCACCAAGGCTTCCATTGCCTCTGGTTTCAGCATGATCCGTGTCATGCCCGTCGGTGCTGACGGCGCCATCACTGATGTGCGCTCGCTCAAGGCCGCTCAGCAGAACAGCCGCCGCGGCAGCGTCTACTGCGACTTCAACCTGTCTGTGACTGCCACGTCGACCAACGACAACCAGATCAGCCAGGTTGTTTCTGAGGTTGGCTCGCTCTTCATCCCCTTCAACCACCTGTCGGACAACATTAGCAAGGTTGCTGCGGTTACTGCCCACTTTGAGGCCTGGCCCACGCACAAGCCCATCCTGACGGATGCCAAGACGACCGATCTGGCCTCGCTGCTGTTGCTGGCTAGCCTGCACAACCGCCGCATCCACGTCACTAATGTTACAACGCGCGACGACATCCGCATCATTGCACTGAGTAAGGATAAGGGCTTGCAGGTTACCTGCGATGTTTCAGTCTACTCGCTGTACCTGTCCCAGAAGGACTACCCCGGCTGCCAGCTTCTGCCCACCGCCGAGGACCAGGCTGCTCTTTGGGAGCATATCAGCACCATCGACGTCTTCTCTGTCGGCAGCCTGCCTTATCAGCTGGCTCAGTGGCTGAAGAGCCAGCAGCAGACCGAGACTGCCGCTGCCATTTCCTCCGAGGAGTCTGGTGCCGACGTTGCTCTGGGTATCGCTGATGCTCTGCCGCTCCTGTTCACTTCTGTGGCCGAGGGCCGCCTGACTCTGGATGACATCCGCGCCCGCCTGCACGACAACCCGGTCCGCATCTTTGAGCTGCACGACCAGGTTGGCTCTGCCGTCGAGATCGAGCTTAACCGCCCATACGTCGTTCCGTCGACTACCATCTCTCTGGGCAACGGTGTGTCTGTGAAGTCGCCTTTTGCTGGCCGTACCATGCTGGGCGCTGTCCAGCGTGTCACCTTCCAGGACGTGACCGTCTGCCTTGACGGCGAGGTCCTGCCCCTGCCTGGTCACGGTAAGGACATGTCCACGCACAACGCCATGCCTGCCGCTGTGCAGCCGCCTGCTTCGCCTCTGATCAAGGCCCAGCAGACTCTGCCTGACAGCCCCCAGGGTGGCCGTCGCAAGTCGAACCTGCTGTCGAGCTCTCTGCGCTCGCGCATCGGTGCTGACCTTGGTGTGACTTCGTCGGCGCTGCTGCCTGCCAACGCGCTGGCCTCGACCTCGTCGCCCACGTCTGCTGGCCCTAGGGATGAGTTCTCTGTCCGCCAGGCCTTTACCCCGGCTCCTGCCGCTGCTCTGGTTGTGCCTTCGGCCCTGCCTTCGCTGCTGTCGCAGGCCTCCGCCTTCAAGAACAAGCCTGTGCTGTCTGTTCTTGACTACGAGCGCTCCGATCTGCACCTGCTGTTCACTGTTGCTCAGGAGATGCGCCTGGGTGTTCAGCGTGAGGGTGTCCTTGACGTTCTGCGCGGCCGTGTTCTGTGCACTCTGTTCTACGAGCCCTCGACCCGCACCTCTGCCTCGTTTGACGCTGCCATGCAGCGCCTTGGTGGCCGGACTGTTGCGATTGCCACTTCGCAATCCTCCGTGCAGAAGGGTGAGACCCTGCAAGACACTCTGCGCACCCTTGGCCAGTACGGTGATGCCGTTGTGCTCCGCCACCCTGACGAGCGCAGTGTCGATGTTGCCCGTCGCTTCAGCCCTGTTCCCGTGATCAACGGTGGCAACGGCAGCCGCGAGCACCCGACCCAGGCCTTCCTGGACCTGTTCACGATCCGGGAGGAGCTGGGTACCGTCCAGGGCCTGATCATTACCTTCTTGGGTGACCTGCGCTACGGCCGCCCTGTTCACTCTCTGGTGCACCTGCTGCGCCACTACCACGTGCAGGTGCAGCTTGTCAGCCCTGCCGGCCTTGAGTTGCCCTCTGAGCTTCGCGAGGTACTCAAGTCGCGTGGCCAGCTGCTGGTTGAGTCGTCGACTCTGACGCCGGAGATTGTCGCCCGCAGTGACGTTCTGTACTGCACTCGTGTGCAGAAGGAGCGCTTCGCGTCCGAGGCCGTGTACGAGTCTGTCAAGAACTCGTACCGCGTCGACAACGCCACTCTGAGCCACGCCAAGAGCAACATGATTGTCATGCACCCTCTTCCCCGCAACGAAGAGATTGCCGAGGAGGTTGACTTCGACCAGCGTGCTGCTTACTTCAGACAGGTGAGTAACAATATTGACTATGCAGATACTGGACGAGAACCCAACTAACCTTGCAGATGCGTTATGGTCTGTACTGCCGCATGGCCCTGCTTGCCCTGGTCATGTCGTCGTCATGAGTCGGGAGGACAGATCAGAGCGTGGTTCCTTGATGGATGCGATTGGTGCTTTTTGGCTTTCTGTCTCTTGGCTACTATTACCTGATTTTGGTTTGCTTTCTTTGCTTTTTACTCGGTTTTGTTTTTTTGGGAAACGACAAAGGGAAGAGAAACAAAAAAGGTGAAAAGTTTCTGCGATTTGATTTTCTCTCAATAAGACTGCCAACTGGATACGGATTTTGTTTCTTTTTTCTTCAGGTTTGCATTTCTTTTTCTTTTTTCCTGCGTTACTAGCTACTTTAATCACGCCAACGGAGCGTAGACTACACAAAGGCATGGGGCCTGTGCATTGGGTGAACGGTGTTTTATGACATTTGGGCTGTATACCACTTTATTTGGGGGGCGTCTTTTATGTATATTAGGGGTTATGCGTTATGTACGTACGTTCCGTACGTTTGGTGCGTTTTTTGGCGTACTGTGTGTTTTGGGTTCATTACGATTTATTACGATTTATGTGTATAATAGTGTATAAATATATTACGTTTTCTATATGTTTTGCGTGTTGTGTGTTTTGTGTTGTATGTTTATTTTGTGATTTCAATAGTTCCTGTTCTATGATCTGTGATTCTTTTCATTTCTGTGATCAGTGAATGACCTTGTCTATATCAGCAGTCAATCTCGATGCCATCAACATGCAGTGGTGATAATTTGTGATTATGTCATCATCCAGCAGAGCCTCTGTGCCGCCTATTTTTTCGCGGCTCGATATTTACCCCCGACCTAAGGACTCAGTCTCTTGATAGTCCAGTCCTCGCCGTCGACACCTACAACCCGGTCATAGGCAAAGCGGTCGTGCAGTCTGTTTTGGCGGCCTTGCCAAAACTCAACACGCTCCGGGATAATGCGCAGACCACCCCAGAACTCAGGCACAGGGATCTGGCTGTCCTCGCCGTTCTTGGACGCAAACTTGTGCTCTGCTTCGGCCACCCATGTCTCCAGCTGGGCACGGCCATCATCCTCGCTGGTGCCGTCCGTAGCAGGCTCAAGGACAGCAGACTGGCGTGACGCCCACGCACCGACGCGAGAGCCCCGCACGCGCGTGTCAAAGTAGACTTGCGACTCAGCCGCGGATAGCCGCGAAGCCCGGCCTTCGACGCGCACCTGCCGCTCGAGAGACTCCCACCAAAACGTCAGCGAGGCCCAGCCGTTGCCCGGGTGCTCGTCGGAGCCGAAAAGGTCATCGCCCTTGCGCGAGGTGCCAAAGTTGCTGTAGAGAACAAAGCCCTGGTGGTCGAGCTCTTTGAGATACACCATGCGGGCACTGACGCGGCCCGAGGGCAGACTGGCCGTCGACAGCGTGCACGTCTCTGGGTGGGCAATACCGCCGAGGGACTTGGCCTCTGCGAACCAGGTGTGGAACTGCTTGATGGGCGATTTGTCGTCGAGGTCTGTCTTGCGCAGGCCACCGCGGGTCTCGCTCTTTGTGAACTGGCCGGCCTGCGGAGGGGCCGCGGCCGAGTCGGGCTGTGCAGGCGTCAGAGGCGCATCCGGTGCTGGGGCGACTATATTGCCAAATTTGTTAATTGCTTGTCTGTGCTTGTGCTAATAATTCTGGTGATGTCATAAGGCGGCCACTTACAGATGAGCTCCTCGTTCTTGGACGAGCCAGAGGGCGAGGCCTGGTCAGCTGGAGGTGGGTAGAGAGCCATGATAGTTTTTCTGTATTGCAAAGGTTTTGTGCGAGTGCTAAAGCGTCTTGCAATGGCTGTTGATGCTTTCACAGTGGTTTTGTAAGTGAAAAGCAAGGGTGGCGAGATGATCATTCCGATTTGCTAATAAGAGGGGCAGCTGTAGTAGAATAAGGCCCGCAGTGCCAGTTCAGGCGATGCAAGTGACCTAGGAGTGAATGCGCGATCTCGCCAATGGACTATATCAGAAATGAAGTGTAAAAGACGAAGCCAAGATGAAATGACGTTAAGGTCACGAGGTGATGAGTCAACGCCTTCCCGCGGAAGCTACGCCAGCGGTTCCTTCCGCAACAAAGGCAAACGGTTGACCGTTTTTATGGAAATAAATAAGCTTGTTAATACCACACGTGACCGCAGAATAACAGTACCATTTTCTATTTTAGGAATAATAACAGCAGATAAATAAGGGTTTTTTTAACTAGAAATATGAGGTGTTTATTTCATTAAGTAGTGAACACAGTTTAAAATAAAATATCAATAATAAAAGGGATAAATATTACGAGTATCATTACATGCATCAAACTTTTGGATATGCTATGTGTATCCTGCGATTAAGGATGGAGAAGACAAAAAAAAACACAGGATAAACAGAAACCTAGATAGAAACAACAGCGACTAAAGACAAAAACGCCCCTTATGTTGGAAAAAATAATCAATCTCAAAAAATATGCCAATGATAAACGCCGTGCTATGATCGGTAGAGGACGCGAGACGGGATATAGAAACGTCAATGATAATGAAAGCAAAACTCAAACAAAAAATCAATGGTCGTAAGTGTAGCGTCCCAAGCACTCGGAATGAGAGGGCATGTGGTGGCGACGCTTTATGCTGGAGAGGGGAGATGGGTGGGATGTGAGAGTTGCGTTTTGGGTGGCACTGGGCGGCAGCTGAAGGCCAAGACCGGTCGGAGCGGCTGAAGAAGAGGGTGAGGGTATGGGTGAGGATGACGGTGAGGACGAGTGAGACGGCGCTCTGCAAGCAGCCACCACGGCCTCTTCAGGTGGTGTCATCATGGCCTGTGCGTCCGACAGAATCTTGGGCTGTGCATTTTGGGCAGCAGCAGCAGCAGCAGCAGTAGCAGCCGCCGCCGCCAACATCTTCTGCGACCGAAGAGCCTGCACACCAGCCCGGCGCATGTCAGCACAGGCATCGGCAAGCAGCTCGTCGTCCAAGAGCGGCATGATGCGGTAGTTGAGGCTCTGCATGATGCACCGCTCGGTAGCGGCCAGCTGTGCTCCTGTCCAGAGAGACGCGCCAGTGCTCCATGCGGTACAGTAGGCCTGTGCCGGCTGCTGCGTGGCGTGTCCGTCGTCGTCGAACTTGGCGGCAATGACGAGGGCGGCAAGGATGATGACTTCGGGGAAGACGGCGTCAATGTGCAGCAGTCGGTGCTCGGCCGATGGTGCGGCGTCGTGGCTGAAGTGGCTGAAATCGGGAGTCAGCGGCGACGGCAGCGTATGGCGTTTGCCAGCCGTAGTCGACGGGGGCTGGTGTGCAGCGAGAGGGCAAGTGAGGCGCCATGTGCGGGCAAAACGCGAGTCAAGCGAGTCGAGAATGCAGACGGCGAGGGCAATGGTGTTGATGGGCAGCTGGGCGCGTGTGAGCATGGCCTGGACCAGAGGAACAGACGGCGTCACGATGGAGCAAGCAGACGGCAGCATATTGACAAGGTGGACAGCGGGGCCTTTTATTTGAATTAGTACATTCTGTGAGCGGTAGGGACATGGTCAACACATACCGAGTAGAGACGACTCGAGAGCGTCGTCCTCTGTGCTGGGGGACTGGATGAGGGGCGACTGCGAGGATGGCGGCGGTGTGGGCAGGTTGGAGAGCGGGCGGTAGGTGGAAGCAAAGTAGTCCTCATCAAAGTCGTCCTCGTCAAAGTCGTCGTCCTCGTCAAAGTCGTCGTCATCGTCGTCTTCTGCCGGCTCTTCGCCTGGGATGTCGTTCTCGACCTCGTTGCTGGCATCGTCACCTAGGAAGAGATCCTCGTCGTCGATTGGTGTAGCGTCAAACTTGCTCCTTGGCACATTGTCTGCGTGTGTCTGCGATGCTGGAGGCGTCTGCAGCTGTGACTGAAGTGGTGCGGTAAGGACCTTCATGCTGGCTATCCCGAGTGATGGTAAGTGCAACGAGTTGAGTAGCTTGTTGCCGTGTGTTGTCCTTGGCCCTCTGCAGACCAGGCTTGATTTATACGAAAGCACGGCTGGTCTTGTGAGCACAAGATGTCGGCGGTGAGCTGTTGCTGGTCATCGGTGACACGATGGCGGGTAGTTGGGTATATATTGATTCTGGAATACCAATGGTGTGCAAGATCGGAGTTGTGTGATGCGAGTGAAGTAAAGCAAGAGAAAATGAAGCAAGAGTGATGGGTGTAAAATAGTGTCGAGTGAGGTATGTACGTTGGCGGATAAGATACGTATATATATAGATTTTTATTTGAATACTCTGGCGGAGTAGCATCTACTATTTACTAAAGTGTTTACTAAAGCATTTACTAAACACACTCTATTCCCACATGGAGCTGTATCTTGTACTTGTCCCGGGCTCATGCTGTCTAGACAAGACCGACGAAGAGGGGAAGGCCAGCCAACGCCAACGCCAATACAACCCTGGCCTGGACTCCTTCCCTGCTCATCTTCTCCCCTGCAGCTGCGTCTTCTAATAACAAGTGAGACTGTCTTGCCCACTCTTTGCTATTTCTGGACGGCAACATTGCCGTACATGGTATCTATATAATAGCAAATTATCATTAAAAGCACCGCCAGGCTGACAATGGATCGAGTGCATCTCAGCTCCTTGAGCTCTTTCGTCTCATCTTCACCTTGGCTCTGTAGAGTCAGCCCAGTTGTAAACACCTTTACCAGCTAGCCAACTAGCCCAGGCTTACTGGCTGAAACTGCCCTATGAGATGTGTAGGCAACGTCCAATCAATTACAGAAACAAAAGAGTCTACCTGCCAAGCGCTCTGTTGGCTATTCTGCCTTTTTTATTTATTTAAACTGCTAACTACATATACGTCTCTTCTCTTCATCAATAACGATCCAATCTACGTACCGCGCCTCTCTCGCCACGGTCTCACAATGCTCACCACCATACACTGTGTGTAATAAGTACATAGTCGATTCTCTTCTCCTTACTCTGCCATTTCCCTTGTCCCTTTTTTGCTTTTTGCTTTTCCCTTTTTCTCTTCTCCGTTCCAGCCAACCCCACCCAGTGCTCCGATTGCTCCGCCTCAGTTCACGGCCCTTTACATCCCTCAAGCCCTGCCCTGTTAATCCTCCGTCTCTGCACATACAATACTACCATCTGTACATTTATGCACTCGAGTTACTTGATCGCACGCAATTCCGGCCAAGATGGGATGGTCTGTTCGGACTGGTGCAGCCTTGTTTTAGCTAGTTGTTCTAATTGCTACGTAGACATGCATCTTCTCGCCTCGGCTTCTATCATCCATCATCCATCATCATGATTAAGTCTCGAGGTTCGCTGTCCGTCTATTCGTAGTGGCTGTTCTCTCCAATATTTGCATGCCAGTATATCGATTCGACTCTTACTGTCTGTAGTTCCTCCTGGATTGGCTATCAAAAAACGGCAGCCTTTTACCAGTTTGAGTGTATATATGCGCGGCACGGCTGGTGATCCTCAATGCCGTGCTTTATTTTTGCCCTTTGTTGTTTGTTGTTTTCTTATTCGTGTAGTAATACATAGTAGTCGATCACCTTGGCCCGTTCCTGAAAGTTGTTTTCTTCTTTCTCTCTTCGTATTCACAACTACCGCCATCTACTACATATGTACATTCCTGTCGTCGTCATCGCGACTGCCGCTCTATATTTAGGGTTGTCGCGAACGCGCCTAGCTCTTTATTTCCAACTCGTAACCACACACTTTAGGCACCCAGATGCATCTACTCTGTATTATGTACTAAACTTGCTAACATCTTGGAAACTATGGACACTCTCTCAGGGGCAATGGTCCGAGAGCTGCTGTAAAAGTGGACTCAAGTTTTGTTTCTCGTTCCGCTTCTTGCGCTTCAACTGTACGGAGTACATACATAGTAGTCGACGGCGAGAAAAAGGTATCAGCTTGGATCTTTTCTTGGAACACTGTGGGGATTGCCACTGAAAGCTCGGATGGCCCATATTTGAGTTTCTATTGCTGTTCAATACCACAATACCCGGCACCCTATACGGCTGCGGATGTCCAGGGCCAGGCTGCTAGGATCGCGGTCGAGAGTTTCACATCCCAACTTGGCAGGCCATTCTCCAAGCGGATACGCAATGAACTCACTGCCGTCCATACATCGTACATCGTACTATGTACAGAGGCGAGTACTCCATAGATGCATAGATGCAACGGCAAAAAAGGGGCGGCTGCAGTGAAATACGAGGTGGCTTCGAATTCGACGGCCGTCCTGTCGTGCAGAGGTCCTGCTCTATGGACAAACCCGTAATACAAAACAACAGGCATGAGACATTGGACATCAGACATCAAAATCAAAACCAATATTGTGAACCAACAGTACAGAGTAGACCCGAACGAACCAGAATAGTCCTCAATAGTGCCAACGTGCCCAGCCGATATCTAGCCCACAGTATGCGTATTTTTATATTTAAAATAATAATAGCTGAATACCGCCGTGGAGCCGCCTTTTACATGTATCTGCTCCATCTCTAAATACACTATAGTATCTGCCACTACAATTCTCCATTGTATTCCAAGACTACCATGTATAAGTAGAAATAAAAAATAACACTCCATTAAATAGCCCCGAAATCAATCTAAATCAAGGGTCCGCAGATCCTCAAAGGTGAACAGCGCCTGGGCAACGGCAACCAGCTACTGCTTCTTCACAACTTTTGAATCAAATAATTATGGAGGCATCAACAGACCAGTTGAGCACGGGGCTTGCTTGTGCCGATGCCCGTCGCAGTTGACGTCAAACATGACCAATTAGTCAGCAAACGACAACATGCTTTGATACCGCCCATGCAGTATGAACTGCGGTCCGATGCTGTGACACAGTACACAAGAATCAGCCCGCCTCCAGTGGCTACCGCGAAATCAATATTGCTTCAATAGACCGCAAAACATCGTTTCGCAGACGGCGCGGTACAAGCACAAGTGCAATGCTGGGCGAGGCTTTGCGCTATATGACCTTCTACATTCGGAAGGAAGGACAAGGCTGTGCTTGTAATAAATAATCAGTAAAGCGGGAAAGAGCAACCGACAAGAATAATAACACTCTCCAGAACATCGGCTGGTCTCCAACAGCAGATCTAGGAGGTAAGAACAAACGCCTTGTTTATACGGATCCCCTGCAAGCTCGGGCTCGCCAGGTCTGACCGAATCCTGTCTTTTGTTTGCTTGACTGCAGACGCAAATATACACACACTCCTACCGATAGACCAGCATCAACCTCATCATCCATATACCAACCGCAATACTCAGAGTGATGGCGGCCATATTGATAGGCTGTCCACCGCAAAGCGCAGACCGCATGAACAACAGGGTCTTAAAAATATATATCAACCATGGTGACGCTTTTGAGTACTGCCGTACCAAAGACACACTATTCACTATGCATACGAAGACCAGGCAGATCCAATACAGAGGGCCACAGCAACCGGCTTTGTACTACTTTGGCGGCCTGCAGTTTATACAAGGCTTCCAGCGCCACACGCTCTACAAGATCCTGCAATCTTGATACCAAACGAAAAGCGCTATTATAGCGTGCAAGACTCGTACGGTACAGTGTTCTGGGAACAGGGCCGCGTCGTCCAGTCACACTATGTGCCGGATGCCAACAAGGATCTATACATGGGAGATTATAAAGTTGTGAGCATGGCTCCGCTCAACAGGTGCACAGAGGCGTACCTTGTCCGTCCGTGGTCAAAAGACCGCGCTTCGTAGACTTTGATGCTGCGGTGCTCTTTCGGGACCGCTATGCTTGCACAATCACCGGAGAGAGGTTTACAACGACGCCAGTGGGCGGCCAAAGACAGCCTGTCGCAGTACACATCTTTCCGCACGCCTACGAGAACATGTAGTACGAGCTCAGAATGCACGGGCTTGTCTCGAACAGGGTGTATTGCGATCCCACACACGGCAGCATCAACAGTCCCGTGAACGGCATGTGTCTAGCCCCGGAGCTGCACGACGGGTTCGACCGGTACCACTTTACCATCGACCCCGACGACAACTACAGGGTGATCGTGTCCAACAAGGCCTACAGTGGACTTGTAGGTCGGCATCTACGGACTCACCCGCAGTATTTCAATGCGCCGTGCCCGGATCTCCTGCGGTGGCACTTTCGACAAGCCGTAATGGCAAATGTGCTGTGGAAAGGCACCGCCGTATTTGACCACGACCTGAAAGACACTGTTCAGTTCATGGGAGAATTCACGAATGGCCCGCTGCCAGGAGATCGGATGACTTTTGAGATCGCCAATCGGCTGGCTGCATATGTCGATGTGTCGGACATGGAGATCATTGAGTAGCTACAAGTCCAACAGACAGTGATCTTGAGATGTCTTTCCCTGTTGAGATGGCCTAGAAACTGATCTCTCGATCTGCAGAGTTATTAGACTAGCGACAGCTGACAGAATACTGTATTCTTATACTACAAATGTATTATAGAATGGTTATACTACACACTCTCCCTCGATATCCGGAAAATGGGGTCTTATGGTTTGTTTAGGGCTCATATTTACGAAAAGAGACAACGACAGTTATTAACAACCACATTGCCAACAATTTCAAGTAAAAGTCCAAGTAAAAAAAAAAAGAGACGTAAATATAAAAAAAGAGACGTAAATATAAAAAAAGAGACGTAAATATAAAAAAAGAGACGTAAATATAAAAAAAGAGACGTAAATATAAAAAAAGAGACGTAAATATAAAAAAAAAGCCGTACACTTTATACCAAAGCCAAAAGGACAAAAAAACCGATGCGTCGGCCGGGAATCGAACCCGGGGCCTGTCGATGGCAACGACAGATTTTACCACTAAACCACCGACGCTAGTTGTTGTTTTTCTTATACTGTACGTCGGCTTATCACAAACTAAGTAACCTGCCATTTTTGATCAAGCGTAATAAGTCCTCCTTTTTTACGTCTTAGAATATGGTGTAATAGCTATCCAACTCCCGCAAGTTTCCGAGAGTCTACTGGGTAATAGGTGCGACAAAGGACACATCGGGTGATGGGCTCTGGAGCCTTCTTTGATCCCTGAACAGCAGTGGCCGGGGAGGTTTGTGGGCTTCAAAATAATAGATTACGCGACCTAGCAGCACTTCTTCTCCTCGGCTCGGAGAGATGCACTATGATCTATTGCTGAGCACTTATTCATCCGATGTGCATTTGTGAGTAGAAATGTCGTAGTGGTCGGTGGCGGGTGCCAAATGCTCCGTACAGCATGGGACATCTCCGGCCAAAACGGATAGGTTTCACCGTGGACATCAGACGCGGAAAGCAACGATATCGGCGATCAGCAATTTAAGGATAAAGATGGACTAAAAATCAAAGATAATGGAGAGAAAAAGAACAAATTGTCATTCTATGCTGCCATCCTAGAAACAAGTTTGGTCCTCTGTCGAAGGGATGTAGGAAAAGAACCGGCCTTTCTCTCTTCCTTTTCTTTCTACCAGTCCAAGCTATCAAGAAGAAACACCGGACAATAATGAAAAGACAAAGACAAAAGACAGAGAGAGAATATAAAAGAAACATGCCGCCATGGCCTAGGCAACCAAGCGAAATCAAGCCATCATCAACCAGACTCGCCATGTGAAGAAAGAAAAAAAGAAAGAGAACCGTTTCTTCTAGTGTTTCTCATGAGGCCGCCCCAGAGTATCCTCTACAGTAGAAGCAGGGATTGTGTGTGGGCAGGAGACGCCCTGGGGCCAAACAGTCAAGCACTCTACTTGCCAATGACAGCTGTTTTGTTAGCACTGGTCTCTGCAAAATGTTCTATAATGATAAATGTTCAAAACAGAGCGGGACTGGACGTACAGGTCTGGGTCTGGATGACTTGTGTGATCTGGGGAGCCAGAGACTGATCAATGAGGCTGTTGATGTCGAAGCCGCTGACGCTGTTGATCAGGCCAAAGTTGAGGGCGCCGAGGTTGAGAGTGGACAGATCAAAGCCGTTGAACAGGCCGAGCTGGGCCAACTGGAGGACCATCTGCAGCTGCTGGAACTCGAGCAGCGACTGCAGGCTGAACTGGCTCTGCTGGAACAGGTTCTGGAAGGACAGAACGTTAAAGTTGTTGACAGAGCCGAGCTGGCTGAGGAGCTGGATGTCGAGGCTGTTGATGACGTTGAGGTAGGCAAAGTTCTGGTTAGAGAACTGGAGGTTGTTGAGCTGAGACAGGTCGAAAGAAGTGCGAGCCTCGATCTCCTTGGCAGGGGCGGCAACGGCGACAGCGGCCAGAGCAGAGTAGATGATGGTAGAGAACTTCATTTTGATGGTTGAGGAGGTTGTTGTGGAGGAGAAAGTTGAAAAAGAGGTAAAAGACCGTGAGTAAATATTAAAAGATTATTGAAAAAAAAACAAAGAGCACAGCTGGTTTGTTAGTACATATTTATAGGCTGAGAAGAAAAGTCAATGAGCTTACCTCAATATGTTTGGATGAAGAATGGAATGAGTGAATGAGCACAGCTGGGTTGTTAGTACGGAAGAGATCAAGAAGACGAAGATGAGACGGTGGGGAAAAGAGAAGAAGTGAAGATGAGAAGAAGAAGCTTACCTCTAAAGAATGAATGAATGTCAAGTAGCGAACCGGATCGAAGATGTGTGAGTAGATGAAGAGAAGCGAGAAACAAAAGTAGACGGACCAAAGGACGGATTATATAGAGTGTAGATTGTCGATGAACGCCTGGGAGAGCGACAAGAGGAAAGATAGCAAAAAGCATAATGCCAAGACTTGTCAGCATACAGCCCTTCGGATGTGTAGAGAAGAGCACATCCGGACCGTGTCAGAGGTGTCAGGCCTCTCTAGAACGGAACGAGGTGGCTAAAACATGGGCGAATGGAGAATAGGTGCAGGAGAGGGAGAGGTTTGTGGAGGACTGATGGTCTTGACCACACTGGTGGTCTGGAACATGTGGGCGAAATAGACTCTGGTACGAGCCAGGAGGAAACACAAGCAATTAGCAACATAACAAGAAAGGAGAAACAAACCCGTCTGCTGCTGCAGCTAAAGACGAGGCAGCGGAGTAAGGATAGAGACGGAAACGAACAAAACGGCAGCCGACGCAGGGATGCTCGAGAGGCAAGAGGGCTGGAGCTAGCTGGAAAAAAGCACCGCGTTGGCAAAGCTTAACAATCAGATGCAAAAGCATAGACCCCGGAATACCACCTGGCCGAGCAGCAGGCAGACGACACAGGCAGGCAGACTGGACTGTGCGTGCTTGGGAGTGGGAGTGGGAGTAGGGCAGACACACAACGGAATTAGCCTTTGAGGCCTGCGTCGATCATTCCGGTATCTTGTAGATACGTAGTCTATGTACAGGGAAGGGGGTTGAGTATAAGACATGCCAAGCCGGAAAGAAGGGAAGATGACAGATGGTGGTGTGTTTGAAGTGGACGGTGGACGGTGGCCAATCGCGTATTAGTCTTTGCCTGTACTCCTGATCTACCGCTGTCTGTTTGATTGAGTATTGGTGTTCAGACATGTCGAGCCAGGCTGCAAGACGAAGGTATTCACGGTCAAAGACTACCTAACGTTCAATGATCAATGATGCAAATGCAAAATGCAGAACAGTAACAATAAAAAGCAACAGCAGCAAGTACAGTAGAAATTCAGAGAGAAGAGAGAAGAGAGAAGAGCAAGGCATCTCGAATAAGCAATGAGGCTCAACAGGGTTGCATCCGGTAGTATGTACCCCTGTTCCACCTGGTGCCCCAAGCTCTGCAAACGCCAACACTAGACATAGTAGAAAAAGAGACTTTGGAGAAAAGTGGCAAGACACAGCGTTGCATCCGTCTGGAATTGGATTGGTACCAAAGTTTAAACTGCAAGTGGTACGAAGCGGGCGTGGCTCGACTTCATCCGAGAGTGCCTTTGCGTCGCAGATTGTGTCAGATATGACGCCGCTCAGACCAACTGCCGTTCAGGGCATTGACGAGGATGGCGGGTATGAAGTATGAAGAGAAACAGAGAAACATTTGCATACATAGTAGTATGATTTGTCTTTTGAGTTTTTCCTTTTGGGAATTCCCAACTAACATGACAAGACATCCGATGGCGAGAGGAGGTCAGCTAAGGGTAGCGGGAGAAAGGGGATTTGCCAATGTTCAAATGCAACGTTTGGTCTGATCTTGTCCTTCTCTTGTTGTTGAACAAAACCTTCTGTCTACTGCATCCTTGAAATGTGCAACTCGGGACTACCGAGAGAGTACATAGATAAGTGTGTCCGAGATGGCGGGACTGTGAGTATAACAGAATCGGTGAAGCATCAAGTAGCCTCAAGTATGTAGAAGAAAAAAAGTAGAACACTACCATGCTTGCCTTGCATCGTATTCTATTGCCGAATCCGACTGCTTTGCTAGCAGTATATTCTCCGACAGATTGTGCAAGGGCAGCTGAAAAAAAAAAGTGAGTCACGAAGGGAACAAGACGCGCAGATTTTGATGAGCAGAGAAGAGCGGAAGTCAATACGCTCCAGAGTTTAAATCGACGACAGATTGCATTCGGAACTATCTAATCTAACCCAATCTCCCACCTTGCCCAAGTATTGAACCAAAGAATAACCAAACAACAAGAAATAAAACGAAAACTATAGAACAAGCACAGTATAGAGACCATAAATCATCAGAATTGACGCGTCTAGCGTGTGAAATCGGACAGGTCAGAGTCATCAGCAGCAGGGGCAGCAGAAGCAGCAGCCGGAGGAGGAGCAGCCACAGCAGCCGATGCAGCAGCCGGAGGGGGGGCTGCCACGGCGGCAGAAGCCTCTGCCGGAGGTGCAGCTGCAGCCTCGCCGGTGACTGCAGCAGGGGCAGCAACGGCGGCAGCATCGCCAGAACTGACAGCGCTGCCGCCGCTGATGGCAGCACAGTTTTGGCTGCCCTGTCGCTTGGCACGGCCGCCGCGGCGCAGGGTCTTGGTGCGCGTTGTCATTGTTTTCTTGTAGTCGTTGATGGCACGCTTGAAGACGCCCAGCTGGAAGTTGTTGAAGAGCGAGTTGCCGCTGAACAGCGACTGGATCTGGACTAGGTTGATCAGGCCCGACTCCTGCAGCTGCATGAGCTGGGCAAGCTCGAGGAACATTTCAATGTCGGCTTGCTGGCTGAGCTGTCCCAGAATGTTGACATTGATGAGGTTGTTGAGGCACAGAGCGCCCATCATGAGCTCAATGGCATTGAGTAGATCGTTTTGGCTGTTGAGGTTGACGCTGCCGAGATCGAGGCCGCCGACATTGAGGCTGCCCAGGTTCAGGCCGGACAGACCCGAGGACAGACCCGAGGACAGACCCGAGCTGCCGATGCCTGCGACCTGGCTGGCAACGGCAGCAGCAGCAGAAGAAGCCGCACTGCTGTCTGCTGTGCCGTTGACATTGACGTTGATGGCATTGGCACCGCCGGCGATGACGGGAGTAGGCGGGGCAGCAGCCGACGCCAGGCCGACACTGAGAAGAACAAGAGCAAACGACTTCATGATGACGGTGGTGGGTATGGGATGGTATATGGTACCATAAGAATCAAAGGGTATAAAGGACTTTGACCAGCAAATGTAGAAAGTAAAAGGAGCTCAGCTAGAAGGTTAGTTGGTGATGGTGAAGGTGAAGGTGGCAGTTCACGACGAGCTTACCTCTGTATATTATATTATAATTAGATGGACTAGATCAACTGGCCAGAATGTATGAAGAGAAAGTCGGAAAGAAGAAAGTGAATGAAGAAGCGAGGGAGGGACTTCTAGTTATAGAGATGATGGCAGTCTGAATCGACGGCAGCAAAATAATGATTGATAAAGCATGGAGTGACGCAGAACAGCAGACTGGAAATCAGGAAGCTTCTGCTGGATCTGCCTATGCAACAAGTGATCATACATGTATAAATTTGGACATGGCGGATCTTATTCACGCTGCTATGAGATGAAGTCGAGGTGTGATGGCAGCGATACTGCCGATGAAACGCAGCGTGCACAGAGTGGTGATGCTCGAGGCCCACGAGTGTAGATGAGGCTGTCTTGCACAGTGCCTTTGGCTAAAAGCCTCATAAAGGCCTAAAGGCCAGACTATCCACGTCCAGTCACATTTCGACTTGCTACCCTAGGCCTACATCTACCCAGCATCGGGCCAAAGTTTAACTCTACTTGGATGCAACCCTGGAAGTGACACGGCTACCCGCGTTGGTCCCGGCTGTCGATGAAGGTGAGTGTGCCAAGACTACCAGTCGGGCTGCCTCGTGCCGTTTCAGTATTTCCATTAGTTCTATTGGTATCTGTAGCTCAGAACTACAGTGGCGTGATACTAAAGATAAAAGACAGAGGAGAAAAGAAAGAGGAAAGAGGAGAGGACGGGACGAGGGCGGGTGGCATCTCTGACAGGGATCTCCAGACCGGAACACGGAGAAATGCACAACGCCAAGACGAAACATGGCTGTCATGCAATGGACACAAGTTGTGCGAACGGCATGGCGTGTGGTGTTATCAAAGAATACCAGACATAGGAAGATATCTTCTTGCCCCAGTGAAGGAAATAAATAAAAATGATGATTACGTATCAATGGTCTCTACCAGCTTGCTCGTCCCAACGCCATCATCATGTTGCAACATTTGAAGCCTTTCTGATTGCATCAAACCCATGGTTGCTTCTCATATACAATATATGCCTGCCGAAATATCTGTGCAAATCAAAACTAGCAAATACAAAAACAATCAAAACGCCGTGCCGACAGCCCCGTGGCCATCTGGCAATATATATGTGTATAAATCCCAGTTTAAATCAGCCGCTTTTCTTTAATTACTCCGAGCGAGCCTTGGCCGGCGTCTGCGCTTGTGCTTGTGCTTGCGTTTGTGCTTGTGCTTGGGGCTGCTCTGGCTGTGGTGGTTGGCTGCTCTTGAAGCCCAGCAGCTCGCCCACAATGCCGCCCGGTTTCGGTACAGGGCATTCGCGCGTCGCTCTCCGCGGCCCGGACGCAAAGGAAGCTGCGGCTTCTGTGTATACCTCGGCTACTTCGCCCTGTGCTGGGGGCAAGGCGGTTGCCGCCGCCGATGTGCTGCTCTCGACCATGGCAAAGCGTGCCATGCCATCCTCGCCGCGCTTGACCTCGGCCGGTGCCGAGACGGTTTGCGTGGGGTCCATCGTCTCGTCCTGGATCCGTCTCCGCCGCCGCCGCCGTTGTGGCTGCATCGTACCGTCCTCTGAAAGGGCCATCTGGCCGTCAGACAGTGTCACCCGGGGTGCTGGGCAAGGCAGGATGTGAGGCAGCACAACGACAAAGAAGCTGGCAAACACGGTCGTTGCAAAGAGGGACGACGTCATGCGCGACCGCGGATGCAAGTGCGGCGGTGCCATTTTTATGTATATTTCTGTACCTGTGTATAGTAGAGCTTGAAGGAGAGGTCGAGGCTGAGTGCGGCAGACTCACGGACAGCCGGAGATGGCTTTGCCCGGAAGACACCACGCGATCGGCTGCAACCGGACGAGATGCGGTTGTTCTGGAAGCGATTGGCGCGATTGGCTGTTGCTATTCAATTATAGATACCAGCTGCGTCGTTGTAGAGTCGTGTTGGCGTCGAGCACGTCGTGCGGCGGTCGCTGGCTGTCGAGACAGTTGGCAGTGAGGCAAAAGAAGCTCTGCAATTTGCCATTTCCCATGCGATTTATCAACGCCCGCGCTATGGTTGGCTCGGCCTACAAAAACCTCGAATGGCCTGAGCCATCCCACTTCGGACTAGTCTATACAGGGCCTAGCGCCATCTCACAGCCTTGTCGATTATTATGTCAGCAAGTCAACTATAATAGATTTTATATTTTCTGAAATTTTAATTATTTTATTGAATTACTTAGCTTTGACTTTTACGGGTTTGGAAGGCGCGACCCAGCACAGCGACCGAGCCCGCTATAGCCCTAGCCCGTACCTTTAGGCGCGACGTCCATCATCGTCAGCATCCAGCCTCAACTGCACCACTACGAGCTGCCGCCACCGTTCTTCAATCTGGCTGTTCGCTTATATTCGGATATGGGTGTGTAGTGTATTCGTCCACACTCTTTTCTCTCTACAGAGTGCTTTGCTCGCCTGTCATCTCGGCCTCCTCCAACAACCTCGACATTGCCTTCGACATTGCCTCAACCTCGTCTCGGCCTCGCCTCTCTTGACCTCGCGCGCCATGAGCGATCTCGACCAGTAAGACACCACATACCAAACTAGCAGCTCTCCATACGTCATCTATTCATGCTAACCCCTCAGTGCCATTGCGCAGCTGCGCGCGTGCCGCCTGATCCCCGAGGCCCAGGTCCGTGACATCTGCCACAAGGCACGCGAGCTGCTCATCGAAGAGGGCAACGTTGTCCAGGTGACAGCTCCGGTGACGATTTGCGGCGACATCCATGGCCAGTTCCACGATTTGATGGAGCTATTCCGCGTCGGCGGCGACGTTCCCGACACAAATTACCTCTTCCTCGGCGACTTTGTCGACCGCGGCTTCTACTCCATCGAAACCTTTCTCCTCCTGCTGTGCCTCAAGGTGCGCTACCCGGACCGTATGACGCTTATCCGCGGCAACCACGAGTCACGCCAGATCACCACCGTCTACGGCTTCTACGATGAATGCCTCCGCAAATACGGCAGCGCCAATGTCTGGCGCTACTGCTGCGATGTCTTTGACTACCTCTCGCTCGCCGCCATTGTCCTGGGCGCATCCAACAATCTCGGCCCCGCCAACGACTCCGTCACCGAGCAGGAGTACATTGATCAGGAAGTCGAGATCGAAGTCTGCAACTCGGACGGCGACATTGTCAGTCGCTTTGCCCGCCGTGATCGGGCTGGTGGTGCCTCGGCCCAGCTCCAGATCCACCAGCAGCAGATGCTGCACCAGCAACTTATGGCCGCTGCCGGGCACTCGTCGGGCTCGGGCGCAAATGCCGCCAATGGAATCGGCATGGCCATTGGTAACTACGTGCCATCGCCCAATGCCGGGTCCTCGTCTAAGCGGCATACGGGCCCCAATTCGGGTGCAGGTTTTGGCAAGACGGGTCCGCCCGGATCCGGCGCATCCGGAGCCAGCGGCGGCTCGATCGGAAACCCCGCCGGCGCCATTCTATGTGTGCACGGCGGTCTCAGTCCTCTCATCGACACGATTGATAAGATCCGCGTGCTCGATCGCAAGCAAGAGGTGCCCCACGAAGGCGCCATGTGCGACCTGCTGTGGTCGGATCCCGACGAGATTGACGGCTGGGGCCTGTCGCCGCGCGGCGCCGGTTTCTTGTTTGGCGCTAATATCGTCAAGGCGTTCAACCACAGAAACGACATCAGCCTGGTGGCGCGCGCCCACCAGCTGGTCATGGAGGGCTTCAAGGAAATGTTTGACGGCACGATCGTGACCGTGTGGTCGGCCCCCAACTACTGCTACCGCTGCGGCAACATTGCGGCTCTGCTCGAGCTGTCCGAGGACGCATCTGGTCTCGGCACACTAGCGCGCAGCAACGGCGACGTGATGCGGAGTGCAGATGCAACACAACGCGGCACGCTCGAGGAGGCCCAGCTGTGGCGCGGCATGGGTCCTGGTCGGCGATACCGTGTGTTTGCCGCAGCACCACAAGATTCTCGCGGCATGCCGGCAAGGAAGCCGGTTGCTGACTATTTCTTGTGAGCGGTTATGATAATGTTTTGTTCTTTATGATGTCTGTCTGTTTGTCTATCTTGTATTTTGCTTTGCTTCTCTATATTATATACCTTTGCAGCTGGGACAATAGCAGCAGGAAAAGTAAATATACCCAGGTGTCGCTACAGTGAAGCCCACTCTATTACTCGGTACCTCTCCGTCCTGTCTGTGTTGTTGTAGTGTTCGAATATATTCGATTAGTCTGGCCAAAACTCAGTGAACAAAGGAGATCTCACCTTCTACCTCGGTAGGTACAGTGCAGTGGTATATATTCTCGATTAATTCTATATTAATACTAAATCAAAACTCCAGCTTCCATGCATCCATGCACCTCATGCAAACCTCATGCAACGCAATCCATTCGAACGAAGAGAAGAGAAGAAACAAGGCCGGCCTGCTTCTGCATGCTTCCCAGTACTTTTGTGTCCAAGCCCATTGATAAATCAGACAAGTCAGAAACACCAAACCAACTTCCAGCAATGCGTAACATGATCCGAATAACAACATGCCGCCGACCTAAACAGAACAATAAATCAAAATGACACGAACCAGAAAATGACAAGAAGAGAGAAAAATGGGAGAAAAATGGGGAGAGGATCAAACTAAACAAAAACCTGAGTAGACGGCTACTCATCATAGTAGCCGTGCACCTGGCAGCCCATGCCGGACAAGCACGCCGGACACGCACTACTGCCACCGCCCGATAGTATGCTGGGGACTTGGCCATAGTAGCCCGCTGCACCACCAGTTGCTTGACTCATGCCGGGCATTGTACTCAGTCTGTTAACCGCACTGCTGCTGCCCATCGCCGCCACGTTACCGCTGCCGCTGCCACCGCCTCCGCCGCCACTCGGCCCTCCTGCTCCTACCCCTCCATAGTAGTGTGGCGATGCGCTGTAGTCGAAAAATGCCGCCTCATTCGACGTATACTGCAGATCTTCGGTGCTTGTTCCATCGAGGCCATAGAATGCAGCATTCGATAGATCAAAGCCTGGTGCCAGGTATTCATTGGCCGAAGAAGAAGAAGTTGCCACGTCGGTTGGCATCATGGCCGAAGACGATATGTGCCTGCGCGAGGACGAGGATGTCGGGCCCGGAGTCGATACGCGTTTGCCCTTGTGGTGGTCGGAAGCACTGCGGTGGCTGCCGCGGTGGCTTCCACTGGCCCGGCTTGATGTGGTGTGCAGGGCTACTGGCGGTGACGAGGTAGATGAGTGTGTGGTACCCATGAAACCGGCGTCTCGCACCATGGGCGTCTCCCAGTCACTGCCCGTGCCCTGCCCCCCCGCATCACCGCCGCCCACACTGCCACCTGCGGGACTGCTAGGTCCGACGGAGCCAGATACTGAAAGAGCGCCACTACCGCCGGCAACCAGAGGCGATACACAGTGTGCAGGGAATCGGGGCACCAGGAGGTGGTCGAGAGCAGACGAGTATGTGCCGGAAGCGGATGATGAATCTGTGCTGATATTTACTGCTGCTACTGCCGCTGTAGTAGTTGCCATTGCCGCCGAGAAGTCGCCGGTCTGCAGGTATGCTTCGATACTGGTGTGGCTGATGCCGTTGTTTTGGAGCAGAGCCCGTAGTTTCCGGTTTTCTTCGGCCACGCGCCGGGCAGCTTGCTGAACTTCAGTCGACGCCTCGACACCAAGCTCTTCAAATGCACGGACACGCTGTTCGAGTTCCTGCTGGTATTCCTTCCGCCGAGCACGGGACCGGCGCTGGTTATCACGAATGCGGGCAAGATTTGCCTCGTCCTAGCCTGTCAGTAGATACTTCCAAAGGACACGGTGATGGGAATGGAAAGACTCACGCTTTGGGGAGCCATTGCGGTATCGGTATGTAGACTGAAGGTTGTAGGTATGCAGGGTGTGACGGAATGTGCGCCAAAAGTAGCGTTGAGGGTGCTTTAGGTGAAGATGTGATTGGAAAACGAGAGTATGATTGATGGCTTTGACTTGAAGTGATGGCTGATGATAGTATTTTCATTTCGATAGTAGTTAGGGGGGATGCGGGATGTTATATATCTTAACGGAGATGTGTGTAGATGTGTAGGTAAGTAGATGTATGTATAGGTATGGGGACAGGTATGATGGGAGGAGATGATCATGACATGATCGAGACTATAGCAGGCGTACGTAAGATGCGGTGACAAGGCATGAAGCTGAGGACTCGGGATACTCAGATTGCGGCTAGGAATCGCGGACGAGGGTGATATGGAGAGTAAGACTTCAGTCTTTAGGTGCTAGAGGCAGCCGAAGTGATGAGGACGAGCCGCCCATCCATCAAGCCTCGGACTACTCCGTATGCAGGAACAGAAGAAGGGCGGGAGAGGTGAGGATGTAAGGATGCGAGTGTGAATGCAGGTGTGGGAGCCAAGATATGGTGAGATGAGTGCAGGCGTGATAAGCCACACGCGGAAAATAGATGTCAGATGGGGCAGAAGAAGGTGGGAAGGATGAAGACTAGAAGAATGGAAGGGTAGGTAGTGGAAGGACTAGAAGCTATGTGACTGGAAGAAGAGAAGAGGACTAGGAGAAGAAACAGCCGCAGGACAAAGTTAAATCCAAGTGTGGCTTCGTGAGATTCACGACGAGGCCAAGGATCTTGTCCCATTATTCGTCAGAGAGGCACAGCAAGCAAGCTAGGGTTTTATTTTTACCTTATTGATTTTAATTCGTTTATCTTTGCTTGCCGTAGCTGCCAGGTAGGGCTATGATACTATGGGGAGGTTGAGGAGACGATAGTCCGCTCAGCAATAACGCCGAAAACTGTAGCTGAGCTGCAGTATAGAGACAGCACAGATACATGATACATATTCTAGGCAGGCCGTTTTTAGTTTGTCCCGAGCGTCTCAAGACTTAAGCGTCAGGCGTTAAGAATCTTATTTTGGAGCGGCCAGAGAAGAGCTCGCTTGAAGCCTCTCGAAGCTACTCTGAAGCTAGATACGGGAAGACAGAGTCTGATCGGATGGAGAGTGGGATCACAGAGTGGGATCTGGGTATAGAAGAAGAGGCTATGACAGCCTATACTTGATATACGGAAGTAAAGAGAGAGAAAAATAAGAAAAGAAGGGATCGAGATACCCCAAAAGGGCGGGAAAATACCAAAAAGGCAATAAGAGAGAGGCCCTTGTGGTGAGTGTAAGTACCCATGGAGGAAAGGAGCAGCAAGGGCCAGGGATGGACGGTGATGAGCAGTGATGAGTAGCAATGGGGAGCAATGATGCAAGGTGAGTCCAGCTTGACGGATGGGAATACGAAGTCTCGAGTACCAGGGAAGTGGAAGGGAAGAGGTACTGCAGTATGTGGAAGGAAAGAGGTGGGCCTGGAGGTGGAGGGTAGAAGGGGTGGTGGTAGCAGAAGAAGACAGGTAGAAAAATAGCAGACGAAATATTAAAGGGTTGGGAAGAAAAAGCAACCGAAGAAGAAGAAGAAAAAAGAAAGACTCGAGATGGAGGGGGGGGGTGTGCTGAGGAAGATCCAAAGGTGCTGGAGAAGAGGCAGCGATATGGCGTACTATGTAGCTCAAAGACAGGTAGAGGAAGGTACTATGTAGAGAAAGACAGGTCTACACAGATCGGGCAAGCAGAAACAGAGACAGATGTTCAGGCTTGGACGAATAAGATTCGACGGCAGACAGACAGCAGTCGGGTGCAACATTCCCAGTAGTTGAACAAAAGACAAGGGACAAGAGACCAGTAGCTCGTAGCTCGGGGGGCGAGTAGATGCCGGTATGTGCTCTACTGCCACTGTGTGCTATGCTAGCTATGTATGCATGTGCAGAGTACACCTTAGAGAGTAGACACATAGATACATACGTAGACTTCAGAACGGGAGAGTATTGAGCATTGGTTGGGCTGGGTGTGAAAGCCACTGAGAAGCAACTGAGACGTGAAGCCGCTGAGACGTTCCCCGGTTAGACTAACACGAGCAAAGCGGATGCACACCCAGTTCGACACGAGGGCGAGAAGACTGGGCGGGAACCGGGCCAGGTTGTAGCTCGGGGTCGACAAGGAAGAAGTGGACAAGACTGTGACAAGCATGCCCGATAGGGAAAGGCGAGGGAGATGCAAGTATAAGTATAAATATAAATATAAATAGGGGAATTAAAAGAGAATTATTAATACACTCCGTGCAATGTACATAGTAGAGAATAAGGGAAAGAAAGAATAAAAAGAACAAAAATAGGGAAGCAAAAAGAAGTATCAAAACTCTATATGGACTAAAGAACCCTCTGGGATGATTACGAGCATGGAAGCGAAGGGGGTGGAAACTAAATCAACGAAGAATGGCTGGCAGTAAGGGAAAAGAAAGAAAACAAGAGAGAAAGGTACTGTATCATTAGGACAGAGCAAGGGGATGGTAAGAGAAACAGAACGAAACAAAATGGGATACGAATGGTAGAGTCGTCGGAGAAATATCGAGAATAGAAAAAAACATAACAAAGATACATAGTAAAAGACAGTAGAGAGAGCATAAGTGTTCAAAAGAAAGAGATAATCAAAGAAGAGATATTTGAAAGGAAGAGATATCGTGGGAGAATAGACGCATAATCAAGACAGTGCTGATCATCAGTAATGCCGTAAGAGCAAAGGAGCCGAACCGAAAGAGGGAGGTGACAAGACTGTCAAGGTGAAAAAGAAGTTAAAAGCCAGGAGCCAGAAAAGCACTCGAAAACAGCCAAGAAACAGAACAGCTACTTTGTCAGAAAGAGAGCAAAGTCCAGTCTTCTCTGTAGCTGACGGAGAAATGTGATAAGTGTGCTAGTAAAACTCCGTTTATTGAGTGGGCTACGGAGTGCTACGGAGTGTGGACCTGGGCAAAGCCAGGGGAAATAGAAAAAGAAAGGAAAAAAAGAAGAAAGAGAAGACAACAAAACAACAAAACAAAAAAAAGAGAAAAGAACACAGAAAGAACAATATTAACACAAGGAATTCAATAGCCAAAAGAAGTCGAGTATACATAGTAGTGACATTCTGTGGTGGCAAGAGACATAATGTTCATGAAGGGTACTCTGAAAAGGATGGAAAAGAGTACAAACATGTAGCAGAAAAGCGCTCCAAATGAAGAGACAAAAATAAAGAAAAGAAGATAGAAAGGATAAAGGAGATAAAAGGATATAAAAAGAATTAAGCTTTGAGGGTGGCTGTGAAGCAACAGGGAGATGGGCACAGAAGCAAGCACAGACAACAGCGAATAGCAGGGAGGGTCAAAGTCAATAACGGGGGAGGCTGTGCTTGTCTAGTATTGCTTGCCGAGTGTCTTATCAAGAGACGGACTATGGGATAGCAGCACATTAAGAGACGGGAAATGCGCGACTAGCAATGGACATGCGCATGATTGTACGCTTCGTCACGGGAGCAATCTCATTCGGCAGTGTGTTTACATGGCTGCTTGGGATCTACCAGGTAAGGCGGCCTGGTCGTGGCCAAGACTGTCGGAATCGAGGCTGTACATGCAAGTATAGGTAGTTGACTTGCTTGATTGATTTTTGAAACTATTGCAAGGAATCTTTTATGTTCGAATATAATGAGTCAGCAGCAATACCGACAAGGAAAGAGCAGGAACAGCAGCCATAGAACGCTCGTCAACAGCAAAGGGCGGGCATATGCATGTCAGATACACAATACCAAGACACACTAGACAATCTCGACGTCAGCTCAGAATCGTCAACGAGGCACGAGGTGAGAACCCAGCACAGCGGAACGACGTAATATGGAATGGGGGTGAGCATGAGAGACTCGGAGACGGTGAATTGGGACGTTGCCTTGCATAAAGTGATATATGTGTCTTATATAATCAGACATGTAGAAGACAGAGGGATGTTACAGAAAGGGAAGGAGTGTGGTCAACACCATGTGTCAGATGCGGAAGCATGGCGGAAACATGGCGGCATAGGAGGAATAGGAAAGAACTGAGAAGAACAGGGATGGATCAGGAATAGTAAAGCCACCAAATACAGAAGGAACGAGCCAAGATATGACATAAGCACAACATCTGCCAGCATTCGGAGTGGCAGACACTGGCGGAAATTGGTATGCACGGCGTCCAACAACTGACGATACTACGGACTCGCCGAGTCGAGGTGATACTTGTAGACGAGGCGGAGACTGGACATGTAGCGAATCAACAGAATACGAGTAGACTGTAAAGGCGGCGGTCGTCAGTAAGGAAGGTGGCATGAGATAGTCGACTGAGAGCGAGCGAGCGAAGCAGAGCGAGAGAAAGTGAGACGACAGAATAGGAAAGAAGGATAGGTTCCATGTGGCAAGTGAGAGAGGGACATAAGAGGAAAGAACAGCAGCGGTCTGGCCCGGCACACAGGCGCATATAGCGACTAACAGGACTAACAGAGGCGTCAATACAACGCTGGGTGAAAGTCGTGCGTCTGTCCATCCATAGCTGGCCTGTTATGATATAGGGCTGTCGACAGATTTAGACCAGACAAGCAATGGCTCGGATAGGCGTTGTAGCATAGCACCTCTACAGTGATATTGACCAAAAGATGGCTGCGAGCAGGCTAGCCACAAGGAGAGAGTTAAGCCGCCGACTTCGTATTAAAGCCAGCGGCTGGCAATTTTGTAGAAAGTAGACGCTGAATGGCAGAGCAGGGGAAATGAGACGCGAGACGAATGATGAGAGGTGAGGAGGCCGAGTATACGAGGCCAGCCCCGGCAATGGCATGTGAAACTAGATAGAAGTGCGGATGGAGGAGGAGATGGCCATCAGAAATCAACAGAAGAAACAAAACAAATGAAGACAAAACAAAGTAAAGCTTAAAGAGTGGGAAGACGATGGGATTTGTCCGGTGTCAATGCAGCTTAGCGTTGAGCTTAAACGCAGTGGCAGGGACCAAGTCGACCAAAAGGGCCAAGGACCTCGTAAAGATGCGTTTCTCCATATGAAACTCTATTTTTAGACTCTTCTTTTTTATTTCGATTCGGTTTGTTGGTTTCTGGCTTGCAATTGCTCTTGAGATCAACATTCAACTTCTCTGGAGATTGCCGTTATTTGTCTTTTACTTGGGGATTATTTAGAGATTGCCGTTGAACAATTTTGAAAAATAATGATAAGAAATCCCCGGGTAAAAGAAAAAAAGAATAAAAGGAAAAAAGGAAAAAAGGAAAAAGCCCATTTTAACCAAAACAATGTACATGTTTAATAACACGTTGTTTTCGTTCTTTCTTTCAGTACTTTTCTGGCTATTCTTATCCAGAGTTTTGCGAAACTGAAAAGCAAATGTTTATTCTGCTTCCTAACAGAGACAAATCTACAGACCACCAACTTGAATACTTAGAAGAACCAAAGCCCTTTAAACAATACGTGGTACACCGGACACTCCAGCCACGCATTTCTCTACATGTCAAATTAAACGACATATAGTAAAACTGGGACGGGAACACAGAGAGTACTATGTACAACTGACAGAGCAGGAGATAGACGGAAATGCCAAACCTGCGTCAATAAAAAGGATATCCGACTAGACGAAAAGAAGAAAAACTAGCACGAAACATGTACCGTAGAAAAGAACCAGCCACAGAATCTACAGCATTGGATAGATACTGCGTGCAGAGCAAAGCTGTGCGCCATGAGTGAAGAGAAAGGGAGACAAACAGGCAGAAAAAGACATGCAAAATAAACAAAAGACAACACCAACTAATCCACCCTACGTCCCTCTCCTCCCTTCCGTCAAACCACTCAAAGACAAAGACAAACGAGGCCTAATCAGTAATTTTCTGTTGGCGATGCTCTCATCTCGCCGGGGCAGCTCTGATTCTATGCAGCCCAGCTACCTGCCCCTAGGCATCTGGACCAATCACGATGTACCAGAGACATCCTCGTGCGTTCGCTGGACGAACAAGGAGATGTAGCCCGACAGACCAGCACCATTCCAAGGAAGAAAAGTTGACACCGTTGATCCACGGCTATCTCCTTCTAAGCTATCAGCATGTGTGTCTACATGGTGTTGTATTGCGGAGTACATAGTTCGCGCATGGCTGCAATGACGGCAATGCACTGTAGGGGCAGACAGTCATCGACAACAGTCAACGGTCAACACACGAACAGCCAGCAGCCAACGGAAACCACCCGACCCCGTGTGTAAAATGCAAAACGAGAGAAACAATACCCAAACATGTAGCACATACTTGCAACAATACCAGAGCGTGCGGCTCATCCCAAACATTACCAATGAGCGGAGAACTCTCCGACAAAACCAACGCCAGTCCACCCTGTCACTACCTTTGATCTCTATTCCTTGACCTTTGGTTTGATTTGATCTGATTTGGGGGTGTGCCAGAGCCTCGAGTCTTCGTAAAGGGTTAATCTCGATAAGCTAGCACCTCGACGACTTGACTGCTCGAGTATCGACCTTCTGCATGTGATCGCAGTAGGGCTGAAGTGATACGGCATCGGGAGTGGTGACTGTTGGGGCTCGGCTGTTTGCCAATGCAGGCTGCGTGCATCCCACAACTTGTTGCTTCATAATTTATTGGCGCCACCGTTGCGGCCGTTTTATTTCTGTCTTGACTCTTGTCGATGGTGCCAATGCTGCCAATAACCCCGGCAGCAGCCCAGCCCCTTTGTCCACTCTGCCATGCCGGGCTCGGCGCTCTCGTCAGCCGTTGGCTGCTTTCTGTCCTGTCTCCATCTTTCAGACTCCGACCCTGTCTGTGCCATTTGCTCTGTGCCTGACCCTCTTGCAATCGTCCTTGTGTGCCTGTTCTTGTGCCTGCTTCCATGCCTGGTGTGTCTCGGCGTCACGGCCACACACACCTCACACACAGCACTTGTATCGACACTTGTATCGACACTTGTATCGAAATAGACCCGTATTCCATCTCAGCTATGGGAGGCCGCTCATCCACGCCATTGTCCTGCCGGCATAGAGTCATTCTCCGGCAGCAACTGCAAACTGCAGCCGCACCTATATTTTCGTTAACGCACCCCCCCACCCTAAACTTATCTCCGCAACACGGAGTATCTCATTTATCATCTTTATACTGGATCTACTAATTCAATAGATCATAGTTTCTCCGTGAAAAAGTGCCTTACCAAGCGGCATGGCTCACACCAGTACACCAGACAGCTTGAGGTAGATGAGCGTGTCGCTGCATCTGATAAGTGACTTGGCAGGGGTGTGTAGTTGTATACTAACGCACATTGTCCATGGTAGGAGACTGACTTGATAACGCGTAGTGAGGCCGGCTACTGCCGATTGACTGCTGCCTGATGACAGTTGACCCTTGACTCTCGACCGTTGACTGACGATTGCTAAAATGTAGACTGTCAACTGCCAACTGCTATCCTCGGGCCGATGGCAAAATATCACCCGGACCAAATGCGTTGACACTTTGTATATTCAGCACGATGGGTGACTGGCCCACGTCTATTATAACATGCAAAACAAAACAAAAAAAGACAATGAAAATCAATAGAAAATCAAGAAAAGAAAATCCAGGCAAACCCGCAGCCGTGCGAGGGAAACATCCGCCATTATGCTTTGATGCGTTGATGCAATATTGCGTTGATGCTTGATGCTTTGCAATGCTTTAAATTGGTGTGTATCTTTTTAGCTTCCAGCTTTGGCTTACTTGCTCTCTGCTGAGCCTGCTGCCTCCTGTGCTGCCTTTTGAGCCTTCTCGTGCTCAATAATCTGCCTGCTCCAACTGTAGTTATTAGCATGTCTGTCATGCACCGCAAAAAAAAAAAAAAAAAAAAAAAAGAGGAAAAGAAACAGGGAATGACGCCTACTATCTGCTGGGGAAGAACCGCCCTGGCTCGGGCATCTTGTGGCGGTACTCGAGCTCCGTGTCAATCTTGAACACAACGGCGACAATGCCAAACATGGCAAGGCCGGCAACGGCTGTGTTGCGCTTCCAGTTCGCAGGCCGAGCGTACCAGCCACCAGCCGGCGACCACACGTGCTTGGGGTACCTGTGTCGTTAGTATGCGTATTGGTGTCCGTGTCCGCGTCCGTGTTTGCTGTAGACGACGCCGCCCTCTCCCCTACCCGTCTCCCTATGTCCCTGTATTCTTATATCTTTCCGGGCACCGCTCAACCGTATCTTGATCCGTAGGTCTGCGTTCCCATTCTTCCATTGTCAAGCATCGTGTCCCTCTCATGCAAACTATCACCGGAGGTGTTCGGCATCCAGTAGATCCGCCAGTTGCCACTCTGCAACTGTCGGTCGGACAGGGGATGTTGCTGTGAGTACCAAAAAAACAGGATCAGGCCGGCGTCGTCGTCATCGTCATCGTCGTCGTTGGGAGGTGTATCTTACTGAATCTTCGGACCGGCACCCTACATCATCGTCAGTCAATTGGTCACTGAAAAGGAATACGGCGGCTAATGACGCATCAAAAACATACCATTGTAAAGGTTGATCGAGGTGCGAGAAAGAGAGGTGTGTCGTTGGCGTGGACGTAGGGTGTATGTTGCGCGCAGGTCCCCGGGATGAAAATGCGTACCGTGAGCTCGGCAGAGACGCTTTTCAGGTTTCCCTCTCTCCTTCAATGGTGATAGACCCACATTCACCAATTGGCCCACCCAAAACGAGAATCAGCAGCCTTCCATTGGTCAATGCCGATTGATTATATAAGCCGGACTCAGACCCGTATTTACAGCAGCCATTGGACTCTATGATTGGCCACCCGAATAACGGGGACTACCGTGCATCGATTGGATACGATTGGACCTAGCCCATTACAGTCGGCTTAGGGTGGGAAAAAAATCTTGAACTATCACCAAAGAACTGAGACTCATGAAACGCTTCATCGTGACCGAGCCTTGCCCTGCTTCTAGCTCCCGACGACGCCCATCTCCTACCAGCTAGGAACACCACCCACCGCATAGGTCCAGAAGCGCCCAAGTCCCCCCCTCGACAATGAAGAGAGTCCGGGTGCAACGGCTCGCGGGGCAATTGCTGTCGCCGTCGGCCGCCCGCTCCCCGGCCCTGCTGTCCGCGTGCACATCGTGCTCCTCTGCACTGGCCTCGGCGCCTTCGAAACCCTCGACCTTCTCAACATACTCCACATCTTCATCTACCGCCTCGCGCCCATCATTCGCCTCCTCCTCATCCCCCTCCCGCCGCCTCCATGCCAGCCTCCTCCCCCTCCGCCAACGCCGGCCACTATCAACAACCACAGACGCCGACTCGTCCAATGATGCCGCACAGATTGTCGACCTGATCAACGAGGACGCCAACACCGCGTCTGTCTTTCCCTCCACACCTTCCGCCTTCTTGCTGCCGGCTGACCCTCGCTTCCCCGAGCTGTCCCCCGAAGCCGCCAGCTCGCCCGCATACCCTTCACCTCTCCCCGAGCGCGCCCAGAAGTCGGCAAAGCTGGCTGCCCTGCACGCCCGTCTCGGCCTGTCGCAGCGCCTGCCCCTTGAAACTCTCGCGCGCACTCTCGTCGACCCTTCTGCCGACGCCAGCCCGCGCTTCAACAACGGCAGCCTTTCCTACCTGGGCTACTCGCTCATCAATTACCATGTCGCCGAGTGGCTGATGTGCAAATACCCCCGCCTGCCTATGGTTATTATCTACGGCGCCATGAAGGCATACGCCGGCTCCGCTGCTCTGGCCGACGTCGCAAAGCAGTGGGGTGTTGAGGCTGCCGCTGCGCCCGGTGCCGAGGTCGACCCCGGTCTGCTGCAGTTCTCGCTGTCCAACTCGCGCCAGGTGATCCGCCGCTGGGGCTTCGACCGTGCCGAGGCCGCCAACATCAACAAGTACAAGTGGCGCCACGGTATCAGCAGCCGTGTTGTCTTTGACGACGACTTTGGTGACCAGCTGACGCCCGGCGAGCAGCACATGGCCGGCGAGCCGTTTGAGGAGGTTGTACCCGAGGCCAAGGAGATGGGAGGCAGCATGGACTCGGAGGTCAAGCTGTCGCACGCCGAGAATGCACACGCCAACGCCGTGCGTGCCATTGCCGGCGCCATCTATGCACACAGCGGCCGCGAGGCTGTGCGGTCGTTTGTGCGCGCACACGTGCTGTCGCGGCAGCTGGATCTGGAGACGCTGTTCCGCTTCAAACTGCCAACGCGCGAGCTAACATACCTGTGCGCGCGCGAGAACTTTGAAGCCCCAGTGGCCCGCCTGGAGTCGGAGACGGGTCGCAAGTCGCGCACGCCCGTCTTCGTCGTGGGCATCTACAGCGGCAACGACAAGCTGGGCGAGGGCGCGGCCGCCAGCCTGGACGCCGCACGGACCAAGGCGGCCATGAACGCGCTCAAGGCGTGGTACCTCTACAGCCCCGGCGAGAACGTGCGGGTGCCCAGCGACATGCTGTCGGAGCGCGCACTGCCGTGGCAGCCGACATACGTCGACATTGGCGAGATCTTGTAAGAAAGAACACCAGACGAACATCAAAAGAACGAAAATACAAAATCATGACTACGGACACCAAAAACCCAAAAAGCATAAAGGATGGGTCGGCCAATCTTTTCTATTGGCCGAGTATATAAAAAGTTGCATTTCCAGGCGGTCCTCAAGGATACTCCCTCTTGGAAGTCGGTGGTGGTCTGTTCTTTATATGTTTTATATTCCTCCTTTTCCTTCGTTACTTGCTACTCACGCTTTGGAACCGACCACGTGGCCATCTACATATATTGCTGTACTATTATATTACATTACCAATCACGATACATATATTTCATCTAGACTTGCAGACTTTCGGCATTATATTCGCTTCTATAGACACAGTGATAAACAAACACAACTATAATACAAATCAAAGATAATACAAATCAAGGATCAAAGTGGTCTCCCTCGAGCTTGTCGTTCTTGCCCAGCTGCACAAGCCGCCGGTACTGGTTCTTCTTGGCCTCCAGCGCAGCCTTGAGCCGCAGCTGCTTCTTGCGCTCGTAGACGGCACGCACAGTCGCCCGGATCTGCTCGGCACCCTCGTCAAAGTTGGCCTTGGCGAGAGCAACGGCCTTGTCCACCTCCTCGGGCGTGTAGATAAAGTTCCACGTGCTCATGTAGCTGCTGGTGGCTGGGTTGACGCCCGGGACCTTGGCCTCATTGGCGAGGTAGGGCAGGTACACAAGCGTGAGGCCGGCATCTGGAGACGATAGGCGCCATTGACTTGAGTCGTCGATACGCGGTGCCAGGTCCGGATTAGACGAGGACAAGGACGGCGAGGATGAGGGGGAGCTCTCTGATGCCTTCTTGGCTGACGACAACTTCTCCTCGGTGGACCCAACCCAGACTGTGCAGTAGCCAAGCTCTTTGGCAGTCTGCTTTGCATTCTCGGCCTCGGTAGAGCCGCCCTTTTCGTTTCCGTTCTTGGATGCGTCGTGCTCGGGTTTGCCGGCATCCACCTTGTGCATATCCTCCTTCTGCGAACTAGTCGACTTCTCTTGGGCCTGCACAAGCTTGGCGTCGGGCGTGTCGGCATTGGGTCCACTGGACTTGGCGCCAGCACTGGCCTTTTCGAGATCCTGCACGGCCTCCTCGGGAGTCTCATCTGGCTGCGGCCAGCCAACACCGATGGGCCAGCCCTTGACGCCACGCTTGCGAGCGTAACCGTCGGCTACACAAAGCCAATTGTCCTTGCGGATGTCTGCCGACGCGTCAAACACGAGAACGACCTCGACGCCGCGTCCTGGACGCATAAACGGGTACAGGGGCAAGTTGTTGGACATGCCCGCGTCCATCAGCTGGATGTGCTCGCGGTCTAGAAGCCCGTGTGGCACGGTGTTGGGAAGTTGCGACGCCTTCATGCCGTAGATGGGATTGGGTAGCTCTGCCGGCTCAATGGGATGCACCTTGCTGAGGTCGTCGTTGCGACCCCAGATCATCTCATCCAGGCCAGCCATGCCACTGAAGCTCTTGATGATGGGACGGATCTCCCTGTAGTAGTGGCTCAGAGTGGCACAGAACGCGCTGCCAAAGATACCCAGCATCAGAGGCATACGCACCTCCGGCAGGCGGTAGCCGGTGTCGTCATCGAAGTTTGATTGTGAGGGTGGTGGCGGCACATCCTGGCCGTTCTTGAACTTGCGGCCCAGGGCCCACGTCGGGATGCCGGCAGCAAACTCTTCACAGAAGAACTCGTAGGGCGTAATCTCAAACCACTGGAACCAGGCTTCGTCCTTGGCCTTTTCCTTGCCGCCCTCCTTTCGCCGCAGCTTCTCTTCGGGACTATCCTTGACTCTGGTGGAGTCAGGCAGCTCGTTCTTCTCCTTTTCGCTGTCGCCTTCCATGTCCAGCTCAGGGATCTCATGACGCACGGCAGTGTAGATGGGCATCGGATTCTCGCCATTTGTCAAATGCCGGCGCTGGTTGGAGATCTTAAAGTCGAGCGGGCTGACACCTAGCTCGCCGCGGGGGACGAGAAGACGCGCAGCCAGGAGTGTGCCGTAGATATCAACAAGGCTAAATTTTGCATCGGGGTCGGCCTTGAAGTGCTCCACAGAGCCACTCAGGAGATACTTGTTCGTTGGTGCGGATGTGAGCAGCATGAATGCCTCGGGGGGGTATGCAATGTGGATGCCCAGACGCTGGCGCAGGTGCTCGGCTACACCATGAAAGTTTTGGTTGGTAAAGGAGGCAAAGAAGAGCGCTTGCAGCCAGCACGAGCCGCTGACGCCGGCCGTGTAGGTGATACAGTCAAACAGACCGGCATCCTCGACAGCCATGAGCGAACCGGTGCCGGCAACAAGCGCCCGCAAACCGCCGCCGGAGCCACAAAGGGCAATCACCGGCACGTCATCGGGGTGCACCTCTTCACCCTCGGGGAGTTGGAGGTACTTGGCCAGCGCGGCTGCTGTTTTCTTTTTCCGAAGAGCCAGGAAGGTCTTTTCTTCGTTGCACAGGTCCTCGGACACACGCACGCGCGCAGCATACTGGATCTCGGGGTGGACGGCCGGGTCATGGGCCTCTTTCCAGATCTCTTCAGCGAGGGAGCCCGGGTCCGAGTCCAGTTCGCGCTGGAGTTTCCGTGCAAACCCGGGCAGCGACTTGGACCACTCGGGCAGCAAGAAATCGGCGATGCGGTCGGAGAACGTGCCCCAGTCAACGGTGGCCACGTCGCGGAACCAAACGCCGACATTCTCGATTGGCTCAGGCAGAATGCTGCTGTCGTCCGGGTCTTTCGCGTCTTTTGCATCGGATGCCTTTGTCTTTGCGCCACTTCGTGCCCATGCCGGCTTGGCCTCTTCTGGCGCGTCGCTGTGGGCGTCAAGTCGGATATGCTGGCCACCACCGAGAGACAGTGAGAAGACGGCCAGGCCACCAAGGGCAAGCAGAGATGCCACGGCAGTAGTAGAGCTCCTGGGGTTTCCTGAAATACCCGCAGTGCTGCTCGCCTTTTCCGAGGCAGAGCTTGAGGAGATGTTGCGTCGTGCCGAGGCGCGCCACCGTGCGCTCGATATTACTGGCCGCGATGCGCCATTGTTGCATATCCGCCGACCGGCACCGTACATGCCGGCATATCCGGACTGGAGGCGCAGTCTGGGCAGCATTTTGCTTATTTTGTTTCTTGTTGTCTATTATCTCGCGTCGTCGCCGTCGGTAATGCTGCTGTCGTCGTCAGCTGTCGCGAAGACTGGCGGCGTCCGGGGCTGAAAGTGGACCGATGAATGTGTTTGGTAGAATGACGTAGCCGGTCTGCAATGTAGACACAACTGAGAAATGAGAGAAGAGGCGCGTGATGGTTGACTCGAGGCTTTCACGCCATTTCTCTGACGGCAAAGGTATGCCAACGAAGGACAGATGGATGAGTAATATTTATATATTATTCCTGAGTGGTAAGGAATGAGGTTTTCTTGATGCGGAAAGATCAGAAAAGCGCGCTGGGTGGGCGCCTTCCCTGTGAAGCACGTAGCCAGTATTTGTATTATTCGTCTTGTTAGTGGCACCCATTTAGGACTTTCGATTTTTAACTGGGTTGCCTAGCTGTGGCGACCGTGTAGATAGCTCTTATACACAGAATATGGTGTATTTAACTAGCTCTAATATACAGAAGACTACGTACACTATAAGAGCCGCTCCTTGCGCCGATCGTCACCTCTAGCACGATCAGTAAGACATTCTAGGCCGGACAAAGACCCCGGCTTGCGAAAATCATTTGATTTAAATCTCGAGTTTTTGCATGCTTTGATCAGCAATATCCATCAACTGCCTACTTCTGGTTCTCGTAGGGCAAGCCGGCCTCTTGCCGGACCGCACCGAAGATGGCGGCCACATCGCCAGTCTCGCCGTCGTGCTCCTTGACCTGCACAAGGTGGGCATCGGCCGTCTGGGCATTATGCAGGGGGATGTCGTGTTTCTGGGCCAGGCCGAGAGCGTATCCAATGTCCTTGCGTGCAAGGTCCACGCCGAACAGCGGCCTGTCCAGTGTGTAGTACTGCCCGGACAGCATGCGTTGGGAGTAGGCGGCGTAGGGTCCGGGAAACATGAGCTCGACAAACTTGTGCATGGCCTCGGGCTCCAGGCCCGCCTTCTCAGCCAGCACATGGCCCTCGGCCAGCTGCTCAATCATGTTGAAGATGAACGTGTTGCCAATCACCTTAAGCAGTTGCGAGTTGGCCTCGGGCTGGTCGCGCAGCAGGATCTCGTCGCGTGCTGTCACGCCCTTGAACAGCACGCGGGAACGGTCAATGGCATCGCTCTTACCGGCGGCAACGACAATGAGCTTGCCAGCATCGGCCATGGCCGGTGCGCCAAACACGGGCGCGGCGAGGAACTGAGCACCGCGGCTCTCGACCTTGGCGGCAAGCGGGCCGGCAGCATCGGGGTGGATGGTGGCGCTCTGGATGAAGAGCTTGCCTTGCAGCTCCGCGGCTGCAGTCGTCGACAAAATCTCGTCAAAGACGGTCTCGATGACCTTGTCGTTGGACAGCATGAGCCAGATGATGTCGGCCTTGGCCACGCCAGCGGCAATGCTGTCCACCATGGCGACCTTGCTCTCGTCGGCAACGTCCTCGACAAACGCCTCACAGCGGTCCTTGCTACGGTTGTAGACGAGAAGCGGGCCGTCCAGCTCGGCCTTGGCAATGATGTTCTTGGACATGCCCTGTATTTCGGTCAGTTGGGTGTAGTATTTCAGACCCGCCGGCTTAATGACAACGTACCCAGCCCATGTTGCCGAGACCGATAAAGAAGATGGTAGGAGCCATTCTGAGTAGATGTTTTCAGTAGTTTGTGATCTTGTTTTTATTTCTGTATTGGCTGTTGGCTTGGTGTCTTGCGAAGTGTGTGGTGCAGTTGCACGGTCTGGCGTCGGCTGGAGGCGCCGCTATAAATCCGATGCACAAGCCGATGGTCAGATGTCCCGCAGTAGGCCGAGCTATGATGTCAAGTGATTGAGAAAATGACTGTCGGACAACCTCCGCCCTGCACAACATAGTTTTATTCCAGTTTTATATTATCAATACATGTTTGCGGTTCGACTCTGTTATTGAATCTAGTTGATAAAGCTGTCAAGGACGCATCCAGTTTGTCGCTCACACCTCGATGTGTAGAGCCTATGAAGACACTTTTCGGATTTTATCTACATTTCACACCCGAATACCGCCCCTACTGCAATAATACATCCTCACTTAATCCGCATAGCGTAGGAAACGTTTGGTGAGACATAGAAATCCAGCGTGCCCGACCCTAGCGGCTTGCATATCCAGTCGTCCTCCTCGTGGCTGGTGTGGACAGTATCCTTGCCGACAACTTTGAAAAAGACGCCTTCGTCCCGCATATCAAGGGCTCGCGGCCTCCGCTCCCCGAAACGCTCTATGCGGAAGCAGATGCTAGTTGGACTCTCAAAGTCCTCCGCGATGCTCCGATCTGGATGGCATTCCCCCAAAGCCCGAACGGCGCCGTTGCTGTAAAAACATAGCAGCCCAACGCAGATGCTATACCGGCGCGCTGTTAGTACGCGGATGCGCACGACATCAGCCAGTGGCGCTGTAGACCAGAATTTATCTCGTATGAAGCTGATGCGGTGTCTGGGGAAGAGCTCGCCGAGTACCTCATCGCGGGCTATCGGCAGCAATTCAGACGGGGGGTTGGGCTGCGGTATGTCTTCCGAGCCACTGGCTCCAATAGTCTGCAGGGTGGCCCCGTGCTGTGGTACTTTGCAAGCGAGCGTAATGCTCGTTCCATGGGCCAAAAGCGCCATATTCAAGCTTGGAGACACCATCGTGCCGACGGGCACATCGCCTGCCAGCTTGAGACGGAACTAGATGTAAACGTTAGAAGTGAACAGAGAGCAATAGGCGTCACGCACAAAAGGTTGGATCGTCCTCACCACTAGACAGTTTGGTTTGTTTGGGTGCAACCAAATTCCAGTGACGCAGTCACCGGGCCCGATCGGCACGAAAGCCCAGTATGCGCTGGATCTGCTGGTATGCGGCTTGCCTGGATCGTTCGGGGTGCCCGAACCGTCATCGATGCTGCCGTGGAACTTCACGTCAACAATCGCGCTGCGATAGAATACAAACGTCACTCCCGCGCACTTATTTAGATCGCATGCTGTCAGCTGTGCGTCATGCTCCAGCAGAGCAAGGGGTGCCGCTGCATACCTTAACGCCAGAAAGCGAAACGCCCGGAGCTCGGGGGGGCTGGAGCAGTTCCAGATGGGAATAGCGCCTCGCTCCGGCACTCGTAGACGCAGTCGTCCAAATCTGAGCTCCAGAGTAGTGGACTCGACGGCGCTTGCAGCAGCTGTTGTATCAGCCTCTGGTTGTTGAGGAGTGTGTTTGTCGCGCTTCTCGCGCACATCCTCGATCACATATGCCCTTGTAGGCATCGCCTTGACCACTCTAGACACTGCTGGCGGTCGCTCAGCTAGCCGCTCTATCGCGAGTATACCCATACTGTCTATTGTGACCTTAACAACTGGCGGTAGTGAGTCCCTTTGAGCCATGTCCGCGAGGTGGAGGGGGCCTAAGCCGCGCTGCCATAACACAACGTCTGCGAGAGATGCATCTCCGCTGTAGTTGTAGTTTGCCTTGCCCCGTGTCTCTTCCACGTCCAGGCGAAGCAGGTGAGCTTTGATTGCTTGGCTAAGCGGGCTCGCTTCGGACATTTTCCATATAATGAGCAAGAGCTCCGTTGGCAGCCTTGTCATATCAGGAAGCCCCAGGAGAGAAACGACACGATTCGGCACGGCACTTCCATGCTGCAAGACATGGCTGCGCTTGAGATTCAGGTCAAGTACATCTGCCCACGGTGTCCGGAACGAGGCAGCAGTCCAGAGATCGTCTAGCAGGCTTGCTCTCCTCTTCTTTCCAAGCGTGGGTGCGTCTGCTGGAACATGCACGTCGTGGCCGGCAACGTTGATCGCACTCCATTGAGGCTCAGCCATGAAGCTATCGACACACAACTGATGCATGCTCACGCCATAGATAGGCGGTTTCTGGACGCACACCGAGCAATTTGCAAATGAGCGTGCCGAGCATATGCGAAGAAAGTCTGCTGACGCCACCGAGACCCCAGTTCTCGAGTATGGGAACGCGGGTACGATCTTGCCAGAGAATCCTGTCCGGTCCTCATTGTCCAGCACTGTCATGAACAAGTTAACGTGCCGTTACTTTCGGTCATATCGGACAAGAACCGGAAGACCGAAGACTTACACACAATGACCTGGGCCCTGTACACAAATGGCTCGCCGCAGACTCGGCAAAACTGCGACACCGGCAGATGCAGTCTCTCCGGCAAGGCGCAAGGTTGTGATAAAGATGACATATTAAGTGTTGACACTGCCTGTTGATGATGCCAAAGTCGGCAGCGAGTAGTTACTTGCCATTCGGCTTCTATATAAAAGCAATACCAAGATACGCACAGTCAGCTGAAGCCATGTCTGCCTCAGCCTCGCCCGCCAAGCCTCGCAAGCGTTCACTGCACGGCAGAATAGACAGGAGGGCAGCATCGTTCCTTCTATTCTTCATGATGGCCATGTGGTCTCCCATGGGGACTAGTTTTTCTATTAACTTTGTATACAACATCTATTCCTAAAATATGAGCTGTATAATAACAAGTAATTCGACATTACATGTGGACGATGTCGATGAATTGTCAATATAGGAAGGAGCGACTGCCGCAGGGCATTTACTCTACGTAAAACTTACGCTAGGCATTCGACGCGCCAACACTGGCACCCCGATGATGGATGATACCGGGTAAGAAAGGACCCTCAGCGGGTAGAGTGCCGCCAAAGGGCGCAATTGACCAGCTGTTGATCAGCTAGCCTCAGCACTAGAAGGAGCAGAGCTGTGCCCTGCAGAACGGTATCGGCGGGGGATCTGGGCGACCGGCTCACCGTTCCTTCCTTTTTAAGTCACCCAGCAATTTTTGGTATGTTCTGTAACTGAAGAGGAAGTGTAATTTTCGTCATACGTCAGGGCGCGCCCAAGCTCTGTATTGAGCAGGAGCCAAACTAGGAAGCAACGACACTTGCACTTGCCCTTGCCTTTCGCCTCTCTTTGTCTTTTTCTCCTTTTTTTGTTCTGTTGTCTTCTTCCTGTCTTCCTTTTGTCTTGTTCTTTACACCACTCTTTTCCCCTTAGGCATTCCATCCCACCCGTCTTCAACAACTGGCTCTACTATGCGGTGACATCCGAACTGTTCCTCCCCTCCAACGCCCCCCCCCCCCCCTACGGCGTTGCGCACCCTCCTACGATGCTTCTCTGATGCCCATTGATTAAACCATGGTTTTGCGCATCGGATCATTGAAACAGGCCAGTCACGCCCATGTGAGTTGATACGGCCAAACAAATAAAAAGAAAATGCAAAGCTTCCTCGGCTAACTCGATAGATTCGCAGAGAAGCGATATCCAGCCGATGGAAGAGCACCGCCACGGCTGGGGCTGCCTTGGCGCCTACGAAGCCCGGCAACAGACAATGGCCAGACGGTGAGTCGGTCACGCCCTGTAGAAACACAGCAGACGACAAGCAGGTCGACCTCACATCCTTTTACACATCCATATCCCGCAACGAGAAGCAGCGTAAGTCGCAGGAGAGAGACTTTCTCGCCTCCGTGTTTGCCTCCTCGCCCACAAAGCGAGACACCAAGAAATACTTGCAGACCTTTGGCGACAGCTTCCGTGCGGTGAGCGAGAGCCCCCAGTTCGTCCAGGGGCCCGACGTCAATGCCGCCAAATCCGCCCAGGACCAGCTTCGCGTGGCCATCATCAAGCTGCAGGACCCAGACAGGATTGACGACGTGACGCTTAAAGGCCTCGCAAAGACCTTTGTGCAGCTGCGGCAGCTTGGGCTGCTCAGCGTCATTGTTATTGGCCGGACAGGAGCTACACCTCGAGCAGCAGAGCGCACACAAGTCGGCAATGATGTCGTAGAGCACGGCTGGTTCAACTATGTCACACACGAGACACAGCGTGTGGCAGATGCAATCGACAGCTATGTCGGCCCAGTCACGTCCTTGGCCGGGTCCGCCATTTGCTTGGATGATAGCAGTGCTGCCCCCTCCAGCCAGCATTCCCTCCTCGACGAGTCCATCTTTGTCCCAGGACGCATTCAAGTCGATAACGACAGCAGCCTTCTGCAGCTTCTGCGCAAAGGAGATATTGCCGTCATTCCACCCTACGCTTTTTCCACGGCACAGTCCGAGGCGAGCCTAGTTGACACCGACGACATCGTGCTAGGCCTCACCCGCTATTTCACCGGCATTCAGCAGGTCTCGTCACCAGCCAAGGCAGTGCCTGATTCAACAACCGAACTGACAAAGCCTGTCCCCATTGCCTCGGTCGACCGGGTTATTATTGTCGATCCCATTGGTGGCACTCCGACTACTCGCCGACCTAATGGGGCACACTTGTTCTTCAATATGGAAGAGGAGTACAAGTCTTCCAAGGCTATACTGGACGATATGGTGGCCACCTCCTTCCTGAAACCGGTGGGAGGTGAGTCGGCGGCGCAAGTGGGTGCTCGGCATCAGGCCAATCTCGATATCATCCGAAAAGCACTAGCTCTACTCCCCTCGACATCGTCGGCTTTGCTCACAACGCCTACCGAGGCAGCAAACCTGATGTCCAACGACGTAGCGTCGACCGACGAGACTGACGACGTGTTTGGCTATGTTGGAAGCGTTGGCACTCGACGCAGCCAGAATCCTTTGATTCACAATCTGCTCACCGATCGGCCGGTATTCTCGTCGTCACTCCCGCTCGGGCGCATTAAGCCGCAGTCGAAACGGAACAGCTGGATCAAGTCGTCTGTTGTTTCGACAAGCGCAACACTGCCGGTGATGGCAGGAGACGATGTGCCCATGTCAAAAACGACTCTCCTGAAACGCGGCATGCCGTTGACAATATTCCCCGATCCAAGCAACGCGCCATGGACACCGCCAGTGCCGGGCGGGCCCCGTCTCCGGCTCACAGACATGTGCATTGATTTACCGCGGCTGGTCAATCTGATTGAGGACTCGTTCAACCGTAAGCTGGATGTGGACGACTACCTCAGGCGTGTTGAAAACTCATTGGCCGGTGTGATCATTGCCGGCGAATACGAAGGTGGTGCCATCCTGACGTGGGAGCGGCCGTTTGGCATGGACGAAGAGACTGCCTACAAGACAGGCCGGCTCGTGCCGTACTTGGACAAGTTTGCAGTGCTCAAGAAGAGCCAGGGCGCGGGCGGCGTTGCTGACATTGTGTTCACGGCCATGGTGCGTGACTGTTTCCCCGACGGCGTCTGCTGGCGAAGCCGCAAGGACAACCCGGTCAACCGGTGGTATTTTGAGCGGTCGCGCGGCAGCTACAAGCTAGACGGCGTGAACTGGACCATGTTCTACACGACGCCCTTTGAGGGAGTCGGCGAGAAGGGCTTCTGGGATTATGAGAGCGTATGCCGTGGCGTCGAGCCGTCATGGCTGGACCAGAAGCATATACTTGATTAGTCAGCGTACACATACGAGTCAACCGAATTCTAGACTATCTATTTTATCGGCAATTTATCGGCAATGTACGGGCTATATGAATTTGAAACATCGATAACTCAGGTTGCCCATTCCTCCAGAGTATTTGGATGAAAACGTACATAATATGTGAGAGCTTATCAAGCCCGTTGCGTCGCTGAAGATCTGCTGAAGCTCTGGAATGTGCACGGTTTTATGGAGCACTTGGCGTTTGTACCTGAAACCCACTAATTACATAGTTCGCAAGAGACGATTGCGCTCCTGCTCGCACCCCAACGGCTACACCGCGCGTTCAGCACTGAAAGTGGGAGACAGCGGGGTAGGTCACGTGTACTGGGAAGCTTCTTTCTCTTTTGAGCTGTAAAAGGTGCCCGTAAATCGTAAAACTGGAGCCTAGTTTGCAATAGGAGACCCCCTAAAATCGTAGGTGCCTACTGCTTCCCTGACAACCGGCCAGACACAGCGAGACGCCTGTCTTGGAGTGTGCTCAAACAGGAAAGAGCAGGAAAGAGCAACTAAAAGCGGCCAGCTTGGTGCCTGCCTCCTGCCCACTCCGTACGCAACACGCAATACTCTGTACGCAATACGGTGTCATTACATAAGATCCAGGAGCAGTAGCCCGTAATCTTTTTGCATCTGATCCCTTAATCTGTGTTCTGCATCTACACCACGCAAACAACTTATTGCACCTCATCGCACCCTCGATACCCATCTCTCTCTCACACACTACACACCACCAATACCGCCGCCATGGATTTCAGCAACATTAGCAACATCGGCAAGAGCTTTACGTATGTTCACTCTCAATCACCATGAATACGGCATGATGGCCACGGTCGCGATGGTTGCGTTTGTCGTGACAGTCTCGATAGTCCCCATAGCAGTGGCCGTGCACCGGTCGCATGTGTCTGTACCCTTTTTGCAGACCTATGGAGTCGCTGCACAAGGAAAGCAGCCATATGTGCTGATGCGCGGCTTCTTGCGCGGGCTTCACTGCTGCTTATCGGGCGGACAGCTCTCTCCAGATGACATGATCAAATGCTAACCTTTTTTCTCGCCGACTACAGTAGCATCGGTGCCTCCATCACCCCCTTCGCCTCGCGCACGTTCCAGTACACCAAGGAGCAGCTTGGCCAGGCTGAGGACAAGGTATGATTTACAGCTATCTACTCTGTAGAGATGGCCGGCAGAACAAAGAACAGCGACTAACAAGCAACACAGACCCAGCTGCCCCCCGACTACATCGACCTTGAGAAGCGTGTCGATGCGCTCAAGAGCGTGCACCAGAAGATGCTGGCTGTGACGTAAGTGCACCTCACCTATCTGCGACTACAGACCGTGACATCGATCGGCAGCTGACCCTCGCGCAGTAACCAGTACTCGCACGAGCCCTACGACTACCCGCCCAACATCAAGGAGACCTTCCAGGATCTCGGCCGCACCGTCAGCGAAAAGGTCACCCTGCTGTCGTCTGCCTCGTCGCCTGCTGAGGCCCAGGCTGCCCTGACCGCCCCTCCGTCGGCCAAGCCCCAGCCCAAGACATTCTCGCACGCCATTGCCCGTGCGTCGCTGGCCAGCAGCCAGACCCTGCACCAGCAGAACACCGGTGCTGGCGAGGATCCCCTGGCCGCTGCCCTTGAGAAGTACGCGCTCGCCCAGGAGCGTGTCGGTGAGGCCCGTCTTGCCCAGGATGCCCAGATCCAGAGCCACTTCCTTGCTGGCTGGAATACGACCCTCAACACCAACCTTCAGTTTGCCACGCGCGCTCGCAAGAATGTCGAGAAGTCGCGCCTGTCGCTGGATGCCATCAAGACCCGCGTCAAGGGAAACACCTGGAAGCTGCCTGTCGGCCCCGGTGCCGCACACCACGACGAGTCTGAGCTGAGCGCCGAGGCCCAGGAGGAGATTGAGAAGGCCGAGGACGAGTTTGTCACACAGACCGAGGAGGCTTTCGGCGTGATGAAGAATGTGCTCGACACTCCCGAGCCGCTGCGCAACCTGTCGGAGCTGATCAACGCCCAGATGGAGTACTACAAGAAGTCGTACGAGATCCTCAGCGAGCTTGCACCTCTGATCGACGGCCTGCAGGTTGAGCAGGAGGCCAACTACCGGAAGAGCCGCGAGACCGCCCCGTAAGCTGTGCGAGAGGCCCCGATGATCTAGTGATTTGACTCTATGAGAGTGCAATGTTTCTATCAACGAAGCCAAGACTTTGGTGCTCCGATGCCCTGGTGCCCCGGTTTCTGGCATCTGCTGGACGGCCTGTGGTTCGCGATGTTTGTTTTCAATGTCTCCTGCTTGATTTCTATTTTGTGTCGTCATTTTAGTTTCTATATCAATTCTGTACATTTCGATTCTGGTCGCAGTGATGTATTCCATTGTGTTGATTTAAAATAGATTCTTTTCTAAGATATTAAAATATTGACAAGAGTCGACACTTTGCACGGCGTAATGACGCAGGACGCAGGCCAGACTGTGGTACACCACATTAGCGTCGCAGCCACACTTCCCAAGGCTGGCGGCGCCACACGACCTCAGCCCTTGCGACTGGCACGGCTGCTAGTACTGGGTCGCGAATTTGCGCCCTTGCCCGCCCGCATCACCAATTGTCACCTAAACTAACTGCAACCACTCTACCTCCCCTCACCTCATTTCCACCCTCCCTCCCCCCCCAACGAACGCCTTTCCTCTCTATAGGCTTCTTGGTCAATATGGTGCGGCTTTTCTTCTTTCTCAAACAATACTCAATTTAATGCGCGACAACTAACCAACTCTGCAGCTTCCCCTCGGCCTCCTCAGCGCCGCACAGGGCCAACCGATGCTGGTCGAGCTCAAGAACGGCGAGACCCTCAACGGCCACCTTGTGCAGTGCGATACGTGGATGAACCTCACCTTGAAGGAGGTTGTGCAGACCAATGCCGTGAGTACCTGATTCTGTTGCATCTCGAGAGTGTGTACAGATGACCGTATAGCTAACTCGATCTTCAGGACGGTGACAGCTTCATGCGTCTGGCAGAAGTCTATGTAAAAGGCAACAACGTATGTTTTCCTCCGATTCAATACACAATACCCCAGCGACCCTCCATCGTCATAGTATCTAACACATACAGATCAAGTACCTGCGCGTCCCCGACGAGATTATCGACACGGTCAAAGAGCAGCAGCAGCAGCAGCAGCAACAGCACCAGCACCACTACCAGTCCGGCTTTCGTGGCGGCCGTGACGGCGGCCGTGGCAACCACAACGGATACCAGCGCGGTGACGGACAGGGTGGTCGTGGCGGTGGCGGCCGTGGAGACCGTGGTGGTCGTGGCGGCAATGCGCGTGGCCGTGGTCGCGGCCGCGGCGATTAAGCGATCAGCGATCAGCGATCAGCGATATCATACCTCGATACCTCGATACGCCTACACGCTATAGCGAGTCGTATGCTGGCCACCAAGCGGCCCTCTAGTCATCACTCGTTTTGTTTGGCCCTTGAGATCACTGACAAGTGCTCAGCCCTACCGCGCAAGTCTCGCCACCGGGATCTATGCTCGCACCTACACCACGCCACACCCCTATACTTTGTGCTTTTTGAGTTTACTACACGGTCGACCCAGCGGAGGAGTCAGACCAGACAATTATTATTATTACTACTATTTCAAACAAAGACGAGTCTTGACAACGGAGGACAGAAGACACTGGTCCAGCGGAGAAGACCACCAAACCACAACACACCGCCATATGACAATGGTGTCAATGGAACTTCACCTGATATCTGAACAGAATATCTGAAAATTAAAACAGGAAATCTTGGAGTCTAGTTCACAGAGATCTTATTGATTTCAGATCCAATCATGAAATGTAGATTCAGCACAGTGTAGATGACGGCACGTGACCTTGAATTTAGCGACTGGGGTCCCAAACTCGCTGAGTGTTAGCTGGTGCGGAGCTGTAGCCTGCGGCTGCTGTGCTGGAGCACCGTAACGGGTAACTGAAAATTTAGCCTGGTTGGCTTCAAGCTATCAGCAAGCAACGACTTTGTATCTGGATCTTACATCTTTCGAATGGAGTTATAACAGATTTGGGCCCCGGACTTGCCGCCATATTTCATCCTCGCTCCTTTTTATGGCCGGCACTCGCATCGTCGTCGACGGCCTGTGGCGATGCCTGTGCCCCTCCGTCGACACTCCCGCGCTACTCCGGGCCATCAACGGCCGTCCGGGCGCACCACCACCGGCACTACGGCAGACAGCACGGCACGCAGAGCGGCTTGCTGCCAACCGGCGAGGCCACCGCACACTATCCCATAGCACACAGTCTCCAAATACAACTCTGCAGTCACCTATACCTACACATACGCCTACACCTGCGCAACATCAATCACGACACCACATCCATGCCGGCGCACGAGACCGGGTCGGCCGTTTGAACCTGCTGTCGGCTCAAGGCACCGATGCAGGTGGCACAATACAGCGCCAACGGCCGCCAATACAACCAAGGCCAGAGGTCAATGACGAAAAGGCATTGGTCCATCTCTTGCGGGCGCAGCCGCCGTGCTGGGCCCAGCTGCAAGCCGCCTCGACGCCCGTCATATACGAGGCCCTGCGGCAGCTGCAGGACAGCATGTGCGGGATAGACAAGATCGAAGCGATTGCACGGTTCCTGCTCGAGGAGCGCAAAGAGCCGCCGACGAGTGCACTGTGCGAAGCTCTGCTGCGGGCCAACTGCAACAAGGACGGCTCGGCCGATGCCGTGCGGGATGTGCTGCAGCTTATCAAGAACAACACAATCGAGGCCACACCGGGCCTGTACAATGCGTCGCTGGCTGTGCTTGCAGTGCATCCCGACTATGTGGCACGGGCAGCCATTCTGGCCGAGATGAAAGACCGCTGGATCGATGTTTCGCCCGGCGGCATGACCAGTATCGCTGTTGGCCTGCTCCGCGACGGTCAGTTTGAGCGCGCGATTGAGCATCTGGACAGTATGACGGCGGCGTCCGGCTCTGCGGGGGGGGAGGGGGCGCCGCCGCCGTGGCTGCTCGACATTTACGTGTATGTGTTTCTACAGGAAGGCTTTCTAGACGACGCCCTCAAGATTATCGACCAGCGCGTGCTGCGCGAGAGCGACCTGGTGACGCCCAACCTGTGGTTTGTCATGCTGGAAGCGTGCTGCCGCTGGAGCCACTATGAAGGGCTGGTCTACGTGTGGAACCGGGCCGTCAAGTCGGCCAGTGGCCGTAGTGTCCTCACACCGTCGGATGCCATGGCTCTCGACATTCTCAACATCGCATCGCAAAACGGCGACTCCAACCTTGCGGTGGCTGTCATGCAGATGCTGGCTGAACGTGGCACAAAGCTGGGCCTGCCGCAGTTCGAGGCGATGCTCGACTGCTATTGCGAGGCTGGCAATATCGGCAAGGCCCTCCAGGTGCTGTGCATTATGAACAATGCCAATATCACCGCAGACCAAGCAACAACGCGCTCTCTCTTCATCCGGCTCGTGGAGAGCAGCGAGGCTAGCCTGGGCGATGCCGTCAATTCACTTTTTGGCCTCAAGAAGCAGTACGGCAACGTACCCCTGGCGGCTTTCAACGTCGTTATCGAGGCCATGCTTGAGCACGGCGTCAAGCCAGCGCAAACCAAAGAGTACGAGTACGAGTACGAGTACAATGCGGCGGACGGTGATCGGCCCGGTGTGCTCATGGCTCTCGACCTCTATCGGCACGTGCGGCAGCTGTGTCCCGACGGCCCCAACCGCACCACGTTTCGCCTATTGTTTGAGGCGTGCACCAACCCGCAGCACCTCCACTTTCTGCTGCGCGAGATGCAGTCGTTTGGTCTAAGGGCCGACATTGCCCACGTCAACCGGGTGGTGCACGACAATGCCAAGTATGGGTCGCTGAATGCAGCAATCAGCCATGTGCACACCCTCATGGACGTTGGAGAGGTTGCTGGCACCCACAAGCATGCTGCAGACGGTTCCACCACGGAGGGGAGTGGGGAGAATCTAGACGGCGAAGACGCGGATGCATTTGCGGCAGATACAGACAGCAGCGCGATACCGTCTTATCGCCAGCGGCCCTGGATCAACCGCCGTGCAGCAATGGCACTGGCAAAGCGGTGCATTGAGAGCAACGACGAGCGCATCAACACGATTGCAGCGGCGAGCCGCCGACGAGGACGGCCAATGGACAAGGTCCTGGCTATTGTCAAAAAGGGCCGCGAGTGAAGCGGATAATGGGTGCGCCTCACCTGGCTGATGAGGGCGAGGTATCAATGATGTAATTATAGCATGTACTTTTAGATATGATAATGACCATGCTTGGCATAATTCGGTTACTTTCATCAACCAAGTTCTGTTACTCTGTCTTCACTTTGGTTTGCTTGTCTTGACATTTGCCGTGATTTTTTGTATTTTGTATGTCCTTGAAAGCAAGTCTTTAACTAAGACGGCACGCAACGCGGAATACACTGCTTGTCCGAAGGCCTCGAGGACAAGTGACTGCAAAGGGCAGTCGGTAGTATGACTGAACACCCGCAGAAAGGTAATGAAAAGTAGAACAGACGAAAAAACATTTGAGAAGATAAAAAGAACAGAACATTAGCAGTTTCATATCCTAAGCCCAGAGACGTTAAAAAGCAATAATAAAAAAGCAAGCAAATATCAAGCCCCATGCGGCATGTCGATAACTCTCTCCTCCCAGAGGAAATTGACGCTGTCATCGTCTCTTTGTAGATTCAATGGTTTGGGGTTCCGTGTGGTTGTGGTGCGGGTGTTGAGCGAAAGGTGCTGGGCGTCAAGGCTTCTATTAAGTGACTTGATGCGAGTCTGGCTATCCTGGCTCGACAACTGCCGCGCCGCGCTCAGATCCCGGTAGACCCTTCTACGGCGCTGGTGGCTTCGCGTTACAGCTGACAATCTTGACACGGTCGACCATGACGGGCGGGCCGCCGCCCTCCATTTTGAACTGGACCTTGGTGATAAGGAAGGTCCAAACCTCGTCACAGAAGCGGTAGGTATCGAGCGAGCCCTTGAATGTGAGGCGGGCCTTGACCCGCTCCTGCAGGTTCTCGGTGATGGCCTTGTCAAAGTTGGCCAGGACCTTGATAGCCAGCTGGGGGTCGATGCGGTTGTCGCCAATCAACTCATCGAGCATATCGGTGAGGGCATAGCCGATACTGGGTTTTGTTAGTCTCCATCTACAGTGTCTATTCTCTATTCTCTATACAGGCGGTCACTGTCTGCCGCTGGACCAGCTTACCTGCTACGGCGGTAGAGCTCGTACGGCGCAGCCATTGTCGCAAGTTGATGCTGGTCGCTGGGCGATGACTGGAGCGTGCACAACGAGCTGGGAGTGAACAGCAGATGAACTAGCCGCAGGAGATGTTCTAGAGATGCTTCTGGGCGCAAGTTCGGTCTTCGCGGTGCTGTTGCCGGGGGTATGTAGGAGGAAGGTGTCGGGGATTCGAGGTCGAGAGTGGTATTTATATGATGGGATGATGGCAGTGGAAGCCAGCAGCTGCAGCTGCCAGTGGCGATAGCAGCCTAGCGCAGATGAGTCAGCCGTGCTGGCAGAATGACCCATATTTAAAGTGGCTGTGACAAGGCTGGCCAATCAGGTAGGCTCAAGTTTATTTTGGCGGTGAGCGATTCTGCCAGTCTTTTTTTTCCGTGTAGTTTCTCTCTGGGGCATCGAATTTGTATGGATCTTGAGGATTGTCGAGGATTACAGATTGCAACAAACAGCATTTGTTACGATATAACGGCAAAATGGTTCGCAACCTCAAGCATCACGAGCAGAAGCTTCTGCGTATGTACCCATACTCCATCAAGTCGGCGTCAATACTACTCCAGACAGAACTAACGAGACACAGGCAAGGTCGACTTCACCACATGGAAGCAGGACAATGACCACCGCGCCAATGCGGTCATCCGCCGGTACATGATCCAGAAGCCCGAAGACTACCACTCCTACAACCGCCTATGCGGCTCGCTGCGCCAGCTTGCACACCGTCTGAGTCTGCTGCCCCCCGACAGCCCTGTGCGCCGCCGCCATGAGGACCTGATGCTCGAGAAGCTCTACGACATGGGCATCCTGGGCGACAAGTCCAAGCTGTCCATGGTCGAGCACAAGGTGACTGTGGCCGCGTTTGCGCGCCGCCGCCTGCCCGTCGTCATGACGCGGCTGCGCATGGCCGAGACGGTCAAGGCCGCCATTATCATGATTGAGCAGGGCCACGTGCGTGTCGGTACGGAGACGGTGACCGACCCTGCCTTCCTCGTAACACGGTCACTCGAGGACTTTGTGACCTGGTCGGTGGGCAGCAAGATCAAGAAGCACATTATGCAGTACCGTGACGAGCTGGACGACTTTGAGCTGCTGTAAGCAGGTAAAGGTAGAGGTCTGGCTGGTCGAGGTCTGTGGGTGTGCTGGATATGCTGGACATGCCGGATATTCTGGACACGCTGCATACACAGCATTGGGTATATTTCTATATAATCTATCTGCAGATACAAAAGGGGTTTGCTATTTGAGGGAGGGGAAAGGCACAAGGACACTGTGCCGTGCATTTGCGGCGTTCAGGATATACTAGCGATTGGCTTACTAGACAATTTATTGATTATCATTTAATGTGTCTTATTTATTGTATTGCTTCAGGATATGATTGTAGTAGTAGACGATGGTCTTTCCCTATTGACAACAGCAAAGTTTTGTCATGGCTTTGGCCGTTGAACGAGATGATGATTATGTAAGTCGTCAGTTCAGATTCGTACAGAATAGCAAGCAAGCGGCTATCTCCCGGCATCTGCCCAAGTGTCGTCGAGTAATAGTTGTTAAGCGTATCACAAACGTTCTAGTCAGCAATATATCTATCTTGTTGTTACACTCATCACTCTATGCGAGCAGGATAAGAAAACAATAGTCGGCACCATTTGCTGGTAAGTATTATTAACACTTAAATCGGTTTAATTAAACAAGTTTAACCATCATTTGTTGCCATTGTATTTTATAAGAACATCAATTCCGTTGCTAGTTTGTTTCTTCTTTTTTTGGTATTTATTAAATCGAATTCATTAACACGGCGTATTTTCTGGAAAATACATGGAAAATACATGGAAAATAAATAGAAATAAGAATATAATAAATACTCTTCTTTTAATGTACTTTAAATTCTTTTTTCTTTTGTTACCCAGCTAAATATGAGCATAATAAGCTTACTAGCAGCTTGAAAATATATGATGAATAAACAAGATATTAGAAAACCAAGCAGAGTTGTAGCTCCTTGAATATCATCAAGTCTGGTTGGGTCGTATTGCGAGGGGCTGTACACCCGTGGCCGTCGATCTGCCCCAAGGCCCGAGACTAAGCTACGACAAGAACACTCCTCTGACTTGCTGACCTGTCAACTCCTCGCCAGGTTTTCTGCTGCCCCCATTTCTGTAGCCGTCAGCCAATTTCACACCCTACCTAACATCCCTCAATGAGCCTGCTTGACCTCTACCCTACCCCTACCCCATCATCATGCCCACTCTATCCGCCGAAGAGCTTCTTAAGCTCAGCGAGACCGACGTCACGGTCCCTATTACCCCAGAACAGTACGGCCCTGTCTTGACACAGGCCCCGTTTGTCAATGTGGAGGGCACCTTTAATGTCCGTGACATTGGCAAGATCCCTGGCGGTGCGGCTGCTGCCCCCTTGTCTTCCGCGATCCGGCCTGGTTATGTGTTCCGCAGTGGCATGCTGAGCCACTTGACCCCGGCAGGAAAAGCTACGCTTGCCAACGATCTCGGCGTGCGCCGCATCTTTGACTTCCGGTCGAGAGCCGAGCATGCCCAAGGACCAGACCCCCAGCCGTCGGAGGACGTGACGCTGGTGTGGCTTGAGGCCACCGAGGAGACGCCCAACCTGTCTCTCGAGCCATTCGTCGAGGGATACGGCGAGGAGGGGTTTGTTCTCACTTACCTGGACGTGCTCAAGGCGTACAAGCCGACAATCACACAGCTGCTCGAGCATGTGCGTGACCGTCCCAGCGAGCCGTTCCTTTTCCACTGCACAGCCGGCCGTGACAGGACCGGCGTTGTGGCGGGCTTGATCCAGACACTGGCCGGTGTGTCTCGCGACACGATCGCTCTGGACTATATGCTGTCTCGCGTCGGCTCCGAGCCCGTGCGTAAACAGCTTGAGGCGTTTGCACGGATGGGTGCCGGAGTTCCCGCACAAGCGGCCGATGCCACGCCCGAAGACGCCAAGGCTGCCGCGGCTGCAGTTCCGCCGGGGTTTCTCAACCTGATCAACCTGCGTGTTGCCTGCTGGGATGCGTTCCTGGCTGCACTAGACAAGGAGCACGGTGGCTATGAGGGCTATGTGACCAAGGTGCTGGGCTTCTCCGAGGTCGATCTAGCCACGATCAAAAAGAACCTGACGGCGCAGTAGAAATCACGCATGACATTGAGCAGCTGCATGGTTGATAGCGAGGATTTCAAGGAAACAAGTTTAAATTCTAGTAGCAAAGCTGTTTTCTTGGTCTTGAGATGTTTGAACTGTCGCCTTAGTGGCTAAATATGTCGATGCGTGCTGTCCATGGCACACCTTGAATGACGTCATTGATGCTGTTATCAATATGGTCAACTCCATCACACACTTTGCTAGGAACATGGCCTGTTTGTCACTCTGTTGTTGTTTCTCAGATAGGATCAACTCGCTCAGTATTAACTAAACTCGGGGTCCTCTGGCGCACAAGGCTGAAGACAAAGAAACCCAATACCTCATCAGATCCAGACAAAGGGGCACGCCAACAGCAACCTGCAACTTACATGAGTAGCTGCACACCCAGTATGATTCGTCTGCGTCTCCTACATAGTTTCTTGTAGTGACAGCCGCACAGACATCGGCCATCCGAAACATGTGCGTGTTTGGTGCTCAGCTGAGGAGGGTTCACGACACCACCAGCAAGAAGGACGACTGGCATCGCCCGGCAGCCTTTCTCTGTGCCAACTGTGCTGCATGCACTTTACCTCCGTTGTATCGAACCACTGGATCCGAACCGCAACACTCATGCCCAGCCGGGGCCTTATTAGCCAGCTTGTTGCAATGCTTGGCGAGGTGAAGAGGTATGATATAGGACATATTAATGTTTATGGTAGCATTTATTAGGAGCAAATTGAAAATATACAGAGTGGCAAGTAGTGTTTATTAATATGGTTCATGTGCCATCCCGTTGTCGGAGGACCGTCTCCCGAGGCTTCTTCAAGATTGACTGACACAGCCCGGTTTGTGTGAAAGGGCACCAATCAAGATGACCTCGAGATGACCCCGAGATGAGTTAAAGCCAGTTCTAAGTCGGTTGAGAGTCACTTCAAAGCCGGCCCGGAACCAGCTGATGTAATTTATTTGATTAAATTATGTGATATAACTTTTATAAAACATTCCTTTTAATCCATCTTTAAGCCAAAATACAACTCATATCCGGCCCAGGATCAGACCAAAACTGCATCGATAATCAGTTACAATCTAGGACACACTTAAACCAGTATTTGATGTGCTTTTTGGTGTGCTTTCATCAGCCGCAGCCTTATTGGCTATTGACGCCGTAAATCTACACCTAAATGCGCAATTTATAGCGAGCCTCGAATTACTAACCACTAGTCTTTCCGAGAACCACCGACTCGACTCGGCTCTGTCTACTTGTGTGCTGCCGCACCTGCACTGTACCTGTATTGTACCTGTACTGTACCTGTATTGTACTTGTATTGCGCCTGTATAACAGCAATGTACTCAGCATTACTGCATACCCCGAAAAGCGTAACGATAAGCCGTCCATGGCGCCGTCGCCCCGCTATATGTCGGATTTATAGCCCCTCTTTTAGTCGTTTTAGTGCTTCACCACATGTTTCCAATGGCCCTGAATGGCCCTGTGGTGTCTCGCTCGGCACACTCGCTCCTACCTTTTTCGGCCGGTTTCGCCGCAAAACCTCCAAAACTAACCCTGCCCAAACATAGTAGAGCGTTCTTGCCTTTCTCTCCTCTTGCGCTGTTTCACCCGCTGGCCAATGGCCCGTGCGATAAATCGGTTACGCCCCTCGCCCCTCCCATTTTGCCTCGCTCTTTCCCAATCTACAGCAGTAGCCCATCGCACCTTCCGCCGCTCACACCACATTGTCGGACGCTCCTTCCCTATTTTCTATTTTCTATAATCTTCTATTTTCCACTTGGCTCCTTGTCTTTATTGTTCCTTTAAGTATTCATTAACTGCTGCTTGCTACGGCCGTAATTATCTTTCCCACTTCCTCGTTCGCTCCTTCCTGCATTGTGCCGATCCAAGCCAGCCAGCCTATCACTTCTTACATAACTTTGGCCTCGGCCCTCGACTATTAAAATCGTCGAGTTTGTTTCTTCTCCTTCTCTTCTCCCACTTCTATCTTCTTTTGTTTCTTCATTCCTCAATTCGTCCTCAACCGCCTCGCTTTCTCGCTTTCGTTTCCTTCTCGATACCCAGTCATCCGCCTTCCACCAATTGCTAGCCGTCCTTTGTTTGTCGCTAGTCGTATTTTACACTTTTCGGTTTCCGCTTTCTTCTCGTCAAGACGAAAAACCCTCACAAGACCAAACGACCGGCCCTCTTCGACTTCCTTCAGTCTTCGTCTCTCTGCTGTAACCAGCCTTTCTTCTCTTGCCACAATGTCTTTCTCGAGCCTTGTCCAGGACCTTTCCATGCGCGACGCCAACGGCCGCCCTCGTCGCCCCCAGCCCGCTGCCTCGTCCATCATCGACGACACCGCTTCCCGCACATCCCACATCTCTCGCGCCATGTCGTACACCAGCACCGCCGCCACCAGCGTCAGCATCGCTGGCGAGATCTCCAGCCAGCTGCACGGTGGCTACAGCCATCCTCTTGCCCGCGCATGGCAGGCCGAGCGTCAATTGACCAAGGTAAGTCACATAAACACAACACCTCACCCGGCACAGTCACCTGCTGTGCTGGTCTTGAGCCACGAGAGTCACAACTAACAACCCACCAGTCAATGCTCATCTACCCTCTCTTCATCTCCGACCAAGATGACGAGGAGACTCTGATCCCCTCACTCCCGAACCAGCACCGCCGTGGTATCAACCGCCTCGTGGCCTTCCTCGAGCCCCTTGTCCACAAGGGTCTGCGCTCGGTAATTCTCTTCGGTGTCCCCCTCACACCCGGCACCAAGGACCAGCTCGGCACTGCCGCAGACGACCCGAGCGGCCCTGTTGTCCGCAGCATCCGTCTGATTCGCCAGCGGTTCCCCCAGCTCTACGTCGTCGCCGACGTCTGCCTGTGTGAGTACACCTCGCACGGTCACTGCGGTATTCTCCGTGACGATGGCAGCCTGAACAATGCCATGTCCGTCGACCGCATCTCGGATGTGGCTGTTGCCTACGCCCAGGCCGGCGCTCACTGTGTTGCCCCCTCCGACATGAACGATGGCCGTATCCGTGCCATCAAGCTGAAGTTGATTGAGGAGGGTGTCGCCCACCGTGTCATGCTCATGTCGTACGCTGCCAAGTTCTCCGGCTGCCTATACGGCCCCTTCCGTGACGCTGCGGGCTCGTGCCCGTCTTTCGGCGACCGCAAGTGCTACCAGCTGCCCCCTGGTGGCCGTGGCCTCGCTCGCCGCGCCATTGTCCGCGACATCAACGAGGGCGCGGACGTCATTATGGTCAAGCCTGCTGGCCAATACCTCGACATTGTCAGCGATGCTAAGGAGCTTGGTAAGGATCTGCCCGTCGCCGCATACCAAGTCAGCGGCGAATACGCAATGCTGCATGCTGCCGCCAAGGCCGGCGTCTTCGACCTCAAGAGCGCCGTCTTTGAGGCCCACGAGAGCATTCTCCGTGCCGGTGCCACCATCATTGTCACCTACTTCACGCCCGAGCTGCTCGATTGGCTCGACAACTAAACTCCGAGTGCAAAAGTTTTCTGGTCTGGCGATAACGGCATTGATTTTAATACTAAAGACAACATAAAAGGGAAAGCAACTATACAAATCAGGCGTTATTATTTTTGAGGGTGTCTGTTGGACGGCACATTATATCACTTACGGCTTTTGGGGTTTTGGGTTTGGTTTTATTGGGTTATTTGGGATTTGCAAGCGATTGCCTGGGGCCTTTTTATTTAAATCTATTTTGATGGCACTTTTACGATATTAGGATCATTTCTAATCTTCTTTTAAGAACATATTTTCTATACCTTGATCCAAACAAAGAGAGAATCTCTAGGTGTTTCTGTCTTTGATGTCTCTATGCTAGACAAAATTTATAGAATTACTGTTTGTTTAAATCAGAGTAAATTTTATGCTTGAATAATGATACTATCAGAATATCCCGATATGCAGTATAACACGCAAAATTACAACAAAAATATATGCCCTTGAACAAAAGAAAATACACAAAGAAGACTATGCAAATCACCCATTTTACCACCTTTTCGTTTCGACTCTCCTCGGGTTGCCTTACAACTTGAAGTTGCCGCTTGACAGCGTTGTTGCTGCCCGCGGCTTGTTGCCCTCCAGGTCGTGCAGCTCGCCCTTCTTGCCGATCACCTTGACTCCGGCCTTCTTCAGCGTTGCCATGGTCTCCTTCTGCGACACATTCGTCTTGCCGTTGGATGTGCCGTTGGCCGCAGCAGCAGAGTTGCCGACAACGTTGCCCTCGGCGTCCTGCATGCCGCTGCCGCTCTTCCGGATCCGCTCCTTGTTGCGGCGGCGGCGACGCTGCTTCTCTTCGCGCGTCATCTCGTCCCGCGCAATAGGCAAACCAGTCTTGGCCACGACGATAATGTTCTTGTCCTTGTTCTTGCCGCCCTGGTCGTCGGCGCCGGGCTTGTACACTTCCTGGGGCGCCAGCATGCTGGCGCCGCCGCTGACACCCTGGGCTGTCGATGGCTGGGCGTCCTCCATCGCCACAGCAGCCACGTCCGACACCACGGACATTTGTGGTGCCGTCGGGCGTGGCTTGTACTGCCAGTTGCTCAGCGCGTCCAGCTTGGCGCTGATGTCCAGCCACAGCTTCTCCACCTCGCGCTCCTCGGCCTGCTGCTGCTCATCAGACTGGCTGACATGTGTGGAGGGGTTGGCCGCCTCCTGGTAGTTCTCCTCGTAGATGTCGGCCAGGCCCTTCTTGGACTGCTGGTCGTCGAGGTCTACAAGGCCGCGGCGTGCCGTGCTGTCGTCCTCGCCGAAGCCAGTGCCGTACCGCCGGCGCACCTCGTCAAACGACTGCTCCAGGATGCGACGCTTCACAAGAGCCTCAATGTCCTCGGTGACTTCTTGGGTGATGACGGGCACGGGCTTGCCAATGTGCTCAAAGTCAAGATCCTCCTCGAGCAGCGAGTTGACGGGCCGGGCGCCGGCTGAGGCCTCACCGGACAGCGTCCACTTCTTGGCCTTGATGGCCTCGGCCTCGAGGCGGCGGATCTCCGACAAGATCTTGGCCTGGCGGCGCTCGTGTGTAGAACGGCGGCTGCGCACGTCGCCGGCCGAGACGTCGGACAACGCATCAATGCCTTCGTCGTCCTCGTCGCCCGACACGTCCGACAGCTGCTCAAACAGATCGCGGCGCACGTCGTTCATGGCGCGCTCGACATCCTCCTCCTCGGGCTGGAAGGGCTTCTTGTCTGTAGAGGGGTCGTAGGAGGACTGGTTTTTTCGGCCAGGCCGGTCGCGGTCGCCGCGCTGGCGCTTTTCTGCGGGTGGCGCGAAGAAATCCTTGTAGAAAATATCATCGGCCGTCATGTCCATGTCCATGCCAGCGGCAAGACCGCCGTCCTCCTCGGCGAGATCCTCAATGTCGCTCTCGCCCGATGGTGCGTCGAGGTCCATGTCGCCAAAAATGGGCGGGCCATCCTCATCGTCGTCTTCGTCGTCATCGCCGCCTCTGCCAATGCTGATATCGTCCTCCTCGTCAGACTCTTCTTGGCCGCGGCCCTTCTTGCCGCCCTTCTTAGCCCTCTTGCCCTTGGCAGTCTTCATCTTGCCGTCGAGGTTGGCCGGCTCGGCAAAGGGGTCGCCGTGCCAGTCCAAGTCTTCGTCTTCGCTGGCGACATCCGTGTTGGGGTCGGCGCGCGCGTCCTGGGCCTCGAACCACTGCGACTGCTTGTTGAACTCGTCAATGTCGAAGAAGCCGTCGTTCAGGCCGCCAGCGTCCTCGACGTACTCTCTTCTTGGGCCGTTGTCTAAGTCGTCGTCATCGTCCTCGTCCTCGTCCTCTTCCTCTTCCTCGTCCTCCTCCTCTTCCAGACCCTCCAGGTCCTCATCGTCCTCCATGTCAAAGTCGTCCTCGCCGTCCTCGCCCATGCTGAGCTCCTCGTCATCCTCTTCCTCGCCGTCGAGGCCAGAGAAATCCTTCTCGTCCTCGTCACCGCTCAACTCTTCCTCCTCCTCCTCCTCGTCGTCAGAGCCAACGCCATTCAGTTTGGCCTCGACTGCGACCTCCTCCTCCTTGTCCTCCTCGTCCAACCGCTCAAGCGCATACTTGGTCTGCTGTGCGCTTGTCTCCAGAATGCGGTTGGACTGCTGCCAGATCTGGGGGATCTCAAAGCCATCGATGTGCACGCGGCGGATCTTGAGGATAGGGCCGACGGGACCCGGGGCGACCTTGGGCGTGTCGTTGTCGTCGTCGGCAGCGGCGCCGCTAGCCTGCTTGTTGTTCCGCTTCCGCTTCTTCCGCGCTGCTGTGGCGGCGTGCATCTGGCGGATGCGCTCCTGTTGCTCATCGCTAATGAGACCGGCAAAGGCGCCTAGAGCGACTTGTGAAATCTGGGTGGAGGCAACGGACAGCGAGTTGGAGGGCGTAAGCAGGGACTCGCGGCGAGCCTGCTGGCGGATGGTGTCGCGGAAGGCAAGGGCCGAGGCGATGTCGCCCAGCGATGGCAGGGCAGATCCGGTAGCCATGCTGCCACCGTAGGCCGGAGTGGCAGTGAGGGTATGCGAGGTGGACGTGAGGGACGATGTGCTCGAGTCGGCCATTATATTATGTATTTCGGGTAGATGTCGGGGTGGTGGTGATCGAGGCAAATAGGTTAATCAGACGTTTAAGCTCTCAAACAACAAGCGAAAACGAGTGTGAGATGGGGCTTCCGGGTCGATTGCAGTCGTTGGGCATGCGTGTTGCATTTGCCGTGCCGTCGATAAAAGGCAAATCTCTACAGCAAAAAATCGCAAACTGTCGTGCTCGCCAAAAAGCTGCGTCGAAACTTTTTTTTCGAATCCAGGAGACCCACTCAGACGGATTTCCAGATAAGCGATAAGGGAAAATTTACTGCCAGCATTAAGCACTGGCAGCCACTGTGTGGCTCACAGGCGGTGTATTACTTAGTCATCGTCATCAACGGCTGCACGTGATCTCTAACGTCTGCCTCGTCGACGTTCCGCGAATCTTTCTGTCGGCACCGACTTTATAGATACTTCTTGAAAATTTATGATATCAGTTTATGCCTATTCTACAATGGAAAGGGTTTTACAGTTCGAAGACATCACAATGTGCCGCTGCAATTGCTGATCCCACGGCCGTCAATGTCGATGTCAGCATGTAGGCCTTAATTTGGAGGAGAATGGGATAGAAGAAGCTGGTAACACGGCGTCACTCATCTGGCAGATTGATTTTCACATTCGGTAGACTGTCCATACCAGGAAGATGAAGCAAGATGCCTTTTACGCCCCCCCAGATGGTTTCCGATCTTCACCTCGAAACACTGGCCGCCGGTGATGCCGTTGCTCTGAAGCAGACTGCCCGAACCTCGCCCTGCTTGGCGACATTGGCCAGGTCGCGGATCCTGACGGGCGTCTGTTTTCATTTATAGAGAAGCGGCTGCGCAGGTATTGGAAAGTGTTTATTCTGCTGGGCAAACATGAGCCGTTCGCCACCAGCTGACCGATGGCCAAGGAGGATGTACGCCGGTCTTCCGAGCGCATGGAGTGATTGCGGCAAGATCGATTATTGGCCGGTTTGTTTTTCTCCAGGCGCGGTACGACGTCAGCGACACGCTGACAGTACTCGGCTGCACCCTCTTCTCCGGAGTGTAAGCTAGGCAGCGCGATGCCGTTGCCGGCCGCCTTGTTGACTTCGGCAGATTCGGGGCTGGGACGTTGACAGCCACAACGAGGCAGACGCCGCTGACTTGAAGTGGCTTAATGCGCAGGTTGAGGCTATCAACAGTGCAGAGCTGCAGTGCCGGATTGTCGTATTCACGCATCATAGCCCGACACTCGACGCGCGGGCAGTCGATCCGCAGCACGGCGACAGCCCTGTGTCCACTGGCTTCGTTACGAACCTGAACCGCGAGGTCTGCTGGACAGTGCCGGCTGTAGTACTTTGGGCCTTTGGAAAGACGCATTGGAACTGCGACTTTTTCGACGATAAAGGAGCAGCTCGGGTCATGGCCAACCAAAGAGGCTACGCTCTTGGGCTGGCAGCGGGCTTTGGTGCTCATAATGTCATTTATGTCGGCGACACCAGCGGCGAGACAGCCTCGAGTGTCTGGCAACCAACTAGAAAAAGTTGCAGGAATATTGGCGACAGTGGCATATGAAGAATGTGAACCAAATGTATATGGCATACGGTGGCCCTCGCTGCCACGCCCCTATATAGAGGCTACCTGGTTGCTTCTTTTGAATTCCCTCTGATTGGTTTTGCTTCTCTCTTCCCTCTTCTGCATCCAAATAATGACTGCTATCCAGTAAGTTCGGCCGGCTTTGCACACTTGTTGATACACAGGGTTCTCGCCTGTGAATTCCGCTTCGGAGAGCATCACTTCCGCCCTTCCTTTATCAAGCCGTCTTGAAGTTTATCAGTCCCCGACATGAGTAAGGTCTGAAACCGGTTTCCTTTTTCTTCAAAGCCCAGCTGGAACAAAGACACTTGGGTTGCTTGACAGCCCTTTAGGCCGATCTATTTCTGTGTGGTCGTGGGCCGACGCTGGTTTTCTCTTTTCCTCTTTTCCTCTTTTTCTCCTTTGTTATGTCTTCTTTCTTCGCATCATTTTTTTTGCTGCACCTATTTTCGGTATTCCCATGCCATCTGCGGCATGTGGAAGTGACATGCCGATCCTTGTTCTCTCCTTGATCCTATGCAGATAGAGAAAGACATGACTAAAGCAGCCGATGTTTATATACCATGTAACCTCTGACGGCCCGAACAAGCCGGGCTGCGAGCACCAAGTATCACTGGTGTGTCTTTGCATGAGGCCTAGACTGGCCGATGAAGCATCTTTGCAGCTGTGGCTTCTACGCGGGGGCATTGCTGCTGAGCAAATGCTGGTCGCGACCTCAATGGTATCGGTGCAAACTCCGACTGGGGTTGTTTCGCGGACTATATTCAACTAGGACAATACTGTATTTTTTCAAAAAACAGTTGCAGGTAGTTGATGGTTTCGATACTTGTAGTCTCCGAGTGTTTCTCTTACTCAACAGTGACAACGCACAACAGAGTATGCTGCCGACATCCGCAGCTTGAGCAAATTACGTCTTCTGTTCTACCCAATTTACTCATGACCATGGCAGCAGACGCTACGTCTCTGCCGGGGGTGGAAATGCAAGCAAGGCATGGTATTCACCATACATATGAGTTCCATCGATTTTAATATTTTTCTACCTCATACCTTGCTTTTTGTCCATGCCACCAAGATGATATCATACGGAGTAGAATTCGACATGCCAGAAAGTACATAGCAGAGCTCTGAGGATTTCAGGATCGTACTAATATGTAATCGACCGGGGTAGTCTTGAAGACGGGACGATATAGCACGTGGGTGAATCAAGGCCTCCCATTCGTTGGCCTGAAGCTGAGGCGGATCATTTCTGCATTCGTGTTATAGTTATGTAAGTGCAAGCAACCTTACGAGCTGCTGGAATGTACATGGTAGATTTGTAGATTTGGACTTGAGCTGTTTTGCCAAACGATAGCAGAACAAACAAGCCTTTCCAGTGGCGGTTGATATAGTGCCTGGACTGGCCAGCGCTGCACTGCAAATTAGGACACGGACAGGCTAAGGAAAATAATGAGACACCGAGGCTTGAAATTTACAAAATATTGCTTGCTGTGGGGAGGCATGCGTATGATGTATTTTAAGTAAAGAAGAAGACATCCTTGGAAAGGAGTCATACACAATCTGGCCGACACATATTATTGTCTTTCATGCACAGACATGGAGCAATACAGCGAACACGGGGCGAAGTGGGAAGAAATGACATATCGTCGGAGAATACTGAATTTTTATGAGTAGGGGCTTCTTTCGGAAATATCAAATACCACGAGGTGAACAGAATTTGGTGCATAGTACTCCGCACGCACAGAGGAATCCTTGTCCCGAACATCGCAGCAGCTTTTCCTAAAGAGAACCGGTCGGCGAGGGGCGACGGCAAGATGGACGGCCGGGGGCAGGCGATGAGGAGAGGAGTGCTGTTGTACAATACGGCATGTTCCGACGATGTAGATGCAAACATGGTGATGCTGTCCAGCGACGAACTGAAGAAACAACGTACGGAGTATATACCCTGTATGTCTGCCTGATGCATACTCTACAGGGCACCCTGTGCAAGACGGCGATTTACTCGTACCGCGTAGTTGTGAGGCTGACGGGTGGGAATGGCAAGAGGAAAAAAGAAGACAATCTCGAATAATTCCTCGAAATATTGGCAGGCAAAGGGAAAAACAGCCGTTACCGAGTCATGAGTGGGCGTTGGGACGACTCGAGAAAGGGTCTATGCGCTACTAGCCGAGCAGAAGTACGACGTTTGTTGTTTTCATTCTTTATTCTTTTACTGCTTTTATTTTACTGCGGTGTGTCAAGCCCCCCTCTGAGAGTGACAACAGTTTGAGACAGCAGTGTTTTCAGCCCTTTGAGCAGCCTTTTCCATGATGATATACTATGTGTGTATTTGGAAGACTGCCGAGATCCATCACAGCATACGTAAGGGCCAATATCAATCATCAAAAAGCAAACGCCGAGAGTGTTGAATAGTGCTTTAATTCAGATTAATTCATATTCATCGGGCTGTTTTGGATGACTTCATACCAAGATGTCTCGTTACAGAGCAAGAGGTGATGATGTGAATTGAGCCTGTTTGATAAGCAGCAACGAGGGTGCTCCTGCATCTTTTTATTTTATTTTAATTATCTATAACGTACATACAACGCATATGATTTATTGTAATCACTGTACACAACGGGGACACAACAGCCGGAGAATTCTTCCACGGCACAGTATCGACAAGCATCGTGGTGCGGTGGACGGAAGATGGCCACGAGCCGAGACCACTGTGGGTATGATGTGTGTTATTGCAGTTATTCCAGTATCTAGTGGACCGATGCTTGAATTTTACGTACTCTGTACAATGTACGATGTAGCACCTGCAGCCGTGCGGGCTTAACGGCGCCTGCATACAACTGAATGCGCGTACATTGAGCATGAGGTTACACATAGTACCATGGTAGCGGCGCGCAAGATGTGGCCAGGTGCGTATATTTCCCTTTAAGGAAAGAGCTCGAGGACATGCTTTTGCTGTGCTCATGATCGAGGCATATATGCATAGCGCAGCCCGTGATGGAAAATTTAAAACGCACTTACATATGTAGCACGGTGTAAGTTAAGCAGAGACCGAGTATTGGGGGCGAAAAAGAGAAAAAGAAAGAAGAAAAAAAAAGACAAAAAGCAGTGGCAACGGGGATAAATCCTTCGAGGAATCCTCGAGGCTACAACAAGGCAAAGACCGAAGACAAAGTGCGACATGTCAGAGAGAGAAGCTATTACATAAAATTATCCAACGATAAAGGCTTAAATGCTCTTAAATATGAGCATTTGCAGAGTCTTAGACAGCGAGGTCGAGACCGCGGATGCTTCCGAGTCATGTCGATATGGGCCACCAACAGATGGACAAAGTCGTTGGAAGTACATCGTACCGAGTAAACAGAGTAAAAGCGAGGAAAACAGAATACGAATAATGTGAAGAACGAACAGCTCTGCTATGTATTAATTCTGAGCAAGCCGGTGCGGAATCATACGTCGTGGATTGATTGAAACATGGGAGCATTTGAGTTTTTCTTCTAGTTTTTGGTGTGGCAAGGCGTCTCCTATAGTGACTAACTACAGTGTACATAGGATACATGTTGCAGTAGTGAGGTCGACAGGGCCGCCAGGTATAGTACCACTACGGCAGTCGCAAGGCGGCTAGCTAGCCATTGCAAACGCTATTCCTGCCGTATTCGGCTCAGTTATTAAGTACAATGTACATACTAAGCCCACTGTAGCAGCCAAGTGTCTGTCCATGTCACAAGCTATCTTATCAAATACGGGGTAGACATTAGGTGTCAATGCACCAGCGAGGCAAACGCTTTCTTCACGCTTTGTATTGCTGTGTATTGCTGTGCATTATTCCCCAAATAACTGAACGCAAATATGTCTTATCCAAATGCGCTGTCTGGCAACGATGTGCTGACTGTTGAGTGCTGATGCAAGACACTGCATCGCCAGACAGTCTCAATTCGGCAGTCGCTTTCGGCTTCATCCTGCCTGATTGGTCCAATTCATCTCACAAAAGCTTGGCATCACGGTCGAGCCTGCCAGCGTCCACTTGGTCCTTTTTCCCTTTTTTCTCTTTTCTTTTCTCTTCCTAGTGTACTGCTAGCTCCTTCCATGGCTGGCTCTACTGCCAACTGCCAACTACACAGTAATACCGCAGCACGGGAGTCCAGCTGGGCTACTGACAGGCCCGCCCATTTGCACAAAGACACACATATCCCGGCCAATTGCAAGGGCCGCATACATAGCCTGTAATAGACGTCCCATAGCCGGGTTAGCTGCTGAAATAGCGCTGAGGATCACCACAGATGCCCCATTGCCCCAGTACCCAGTGCCCCCGTGCCTAGCAACCGGTCCCACAGCACCAGGCACCACTGCTGTTTGGCCGCAATGATTTGCCAGTGGCTCCTTCCTACATATTATGTACATACTGTGTATGTAGTACGGTATGTAGCGAGATACCATGTATTACAGGATAAAAGAACGGAGTGTCGTGGTCATGGCTATGCATCGCTCCTTCCAGAAACTCACATTATACAACTGTAAAAAGTCGAGAAATACTGTATCATGTCGTAATATGGTGACAGCGCCTTCCTGGATTGTTGCTCCTGCAGGAACTCTACTGCGTTGTTCCTTCTCGATTCCGCGTCCCCCTTTCCTCGACGACATCGCCTCCTTCCGTTTCAATGTGAGGGATTGTTCTTGTATTTTACACCCTCAATTTGGGGGGTTGTATTCCCTGCCTCCTTTCCCATTCCTCTTCTCTTCTTTGCATCCTCTCATCTCGACATCACCAGTTTTCCCCCTCCTCAATCCACGCTTCCGGACCTGATCGACACTCGCCTAGGACTCTCTAGTACTCTCTAGCACTCTTAGCACTCTCTCTGTGGCACTCTTCTCGGTCCTCGCATCCACCGCCAGCGTCTTTTTTCTACTCCTTGGACCACACCACTGACTGCGTGCCAATTGCCTCAAGCCGCTGCTTTGCCGAATCCGTTTCCCAGATTCCTGGTTACGTTTCTCGTTTCCTCCCAAGTATATTATCTATTCGATACATCATAGCCTTCGATCTATTTTGCGGGTTTTCCGTATTTCATCTCTACTATGTACACAGTCTCTCCGTTTCTTATTGTTGCTTGGTTTTATCGTTCCATTGTTCCCTCAGCGCCCTCTTCTTTCTTTTGCTTCTGATCGCTGCTTTCTTTCATCTTGTCCTGATTGTCTTCTACATATTTTGCCTGCTCCCTCTTACCAGCCCTCTCCCAATGGCTGTGCGCGCAAACCACATGTAACACGCCAATTCTTCTAACAAGCTGCCTCCCGGCTGCTCCCCCTATCTGTCTCCTTGGCTTGCTTTATGCCTACCTAATTTCCCGCCAGCTTCTTATCTCGTCTACCACCACTCTGCGTCACAAAGCCGTCCTTTCACAATCAAGCCGCGCTCTTCTGTCTTGCGCCATATCCTCTCTCACTCGCAGACTCGCTCTCTTCCAAAATCCCCCTCAACAACTTCTATTTCTCGACTTCTGCTCCGCCATACTTTCAAAAGGCTGCTACTTTCAACAGATTCGGCTGCAACTTGACAAATCAAATTCAATCTCGAAAACATCGTACATGCAAACCTAAATACACTCTCCACAGCTCGCTCTTCTTCTATTTCGACTGCATTTCGTACAGACCAAACTGGCGGTACTCCTAGTTTGTACCTTTGCCCTTTGTCTGCCTTCCATCGCCCCCCCCCCTACACATACGCTTTCTACCTTGGTGTCCATATAAGGCTTTTGAGCACACGACCACTTTCTTTACTTAATCTCTTCCACCCCCACGATAAACAAACCCCGACTTTGGAGTATCGCAATTCTTACACATTTGTTTTCTCTGCGCGCGGATTGTCTTCGCCATCATCTTTGTCGCCGTCATCCACCCTAGATCTCCGAATCTCACCTCTGCCAACATCGATCGCGCATGGACACCATTAGTTCCTAACGCCTTCTCCAAATCGGCCTCGGTTCAATCGCTCACCCAGCCACACCAACATAGTCCTACCGCATCTCCTGCCGGGCCACTCGCCTGAGAAGAAACATACCACAGTCAATAACTGAATTCGGCGCCGTCTGCCGTCTGCCGCCTCTCGATATCTCACCTACCCGAAAATGAAGTTCGGGCAGCTGCTCGAGTCCGAGTCTGTGCCGGAATGGAGCCTCCATAACATCGACTACAACACCCTCAAAGAATTTATCAAAGCCAACACAACACGACATCAGGCATCAGCTATCACCATCCCTGGCCAGAAGGACACTTCTCTTGGTCGCTTCGAGAACGACTTCTACGACGAGCTCTGTCGGCAACATGATCGCGTTGGCCTGTTTGTTGCCACAAAGGCCGACGAGATCAATCTCCGTACCCGTTCGTCCTGCCCTTCCCTCCCTTTGGCATATTTCTTCCATGTCTCGACCATCTGTTAACATTTTACAGAACATCTTTCAGATCAAATACACCGTCTCTTACTGCGAGGCACAGCATCTACCCGTAGCACCACAGCTTTGAAGCGCCAGAGACGGTATGCAAAGTATGAGCGCGCCACTTTGCAACTACAGGACGAGATCAAGGATTTGTCACGTTTTGTGAATGCACAGAATATCGCGTTCCGGAAGATCCTCAAGAAGTACAAGGTGAGGCAATTTGCCCTGATCTTCCTCTATTCGCCACCATTGAGCTGTGCGCTAACTTGTTACTTTAGAAATGGACTGGCTCTGCGTCCTTGACATTCCGCTTCCGAGATAACTTCTTGAGCGACCCAAAGAGCTTCACCCGCCGTGATTTTGCATACCTGGAAAGCCACTGTGAGGATCTCCTTCAAGTTCTCCGTGCCACCACCCCCATCGGCAGCCTACCTCAAACACCTCGCGAAGAGGTGTCGACTCCTGACTTATCTGAAATCCAGCAAGCGCGCCGGTCAAGCCAAGGTCATGGTTCATCCTCCTCCTCTACTATACAAGCACTCTCATCATCCGCTGGCTCATCGCACCCACCACCTCGGCCAGCATCTGAGCGCGCAACCCGGCCTACCCCTTTGGGAGCCGCTCCGGCCCAGACCCACTATTGGAACGAGTACGACGACGGCAGCGAAGCGGGCGACATTGGCGGGCCAGGTGGTGGCTACGCCATTTACCTTCACCCAGATGATGAAGAGGGCTTTCCGGGTATGGCAACGCTTGTCTCCTTCTTTACGGTACCCATAGAGAAGGCGAAGCAGTGGCTGTCCCCCGGCGGAAACAATGGCCCGTCATTGCTGTCACACACTGATGGGTTTGCAGGGTACGGAGCCACCGACGGCGCTGATGCCGGTGGCCTATTCGATACTATTCCCCGTCAAGACCACGTGTCGCGTGCCCGCGTGTCTGAAGGTAGCCCGTTTTTCAGACAAGATGGCGAGAACGAAGATGGCGACCGTGACAGCACCGAGGGTGACGAGGACGCATTCGCAAGCGACAGTGATTTCCCCCGCGGCTACGAAGCACACTACGCATCACTGCCATCAATCAACGACCAGCGGATTGCCCAGTTCCGGGATACCATGTTGATCCGCGGTACAATCGGCTGCTTTTGTGCAGCCTTGATTCTGCTGGGTGTGGCCGGTATCTTAATCTCTACAGGCAAGCACAAGCTGCGTGTGGAGGTTGATGCTGGCGTGATCATGGGCGTTATGTCCAGCTTGGGGTTTGCCTGTGCTGCTCTCGGCATGTCTATGGCGCGTTTCGATAACGCACGTATGGCTGCCCAGATTGCTGTTTGGGTCGCTTTCGCTGCCATCTGCACACTCAACGGCGCTGTCCTTGTCCTGGTGATGGGCAACACTGTCGTTGCCAACAGCTTCATGACGATGCTGTAAGCATAGGCATCATCTAGCAGCACCACTTTCTTATAACCCCTTCCTTTTCCTTACTCTACACATACCCCATCACATCTCCGTCCTATATTTTTTACCCTTTACCTCCTCACCCTTACCATCTCTACATCCAGAGATTAGATCTTGTTGGGCAACTGATTTTACAGCATTTATAAAGCGCGTGCTGGCAGGTATTTTTCCTGCCTATTTTCTTGGGGTTTCCACCAACGGCCTGCTTGTCACTTTTGTTCTGGATAACCCCACATCTCTTTGTCGACGATTTGACGATTTCGCACCTTACCGATACCTCCTTGGAATGTCTCACTTGTATATAAGTGGACTCGAGTTTTGCGCTGATATTTACTTTCTTATTTATCTATTTATCTATATCTGAAAAACCTTGAATATTGTATTCCAATCTAGATACGCTACTTGGCTACTTGTGCTGCATGTTCGTGAGTCGGATGCCCTCAACAAAAGACTCAGCACAGACATGGCAGATGCAGTGACTGGTAGTTGCTGCACGTCTTGCCACTCGGTGTTGCGTTGCCGGTCTGTAAAAAGACCTGCCAGAAGCCATCGTCAATCTTGCAGGCAAGAAAGTTGAGCTCTAGTAACTCTTAGCATCGGCACCTGTGGCTTTGCGGCAACTTGCTGCAACACTTACGCCTTCCATAGCTGCTCGAGGTGCTGGTGATAATAGTATCGCCTTCAAGCTGCCATGCTTTGGTGGATGCATCGGCATCAAACGACAGACTCTTGTACGACGTGCTGTCTCCTCCGATGTTCATATATCGGCTCGTGTTGGAAGACTGGATGGTGCTGCTGATGTTGAAGTACTCGCTCGTCGACACGGGACCAAGGACAACCATGGAGGCTGGGGGCTATTGTCAGTGTATGGAACATTGAGCTGGGTGGACTGGAGCATCAACTACCATTCTTTGGATGGGCCTGGATGTAGTAATGGAAGACGGGGTCTTGGTCCGACCGGATCTGCTCCGGCTTGGCCGCGGTCAGTGATGCAAAGGCAGTCACAAAAGCAATGAGTGGCAGGTGCATGGTGAGTGTCAAAATAGCTAACTCCTTCAGGCTTGCTATTTTCTTGTATCTGCTAACACTACTAATTGCGACAAGGGCTCATCAAGCATATATACTCAGTATATATAGCCCGGCCTAAGTACGAGCCTTTATAAAATATAAAATGCGGATAAACCGCACCGGTCCACGTCTTCCGCTGCTTATATTAACATGCAGCCAAGGAGGTAAAATATTCTAACTTCCGGTATGCTCCTCGCATATATTGCAGCATGTTCATCGATACATTAAGTGACTGCGTGCTGAATGTCTCTTATATTGCAGTTTTCGCCGCCAAGGTGTGCAATCAGGAACAGTTCCTTATCGCATGTAAGTTCCTTATCGATCCACCCTCGGCTATTGCCGCACCGGATCCTCAATCAGCAATGCAGTCACACAGTCCACATTCACAGTGCAGCCACCCACTTGATACTCCATCCCGACCCCCACAGATTGTACATCAAACAGTTGCTCGACCTTGCCAGTCAGTCTCACCATTTGTGCAGACAAGTTCGGTTTGATCAATGATGGCTACACCGGGAGCTCGATCACCTTATGCCAGGCCCGCCCCGCCGGCGTCGGAATCGCCATGGTCTGCTGCAAAGGTGGCCAGCGTAGCAGCGGCCGGTATGGTAGCTCTGATCGGCATGTATATCCGCCGAGATACACTCTTTCCAGCACCAGAGGCACTGCAATCCGGCGCAGAGAGTACATACTGCTACGGGAGTGTAACGACTCTTACCGACGACATTATCAACCCGGCTCCGAGATGCTTCACCATCAAAGACGGTCGCTTCAGTGCCGTCACAGCCTATGATGCGCAGAGTGTCAAGAAAGCATCAATCCTTCATGGGCATGTCATCCCGGGTCTATGGGATGGCCATGGTCATCTAATCATGTATGGCGAGTCTCTGGCATCTGCCGACTTGTTTGGCTCATCCAGTGCCGAAGACATCCGTCATCGCCTGCACGAATACCTGGGCAGATATCCGGATGCCGGAAGTCAAGACAAGTGGCTGCGGGGTTTCGGCTGGGACCAGATGACCATGGGTGGTGTTATGCCGTCGGCAGAGCTATTTGCAAGCGACCCCAGCCTCGGCCGCCTCTATATCATGCTTGACCGTGTCGACGCCCATTGCACATGGGTTTCGCAAGCCGTTCTGGACCTGATTCCATCCGATGTACTGGAAAGGCCGGTGCCTGGAGGCGAGATTATTCGCAAGCCTGGGCTTGGCGTCTTCTGTGATAACGCAATGGAATTGGTAACCAAGAAGTGGCCCAAGCCCAGCCGCGAGACCAAGACAGAGTACATCCACCTGGCCATGAAGGATATGCGGTCCATGGGCCTTGTGGGCATGCACGATGCAGGTGTTGTGCCTGAAGACTTGAGGCTATACCAGGATCTTGTTAGAGGCGATAATCTTGCCTCTGGATGGACGATGCGTGTCTACGCCATGGTCGAGTGCCCAGAGCGCAACACATTTTGCCCCGAAGATGTTGCTCTAATGCGGCACCAGGAACAAGAGAGCGGCTTCCTATCGATTCGCAGCGTGAAGCTGTTTGGCGACGGCGCCCTGGGAAGCTGGGGAAGTGCCATGATCGACCCGTACAGTGACCGGCCAGACATGTCTGGGTCTCTTCTCGTGGATGCCGCCACGCTCAAACGGGTGACGCGCGACTGGGCCAAGGCTGGCTTCCAGGTCAACATCCACGCCATTGGTGACCTCGCGAACCGCTATGCTGTTGACGCCTTTGAGGCCGCCCTCCTTGAGCTCTGTGATCCAGGCCGCCCCCCTGCCGAATGCCAGCACGATCGTTTCCGGTTCCGTATCGAGCACTCCCAGATCATCCACCCACACGACCAGGCGCGCATCTATTCTCTTGGCATTGTGCCGTCGATCCAGCCAACACACGCCACATCTGACATGGCATACGCCGAACGACGGCTGGGCCCCCATCGTACCCGCGACGAGGCCTACCGCATGCGCTCGTTTGTGCGCCGCCGCAGTCCCGACTTTGAAACCCCCATCAGCATCCCCGTTCTCGGCAGCGATTTTCCTATTGAGCCGCCAGACCCATTTCAGGGCATCTATGCAGCTGTAGCCCGGCGCAGCCCGCACACGGGCAAGAGTACCAGTGGCACTGATGACCCCTGGTATCCCAGAGAAGCGCTATCGCTAGATGATGCACTTGTTGGCTTCACCAAGGGGCCCGCGTATGGTGCATTCCTTGACGGCCAGGCCGGCGTCATTCAAGTAGGAGCTTTTGCCGACTGGGTCGTTCTAGACCGACCTCTTGGGGAATATGAGCTGGACGAGCTGCGCAGAATGAAGGTGCGTGAGACATGGGTTGCCGGAAAGAAGGTTTATACGCGGGAGTAGGCCGCACGATTGCATTTACAAAAGGCGTTGGTTGATAATGTGGATATGGGACATGGAGGCGGCGGTGTCACCGAAACTGGGTGTCATATCTAGATCACGATATGTGATAAATGGTTTTAAAAATGAAAAATAAGATAAGCATACCTGTTTCGTTGCCCGCAAGCTCTTTACAGACAAATGAAAAGACGGGTATTATCCTACAGCACAGGCCATCACGGGCCATAGCCAAAGCCTTGCCGATGGCTGCATGAACCAGAGCAGAGACAGAACAAAAACCAGACAAGGGCCTGCAGTAAACAAGAAGCAGGCTATTGCAACAGTAGATCGGACTGTGGCTGCGGTTGGCTTGTTTCTAGACATACGGCCCTTGACGCGGGTGCTTCAATCTCCAGAAGAGGCACCACCACTGTACGAGCCTGTCCTCTCCCTCTTTCGCTCTCTGGGACACCCTCCTCACTTGAACTGGAATCCCAACATGGTCCGTTAAACGGCCCTCGACTTCTCTTCCCAACACGCCGCCATGCCTGACTAGATCTGGTTCAGCCCTCTGCACTCCTCCCTCAAAATGTCTCCCCAGCTCTCCTTTACGGGTGCAAATCTGTTCGGCAGCTACGGTCCTGGCTTCGCCACAGTCGAGTTCACGGTCACAGTCAGAGTCGCAGTCGCAGACGCAGAGTAGTGATCACGGCGGTGCCTCTTCCCCCGATCACCAGACATTTATCTCGCAGAGCGCCAGCTTGCCCGACCGATACATATGTCATCCCACCAATAGCAGTACAACAGAGACGCTGCTCGTCGTTCTAACACTTACCTATGCCGGCCAACAGCACAACTCGGAGGATTACATAGAGCACGAGGAGGTACTGCGAGCCCCGGAACTTGCCATCCGGCCATCTGCGTGATGGTTGACTGTCACGAGCCTGCTCTGCTAGACTAGCATCTAGCCGTCTTGTATCCAGTATGGGTGTGTTTATTTGTGTTTTTACTTTTAATTGAGTGATTTCTTGTTTGTGTTTAAATATGTTTCGTTTCGTTTCGTTTCGATTAGATTTGATTTGGTTTGATTTATTTGGTTTGCTTTTGTTGCTTTCCCGCTTTTATTTAACTTGTACTTCAGCGAATGATTGCTTTTAGATTTTATGTGTGCCTTTTGATTTAAATTCTTTTATATTTACTCAAAATCTCAAAGTATGTCAAGAACTCCTTTTCCTTCATCTTTGTTTTTCTTTTGCAATCACAAGGAAAAGAAAACAATAATGATTCTATTGAAGCATAATACTTTATAAACTCCACGATCTCAGACCTACCACGCTGATTCCCACATTATCCTCTTTTCCCCTACTATGTATACCCCGTATCTTGACAGTATTATTCCCCGGATTCTTACGTTCTAAGTCTTTCTCTTATACATTCTGTTGTGTGACGTTCCGGATGACATAATAATTATGCATTCGCCCATTCACCATCACGGACGATGACACCTGCTTGTTCTTTCCTAATTCAGATTACATGCACTGTGGAGCAGAGATAGCCAACAACATACTCAGTATGTAAGATAAAATATGTAGACAAAGGCAAAAAAACGCACCAAAGAAAGACGTCCTTGAGGCGGGGAAGGGCATGGCCCGTCGGCTTTTCGCTCTACTGTACCAGTGTATGTACAGGTGAGAGTGTGGGCCTCGCTGCCCCAGATGATCAATGCCGGTCGTGACTTCCTCCAATTGTAGACCTGCAACGGAGAAGGAAAGAGCGATCTGGCCGCAGCCAGATGCTATCCCAGGCACTTTCCCAAATGCTTCTTTGTGACATTACATTATTCGCATATGAGGCTTAGAGCCTCCAGCATGACTATTGACGGTACTGATATACCGTGCATCGCACCTGCCTTTATTTTTTTCTCACCTCGTCAGCAATACCCTTGTGCCTGCTAGATTCTCCGCACGACCGGAGTATTCTACTATGTACTGTCCCCCACTCAAGCACTTTAAGCAGGCTATCTTACATGCTATTTCCTCGATTAATTACATTGCATTTTTGCCTCTGCCTCTTCTCCTCACCGGGCTGTTTGTTTTTATATATCTGATTTCATACTTTCTATTCTATGCTTTGGAGCAGGGACTGGAGCAGGAGCAGGGTAGCTACAATAGATCGCGCCTTCCTTGCAAGCTTATCCACAGTTTTGGTCAGAATCCCCGAAAGGAAGGAACCCCCGACATGGGGTACCGGGGCTGCTCATACTCAGTAAATTGATTTATTTAATCAACTCAGCAGGTCCTCCTCTCCAAAAAGGCACACCAAAAGGCAATACCCCTAAGCTCTTTCCTTTCTTTGCCTTTTTATCAAGCATTTCCTGCACTGCGTGCGACGGACCAGTAACCGACGGCACCTTCGGAATTTCACACCTGTCGTTGGATGGAAAGTGCGACCCGGCTCTCGTTCATTCCCAGGCTTGTCTAGCGGCTGTGCTACATACGCATCTTACATAACCCTTGCTCTGCCCTTTACATCAACCACATCGCCAGTTTCCATCGCACTCCTACCACCACTCTCCAAACTGTGCCCTCCCGTACCAGGCTCTCGTCACCCCAAGACGCCGCTCTGCACCATCTACCCCTGCGCTGAGTCCTCTTGTGTACCCAGGCAGCCCTTGACCAGCTACCGGCGACTATCGCGCCTGCACTGCCAGTCTACTCTCCTTTCAGCAACATATGGCCGGGCCGTCACACACAACCCAGCCCGGGAAAAATCAACAACACCTATTCCAGGCCTGAACTGCTGCTGCTGCACCTCGGGCGCGCTACCCGCCTCTTTTGCGCCCCCGGAAATTAATCCCGGCCTTATCTTGGACACCCTCCTCTCATCACTCCCCCATTCCTCTTCGTCCGTCCCCCATTTTGCCCTCTACCCTACCTCTTACCTTACTCCGGCGCGCACATCAACGACCTGGTCTCATTTTCGCGGAGCAGTCGTTTTTTATTCTATTTTGTATCGCACTTGAGACTCATTCTTCTCCCTTCCACGTTTGCCGACTCGGCTCTGGTGTGCATTTTTGGCCATCGCCGTGAAGCTGTGAAGCTGCTTTCATTTCCAATCCAAATCATTACTCAAACCTCACTACATCTGTTTTTAATATTATCATTTTTTACAAGACACAACTTACAGCGGTTATCGCTCTTTGGCACACTGTGTTGCATCAAGACGCTTGCAACGCCTTTGCTTTACAGCGCCAAAGCCCAAAGCCAACACCATGGCTGCTGTCCAGCAGATGCCGACGGCTCCCCGCCCCATCCTGGAATCAGCTCTTCTAACATCTGGCAACGGCCTTCGTGGCGGGCATGATGAGATGCGGGACTCGATGGAATCATCACCACCATTGGCTGAACAGCATGCAGCACCAGAGAAGCCCGCGATAGGGACCAGGTACGGCGGCGGTCCCCAGAAGGGAGATACGCGCATTGTTGTAATCGTCTTTGGCCAAGACCAGGAGAGCATTGTTCCCGTGTTTGCTGAGGTTCTTGGCAAGCCATTTTGTACGAGGCAGAGCTTTGGATCCATCACAGCCGAAGACCATGATCGGGTGATTGGCATCTGCGCGGAAGGCGCAAAGGCTGATATCTCCTCGCGGGACCGGAGCCTCGTTGTTGCCATTAATGCACACTGCGTCACGGTCAGCAAATTTGCCGACGAATTGCTTTCAGATTCGTGCGACTATGAGTTTCTGTACACAGACTCGTCCTTTTTCCGTCGGGATCTGGCGCGTTTCATCTCATTTACGCTCGGCCAAATTAACCACCACAAGACGCTCATGGCCAAACCGCGCACATATTTCATCTCCACAACGTTTCCCGATGTGCGGGTAGCACTGCCAAACATTGACATTCTCACTGTTGGCTCCGACGCCGTGGAAATACGAGCGGATCTTCTGCGAGAGCCGCTGGGAGACGGCACATTTGCACCTGTTCCCAGTCTGGGCCATGTAGGCGAGCAGGTCATGACACTGCGTCAGCGCACGGAACTGCCCATTATCTTCACGACGCGCTGTCAGCGAGAGAACGGCCGATTCCCTGTGGACAACCCGGAGCTTTTTTACAAATACCTATACAAGGCAGTACAGTGGGGTGTCGAGTACATTGATGTTGAGCTGTGGCTGCCAGAGCCCATCCGCAAGCGTCTCTATGACCAGCGCGGGAACAGCCGCATCATGTCTGCATACCATGACTTTGCGGGAACGTTCAAGTGGCCAACCGCCGAAGCGCAAAACGTCTATGCCGAGTCTCAGAGGTACGCAGACATTGTGAAGATGATTGGAAGCACTGTCGACCGGAACGAGAATTTTGAGCTGGAATACTTCCGGTCCAAGGTGCGGTCCGAGTACCCCGAAGGCCCACCGCTGTCTGCTGTCAACATGGGCGAGGCCGGCCAGTTCTCGCGGACACAGAACCACGTCTTTTCGCCGATAACACACCCTCTACTGCCCGTTATTGCTGCTCCGGGTCAGATGAGCGCTGCCGAGACCAATGCGGCATTGTCCATGCTGGGCCAGCTTCCCAAGAAAGTTATATATGGCATTTCGAGCTCGTCCAGCCGCAGTGGTACACCACAGGCACCATTTTATGTTAAATGCTTCAACGAGCTCGGCCTGCCTCACCAGTTTGCGGTTGTGGAACAACAGCCGACCGGCCCGAACCGCGTTGAGGCTTGGTGTAACCAGAAGAACTTTGGAGGCGCATATTTGCACCCACCACTGCCTTATGCGAATCTTGTTACGAAAAGAGGACTATTTGCATCGCTGGGTGATGGCACGGGCCCCATTCTGACTGAGGCTGCTCGTGCTATCGGTATTGTCGACACCATTGTTGTGCAACCGCCGGTGTCAACACCACACTCTGCAGAAGACTCTGTACCGTCGAGTCCATACCACAGACAAAACGATACTGGCAGCAGCGGCTGTCTGCCACCGAACACGCAGCTTGTGTTTGATAATGCCACGTGGCGAGGAATTCTGAGTACGCTGACACGCGATCTAGCCCCTTCTGCCTATCTTGGACGCACTGCCGTTGTGCTCGCGTCGTCCCCGGATGACGCTGCAAGCACACTGTTTGCCCTTGCTGCACTGGGCATCGGCAAAGTCTACACGGTGGGATTCAAGACGCCTCCTGCTCTAGCTGGAAACCTGACCATTGAGCCTTTTAACTCCCTTGAAAGTCTACAGAGGGCCCGTGAGGTCGGTGCACACGACGATTCCGCTTCACCGTTTGTCTTTGTCAGTGCCCTTGCACCAGAGAAGGAGAACCTAGTCCGCCTGCTGCTGCGTGTTTTCAGCTCAAACACTGCTGCCAGACCATCAATGCCCTCAGCACTGGCGACGACGCCGACGCCAACGACCAGCGGCCGCAAGGTGTTTTTGGATCTTGCCGCCGATTCTGGCGGAAGCAGCACAAACCTCTTACGTGTGGGATCTCTTGCCACAGTGGCCGAGCAAAGCGGCTTCTCTGTGTTGGGGTCGTCTGACGTTAATGCATTTACGACTGTTGAGACGCTGAGGCTGCTCGTTGGACAGAACGTGCCATACAGTTTTGTCCGACTTGCCGGCGGTGGAAGTCCATTCTAGGTTGCTTACCTTCTATGGTCTAGACTGCCTGAATGTCGTTTCAGCTATGTATTCACTCTGTACTTTGATGATTTACGACCGTGTCCAAGACATCTACTTTTCATTTTGTTTTTCATAACTCTATATGTTTTCTTATTTTGTCTTCTTCCCATATCATCTTTTCTCTCACGATTACATAGCGGCTATCTAGAGAATAAAACGATAGAAATAGTTTCAAGTGCGCCAACTCCTGCTAAAGATCATGTGTGCCATGTGCATGTGTATTTACGGACGAAGGCCAATTTGGGGACATTCCCCAAGCGAGCTCCAAGGACGGCCGAGTCCCACTCACCCAATCCCGAGAGTTTTTATGCCTAGTCTACCCCAGCTCCCCAGACCGTTTCCCCATTGCCAAGTAGCCTCCAAAGTGGAAACCAGTAGAATGTGACTGGTGGAAAATCTCACCAGGTCCAAATATTCCGGATCTTTTCCCATCCCAGTAAGTCTGTAAGGCATGTGAGGGGAATAATGGAGAAGGCCGAGTCGACCTCCACAAAGTCAGTCTATCAAGTATTGAATAGAGACATGCGCTGTGATATAACCGAGGGTATGGATTTGATGCCTGGAGAGAGGAAAGACTAATCGTATTAAGATGGACTGAAGGAACGGACGAGGGTGTAGAGACGGGAGAAGAAAGTCAGATGAGAACGGACAGCAGTGCCTCATAAATGAACATAGGTCCAGGTACGTAAGAGAATATATAGAGTAGACGGCCGGGATCTAGAATGGGCTGTACAACAGTCCGGCTCCTCGGCGTGAAATAGACACATTGCACAGCACCTAGACGATGGTCACACTGCATGCCCAGAGGCACATTCGAAACAGAGAGACAGCCTGGAAGGCGGGGATAGAGCGAGTGTTTAAAATATATTGCTCTATAAGTCTGCATTGAAAAGACCGAATATGCCCGGAAGGTGATGCATCGTTGCCGTCGATGCACGCCAGTGTCCTGCCATCCGAGTCGTCGCCAGGTTCTGAGTGTATCTTTGTGCTATATGCTTGTACGTCACGTATAGAGACGACACCAGGCCGTGTCATCCATACGGTTCTGTTTCTTTCGCGAAATGGCGTTGGTGGCATCCAGCCTCATCTTCACTGCTTTGTGATCGAATTCAACCAAGTAGATATTATGTATGTCGTTGCTTTACCTCCTTCCTTGTCCGTCATTCTACATAGTAGAGCCGGCCTTTGGTCGCGTGGCTGGCAATAGCCGAAGGGCAAGTCCGCCCCTTCCGTCCAAATATGTAGCTATATGTCTGTGTCTGCAAATTATGCAAATGCGTGAACTGGCGAACATTCGGCCCACCAGTTAGCTCCTTCCGTACTATGTATTTGATATCCGTGCATACTGACACCGGCCTAGTGGGTCGGTCACCGGCAGGCACGTCCAGCCAGACATGCCGCCATCCAGCCACTTTCCATTCTCGTCGGCTTTTGCGTGCAATCATCCCTTTAATAATAGCCTCACTTTCGAGCTGTTACGTTTTGATACCAAATACTGTCTTGTCTGCTGCCTCTACCAGCCTCGACACCACACCCCCTTGCTGCACGGCCACGGACCATTGCTGACCTTCTACGTACAGTATGTAAGATACATACTGACCCGGCCCACTGCAGTAGGCGTTATTTCCATTTCAGTCCCTATTATTGCTTGATTTTCCACTGTTCTCCATCTCTTTTAGCACTTTTCCCCGGCCCTATCCCGTCGTCTTTAATCACCCTTATTCCCTCCATACCTTCTCTCCTTCCCCTCCTTCTCTGCCTGTCTCTGCCCCCTCGCGCCTCCGCTTATTCCCCTTCTCTCCACACAACCATTCGTCCACACCCCAGGTCGGCTTAATCACTGTGAGCTTTGGCACCTGGGCGACTAGGTTCCCCGTTCTAGCTTTTGCCAGCTTTTTGGCTCTGGCTCTCACGAATACTGCAGTGTATCAGTAAATAACGTATTCACTATCCTTTTAGACTACAGTATGTAATACAGTATGTATGTACTTCATCCCGCCGAGCTCGCCTCAGCCCTTACCCTGTCCCCCCTCTGTCCCGGCAATCGTCCGACCCCGTCTCGACCTGTTTGTCCCTCGACTAGGATACTGTCACGCCGCCATTCCTTTGCTTTCACATTATTGAAGTTTCTGTCAATCCCTTTATGTTTTGTTCCATCTTTTCATAGGGCACTTATTGCATGTTATTTTTTTTTCTGTAAAATCTTTCTGCAAAATCCTTCTTCACAGATGTCAAACGTTGAGGAAGCATGCACCCGTCACATATCTGACCTTTCGGAGTCCTCAAGCGGTCGGTAACGGCTTTGCATCTGAACTTGCCCTGCTTGCTCGCTGCCTGCTTTCCGCTCTTTGCATCTCCCTGCATGTCATTTCAAGTTATCTCGTCCTTGGACTCTATCCGCGACTGAGGATTCTCGTCTGTTTCTATTTTCGTCCTCGTCCCCGTTTTATGTACCTTCCCTCGGCGAGGCACCCTCTTCACAACTTGAGCCGAGACCACAATCTGAACCTGCTCGACACCCTTTGATTATCTTGAAGCCAATCAATATCTACACGCCACTTCTATAATAAACCGAACTCATCCGCAGCTTCTGGAGTCTCTGGCAACCTAATCTCGTCCGCTCATTGCTCATCTGTTTCTCTGAGCATGGCCACTGGCAGGCCGTCTAGTCCACCCAACCAGCCATAACAGCACCATCCAACACGTCTACACATTACGGCATGACCGCCACTGTTGCCAAACACCCCCCGGTGACATCTTTTGAACCGCACAATAAAACCGCGCCTGGCATGTCGCGACCACAAGTCGGCATCGAGAGGCTACCTGCCCGACGGCCAACAAATGAGCCGCGAGAGTCCATGAACTGCAAGTCATGTAGAAAGCGCAAGGTATTGCCGTCCCCACCTCTGCGGTAAACCGAGCCATGCCTACTGTAACTAACATATCAGATCAAATGCAACCGACTGCGCCCGGCATGCGAGGCTTGTCTTGTCTTCCGCTGCGCTTGTGTCTATGGTAAGCTTGCGTCGACTCACTTCCACACACTCTCACGGCGGTGTCTAATCAAGCAGATGCGGTACCAAAGAAGAGAGGACCCAAGACGGATGTCCTCGAAGCATTGCTCAAGCGTGTCGATGGGCTCGAGCAGAAACTCAAAGACCAGAAGAAGGACAGCCCCGGAGAGATCGGAGATGGTGCGGACTCGAACGTGGCAGGGCCCGGCAGTGATAACGGCGGCAGCGGCAATGACTTCTCTCCGGGCTCGGAGCACTCTGCGAATGCAAGCACATCGGCGCTCTTGGGCCTTACCACAGCCGGCAATCCGGCATCTACAGAGCAGGTGTCAAGCTCTGAAAAGAATGCGCAAGCTGCTACAAACACGGGCGACTCTACAGCCGACAGCTACGGAAACAGTTCGGCACAGAAAGGCGCCGACTTTTCTGATACGGCAATGCCTGACGAGGCAATGGATTTCACATCCCACGAGAACAAGCCCGAACCAACACCCACCATACAGACCGAGACTCTGCTACACACATATTTCACGCGCTCTCACGCAAAGCCGTTTCACATTCTAGACGAGGCATCATTTCGGCAGCGTCTGCAGCTGAATCAGATACCACAGTACCTCCTGGGATCAGTATGTGCATTGGCATCAAGGTATACACCACACCCTGGGGGCTATCAAGCTGCTGTCAGTCTCGGCGAAGACTACGCCCGGCAGGCACGACTCGACGTCGACCCCGACGAGCCGTCAATAGACTGTCTCCAGTCATTGCTGCTGCTCGCTCTCGCATTTGTCGCCTCTGGCAAGGGAAAAAAGGCGTATATGCTTTTGTGTAAGTTGCATTCGCACCATTTGTGTGACGCCACCACTCTAAAGCATCCACTAATGTTATAGCAAATGCCATCGGAATGGCCGTAGCCCTCGAGCTGCATAGGGAAATGGACGTCAACGCACCCATACCACCGATCGAACGAGAAATGAGGCGGCGGCTCTTCTGGACTTGCTATCTGCTCGACCGGTTTATGGCATGCGGATCTAGGCGGCCCTCGCTTATAGATGATAGCACGGTCCTGCTTCGACTTCCCAGCTGGCTCCCAAGCTCAGCCACCATGCCCCTCGAAGGCGGGTTCTTCCAGAGCACATCCAATCTACAATTCTTGCAGGGCGGCGGAGGCAGAAAGCTTCAGGGCGGCAGCGCCATGCTCATTGACATCAGCCGCATCCTCGGTATCACGAACCGCTACCTTGCTGCCGGCGGTGTCAAGGGAGACTCGCATTTCCCCTGGCACTCTCTCTCAAACTTGTCCAAGATTCGACAAGACTTGGACGCCTGGGCAGCAGGGGCACAAGACATCTTTTCGAGCGTCGAAACTCTGTTCAGCCAACCCGACTCGACCGTCCTCGTCATGAGCAAACTAATCTACCATCTTATCCACTGTCTCATATACAGACCCTTTCTTCCGGTCGACCTGGCGGAACTGTCCGGCACTGGGCAGCACCAGTCATGGCAGATTGAGGCGACCAATTTGTGTTTTCTTCATGCCAACGCCATTGCAGAGCTGACCGAGCTGGGCAAGCGCATGCCGCAAATTGAGTGGCCTGGTTTTGTGGGATATTGCATTTGCACTGCAGGCACTGTCCATATCCACGGCGTGCACTATAGCAAGAGTGCTTCCGGCGGCGAGATGAATGTGTTTGCCGCGTCCGCCGAGTTTCTGTCGCGCGAGATGCAGCACATGGCCGAGATGCGCCACGCATGGGCCTGTGTCCAACACCACCGCCTTACTCTGCAAAGCATCTACAATGCTCACACCGAACTGGCCAAGAGTGCTAACGGAAGCCCGCTGCGCTATTCGCCCGTCTTCCAGCTCGAGGACTTTTTTGACCGCTATACCAACATTGGCGGTCCGGGTGGCCAGTCTTTCAACTTTGATGCCTCCAATCTCATCCTGGCGGACGTCGTTGTAGACTTTGCACCCGATGCGCCCGATGGAGGAACATACGTCCTCCATGGCAGCGGCAACACGCCGGATATGCCCACCCCCGCGGAGAGGCTGGGCTTGAAGAGAAGGAAGATGGCCGACTCGCTGGCGGCCATCGATAGCGGCGGTCTCGGCAATGGCCACCGGATGTCGCATTCGTCGCACTCGTCGCATGGCCTGCAGTCGCCCAATAACCAACAATCGCCAATGTTCGCCGCCGACAGCGGCACGCCCTTTTCCATGAGCATTAATGGCCGCATGATGAATGGTGGCCGGAACAGTTTTGTCGCCGACCGTCGCGACTCTGTCATCTCCAACCCGGGGCTCTCGATGCGTTCACACCTCGGAATGCAGCCACGCCAGCCACAGAGCCAGCAGCAGCAGCCGCAACCGCAGCAGCAGCAGCAGCAGCAGCAACAACAAGAGCAGCAAGAGCATCACCAAATGTTCCAGCCCTCTTCGTCGTTCAGTCCCTTATTTAACTTTTCGTCTCCCCTTGTCAGTCATGCTGCGACTGCCCTGGGACAAAACCCCCCCACGAGCGGCACACAGAACAATGCCAGCAACAGCAATACAAATAACGGCAACAACAGCAACAACAACAGCAGCAGCAGAAATGCCAATGCCGCCGGCACACATATAGAACTCAGCGGCTATGATCCCATGTTTTCGTCGGCAATTCCCACAAATACATTTTCAAGCCCATCGCCGTGGCATACAGTCGATGAAATGGACAAGGATTCATCGTCTCTTGGAGCTGGGGCTCTCGGTGGAAAACGACAGCAGCACTTGTCCGCCGGTAGTGCCATGGTCGGACTGCAGCACCACAGCCCCGATGGCGGCCTCAGCGTCGAAGGCAGCGTCGGCGGGCTGGGGACTGGGCCGGGTGCTCGTGGAGGGGAAGAGAAAGATCCTTTCCTGAGTTTGCTAGAGCAGCTGGCTGACAACGAGTATGCCCAGGGCCCTGGCAATGAACTGGACTTTTTTCTGTCTGGCGCCGTGGGACCCAGTTGATTCAAATACTGTGCAGTAGTTCAGCCCCGGGTTAACTAGATTATGATATATGATAATGAACGTGTTTTCCAGATTGGCTGTTAATTCGCCGGTAGATGTAGTTGGCTTGATGCTGTGTAACACGGCTGGCCCACCTGCCTTTTAGGGTATTGTTGCCTGCTTCTCCCACCAGGAAGGTGCTCTCGGTCGCACCTTCCTCTCCATCGTTTAACCACGTTTATTCTGCCGAGTCCGATTCGTCGCTGTGATTGGTCGACACTGACGTATCTCAAGCATCAGAGATCGCCACACATACCACCCACCCACATTCAGCGATTCGGTTTGCGGACCTGAGACAACGGCCAGGCGGAGGGCAGTCTTGCCTTCGGTCTCACTGGCTCAACCCGCCCCAGACCGTCGTTGGTTGCCGATCTGCCCAATGCTGCTGCAAAGTCAGGTTATCGTGTGCCAAATCTGGGGTAGACTCTTGATTGCTTGGATTGAGAGGTCGAGGTGGAGATACGCAATGATCGTGTCAAAAAATAAACTTTAAAAGGCCCTGGCGGGTGGGTGCAGAAAGTCGCTGTCAAGGACGCTCCCGAGCCAAGAACGGAGTACATTCCACGCACGGAATGCCATGTTTGCCGGGCTTCTATTGGAGTTGATTACTTATGTATCCTATCCCTTGAAATCCATTAGCTGTCAGAGCTGGAAGGTCTGTATTGGGCGCCGTATGTCATATGCCATATGTCACATGAGCATGCGTTTGTTGCTGGCTACGCGGATACCTGGCCACACGCTCTCCCAGTTCCGCAGTCCCGGTAAGGCGAGGTAACACGCTTTGACTCGGCTCGCCCAAACCATCCAAGCTGCTTCCGGCCTATCCATTGAACCGATCGTTTAGGACTGTTTCTTTCATGGTCTTTTAGTCACTTGGTCAACTCATTACTCGGAAACCAAAAGGCCCGCTGAGGACTCTTCCGTTTTGCAGGCCCAATTCACGAGTACATGTCTTGGCAACAGTTCGTGTTGTTTGCGACAATGCGACAATTACCCTGTAGACACTCAGCCGACTGCAACAACAGGCAATCGGTAGTAAAGAGCGAGAAAAGTGGCCGAATATTGTAGTTGGTCGTCGTCCACTTTACAAAGCCAGCGGCGGATGCATGGCGGTACTTTTGCAGCGAATACGCTCGGCCCTCACAAGGCGTTTATCCATCGAAATGCTCTGTAATGCATAGCACCTGAAAGAAAATACAAGTCTACTACATTATGTTTTGTACGTAACACATAGCATGTCTCTATCGATCGGCCGTGTAATCGCCTGATTTCACCAACAGTGGCCTCGTTTAGTTATATCTCTCCTGGAGCTAGAGACATGTCGGCGTATTGTAATCACTGATCAGCGATTGCAAAGGAAGAAGGATCAAAGGAATGGCCGTGCACTGGGGTTAATTCTACTCAAGCCAGGCCATGCTACATAACTAACGCTTGCCACGTACTAGTAGCCGCTCTGTGTAATAATTCCCCGCATTGTTTGCCGCATTTTACAAGATCTCTCCGTGTTTTCATTCCCTCCTGCCTTAATACCCCATGCTCGAATGCTACCTTATGCTACCGGGGAGCAGGTTTTCGTCTCGGCATTATTATTTTTGTTTCCAGTTCGTTCTAGTTTGTTTTCGAGTTTTATTATGTACGTAATACGGGATCCTTTGCTTCGTACCTCTCGTACCACTCCTCGCCTCGTAAAAGACCTTTTTCTTAACAAACATTCCTGGCTACAAATCCTTTCAACCCCTTAATTGGAGTTGACGTCGCATTCTTCAATAAATGCTTATTCTTCTTGTGTCCTTGTGTCCTGGTCCTTTTTTCCTTTTCCCTCTCTTTTCTTCGTCTTCGCCTTCTCGACTTTTTTTTTGTCACATCCATCTTGGCTTCCTGATATAGCATTAATACTCCGACCAAACTCTTTATCGACGTCATCAGTTCAACTGTGCTGGCCACAAAACATCCACATAACCATTAACATAACCATTAATCCACTCAAAAGAATACGGAACAAATTCGACACGATACCTTCACCGACCGACAAACAAGCGGTCTACGATAAAAAATCGACAACTTGATCGAAAAATAATCAAACACGCTGCCATAGCTGGGCAAAATCGATATGCCCAGCCTGTGTTCTCGTCAATGATGTCTGGCCCGCACTTTCGTCGTGCAATGATTCGGCTTGCACTTGGTGGCTTGGCCGACTAACACATCAACACCCGATAATCTCTTCGGCAGAGCAACAATGGCCGGCTTTCCGGATCGCGGCCCGGCCGTCCTTGCCGTAACAACGACGACGCTCATTCTGGGGTCACTGTTTGTGATCGCACGTCTGGTATGCCGCCTGGGCATTGTGCGGCGGTTCGGATGCGACGACTATTTCATCGTCCTTGCCTGGTTCATTGCATTAGGGCTCAGTCTCAGCATCAACCTCGGCGTTCGCAACGGTCTCGGACGGCACGATGCAGACATTGACCCAGACAGGCTAACCGAGCTGCGGCTTTGTGAATACGTCTTTTCCATTCTATATGTAAGCTTACGCCTCTCTTTAATGCTGGACTGAGCCGGCTGTGTACCAGATGCTAACTGTCAGAACCCGGCTTTGATGGCCACAAAAACCTCCATCCTCGTCTTCTACATTCGCCTCTCTAAAAACACTCAAGACGTCCTTCGATGGGGCTCGTATTCCACCCTTGCCATTGTCAACACTGCTGGCATCGTCCTGACGTTTATGAACATCTTTCAATGCCGCCCAATCGCGGCAGCTTTCTCGCCGACCACGGAAGGCCGATGCATTCCTCTGCTGACGGAATTCATCTGTTCCGCCCCCGTCAACATCGTCACCGACCTTGCCATCCTCTCTCTTCCAATCCCCGTCCTGACCGGCATGCGCCTGCCGCCTCGGCAAAAGACTATTCTCGTCTTCACTTTTGCTCTCGGCATCTTCGTTACCGTCGTTGATGTCGTTCGCGTCTACTACCTGCAGCAGGCCATCAACACCATCCACGCCAGCAGCTCATCGGATCCCAGCACCATCTTTGGCGAGGGTGCCGAGTTTGCATGGACTGCGTCGCGCTCTCTCATGTGGTCTGCAGTTGAGGTCAATATCGGCATCACCTGCGCCTGCATTCCCACTCTTAAGCCACTGATTATCAAGTTTCTACCGGCCATGCTGATGGACCCTGATGGCAGCAGTTTCGCCAGCTCTTCGCGCACCCGCGACCCTGTCTCGTCCGATGTAGCCTCCCACTTTAGCGACCGCTTCCAGAGCATGAATTCCGCTCACAAGCCGTCTCCAGCTACCGGTGGCGCTAGACAAGAGATGTCACCCATCGGAGAGGAAGCCATCGAGAATGGATTCCCGAACCACATCGGGACCCTGGGCCACTCACCTCCACTAGCAACCACACAGCCGGCGCATGTAGATGGGGCCAGCCCTGCCGAGCCTCAACAGTCACATTTCAGACGGGCTTCCACAGCTACACACCACGTCCTCACTTCAATGTCCGACGCTGTCCGCTCTACTACAGTGGGGAGTCACGTCATGCGGCGCAGAAAGAAGAAGGAGAAGTCAGTCTACTTTGGCTTTGTCACGCTCCATGCGCCAAAGAACATGCTCGAAGCGACGCCGTCAGAGTCGTTCAAGTACTGCACCATGGTTGCCGTCCTGTTCTTTCTCTGGGGCTTTTCATACGGATTGTTGAATACCCTCAACAATGTCATTGCGGCAGTGTCTGATATGACCACGACGCAGACACTGGGTCTGACCAGCGCATACTTTGGAGGAGGCTACCTATTTGGACCCCTGGTTGTGGGCGAGTGGATTCTGCGCCATGACGAGCACCATCGGCGACGAAGCTCGTCCACCAGCCGTAGCGGGAGTAGCGGCAACAACAGCCGCGGCTCGCAGCAGAGCCGCACGGCGCTTACTTCTGTCCCGACTGTAGCAGCCTCTGCCGTGTCCCACGCAGCAACCGCAGTCACGCGACGGTCAACATCATCGTCGGACAATACGATTGGCGGCTTCAAGGCGACGTTTATCGTCGGACTGTGCTTCTACGGCATTGGCACCATCATGTTCTGGCCCAGTTCAGTGCTGTCGTCGTTTCCCGGATTCTTCATCAGCAACTTTGTCGTCGGCTTCGGGCTGAGCATCCTCGAGACGGCAGCAAACCCGTTTATCGTGCTGTGTGGAATGCTCGAGTACTCGGAGGTGCGGCTGCTGCTGGTGCAGGGCGCCCAGGGTATCGGCAGCGTCTTGAGCGGACTGTTGGCGCAGAATGTCTTTTTCGGCAATGTCGGCTCCAACACGAGTGGCGACACTTCCTCAGTTACCCTGCTGGACGTGCAGTGGACCTACTTGGCCATTACGATTTTCTGCGTCGCACTGGCCATGTTCTTCTACTATGTGCCCCTCCCTGAGCTGCCCGATTCCGAACTCGAACTGGCCGCCAGCCGACTGCCTGTTGATGGAACTAAAAAGAGCATCTTCGGCCTCCAGCTGCGCACGGTATGTCTCTTGATGGCCGTATTTGCGCAGTGGCTGTATGTTGCCTGTCAGGAGAGTATGAGCATCTACTTTCACGACCTCATGGTATCTTGGCTGCCCGACGCTTCATCTACGGTCGCGCGTGCCCTGGCCACAAGCAGCATCAACTCGGCCGGCACATCTGACAGCCCGGCTGGCCTCAACATTTCGATACCCAACTATATGCTCGTGTGCCGCACCGGGTTTGCCGTTTCGCGACTGTTTGCGGGCCTCGTCGTCTACCTGGGCGTCAAGTACCCCAAGAACAGGTGGCTGCCGAGCCCGCGCATGGTCTTGCTTATTTCTTCGGTTCTCATGGTGGTCTTTGGCATCCTGGTGGTCACGCTCAAGCCGCAGGCCAATGCCAATCTCATCGTCATCCCGATCTCGCTCTTCTTTTTTGCGGAAGGGCCTATCTTCCCGCTTATATTTGCCATTGGCCTTCGCGGACAAGGAGCCCGCACCAAACGCGCTGCAGCATTTATCACCATGGGCACGTCGGGCCCGCTGTTCTGGCCGTTTGTCATGTATGCCATCATCAAATCAGGCGGGTCGATCAGGACCGCTTTTATAGTCGTCGTTGCCCTGATGGCTGTCGGCACACTATACCCGATCTACCTAACATTAAACAAGGCAGCGCGCGAGCTGACCAAGGTGGCACCGCTGGACCCCAGCGCACCACGGGCGGGGTGCGGTGGTGGTCATCTGCCTCGTAGGCGGGCACGGCCCGATCCAAATGAGCTGAATGATGTTGGCGGGCTACTTCAGAGAAGAGCAAATGCCATTCTGCCCGATGCCTCACCTCCCGCTACGCCACGTGCAGACGTGTAGTCCGGTTGTAAGATCAAGACGTGCAAGTACCGGACGACGTGTATATCTTTCTTTTGTCTAGGATACCCTGTATTTGTACTGAGTTGAAACAAAATCAAATAATGTTAAATCTATCTAGTAATTTACTGGATTCTCAAAATGTTAAACAGTATCATGTGATTATTAACAAATGATACGCATTATACCCCAGCCTACATAGTTCTTATAAATGCTCGAAAATATGAGCCCTAAACGCCATACCCCTAGATTTAATCTAATTAAAAATACGTGAGTATCGCGGAAAATCTATAGCAGAAGAAACCGGACGGATAAATAAATCTATGGCGACGAGTTTATCCAAGACTCTACGCCTCCATAGCTGCGTCGTGTTCGATGATTGCCTCTCTGATTTCCTCTTCGTCGACTGTTTCATCGCCATCCGTGTAGAGGACGCCGCTGGGGCCAGGCAGTACCGACGATGTCGACGATAGTCTCGGCTTTGGTAAAGCCCAGCCTGTACCAGCCTGGATAAAGATAACAATCATGGCCGTAAATGCAGCCCAATGATACAGGTGGCCGAGAGCAGACTCATAGCCCAGAACGGCGACTTCGCGCTCAGTGTCTGTCAGGATAGGATGTCCTTGAGCATCGTTGCCCCAGACGAGAGCAGGGCTGCCGACAAGCCGAGTGATGAGCAGCTGCCGGTCACTGGTTAGATTGCCGCCGTCAAGCTGGGAAAAGCCATCGGCTAGCTCGATAGTAAGTCGCCGCATGAAGAAACCGCCACCAATTGACGTGCCGAAGCTGCCAGAGAACCCGCGGAACGTTGCTAGCAGGCTCGTAATAATAAAGTGGGTTGATGGGCGCGTGAGGTGCAGCACATGGGCCAAGGTATAGTTGAGGTAAGCGCCGGTGCAGAAGCCGTTGCAAAACAGTGCCAGAACGTAACGGGCAGTGCCCAGTGAGTCTTCATGGGCACGACTTAGCAGGCCGACAACGACGAGAGTGCTGGCAAAGAAGACAACAGACACGACGCTGGGCAGCCAGAAATGGCCTGCACGACGCACATGAAGCCAGCCCACAATCAGGCCTCCTGTGCCGAAGCCGAGGTTGGTGGGAATGAGCGCCGATCCAGACGTGGCGGCAGAGAACCCGCGCACAGCAAGCACATAGATAGGCGCATAGTAGAGGATGGTCCAGCGAGCAGCCATGACACCTAGCTGGGACAGACAGGATAAGAGCACGCCGCGAGAGCACAAGACCTCGAGCGGCACAATGGGAACGCCACCCGAAATATGCCTCACAAGATAGAACTCGGTGATGATAAATGCGCCGAGACTGACAAAGGACAGGAGGATGGGAAGTGCCTGGATACTGCCGGCAAGACCGTAGAGGAAGAGGACAATGGTGAGAGTCAGCAGCGCAGCACCGAGATAGTCGATGCGGGCGAGCTTCTCCCAAGCCGTCATCTCCTTCTTGACCAAAAACGTGTCCTCGTCGTCCTCGTCGTCACCATCGCCACCCACCTCGGGTAAATCGGGCATGCTCAATAGGACACCGACACCAGCCAGCAGTGAGAGTGGCGCTTGGCTCAAAAAAAGTGTGCGCCAGCTCATGTGCGGGAGCAATGCGCCGTAGACAACAGCACCCAAAGACAGGCCGACAGTGAAGCCGGCATTGACCAGACCGATGAACAGACCCCGCCGACGCTTGCTTGTCAGCTGCAGCACGGTAATCAGGGACAGAGTCATGACGCCCGCACCACCGACACCCAGAACCACGCGGCCCAGCAGGAAAACGACAAGGGACGTGGCCCGTGCCGAAATCACAGCGCCAATGGAAAAAAAGGCGGATGAAGCAGCGATCAGATGCTTGGCAGCAAAGATGGAGGCGAGACGACCGGCGAGCGGTGCAAACGACGCTGCAGCAATGAGGTATATGCTGGTAAACCACATTGCGTGCTCATAAGCATCGAGGTCGGCGGCGACGACAGACTGCGCCATGGTCATGCCGCTCATGTTGCTGGCCTGCATGAAGATAAGCACCCACATGCTGATGGCGATGGCAAACCCGCGACCGGTCGATATTACCTGGGTGCTTGTCGAAGCGGACGTCGATGTGGACGCGGTGCGGAACAGCGCCGCCGTGGGGCCTTCGCCGTCGTCTGCCAAGCCATCCTGGCGATCCGGTGATGCCGAGAGCAGCGGGCTCGTCTCAGTGGCGTCAGGAGACATGCCGCGTTGAGAAGTGGACTGTGTGTATGTGATGAGCAAGAGGCCGCTTTCAGCCCATTAGACGTGCCGTAATCAGGCCGTAACGGAGTCCAAGAATAATCGTAGTCTTGATTGCAGTGCGTGATTCAAAAGGAGTGCCGGTGAAGTTTCCAAGAAATCAAAGACAAAAATGAGATGACGCCAGAGACTGTCAAGCGGATAAGGATTTCGAATATATAGAAGCCTGATGACGCACGTTTCAGAGCGGTGGTGTAAGTATCCAAAGTCGAGTGGGGGTGTAAGCCGATGGAGCGCAAGTGAATGCAGTACGAATGGAGAGTAGAGAAACGAAGTGAGACTCGTACAGAGAATAGCGGAGAGTTTGAAGAAAAGAGAATGGCGAAGAGAGGATGCAAGGGTTGGCGATAGAATAGGCAAGATACAGATACCCGGAATGTGAGAAAATCGGCAAGTATGCAGGGTGGTTCCTTCCCTTTTGAGCTATTCGTCTATCTTGGATCAATGGCCGGCGGACAACACATCAAGGGGCGACAGCTCACCAGCGCGACAAGTGGAAGATGTCCCGAGCTGCAAAGTTGGCCTGTAAGATGCAAGAAGTAAGATACCGTGCGTCCTGCAGGTCCGGAAAACGCAATGGTCGCAATACATAGTAGTTGTCGCGGGCCAAGGCAAGGGTGTGGTGAGGACTGATTGGTAAGCCCGTGTATCGGGAAGGCACTAATTGCCCAAAGCAGTAGGTGCAGCTGATACAGATAGCTGCCGATAGCTTAAGTCCTTGGATTATTCACGCCAGCGCGGCCAACGGCACAGATCTGCGTGCGGTGCCTGCCTAATAAGGCGCGCGCAGCGACGGTCACGTGCAGTGAGCTTTGAGAGGAGTGAATTGACTTGCAACTCATAATCTCACTGTCAGTGAGATGCCGAGAATGAGAGTATCTTCATCGTTTATTGATACTTGAGATATAGTGAATATGATGTCTAATTGTCTGCCTGTCTCAGCTGTCCTCGGTCTGAGCTGTAAGTGGCCGCGTCGATCACAACTTGGCCAACTGCGAGATGCTTTCACACATGGTCATGTTGTAATAAACTTGAATATTAACGAGTTTAGCCTTTCGCCTGCCTTTATCAAAAGGGAAATGGCCCCATAGCATGCAATAATTACAGAAAACAGAGCCATTGCACTGCTGACAAACTCGGCTTGGAGCCACACACATACCACCCGGCTTTGGAAAATAGGCCGCTTGGCACGCTCTTGCGCTCAACCATTTTCAGAAAATAACTTTCCATTTCATTCGAGTGGAACTTCTTCGAAATTTTATCCAATTACATGGAGTATGCGTCGATATATCGTCTCTCTGCATTATATGAGCCATTATATAATCAAAGTAACTGATACAAACCCGAGGAAGGAGCGGATGGCATCAGTAGGCGGTTGCGACTTCCCCTGTAATTAATAGGGTGAATCCTTCGCCGGTGCCCGCCAGACAGTCAGCCTCATTGCCCCAATTGGCAGTTTTCACGCGCGGGAGCCTCGCGCCTTACCCCACCAAAGCAACTACATACTGCCCACTACCGCCCTACTGCCGTGCCGCTACTGTACATAGTATACACCACCGAAACAGCCGCCCGGTTGACTCGTGAAAAATTGAAGATTTGGAAACGCCAAACACCAGGCCAGGAGGTAGTACAAGTACACCGAATTGAGGCCAACCCAGCCTCACCGCGCCAATACGCGAGTTCTCCGTGAAGAAACAGCCAGGAACAGGCCTGCAGATTAGAGACCTAATCGAATCTGACAACTTTTCACGACCGGCCGGCGGGATATAAAGCTGCCGACCCCCTCCGTCGACTTGAAGGCGTGAGTCTGTTACTCCAATACGTACTCTCATTCGACACTGCAAGCAGGGCTTTTTTCATATTAAATTTATATCAGTCAAAATTCAGACACAAGATCCGCTGCAGCTCCCATTCACATTTTTACCTCTCGGTTCATCAGCTTGAAACAGCCGCATAAAAGCAGCCAGACAGCAACAATGGGCGATATCCAGCCTTCTGCGGCTCTGCCCAAAATCCCCTTCAAGGAGCAGGACCCCCACGAGGTTGCTGGCGTCATTCGGGCCCTGGACGAGGCCGTCAAGCAGAAGAATCGGTCCAAGTTCTCTGTCAAGAAGAATCGCTTCGCCGTCAGGGAGTCCCCAGAGGGCATTTGTGTCGACTCGTGGAAGTTCAACGACTGGGACTACAAGCGCCAAGACCTTCCAACCTATGCGCGCGGCCTCTTCACATCCAAGAACAAGTACGGCGAGCCTGAGATCGCCGTCCGTGGCTACGACAAGTTCTTCAACACAAACGAGGTCAAGGACACCGAGTGGGCAAACATCGAAGAGCGTACTCGCGGGCCTTACGAGCTCACACTCAAAGAGAACGGCTGCATCATCTTCATCTCGGCCCTTTCTGATAACACATTAGTCGTGTGCAGCAAGCACTCCACCGGCGCCAGAGACGATGTCGAGCTGAGCCATTCCAGTGCCGGCGAGAAGCGTATCATGCAGCAGCTGCATATGATTGGCAAGACAAAGGAGGACCTCGCACGAGATCTGCGCGCACGAAATGCCACAGCAGTAGCTGAGCTTTGCGACGACGAGTTCGAGGAGCACATTCTAGCATACGGCCCCGACAAAGCAGGCTTGTACCTTCACGGCATTAATCTCAACCTCCCCGAGTTCCGCACATACCCCAGTTCCCTTGTGCAGGACTTTGCCGAGCAGTGGGGTTTCCACAAGACCGACCTCAAGATTATTGAGTCAATTTCCGAGGTGCGGCAGTTTTTGGAGAGCGTGGGTGAGACCGGTGCACACGACGGCCGCGATGTGGAGGGCTTTGTCATTCGCTGCCAGATGTCGCCCAAGCCAGACTCGATCCCATACACCGACTGGTTCTTCAAGTACAAATTCGAGGAGCCGTACTTGATGTACCGCCAGTGGAGAGAATGCACAAAGGCCCTCATCTCTGGCAAGCCTGCCCGCTACAAGAAGCACATTGCCATCACCGAGCAGTACCTGCTGTATGCGCGCAAGCGTATCGCCGCCGACCCCAAGCTTGCCCGCGAGTACAACAGAAACCACGGCATCATTGAGTTGCGCAACGAGTTCCTCGAGTTCAAGAATCTCAACGGCACAGACGCTGCCAACTTTGAGCTCCAGCACACATCCAGCACCGACACCGCTGTCATCAAGGACGTGATTCTCGTCCCTATTGCCACAATTGGCTGTGGCAAGACAACTATTGCGGTTGCCCTCGGCACCCTCCTTGGGTACGGCCATATTCAAAACGACAACATTACAGGCACAAAGCGCCCGCCCCGTTTTACACGCATGCTTTTGGACGAGCTCGAGACGCATCCGGCCGTGATTGCAGACCGCAACAATGCACAGCGGCACGAGCGCAAACAGCTCCTGCAAGATGTCAAGCAGCTTCACCTGAGCGCCAAACTGGTAGCCCTCAATTTTGTGCACGACGACATCAATGCAGTCCGCAAGGTGGCCCACGAGCGTGTGTTTGCCCGCGGTGACAACCACCAGACAATCCACGCCAAGTCCGAGGGCGGAAAGGTCGTCGGAATCATGGAGGGTTTCCTGGGCCGGTACGAGCCGCTCGACTTGTCGCGCGCTCCCGACGAGGGGTTCGACAGCGTCGTCGACTTAGACCCCACGGATGGCAGCCGCGTCAATGTGGAAAAGATTGTGCGGCACCTGCACCAAGTGTATCCCGGTCTAGTGCCCGAAGTCCCGTCTGCCGAGGCCATGGATGCTGCCGTCAATGGCGCCATTGGCAGTTACACCCCCGCCATTCGTCACACTGTTGTCGACCGTGGCAAGGCCGCGCCGAAGCCCGGCCAGGTGGCCCAACAGCCCAAGCAGCCTAAAAAGAAGCCCCTTGAGTACATCGCCGTGCAAGTCAGTGCCAAGTCCATTACTGCCCAGCTAGAGCGCACTTTCGCCAAGCTGTTGCCGGCCGAGTCACGATTCTTCATGCAGCTGCAACAGACGCGCCGCATCCAGGCCGCCTTCCATGTCACTCTGATGCACCGGGCAGGCTCCAAGGAGAACCCGGAGCTGTGGGCGCAATACTTGAAGCTGCACACTGAAGCCGAGGCCGCTGCAATTGCCGAGGCTGAGCGGGTATCAGGTCCCGTTGACCCTACCCCCGAGCTCGGCCAGGTGGACGTGCAGCTCGAGCGGGTTGTCTATGATGATCGCCTTATGGCGCTGGTGGTGCGTCTTGTCGACCAGACACCGGACAACGCTGGCGGCACCAGCGAGAAGTGGACATGTGTGAACAAGATCTCGCACATCACCGTGGGCACGCGCGATGCCAATGTTAAGCCAAAGGAGAGCAACGATCTGTTGGCACGGTGGCTGAAGGAGGGCAGCACCGAGGCCAACAGAATCCACGATGCTGTCATCGAGGGCCAGCCGCTGCTGCCAGGATCTGTTCACGGCGTTCTCTCTCGCTAATGTATGTACTTGTGGATATATTTATGCAGCTCGACCGGTTTTGTGACTTTATAATGACCTTGAATGGCACGGTGGCTGAAGGAGGGCAGCACCGAGGCCAACAGAATCCACGATGCTGTCATCGAGGGCCAGCCGCTGCTGCCAGGATCTGTTCACGGCGTTCTCTCTCGCTAAT